>OX243831.2:13285000-14485000 GCA_945859575.2 Herminia tarsipennalis
TTATTGCCCAATTATTGCAGGAATAATTTAATCAAATTGATTGATGTCTTCCATTTTATCAAAGTTGCGTTCAACATTTGGCGTATTGCTTATTTACGATAAGTAAATAAAAATGTAGGATTATTTTTTTAAATAGTTACTGTTACATTTTACCGTCTTATTCTTTTCTCACTGACTCTACATATTGAATTTGCGCTTTACGTAGTAGTTACGTGAAAGACATTGTTTAAAACCTTGTTTTTATTAAAAGTAATATATTATGTTTGTCCATTTATGCAGTTAAGTAGATTTTTATAAATCTGATACCTTGTAAGCTTAAAAGAAAGAAAAATTCCTTAAAAAGTACCTACCTCTACCAATAATAAATTTTAAGTTTCATATATTAAGTGCCTAATGAATTACGTATAATAGGCACCTACTGAATCTTATTGACAATCTGTTGTTCGGTTCGCGATGAACTTGTGTCAGGGGCATTTGATAAAACTTCGCTTCGGTCACAATTACTTTAATTTTCGTAAAATTGTGCCACTGCTTCGTACATTTCCAAAGATTATTACTATTCTGGTCACAACTATTATTTTCATACTTAATTTACAAAACCAAATAAATAATAGAAAAAAATATATAATTTTTAACATAATAATAACAAACCAAATAATCGCTCTAATATGCGTTTGAAATAAGTGCACACTAAAACTTTCAAAAATACGGATAGCTTTATGTGGAGAGTTTAATAAAATCTTCGAATAATGGTAAATTTTAAAGAATACCAAAAAATAATTGTAAGTCAATAAAGCTGATAAAGTCGTAAGAAAAAGTCAAACAAACAAGGTCGGTGATGTAACGGGCAGTGACGAAGACATCTTTCGATAACAAGAGTTCGCGAGCTGCGATAGCGCCGGCCTGCTAAACGTCACTATTGTTAAAGTCATTATATTAACGTTAAATTAATTAATTACACAAGAAATCAGAATTATTTACTAATAAACTCACATTATTTAAACAGATTATAACACGGTTTCATAAACACATACAGATCTAAATGATTAGTGAACTAAATTGCTCTGAAGTAATATTTAGTATCGAAGTTTATTTATTATATTCCAACAAAATATTTTTTAAAGGGGTTCTTATTATTTTATGTGTTTATTTTCTGATTGTGTTTAATGTACAGCTAACGAAAAAGCATCAAAATTTACGAAGAGTAGGGCAAACATTTTCCTTTTTTAAATAATAACAATTACATACAAATTGAAATGGTACACAGAAGGTACGAATCAGAAAAAATAAATGAATTTGGCCGTGTGAACTGGCACAGGAATGAAGGCGAGTCGAATGGCCACTTTCATAGTGGAAACCCTACGCCCAGCCGGCACTATACCCTTAAATTATTCTTATTTTCGCGCTTTGCAACGTATTTCATCTTTCCAACGTCATATTTTTGCTTTTATTATCGGAGGTTTTAAGATTTAAAGACGTATTTGACTTAAACTCAGATTTATGCGATTGTATTAGTTTTACCATTTCTTTTAGTTGTTTACGGGACACGTTTCATTTGTAAACGTTTTATTTCTTGTGCTACAAGTATCAATGTTTTTCCAATACGAAATCAGATTAGCGACGATCTTTTGACCCTAGGATGTTTTCTGTTCAATAAATAGCAAGACGTCACAAATATAACATACCTATTACGAGACTTGTATGTACTTCTATCGTCATACATATTATACAAATAAATAACATCATCTGATTTTTATATTAAATTAGTTTCTTCGTTCTGACATGGATTATTAAGAAATTTCTAGGTGGCACGTTCCTTTCGTATGACATTCGTGTTCACGCCGGTACCTGAAACAAAGGCGCTGACTCACCGTGGGATGTACGTGTGGGTGCGAGTAAAGTTGCATTCTGCGTGTGTCCAATGTATACGTGTTCGACGGCAGATCGTTCATGTCGAAGGTTGTCTCTGGATGCAGGCCAGGAGTCAGCCGCGAGACGTCGTCTTCGCAGCCTCCATCGAGGCCCGCTCCATCAGTACTTCGGGCCACTGTTGACAAATGAACAGTGGCAGTTACTACGTAACTCAAGTTTACAAATGTTGAAGTCACTGTCACATCATGACAGGTTGCTGTCATTCATCGTCATTATCATGTGGTTGATATTGACATAAGGGCCTACTGTATGTTACTTCTAACCTGAAGCGCTACATTGGAGTCTTTCAAATAAATATTTTAAAAAGGCTTCCTTCGGTAAGATAAAGCTGACGTAACTGTAATATTATGTACTTCGAAAGGTAATCCAAAAAATTCCAACAAGGTACACATTTATGTTTGGTAATTTTATTACATTAAATCGTGTTTGTTATATAGTACTTCCGAACCAGTACCTAGGCGATAAATTAGTGAAAATGAATAGACTGAACCTTAATTGAAAGGAAGGAGGTGCAGGTTAAAAAGAGGTCAGTAAAACACAAAAGGTAGATACATAAATGGTTATGAATTTAGAATCTCTTTTTAATAGATAGATAACGTATTTGAACTTATATGTTATGGTAGAGATACTTGATAAAAACATTAAACCGTTTATTACGTTCGTTCACTTTTTGATTGTTCTGACTAAACTGGTGTTCGGCCAAAGACATCAGATTCTTAAAAGAGATGTCGCGACTTCGAATCCCTCTAACTCCTAAATATCTTATCTTAGCTGAACTATTATCAGGATTATTAATAAAGTACAACCTAGCTTAGATTAAAAATATTTCCTATCCAATTATTTTAAAAGACCGATTTAAGCTGTAGAAAATGTTTAAAATGTAGTCCACCCAGCCAAAGTTTATTCAAGAATTGTTAAAGTCTCAAGTATGTCATAGAACAGTTTAAAGAAAAATATTTTTTAAAGTTCTTGTTCAATGAGAGAGTGTTACTTAGGTACCACACCTAAGTAACACAAAGATTGCTTAGTAGATCACTATGAAAACTCAATGCGGTAAGTTATAAATGCCACAATTTTTATCATTCCTAATAATAATTCACTTTGTCTACGTTTTGAAGATCTTAATTATGCTTACTTAATTATGATGTAAGTTTATCTGTTCGATTTTGTCAAGAGACATCGCTTACATTTTGTGGCGATGACCGAACCTTTTACGAGGGCGGAGTCTCAACCGATAGCGGGTTATTTATAAAAAGATTAGACCTGCAGCTTATATACTTACTATAGATTATGTTTTATTTCGTGATGACACTTAAAAAAACAGAAACCAGCCTGCTTATAAAAGATTGAAACAAGATAACCTTAAATCAAGCAGTCGGTCATTTTAGTAAGTTCACTGGGATTCAAGAATGCCTCTAACTACATGAATATTTATGTTGTCTTGTTTCAATATTTTTTAAGCAGGCAGATTTTTTATTTTAAAATTTTATTTCTTTATTTAATACTTTTTAGTACTTAGTTGTAAGACGTCACGCGTCACGCAACGTAATAACTGTAACTACCGAAAATTTGAGTGAAAATAGTTGTTAACAAATTTTAAATCGCCATATATCCAAAACGGTTATTTTAAGTTAAAAATGATTTCAGCAACATCATTATGATTTTAAAATACCTACACGATGATACCCCACATGGCATAGTTTGTTGACTTAATTTTTTTTCTCTATCACAATATGGCGTCTGGCTGTCGCCATTTTGAACTTTGATTGCTATCATGTCTTTAGTGACACTCGGAAGATTATTACGAATCGATTGACGTATGAATCATCAAAATCGGCCCACGCATTTGGTCTATATAGTACCACAAAGGAACACACATACATACATAGACGTCAAACACATAACCCTCCTCCGCAGTCGAGTAAAAAGAAACAGTTTAAGAGTTAGGTATACTTTAGACTAATAGAAACAAGCGAATGATCAACATAACCGATTAGTGAAAATTTCAATGCTTTTTCTTTTTGCAATTTCTATATTTTATTATACACTTTACCTTCCCCAACAAATATGCTCTCGAATAGAGACAAGCTCATTCAATTCAGATCAGTAACTTTTGAGATAAACGCGAACATACATACATACAACTCCATTTTTGAAAAATGTAGGTAAGTATTTTAAAAAGGTTGACTATACTTTTCAATGTACTTTTTCGTATATTTAATTTAAAGAGTTTAGAAAGAAACAAAATATATTATATACACTGGTGCCTACAATTCATCTGCTTCCACTTTGCCAATTATTTTAACTTTGTCGCTATTTTTTATTTTGTGTTTGATATTTACTGATTTGAAAATAAATACTTTATTCAAGTATATTATGGGATTACTAAACATTTAAATCTATTTCTATTACTCACCCACTTTTTCAAATTCAGGTCGAAATAAATCCTCCACCGCCGTCTTGATGTTGTGAAGGCTCCTTAAAATTGCAGGACCAAAACCCCCTCAATTAGTCATCACTTTATAAAGTTTAGTAGAATTTCAATTTAATATTCCACTTTTTATTCAGTCGTTTTTCAATTATTTAGTTCAATGATAAACACTTGCTGCTTTTTAAAAATAACTTTTGAATATATGATAAGTTTTGAAGCTTATTGAAATTTATTTTTAAAATAACGACACAGGCGCGCGTTGGGCGGGCGGTCGTAGTTATAATTTCGCGTCGGACGGTTGACGCTAGCGATGCGCGATGCGAGTGGCGCGCGCCGTGGTTGAGCAGCGGACTGACTAAAATTCTCGACCGAATCTCGCGCTTCGAACACAATATCAACATAAAGCTCAACGCCTGCCACCGCGTAGGCGTCCTTATACTTTAATATTTGCCTCAAGTATGTAGTTCATAATTCAAACTTGGGACAGGACTTTCTACAAATCCCTAAAAAAAAACAGGATTCCACTACCAGTTGCAATTCGTAATTGTGCGCAGTCACTCTCTGTTCTCCAATTTTACCGCACGTTTGTGACATAATTGTTGAAAAATGGTCATTTTTCTTAATCAAGGAAATCGTAATCTTCGTAATATGAAGTAGCACCGAGTGGGGCAGGACGCGGTCTCATTGGCGGAGCTGTGCCGCCCAACGCCAATAGCACGGGAAGGAGGAGCCGCATCGCAATCGCTTCGAAGTTCGGCGACACACGGCTCTTGCCTCCCAAATTTTCTACTTTTTAATGTTATGTAGTTCACTAGGATAGGTCCCAATTTGGGTTAAGCTTCAGAACGACAACTGACTTCAGACAGTTTAATATCATATTGCAGTTTCGGAATAGAGTATGGTGGTGATGGCATTTATCGCGTAAATTGTGATTATATTTTCAATTTCCTCGAAAGCAAAGTACACTTTACATTACGTCATGGTTACCTGGAAATACAGATGTAATTTGAGGAATTGACGCAAGTTATTTGTAATTATCTGGATGAAGTTTTCTGTGTTTACCTGTAAATATAAATTGTTTTGTTGAAGAACTCTAACACCCGTATTTATAAACGAGTCATTACTTATTACTTAGCAATTACTTCATTGAGACATGGCTAGTTCTTAAAGTAATTACTTAGAAAAATCTATTTTATAGACAAGAAATATTATTTACTTCCTTGAGCAAACTAACCAAGTAATACCTATTACTTAGCAACCAGTGAGCCGCAAAAAACGTTCCATTTCATAAACAAGATTTTATTAAATTTGCAAAATAGAGAACCAAAAATATATTACGACAAGCTAAAATAGCTAAAAATTTTAAAACTTTAAAAATTAATAATACAGAAATTAATCAGACCAAATTTTGATTTTATCGATATTCTTCAATTTTAGTTTTCTGAATGTAACGAAATGCAACATAATTGAATAGTAATGCTACCAAATAAAATAGTCCGTCACACGTATTTGTAGTATTTTTGAAGAACTTATTTTTAATTTAGCGTCATAAAACTCGCTTGACATCGCCCTAGAAATGTCAATAATATTATTTATTGATATAGATTCTCGAATTTAAGAGAGATAATTAATTATAAAAGTTATTGTTATAACAATATTTTAAACAATTTATTTGAAATGAAATGTTAATCACTGAAGATATCACCTGTGTTTTACTGTTTTATTTAAAGGAAGTTTTGTTGGTTAAATACAGGCACTATAATTTAAGTAGTAAGGGTGTATTTTATAATGGTTGAAAGCCTAAGGCCGGGGTCAGCCACCCCGTTGTGTCGACTGCATTGCTTGTCCCAGTGATATCTCTTGAGATTTCACCGGGACAAGCAAGGGACTGACAAAATCTATTGATTGTGGTACTTGTACCACAATTAATAGATTTTGTCAGTGTAGCTAGAAGCCCCTGTCAAGCATTACCCGGATAGTACAACGAACAGAGATAAAGAAGATACAAAAGATGGTTTTGTGACGGTGCAAGGAATGAAGCGCCGACAGTTTTAATATATAGTGGTTTTAAGTTGTATTTACTTTTACTAGCACTTCACTTATTGTATTATACTGACAAGTATGTTCGTCGGCTAGGTATAGATTTCTGTGGGCATGACTAAAATAAATGTTATATTATTATTATTATTGTATTATTTACCCACTGGCTGGCATAGCGCCAAATAAATTGTTTTTATTTTCCAAACCTTACATATTTTTAAAATATCTGTTAAGAAAAATAACCTCTCCATAAAATTCTTAATTAAAGCTATTACTCAAGTAACGATATCGGTGACTATTGCTTGGCTAAGTATTCTAACGTTTGACGTTTCTTACTTCACTCATTTTCGTGACTATAAAATAGAAACTGTTGCTTAAGTAATTACTTTTACTTAAGTAATTGCTATTACTCGTTTATAAATACGGGGGTTAAAAGAGCTCAACTACTATTTTATTTTGAAAGCACCCGCAGTCAATGATTCTAAGTACCATACAAACGCGCATATGTGATTACTCCTCTGCAAAAGGTCGTAAATCAAAGCTTAAAATTAAAATCAATTTATTTTGTCATAATCTAGCCTTAAAATTGCCTATATTTTTAACCTATAAGCCTAAAAACATTGGAATTTCACCAAAATTGTTGTTAAAATTCTTTAATGTTTTAAGGCTTATAACAGCCCTAGTTTATGATAAAACGAATTGATAATAATTTTAAGCTTTTACTAACGACGTTTTTTACTGTTTTTTACTACCATCCTGTTAACCCCTCCAGGTAAGCTCAATGGTTTGTGTTAGGAGTGGGTTAACCTCGGTAGTATAATGGGTAGGATTCTAACCCGCGACCCCGATGCCTTAGCCATAAAGCTACCGCCGCTTAATTAAAACAAAAACAAACAAATGATTTTTCGGATTAAGTTGATTACTTTGATGATTCAACAAACAGTTTTTAAATTCTTTTATAGGTAGATATACCTAGAAGTAGGTGAGTAATTTTTTTCTGAAGCTGCTGCTGTCAAAATAAAGATGTACCTATAGGTAGGTACCTACCTAATCTCTGAAATTTAATTTAAAACAAACAGTTTCAAACGTCACGAAAAAATAAACATTTATTTCAAATCAGCCCTAATTTGGAGTATAGAAGGGGTGTTTGGATCAATCCCCATTATAGGAAAAGTAAACACTAAAATGGGTTCGTCGAAATTTAAATTTATAAGGCGAAGCTAACAAGAAAAGTTACTTGCAAATAAGTCTGCTTATAGGTGGACAATTAAACTCGCTGTAATTATTGAGCCTCGGCTAATGTTTTATTAGATCTTAGTCGTGCAGACAGTAGGTAGGTAGGTACCGCTGCGCCGAGGCGATTGTTAGGGCATTGTTATTGTATTGTTCATCGATTTCTGGACAATCCTACAACATCGCTATCTGTGTCATACCTGGGTAGGTCACACTTATTATTCCATTGATTATCTATAAAGATTTTGCTGACCGGCTAATGGTCGTTTGAAAAATTAAGAATACTTAAATTAAAGACAAAGTATTTAGGTATTTATTTGTTTTCTTAACTTTTTGTCATTCCGCAAAGGCTCTATGGGTTTTAATTGATAAGTTGTATTTTTCTCACTTATACTTGGTAGTGTTTTTTTTAAATTTTACAATTCAACCTCAAGTGTACCTACCTACAACGCACTTGAGGTTGAATTCTGAAATTAGAATTATTGCGCACTACAAAGAAACAGAAGTCTTAATTCCCCACGGACTAAGATTGGGCCGCGTAGTATTTACACAACACCAGGAAAATGGATGCCTACCAGCAAATTAAGCTTTGCCCAAAAACCTTTATTAAATGTGCTTTTAGGCAAGCAAATCACTCTCATAAAATTCACTACTAAAGAATATCATCCATAGTGTAAAGCACACCGAATCATATTCTCTTTGCTACTTACAAGGTCTTTTATTATGCGCTTCCAAACTTTAAATTTAATTAAAACAATGTGTGTTATCACACACACTTTGTTTTGTTTAAATTTTCCATCAATTTTTTTAAGCTATTGCATAGCTTTTATCGCGGGCTGTGAGCGCGGCAACCGAATCCAGAAATTCCGTAACGAAAATAAAACCTACCAACCCCCACTTTGCCTACCATGTAGCTCGGCCGAGCGTTCGCTAAACGTATATGTATATGATACGACTGTACGAAGCTCGCACGGATCGAGAAGAGCTGAAGTCCAGTGCAATTACGGAAATAAATAAACATAAAAATTCGCTCGTTAAAGTAATATATAATATATATACTCTGAAGTAATATATACAATATATACTTTGAAGGTATTGGATTACAGAAAAAAGTTTAAGAAAAAAGTTGTTCATAATTACAAGATCTACACTTTGATAATCGGTAAAATTTAATAAAATTGAACGGTTGGGGAGAAAATGGCGAAAAATAAAAAAAGGGAGGGAAAAAAAGTCACATTTTTGCCTTTTGAAAGCAGGAAGAATAAATTGAAAAATATTGATGAAAAAAAAAAGTTTCAGATAAAAAAGTTAGTAAATTTAATTTAGAAGAGAAAGGTCTCTACAATTTTTTGCCTAACACTAACCGTTCTCGGGATATCGAATTTAACGCGTTTTCATCGAAATGACTTTGAGCTGACCTCGCCAGAATCCCTCAAATTGGAATATATGCTCAGAATATATCGATCCTTCATAATACCCAAACTACATAATTTTATGATTTTTTTCCATTAATTTCCGTAATTGCACTGGACTACTGCTCCGAAATGAAATGAAAAGAAAAAAAATACTGCATAAATAAATAATAATATATAATTTGATATATAGTTGTCATAAAGTTGATAAAAAATGCTAGGCAATAGCTTTACCGCGGCAGTCCCCGAGTGCTACACTTTTTTTTTTATTCGTTTGTAAGGCCTATCGATGCCATTAAGTGTGGAATAAAACATCGTTGAAATGTCCGCCGCGGCTTCTCTGGGTGGCACGCATCGGAAATGTCAAATTTCCCTAGCGCATAAATCAGGATGAATTTGACCGATGGCATTGGTTATGTGCGGTTTGAGGACCGCTCTAGTTTATGGCTTATTTGCATAGACTAAGAAAACCCCACAAAAAAGTCTAATGGGGTCAAATCACACGATTTTGGTAGCCAGTACACATCACGTGGACGTTAAATGACCATGCCCTCAAATGGCATGAGCTGTGTGGCACGTAGCGCCATCCTGTTGAAACCAGATGTCGTTGGTGTCTATATCATTCAATATAGGCCAAAAGAAGTTGGAAAGAAGCTCGCCATTGACGGTGATGGCGACCGTAAAATGGTCGAAGCGCGCGATACGTTACCCGAACAGAGCACCCATTTTGATAAAACAGCTTTATCATTTGCGTGTGTTGTTGAAAGCAATATCCGTCTATGGTGTTTTAGAATCAAAACAAACTGAATAAATGACAGCCAATTTGATAGATGTAGCTGCAACAAGAAAATCGTAAAAGCGTTCAAAAACTTAGCGATAGCTTTGGAAAATCACACTGCATTAAATACCTAAGTAAGTATTTTTTTATAAAATTTCCAGACGATATCAGTGTCTTGTCTTGCAAGTTCTTGTTTTGTCTCATCCCAAAAGAAGGCTATTTGATGCAAATAAAGATAAATAGTTAGGGACCTACATGATTGTTACAAGGACTTTTTGCCCCAAAAACCACGCACAGAATTCCTCAACACCTCCTTACTAAAATTATACATTGTCGGAGTATGTGATTCATCATTGTAAATGTCCCATAAAGAATTAATCATCGGAATAGTAATTGTCGCTCAAAAAAAATAATTAAGGTTACTACAGTTTCCTCAAACTTACTTGGCCAACCTGAAATGACATTCTGTGAAACGTTCGTGCATATGATAAAAATGCGCTGTTAATATTATTTACAGAAAAGATTTAATTTATTTAAACTGTGACCTGTAGTTAACCATCACTATAATGCGGACTAAGAAAAGGGCTTTTTGCTTCATACTACTAACAACAACTTTATACGAAATTTTTACTTCTCACTAGATCGACTATTACTCGCTTTATAATTAACTAGCTGTGCCCCGCGGTGTTACCCGCGGTTTATTAGCCTATGTGTTAATCCAGGGTGTCAGCTAACTCCATACCAAATTTTATTAAAATCGATCCATCCGTTTAGACGTGAAGAAGTAACAAACATACACACTCACATACTCACAAACTTTCGCCTTTATAATATTAGTGTGATACTTGCGATAGTTTTTCTTCTTACTTTGGTATACGGGATTGCAATCCGGTGGTATTTTCAATCTGCCCGGAACGAGCCGGATTTTCACCCATCCGGTTGGATCCGACCGGATCTGGCCGAATTGATCAAATTAGTGAATAATTTGTTTTTTTTCGTTATAAACTTACATACTTAAATTAGTGTACGTAGATTATAGATAACTGTCTTATAAACCAAGTACACACTGTAAGTTAAGTTAGTCTATTTTTTTTTATGTTTCATAAGGAATGAGAATGTAGCAGTTTTCAGCGGTTTAATTTTTAGTTTTAACCCTCTTTCTAAGAGAAAGTTCAATTGATTTTTTCTTCTATGAGAAGCCATTAAATATTAAGTAAAATTAGACCTCGGCCACTAGATTATCTTTTTAGACAACAAATGATGACAGTAGCAATTTTTAGTTTAAATAATACAAAATAAAAAATCTATTAAATAAATTCAAAGAAAAATTTGTATAAGGAGAAAAGACTATGATTTAATTAATACAAAACCGAGTTAAAGGTTTTATAAAAAAAATTGTACGTTAGTATTAGTTTTAGAACTAAAGATGAATATAGGGCTGTTTCATAGGTAATTAATATTATTGTCTAATTCCAAGTACGTTATTCGTTGAGATTAAAACTATCTATAGGTACCCGAAAATGTAGTGTTGTGTTGTTCACATGACTAGTTTGTCAAATATTGAATTTTTGCTTTTTTTTCTTACTTACCTTATCGTACTATTTGGCAAAAACGTCTTACTTAATAAAGACTCCTTCGCTGTTTCGTCTCACGATTCTTACGGCTCATGAGACGAATCACAGAGATCAATTTTTTTTTGACTCTGAAATATATTTTATGAAATTTATTTCTTGTGGTACATTCAGTAACACATTCTTAGTTAAATAAATCGTAACAAGTTCAATAAAACCAATTTTAGTAAAAAATATCTTTTGATTAAATTAAAATCTACTATGACGCAGTGTAACAGTTTAATATATACCTATATTATACTTTTTACTGAACAATAAGACAGTACCTTGATTTACATCAAAAGCGATTTTACAATCGCAGTAATTATCACAAAATGAAAAGAAAACAAAATCACACTGCGGATAGGTATCGAAAAAATATGAAATTAAACAAATACAATGTGTGTTCAAACAATGTCAAATAAATACATACCTACATACTTATAAATAACACTTTCGTCATACATTGAACACCACTAAAAATTACTAAAATAGCTACTGATTTAATACCGTAACCATTTTCCAAAAAAATTATGTCAATACATATAGACCTACCGGATCCGGTCAACGTTCATTTGACGTTAGATCCCTTTACTACTATAGTTAATTTCGCACACATCCCAAAACAAGCTGGTAAATATACATTTCACCCTAAAAAAAGATAGTACTTTAAAGCTTATTTTTTTAAGATTTAAGAATCCGTTTGTGAAAAACGGATCCCTAAATCAAAAAATATTAATGACTAACCCGCAATATTTTTAAAAGACCTTTTCATTGATACCCTACATCACATGTAGAAGGGGTACGTTACCAATTTTTTTCAAGGTGGATCAAGAGGAGCAACAGGCGACTACTAGAAACGTGCTTAATCTCGAACGGTTAGCGCGAAAAAATAATCTCTATACGAAATTTATTCTAAATCGGTTCTGCGGTTTAAGAAAAAAAGCTTAACACACAAACAAACTCACTTTCGCATTTATAATATTAGGTTAGGATATACCAGTGCGGTCCAAAAATTTCTGGCTGGAGAAATAAGGGGTTAAAAAAAAATATATGTCAATGTGATTGTCATTTATTCTGCTTTCTAGGGTTCCGTAGGAAAAATGGCAAAGACGGAACCCTTATAGTTTCGTCATGTCCGTCTGTCTGTCTGTCTGTATGTCTGTCCGTCCGTACGTCACAGGCATTTTACTCAAGGACTACTTAATTAATATTAATGAAATTTGGTGAAAATGTGTCTTGAGGTAGCCGCTACTTAGTCTGATAGCTGAATAATAAAAAAAATATATTTTCAGCGGGGCACAGCTTTTAAATTTTTTTTTTTTTTTTCAGAAAACATCAACTTGTGGCACATCATTCGACAGGTCTTTGAAAAACATTTTAAGGTTTCTAGAAACTTTTTTGATTGAGAAATATTTTTGAAAATAATCGTTCCGAAAGTTGCATAAATTGTGTCCGGGGGGGGGGGGGACAATTAACTTTTAAACCGTGCGACCAAAAAATATAAAAAAGATCACAATGGTAGCGCTTAATAAATACTTTAAACTAAAATTATTTCGGACATGATCAGATATACCGTCACTGAATTATTGCCGATGAAATATCGTTCAGTAATCAAGTGCCTGACAAAGGAAGGGTCAGCCAGACCGATATAAAAACAAAGTTAGATACTCCATTCCATCCAGGGGAATACTTCTCCGTTATTTTCTACTATCAAAGAATGGAGTAGGTAAGCAGTTTCGTTGTGTAAGGGCGTTAGTCCATTGAAGTCGAACCTCGCTCCGGTCGACCTGTCGAGACACTCACCATGGACTGCATCAAATTAGTGGAAGAGGAAGTTCTGAGTGAAGTCTTAAAACTAAAGAAATAGCGGCAAGATCAGGGCTTTCAAAAACTTCAGCTTTTAGGGTTCTTCATGAACATAGTCACATGAACAAAGTTACTGCCAAGGGGGTGGCCAAACTTCTTTCGAGCTTGCAGCAAAGTGAGCAAAGGCGTCTTTTCAAGAAGCTTTAGATGACACGGAGCTAGTTTTGGAATTAATTGTTAGGAGGATGTAACTATGGTTTTATACTATCCTCCACTCTCCAAAATGGTATCAATAGAGCGGTGTCTTTCTGGTGAAAAGCCATCAAGCCGCCAAGGTAACCAAGGTTACGCAATTCACCAAAAAGATAATGGCACGGTATTCTGGGAGTAACAAAAGAAAGGTATACCACGGTAAATGGCAGCTAATACGCCACCCTTATTAAGCGGTTACGAGATGCGATTAAGCAGAAGCGTCGTGGAAAACTTAGCATAGGTTTTGTAAGACTTATCCATGACAATGCTCCCATTCACACTGCTACAATTGCCATAGCTGCTGTTGCAAAATGTGGCTTCGAGGAAATTCGCCACGCACTTTTTAGTCTCGACCTGGCCCCTAGTGACTATTATTTGCTTTCGAAACTTAAAGCAGATTTAAGGGGATGAAGATTTTCTTCAGATGTGAAGTGACCAGTGCGGTTTAAGCCAATTTTGAAGACTTTTGCCCTCTCTTCTGAGTAATTACAACGGGAAAGAAATGCTTAATAAGAGATCTGAAGAGTGTATTGAACTGGAGGGAGACCATATCGAAAAATAATAAAACCGGGCAAGAGCATGTCAGACCATGCTCAGTGTAGGGTTCCGCAACCTTAAATAATTGCATCAGCAGAAGAGCGTATGTTCATGGCACTTACGCCCTTTTGTTGACGGAAGCAGTTTTTCGACTGTAACTCAACATGCAACAATTTATGCAATTTTCAGAATGATTATTTCCAAAAATATTAACTCAAACAAAAAAAAATGTTGATTGAGTTAATATTATTTTTGAAAGACCAGTCGAATGATGTCCACACCTTGATGTTTGCAGAAAAATAAAAATTTCAGCTTCTGTTACATGTTGGAGTGCCACTAAAAATACTTATATTTATTATTTAGCTCCGTAGCTCCGTCTAGTAGCCGCTACTTAGTTTGATGACTACGTAGCGGCAACTAGAAGACACCTTTTCGCCCAATTTCATCAATATTCATTTAGTAGTCTTTGAGTTAAATGCCTGTGATATACGGACATGACGAAACTATTACGGGGTTAAGTTTTTTGCCATTTTGGCTACGGAAGCCTAAAAATGACTTGTAAATACGAAAGCCGAATCCCCCGTATTTAAGAATTAAGTGTCAAGGCGTAAATAAGTACCTACATACGTACAACGTTCCATGTGAGAACTAACTCACGGCACTTTGGCATCCGGCTCGCTGGTAACCTACTAGCTGGTTGCTACTGTATTGTTCTGATGAGCGTAGATTTTTTTTTTTTCAGATCAGGTGCTTAAAACGTCCAAATTATCTTAAAGTTTCATTTCCGTGCATCGCGGCCGATCGCGGCAGCCCGCGGCTTATGACATACGGCTTATGCAACAATAATCAGAGTGCTCGCGCCGCCTATGTCAGTCGACGGCCGCACACGTCTGTCGCGGGCCTCGGAAACGGCACTATACATTTTCATACTCTGACTGTTCCGCATATCCGCACTCGATTATAGCGCGCGGCTGCGATCGGCCGCGATGTACGGAAATTAACCTTGAGGCTTCATGTCGGGACACGTGTTTGCTCTGTGAAAGCTATGCTGTGAACTTAGTAAAGCTGAGAGTGCATGTTCTTCTTTTTCGTGACTCCGTTTGTTTTCCAAACCTTCACGTCATCTTATCCTCACCCCGTAATGGTCCTCGCGCAGGAAGCTTCACCTAGGTACGTTGTTCTTAGGTGGTACATTATCTAACTATGTATTTGCATAAATACCTTTCATTACATTAAGACATCGTATTGTAGCCTTCCTTAGGAGACTTTCAGTTTACTGCCACTCGGTGTAAGAACGACCTGCCGCCGGCTTTACGCATTCTGTTTATACTTTTAGGAAAAAAATATAAACAACATTTTTCTCAACTTACAGAAACAACAGTCTTAGTATTACCTGCAGTTACGCCAATTTGCAACAAGCGCTCCTGCTATTCGATTGTAAATTTCTTAAAGTAGGTACGGTTCGATTTATATATTGATAAATGTCTATGGTATATTATCCTAAATCCTATTATATCCTATATTATCCTAAATGTAATTTTTCCCCCATTGGAGAAAAATGACATTTTACCTAAAATCCGAAACCCTACCAAATGCGTGGGAGCCGTCGATTTCGCTAGCTTACGCTCGAGACTCCGCTCGCGTAGTTGTCGGTTATCGCGATAAAGATAAAAACTATTCAATGTCCTACTCTGAGACTCAAACTATCTCCCTACCAAAGAATGAAGACAAGACTTCTGGCACTATTACTTATTCAGTGCTTCTGATAAGTTTTAAACGTGCATCTTAAAATATAAAAATGTTTAAAAGTAACCTAATCTGTGTGTAACCTTTTAGACGCTGTATTTTAAATAATTTACTTTTTGGAACACAAAAAATATATAATTGTCGAAGGGCCAGGGTGGCCATATAAACTATTAGCGGTTTAATATTCGAATTAACGCTGATACCTCAAGCAAGGTAAAGTCCGCCAACTGTTCTAATAATTTCAATTACACAATTGCCACTGCATCACTGACCCTATAACCACACTAACACTTTGCAAAATAGTGACAAGTCTATCGGTAGACGTGTTACTTCGACCGACCGATTAAGACTGCCGCATTAGACTGACTGCCCCACTACCGGCATTTCAAATGCAAACGTCAAACCAAAGACACATCATCTTGCGACGGTCATGTTTAAATGCATCAATAGACTTAATCAAAACAGATACTAGACCAACGGAAATCAATTAGCGTTTCAATAATTCTCCGACATGGTCTTTCTGACCTTCACCCGTCCTCGGGTGTATGTCTGTAACACCGAAGATTCAATAGAAACAAACCCCATGGCTTGTATCAAACCTAATTTGATTTAAAAATAACTTTACATGAACAATCTTAATTTAAATTATAGGCAGTTAAGACCAATCAGAGCATGATTACTTGATTCAAATCATCTAATCGCAAACGAAATCAATAATTTAAGATAATCTGTTCGGACAGTAACCTCCAGTTACTCAATCATTCAAATGCGTATCCCACCTGGATCGCCAAGTCTCTCCCAACTTCATGGATTCTTACAAAACTCAGACACTTACCACAGTTGATTGCAATACCACGTACTCGCAGACTACTGTTACCAGCAGATACCGATTTCTACTAAGGTACAAATCAACCTGTGGAACCGTCCCATCACAATATGAACTTCAACTCACTCGTCTATAGCTAGACTCTCAGTTTGACCATTCACGATTTCATCAATGACATTACTAGGCACATTTTAAATTAAAGGCTTTTAACATTTACCACGTGCGGTTTTTTTCCTATCCCCTTAGGTATCCCATTAACGTGAAAGAAAATACTAGTCCGCTCAGCTATCCTGACGTAAACAGAACTATTACAGAAAATGATTAGAGTTATCAAATCTTGATCGACATTAAACATTGGTACTAACGCAACTACAGTCATAGTCATTCCTGTGTCTATAAAAAAACCCCTTCCCATCCCTGTGACTAACACATAATCATAGTCATCCTGTGACTATACACAAACAGTCATCGTGACTATCACACAAACATAGTCAAACCTGTTACTATCATACAAACATAGTCATCCCTGTGACTATCACACAAACAGATATCCCAGCAACTATCACACAAACATAGTCATTGTCACTCAGGCTAGTCATTGCCACACAGGTTATCCAGTGCCACACAGGCTAGTTAATGCCACACAGGCTAGTCATTGCCACAGAGGCCAGTCAGTGCCACACAGGCTATATTATGTCTAACTATAATAGTTAAGTCACAATAACCACTTTTTGTTCAAATTTAAGTAAATACGGGTAGAGTCGAAAGATGATTATATTCGTATCAAGTTATTTATCCTTATTCAATTAAGTACCTTCATAATTAACATTTCATTATTCACGCGTAAATTCCTTTTCAAATTGTTTAAATTGGGCCTTTTGTTTAGAAGTTATGACGGGTATTAAAATGGTGAAAGTAAGAAAAACCGGGCAAGAGCATGTCGGCTCAATGTAGGGTTCCGCAGCCGTTATCTATACTAATATTAAAAAGCTGAAGAGTTTGTTTGTTTGTTTGAACTGAATATTGTACTGTTGGATAGCCCATTTATTGAGGAAGGCCTTATGCTTTATAACATCACGCTACGACCAATAGCTGAGCAGCAATGAAAAATGTTGCAAAAACAGGGTAAATTTACGCATAGGAAGTGCGCAACTTCCAATGCGTCAAGTTCCCTCGTTTCAGCTAGTAATATTATAAAGAGGAAAGATTTGATTGTTGGTTTGCATTGAATAGGTTTCAAAACTACTGACATATTTAAAAAAAATCTTTCACTATTAGAAAGCTACATTATCGGGGAGTAACATAGGCTATATTTTATTGTCAAAAATTAGAGATCCCTACGAAAATTGCTATAATGTAACTCAAGATGTAAACATTTTTGCTTATTTGGCGTGCGCTGCGAAAGTTAATGATAATGCATCAAAATAATGTACTACATATTTATATTACTTATTAATACTCACAAAAAAAGTCCACGCAGGTATGTCTAACTATAACAGTTAAGTCACAATAACCGCTCTTTGTTCAAATTTGGCCACCGGAATACGGGTAGAGTCAAATACAAAATTTATTTATTTGCAAAAACATGTGTAAGGTAGATACAGAGGTGTTATATTATTATTGGATCAACATGTTTTACCGATATCAGTGTATAAAATTCAGATTACAATATAATATTAAAATACAATATGAATAAAATAGAATACTTGGGTAATAAAATCTGCAACTATTAATGTAATAATATGAATCAATAGACATAAAAACAAAATACAATCATAAAATATTTACTCATTATTTAATTATTTTAAAATGTATCATTTAGAAAATCTTTGACAGAATAATAGCATTTTTCAACTAACAAGTTTTTTAATTTACCCTTAAATGCATTTAAATTTAATATCTTAAAACATTTTGGAATTTTATTGTATATAATAGGCGCCATACATACTACACTATGAGTGGTATTAGATCGATGTTCACAGAGTCTATCGTTATCACGTCGATTACGGATCGCTCTATCACACAGACGTGGAAACAGATGAGGATTATTTCTTACACATAGAACTATTTCAATCATATATAACGATGGAAGTGTTAGAATTGTGTGCTTTCTAAACATTGGTATGCAGCTATCTGTATTTTGGAGTCCAAACATTGCGCGAATGCAGCGCTTTTGCGTTTTAAATATAATTTCCTTATTTGTCGAGTTGCCCCAGAAGATAATACCAAATCTCAGTGACGATTCGAGGAGACCATGATATGCTGTTAATATTGTGTTAGTATTAATTACCGGCCAGAGTTTGTATAGGGCGTATGAAGAACTACTATTTTTTTTATATAAGCTATCTACAAAAGGTTTTAAATTTAATTTCTTGTCAATTATTAGACCAAGAAATTGTGTCGTATCGGTTTCGGAGATAATAGAATCTTTGTAGACTAGCTTAATTTCAGATGGGCTTTCTGATCTTTGATCAAAATGCATAATATTAGTTTTATTTAAATTAATTTTCAAATTATTATTATCAAGCCATTTAATTATAGATGTTAATGATTTATTGATGTCAAATTCATAAGTGTCAATATTATTACATGTTACGGTAACCGTGCTATCGTCAGCAAATAACGACATAGGTTATTGTGTTGCATTTGGCAAATCATTAATGTAAACTATAAACAAAGCGGGCCCAAAACACTTCCCTGTGGAACTCCATATTGAATGTATCGCTCGTTCGATATATGGGATTCTCTCGGCTCGAGATATTTTGTTTTACGATTGAATCTTATTATTTCTGTTTTATGTCGGCGATCAGTTAAATAGGATTTTATCAATTCTAAATTAATACCTCATATGCCATACGCTTCAAGCTTTTTTAATATAATATTATGGTCAATTGGTTTGAGAGCTTCCGTTGCGTGAGCTGCGTAAACGGTTAAAGTTACACAACACTAATGCATGACGGATTTGTTCCTCTTGAAAAGTTCTGAAAAAAGTGCGCAACACAAATGCCTATCTTTTATGGTTGACCCACTATTACCATTTTATGATAATGAAATTTGTATTCTTATATTATAAATCTGAAGAATTATTTTGTTTGTTTGAACGCGATGATCTCAGGAACAGGGTACTTACAAGCTCTGAGCCGCGGGGTACTTTACAAACATACAGATCACGGACACAAAGCAAACTCAGACTCGGAGCAACCATTTATATGGACTTTATCATGCAGTCGTCCTTATTTAGACTTGAACGCATAGCTTTGCACCGCGATATGGAATAAACAATGGTTTATTCCAAATCCGGACGCAATTCATCTATAAAATGTATGTATTAGGAAAGACAACTCCCGCAACAGGGTACGAGCCCTGTGCCGCAGGGTACTTTACAAACATATAGATCACGGACACAAAGCACACTCATATTCGGAGCAGCAACTTGTGGCTCAGACAAAGTGGTGTCCTGTGTGGGTATCGGACCCACGACCTCTCGCACAGTAGTCGTACACGCTCCCACCGCGCCACCGAGGCAGTCATTCAATTTTCGATATATACTAGTTCAAACATGTACCTATCCACATTATGTACTTCAACTGTTTGTACCATATTTACTGTAAATATATAATTTCATGTATTGAGGTTAAGTAAAGAGTTATCATTGAACATAGAACTTATAAAAGGACGAAAAATTTCTCCCGATATTACTGTTAAAACGCATATGACCCTTCATTCCTTTTATGCTCGAAATTGTGTAAAGATCTAGAGTGTTATCGCTTTACTGACTTTGTAGAGTTCTGAGAGTAAACCCTTAAAATTTTTCGTGACCTTTGCATTTGGGCCCCTAGCTACAGCCCCTTTACATAAAACAAGCAACTACCTTAAAGGTAATTGGTACACTCAGTTTTCACTCTGTCAATGTTAGATATGTACGTTTCTCCTATTTTGATTATTTTATTCCTGTTGTTTAGAGTTTTAATCTAAGGGGTGTATCTACAGGATATACTAAAAATATCTGAATATTAGTATATCCAAGCATGAGATCTAGTCTCATGTGGTACCACGTATTTATTTATTTGGGAAACAGACAGATGCATTACAGTATAATAGATTAAATAATAAGATTTTACATTATCTATAAAGAGTTTCCTCAGACTAACAATACACGTTATACATAAGTAACTTACTTTAATATTAGCACACATTATAGTACAGTTAATAATAATAAAAAATAACAAATAAGTTACTTAAATTGAGTACACCAACTTATTATTCAAATAATAATGGTAGGTAAATACTTTTGATAGCATCTAGAAATTTAGGTAAAGAGAGGTGAAGGATATCAAACCTATCATCTGCTTTAAGTGGAATTAATGAATTATATAAGCGACAAGATCTTTTTATGAATGTGTTTTTACCATAATTTGTTCGTGACAATGAGATGTGGAAAAGAGACTTCTTACGTGAGGTTGGGCGTGGACAATTTAGATTTATTTTAGATAAAAGGTAAGTCAATTTGACTTCTTATGATCTTGTATAAAAATATAAGATCTCGCACCGCGCGACGCTCCTCGAGGGATTGCAGATTAAGTGCATTAAATGAGCTCGAATCAAATCGCCACTCGATATGTCTCTTCAATCTGTTTTGCAGGGCTTCAATTTGTTCTTTATATACAGTATACTGTGGATTCCATGTCACTGAAGCGTATTCTAGTAGTGGTCTTACCAGAGTTTTATATAAAAGACCTAATGTTGATGAGTTTTTAAAATCCTTGCAAACTCTAAGTACAAAACCCAACATTCGAAACGCTTTACTAATTATTATTGAAATGTGAACATCAAAAATAAGTTTACTATCCAGTTGTACCCCCAGATCACGTATCTCGGACACTCTGTTTATGGTTTCATTGTCAATGTTATATTCATAACATATAGGGTTTTTTTTCTGGAGAATGATAAGACATTGCACTTATCTATATTAAGGCACAGGCTATTTTTGTTACAATAATCGAACAACCTACAAATATCGTTTTGAAGTTCGATGCAATCTTTTTGTTCTTTAATAATTTTATAATTTTTTTTATGGTCCGCATACAGTATGAATTTGGATTTACGAATAACAGTAGCTACGTCATTAATATATAAATTAAATAATAGAGGTCCCAGGTGCGAGCCCTGGGGAACTCCAGAGGTTATTGGCAGGAATGAAGAACAAAAACCCTTTACAGTCACTGCTTGACTACGATCTTTCAAGTAGGATTCAACCCAGCGAAGTAAGTCACCATGTATACCGATGTACTCCATTTTTTTAATTAATATTGTATGGGAAATTTTATCAAAAGCTTTTGAGTAATCGGTATACACCACATCGACCAAGGCCGTTGTTACATAATCTAGGAATTCACAAAGATTGGTTTCCGTTGACTTTTTACTCATAAATCCATGTTGCTCAGTTATTATGAGGGGTTTTAATAGTGGTGTTATTATATCACAGACGATGTTATCAAAAAGCTTAGGTATAACGCTTAACTTGGAAATTGGGCGGTAGTTTGTAATGTCATGCTTGTTACCGCTCTTGAAAATAGGAACTACATAACAACGCTTCCATTCTATCGGCATAACACCAGATCGCAGGGACGCGATAAATAGCATGTATAGCGGAACGGAAATGTTTTTGTGACATCTCTTTAAGAAGAGTGGGGGTATCCCATCTGGACCACTGCCCTTATTAATATTAATAATATTGATATATTTTAGGATGGTGTTAAACGAGTGTGTACTGAATTAATATTTAAAGTATTTTGACAGTCATTGTAACAAGGATTAGCTGCCAACACGGGCTGATTGTGCCTCAGAAACACAGAATTAAAATAATAGTTAAAAAGTTGACTAATTTCGTCACCACTGCGAGACGAAACATCTCCCAGGAATAGGTTATCAGGAATATCATTTGATAACTTTTTTGATTTTACAAATGTCCAGAAAAGTTTACTATTATTCCGCACTCTATGTTCAGATTTTATTATAAACGAGTCATAACATTCCTTGCTTACTTTTTTTTGCCTGTCTCTCAGTAACGAAAAACTGCAATAATCCACGTAGTTGCCGTAACGTTTCCATTTCTTATGGTATTTATTTTTTTGTCTTTTAATTTTTATAAGACCCGGGGAATACCATACAGGATATTTGTTTTGACCCACGCGTGTTTTTAATGGTACATACTCATTGATTATTTGAAAAATTATTTCATAAAATTTTGCGACTGAGTCATTAATGTCTTGGCTATAATCAATAATAGTACACCAATCAACCTGAGAGAGTGCAAAATTTATTAGGTCGTAATCCGCTTCGCGGAAGTTATGATAAGTTATCGGAGGGGTACGTAAGACTTGTGGGAAAATGTTAGGCAGAGAGATTTTTAACGCCGGGTGATGCTCATCTTCTGGGACCAGAGGCATATCAGAATGAGTCACTATACAATCATAACTACATAGTACAAGATCTAACTTCCTATTATTTTTATTTGGTATGAGGTTATATTGACCCAGGTTGCTAAAGGATAGAAACACCGACAATGCTTCTACCAGACTGTCTGAACGAGTGGATTGTAAAGTTGCTATCAATCCATTTCCAGTCGATGACCAGTTAGCAGCCCTTATGTTAAAGTCCCCAGCTATAAGTAAGTGGTCGTTAGGATATTCAATGATATATTGAGATATTTCATCAAATAATTGAATCAATTCGTCATACTGAAGGCTACATTGAGGAAAGTAGCAACAATATATTTTAAGACACAATTGTTGCGCCCTCCACCGAAGACTTATACACAGTGACAGAATATCGGCCGATTTTGCGCGACTAGAGCGAGACATACATACATCACTCACTGATATACCCTTTCTGATAGCAATAAGAACCCCACCCCCCATAGTATCTGACCTACTGTCATAGTCACGGTCACATCTGTAAACGTTATACTGGTGGTCAAATAACTCTGAGTCATAGATTCCTGACAACAACCAAGTTTCACTTATACATATTAAATCATAAGGGGTAAGCAGTAAATTATTGAAAAATACATTTGTCTTCGTACGCAATCCACGAGCGTTTTGGTAGTAGACAGTTAAACTCATTGAATTACAATGAACTTTACACATCTAATAAAACTTTTATAATTTTTTCGAACGACGTAATTCCACATAAATAACGATAACAAATTTAAACAATTGCCAACCGGTAAAACCACATAATAAAAAATGAAGATAGGTAACACCAAGTGCATCAATATGACTTCATTAAAATCCCTCACCTCTCCTTGAAAGTACTTGGCAGTATAACTATGATTTTGCGAATATAGTAAATAATTCCATATCATGCATGTTTTAGAAGGAACAAAAGAAAATATATAGAAAACCAAAAAAAATATATAGGAAACAAAAAAATCATGTGCAATTTCGCTTACACTATCTTTTTTAAATCACTCTCCGAAGACACGTGAATAGGCTTACTGGTTTCATTTTTTCGTAACAATATGGAATGATTCTTCACCCAGACATACTTGTAATTTTTTTCGTTCGCTACCCTTTTAACTTTGCTTAACAAAATTTTGTTGTTCATGGACAGGTGTTCATTAAAGAATACACGAGAAGTGCTACCAGAAAAACCAATGTCACATGCTTTGAGGTCCTTTAAAGCTCGAGCTCGAGCTAAAAAATTATCTTTCATGTGTCTTGTAAGAAAGCGGACAATTACAGGTTTAGGTGCACTACACTACATTAGGTAACGTAGCTTAATAGCATACAATAAGCATTTACTTTAAAAATGACTATAATGGCTATTTGACTAGAACGACTATTTGACATAATGACCATTATGAAATTTTGAAATATGAAATATTTTTTATTTACTTATAATGTAGGTACATAACAGGTGAAGCATTAAGATTCCATTCGTTCCATATACATTTTGTCGCTTACGACGTGCAAATCTTACACAAATGTCAAAAACAAAAGATAAATGAAAATAGACATGACTTATTTAACCAGGTCAGACAGCGAGTAAAATGACTTTTCTAGTAACCAGGATTTCAATTTCTTATAAAATAAATGAAAGGGCAACAGTTTTATTTCCTCAGGCAAAGCATTAAAGATACCGCCCACACATTGCAGTACAATTCTTTAAATACATTGTAGTCCTAGGTACTTTAGGTAATATAATTATATCTGGATTCCTTGTATTTCGATTATATAAGTCATTGGCTTTTTTAAATAAAGTAGGGTGCTTTTTTACAAATTTAGCTTCTAGGATGTACATACATGGTAAGGTTAGAATTCGGTATCTTTTGAATCTAGGTTTGCACGATTCCCATGGAGGTATACCAGCTATGGCCCTGACACATTTTTTTTGAGTTAGAAAGACTTTTTGAATGTCTGTCGAATTTCCCCAAATTACAAGACCATAGTTTAACACAGAGGATACGTATCCGTGGTAAGCTATCAATACGGCTTTTTCAGTGAAGATCATGCGCATTTTGTAAAGAACATACACATATATATTTATTTTATTGCAAATTTTGTCAACGTGTGATTTCCAGTTTAGATGTCTATCCATGGCAATACCTAAAAATGTTGTATGTTTGGTTTCTGTTATCTGCTGACATTTATAATTGATTTTAAGATCTTTATGCGGTTCACCATATGTACAGAATTGTATAAAATTTGTTTTATTAATATTGACCTGTAGATTATTATTGGTAAGCCATTTTATTATATTATTAATAGTATTATTTGTATCAATGACTTGTGATAAAAAAACTGACATTAATATTTATTAATGTCAGTTTTTTTATCACAAGTCATTTTGACTATAATGACTATCTTGTATATAATGACTTTGATTACTATTCCTATAACGACTATTACGATCATAACTACTATAACGACCATAATGACTACACTTTAAAATATTTTAAATTATTTTGAATTTAATTGACTTGAATGGACTTAAAACGACTTTAAATTAATACTTTAAATTACTTTGTATTCAAATCAATCAGTAAAGTACGATTAAATTTCAACCTAACAATCTGACCGCTTATGTCCTTGCTATAAAACACGTTTAAATTGTATTTTACGACTATACAAGTCGCTGTAGCTATTTCAATTAATGAACCTAGCACAACGAACTGTTTAATTATCCTTTTCTTCTATATTACTATGATTAGTGGTATTTTACTGTACCATAAATCGATACAATAGCCCTTCTCCTTCACCACCTTGCTTCTTCACTAAACTACAGGGCCGTCATAATCCGGAGCACTACTTTTAAACTAATTCGAGCGTCTAAAAGTTTACAATTTATTTAATTTACTATCGAGCATCTGATTTAATATAACCTATATGGCTTCCTAGAACTAGGTAGATTGGCCTTGGTCCGAATATGCAAAATTATTATTCAAACTGGTACAGCCTAAATTCTTCCTATCCCTACCAAATGAATGTAAAAAATCGGTTGAAACAATTATTGTATTTAAGCGTTACTTACCTTGCAATTCGCCTGTTAATATCAGATAATGGGGTATTTGACTAAAGTCAAATCAGCCTCTTTTTAAGAAACGTCATACACGAGCCGCTCTTTACAAATTTGTATGGAATGCTAGCATATGACATCACGTTTTCAATGGTCAAATTGTTTACTTTCAGTGATTCTGTTTATGATTATAAATTAGGTAACACATTAAAATAATAAATGAACATATTTTTTAGAACACTTCATGACATAAGAATATGTCATGAAGTGTTCTAAAAAATATGTTATTTTTAAATATTTTATTTTGATAGTAGTCAAATACCCAATTATTTCTATATTACGAATCCAACCAAAAATATATAACACATAATCAAACCTTTAGGCCAAGATACGTTTCCGTCTCCCACTAACATTAATTACTTTTAAATATTTTCGTTAGAATTCCTAATAGCTTGCATTATTAGATACATTCAACATATTGCCGAACTCAACCCTAATAAAAGTCGGCACTAATTTAAAAGTGTGGTTACAATCACTTTTACGTACAATCTACATACCTACACTTCAACGAAAGGACAACATAATTTTGAAATAATATAAGTAGTATCAAACTTTATATAATACCAACTGGGTAGTTTCTCGTTAATCTCATTAGATTTTATTTAAGGGGTAGATGTGAAGTTAACGGAAGTATTTGTTGTACCTACTTGGGTACTGACATTTGGTTGGTTTATCATTGATTGATATATAATTGACTGCCTCTGTGGAGCGGTGGGAGTGTATCCGACTGCTACGCAAGAGGTCGTGGGTTCGATGTTCGTAAGCACAATGGTTTATTCTGTGTCTGGGTGTTATTTATCTATAATATGTATGTATTTAGACATTATATATGTATGTTTATTAGTTGTCTGGTTTCCATAGTACAAGCCCTGCTTAGTTTGGAATCAGATAGCGTTGTGTGAGTTGTCCCAAGATATTATTATTATATTATAATTCGGTAAATCTGTATCTCATAAATCACAGTTTGTACATGTTTGTTGCGTTAAATGATCTAGTGTACTGTGATATTACAAGTGCTAAGTGAAATTGTATGCGTTCCACCGAACCCTCTCACAATAACATTGAACATTGAATTGCAACTGTTAGTACGTTTTAGTCTGCTACACACACAGTTATTAGATAGTTTTATTAACACTTCACTATCTTATATATATATCGGAATATAAATTGTGAGTTATATGTAAAATGATACTGACGGCACATCGCAGCAATATTTTATGTCAAACACGCGATGTGCCACCAATAAACCAGCAGGTTACAGATGTGACCAAGCCGATGGCACGTCTCGTTGTTGGTTTTCATCCTCGCGAGCACTTCTTTCAGCTTGTTCTCGTAATCAGTAGGCCTTGGAAACTCCGCAGTACGATAGTTTCAATTGAGATTGTGATTTTCTTGATCGTCGTACTAATCTCTTGCATTTCCACTCAGTTCCAGTCCCAAGATGAATTGTCAGTCAAAATGTCGTACTTGTCGCCCTGTTGGTGGTCGATCTTAAGTAGCCAGCTAACTACATTGTTGGATCTACTGTCTAGATATAATTTCAGGATCAGTTCAGCATCCAAGGTGTAGCACGATGCCATTCATTTGAACAACGTACCTAACTGTAGCACTTTCGAAAAAAAAATCGTATCTTCGTCTCGTCCGGCCTCATTGTCTCCATATTTTTGTCTTCGCTTGATGAAGATCATTCAGCTTTTCCTTTGGCCTAAACCGTCGATATAAGGGCTTGAGATCCCACTTTTCAAATATTACGAAGGTGTGTCCCAGGTGAATGTACTGATCGAAATGTATTCCAACATAGTTTTGTCCTAGCGATGTTACCACTATGATTGTTCGAGCAGTTATGAGCAATACACCAACATTTATAAACTTTTAAGTCACAAGTGAAACTTTCAATAGATACATCAAATTATTTCATATACACTTCTCCTCAGAAAAATCGAAATACTTCCGTTTTTATAGTTTCTGTCCTAATTTATCACAAAAGACTTTTTATTCTAATAAAAAAAATAACATGATTGTATAGGTGGCAGTTTGGCCATTACAAAGCAAAAATTCTAAAGTCAAAATTAGAATTTCATTTGTTTATCCTTTGGATGAAATGATTCACTGTTTTGTGACAAATGTGTGTTTAAGTTGGAGTACATTTCACCTTTAAAAACTAAAAATTAGCGCTATCTAAAAACTTTTTCTTCTTTAATAGTTTACTGTGAGTTTGGAAAAGTTAATTTTCTAAAACTTACGGATTCTTCGCCAGCAAAAACCGCCCAAGTGGCGGCATTCCTCGATTCTAAACTTAGTCAGCGTGTTGTGGCTGAAAGATTGCGTCTAAGCCTGTCGTCTGTTAATAAAGTCTACAAACGCTATCGGAAGACTGGTTTGTTCAAGCGCCGTTCAGGATCTGACAGGAATCGGGTCACTTATGAGGGAGATGATCGATTTATTGTAACAACTTCTTAACGAAAGCTATGCCTTTATGCTTTTCAACTGCAGCAGCAGCTTCATGTTGTACATAACTTTACAATTAGAAGAAGGTTAAAGGAACGTGGACTGGTACCGCACAAACCAGCAAATGGGCCGAAATTAACTGCAAACCATCGAAGAGCGCGCCTTAACTTTGCACGTGAGCACCTAAATTGGTCATACCTCCAGTGGAACATAGTCCTTTTTTCTGATGAATGTAAAATTATGCTGTATGGTATCGACGAAAGAAACAAAATGTACAAAAGAGATGGAGAACGCTTTGCACAATGCTGCATTGAAGAAAAGGTCAGCTATGGTGGCGGTTCGTGGACGGTTTGGGTAAGAATCAGCGCCGACGGTAAGACAGAGCTTGTCTTTGCATCTGGGTCACGTCTGCCTGCTCTAAGCAGTCATCGGTACATCGAACAGTGTCCTGAGCCTCACGTGATGCCCTATGCACATTTTATTAGCAACGGTTTCATACATTTTCGTGCATGCTTTCGGCTCACACCACGAGCGTCGTACGAGATTGTTACCGAAGTCGGTATCTCCATTATGGAATGGCCAGCAAGAAGCCCGGACATGAATCCGGAATTCCGGGCGACGAATTCGTGCAAGAGATCCTGCCCCAGAAACACTTAGCCAGCTGCAAAATGCAATCCAAGAGGCATGGAATGGAATGCCACAACATTTGATCGTGACTCTCATCCGATCGATAAAGAACCGTATGGAAGCAGTAATAAGAGCTCGGGGAGGGAATACAAGTTGTTAAATAAACGTTTCTTAGCTTTTTTTCATTTACGTGTTGTTCTAAAGACTAAACAACGAAATAAGAAACCTATGAAACTTTCATTTGAGTTTAGAGCATTGACATTAGGATTTGAAAACCTCATATTATTCACTATTATACGACATTTGACTTAAATTCCTAAATATACACAATTAACCCCCCATCCCAGTAGTCTTGCCCAATAGCCTTACCAGTTGAACTACTGAGACTTACCGATAGTAAGACTTCGCCGGTGTTCTTTTTTCCCATTACCTACCTACCTAATCTTGCTTTATCAAAATTTATAAAACATAGACCTCGTAATTAATAGACAGTAACTTTATTAAGTCTTAAGAGATAAAAAACAAAAACATAATTGCAATTCTTTCCAAATGACAAACAAACAATAGCAATCTCAATGACAACTAATTAATTAGTTCTATTGATAAAATTATCTGTTTTACCAACGTATCTTTCCCAAAAAAATTGCTACCGCATAGGTAGGTATACCAAACACGCACATCCTTTCAATTATATTTTTTGACAACCAATTTTCTATCATGTCATGTCATATTTTCTTGCACATGTTTCGTGGAACTTGTTTTCCATTATATAACACCAACCGTCCAAAATATTCTCTTTAGGTAATAGTGGCAAAACTTTGCAAAATGATACTATTCTGTATGCCTTTAATTTTAGAGATTTGCTTTTTCTCTTCAGACTCTCACAATAATGAAAATAGCATTCGCTTGGTAATCTGAATAAATCTGTGCAAAACCTGCCTTTACAATGGCGTTTTCAGTCTATTTTATATTGCTTACCTACCTGTTCGGTATTTTGCTTTTTGCGTTGTTTTATCCAGGAGAAAGGCGAGGAAGACGAAGGATAACGGGTTTTATATTTGTAGTCTCCTGAGAACTACTCAAATAGCAATGTTTACTATACAGCTGTAGAAAGGGTAGGTACTGGACTTACTCCAAATGTGCTATCACTGAAATAGTCCTTACTTTCCGTCATAATATCCCTTGCCATACTAGATGCAAACTCTAAAAATTGTGCACCGTCAACACGACATTAGTCCGCTAACAGAAAATAATCAAATTTAGGCGGAACAATGACAGAAAAACTATTGCGATATCATTTTTCTACTTCCACTGTGTTATTTCGATGTCGGTAAAGTGTCGATTTTACACTGCTAATTTGCTAATAATATAAATCCCAGAATTTTGAGGTGAACCTACGATTTTTCTGTAGATCCTGGGTGCTGACACTATCTTGTGTGTGATTCACTAACTTGTTTTTCACAATTGTCTATCTCGTATTGCACATAATCAAGAGAGCACGATACGAAATGTGATGTACTTTTAACCACAATATTATTATTAGGTAATAGTAACAGAACCGTTTTATATTTAAAAATTAAGTACGTCAGCTATAATTAAAGAAGTTATCTGGAAATTACAGCAGGGTAATCGTTCGACCTCGGTATGTTATATTTATAATGTATATATAGATAATTATATATATAAGTATATGTGTTGTGTTTATTTAGTTATGTGTGTTATATTGTAATGTAATAATTTTAAAAATATGCTCCTGCCACCCTCTTCTCGCCACCACACAAAGGTTGACTGATAGAGAATGCCTATGGCATTAAGTCCGCCTTTTGCAATGTATTTGCAGGAATTGCCTAATACCTAATGCCTGCCTCTATAGTATTATCTATAGTCTTTAATTTATAGTACGTCACCTCGTCCCCTTTTTTATATTATACAGAATTTTAAAAAAGCGTGTTGAAAACGTTACGAGTATTATTCATTACATAATCATTTGTGATTTCATGATTATGTGACAAGATGTCAGTCAAGCAAATGTTTTATTTTGTGAATGTCACAGATTGAAGTTCCCTATATATCACATATGTTTGAGTTTTGTTTTACTGGTAATTCTACTGGGTACAAAGTTGACAGTGGTCTTACTAGTAAGGCTATTGAGAAGGAAATTTCCAGTAGTCCAACTGGTAAGACTACTGGGATTGGGGGACATTTTTCTGATAATCCTTACAAAACATAAACTTGCAAGGTGTTTCGATTTTTCTGATGAGAAGTGTATACCTGATACATAAATTGTTACAATTATCATCAGCGCGTTACAATTATCATCATCAGCCTGTCTCAATCCACTGCTGGGCTCTTCTAATTTTCGCCACAACATCCGATCCTCAGCATTCAGCCCATGCCAGCGACCTTCTTTAGCTCCTAGGTCAACCTGGCTGGGGGCCGTTCTACCTTACGTTTACCAAGTCGCGGTCTCCACTCTAGGACTCGTTTGCTCCAGCGGCCATCGGTCCTACGGCAAATATGGCCAGCCTATTGCCACAACAGCGTGCTTAGCCTGAGAGCTATGTCAATAACTTTAGGGTGAACGGGTGAACTCATTGCGAATTTTATTCTTCAAAAAAAACCCCAATAATAGCTCCCTCCATAGACCACTACGCAACTTTAAATTTGTGGACTAGCCGAAGCGTAAGTGTCCACGTCTCGGCACCGAAGGTCATAACTGGTAGGACGCACTGCTTACATACCTTTGTCTTCGGGCATTGCGGTAAAGGCAAAGTGGAAACTCGACTCCTTTAGAAGTTGTTTCTACCAAGCTAGATTACTTGCCCAAGGTAGATGTATTTTTGGACAACTTGGAGCATCTTCCAAATCAGGCATTTCATGTTTGTAACAGGAACAGTTACGTCAAACAAATTTCTGCGGCGGAAAGAAGTCGAGAAGCTGACTTTTACTACCCCAATAACAATAAAAGCGCTATCGCTAGAGACTGGTGCCCCACACTTTCCCATCTACATGTAATTATGAAAACGGATAAAAACTTGTCCCTCAACCAGATATTTACAGGCCACGGATTTCATAAAGTGGTGGACCTTATGGATTGTAGGGGCAGGTGCTGTTATTGGAACGTAGTTCCTTATCGCACGCACAAATAAAGTAATCACTACGTTTTAATCGCTAGACGAAAAAAATCGTAGTTTTTTTTTAAATCGATCAAAAATCTTATGTGAAGCTTCTAGCCAGCTAGACCAAGAAGGTTGTGTTATTTAGGTTGTATGTATTTTTGTAAAAGGGTGTTATATATATTTTATAACACATTTGCTCGTAAAGGGTTTCTTATTTCACCAATTTCAATATCGTTATGTATCTCATTATGTACTTGTGCGATATTGTAATGTAAAACACACAAGTTCTTTTAATTAAGGAAAAACGCACGGGTTATAAAGATGCTCCGTCTAAAACGAACGGTACTTTTTTAAATCTTAGCTAAGAGTTTTTATGTCAGAAAAGTGGTCAACATTTTATGAATAAAATTAACTTTGGAAGATAAAATAAGAGAATGCTTTTAGCATTAAGTCCACCTTTGTACAATTTTGTGCATAAAGTTTTAAATAAATAAATAAAATATAATAAATAAAAATTTAATTATTTTTTACTATTAATTATATCAAGTACCAAAAATTATACTCGTATAACATTTAGTTTTTTTGCAAATTGGAGTATGACATGAAGATGTCCAAATCATACTCCAATTTACAAAAAAACTAAATGTTTAAGTTTACCAAATGTGAAAAGTGCTAATCTTTATATAAATATATTTCTTGTGTGCGTGTGTATGTCACTGAACTCCTCCTAGACGGCTGGACCGATTTTGATGATTTTTTTTGTGTGAGTTCAAGGGGATTCGAGGATGGTTTAGATTTACAATTGAACCCGATTTACAAAAAAAAAAGAGTCGAGATGAAGTTAGCCGGGACAGCTAGTAGGTACGAGTATAATTTTAAATAATGGGGTGATTAGCTTTGTCGACACAACAGTTTTTTTGGGAATTACAATGGACAGTAGGATACAGTGGGGCACCAAAATATCATGACTCGGAGGAAAACTCAGTCCTGCAGCGTATGCTGTCGTAGCAAAGTTAGACAGCTTACGAATATAGAAACAGCTCGACTAGTTAGCGTACTTTAGCGCAAGGAGGCTGATATACAAACTATATTTATTCTTCAAAAACGTGCAGTGCGTGCAATATATCAACTACGAGCACGAGTTCCCTTAGAGAAAAGTTTAAAGAGATAGGCATTATGACAGTTATATTTATAAAACAAAACAAAGTATACACTCTGTGATTACAAAAAATAAGCACACATTAGTAGGCCAATATGATAGGCAATTTAAAAACAAAGAAACATTGTAAACATTGGCAATTTGAAAAGAGTGGCTGCAAGTTTGTATTGCCTGTTCTTTTCTCCGGCTTTACCTATTGTTTGCGAACAGGCATTACATGTACATGTAAAATCGATTTTTTACAAGAGTAGTATTTTGCTTCATAAGTGAATAATAGTTATTTGTTACACAAGAGTGCAAAGTTGCTTTTTAACCGCATGCTCAAATTTGATGACCGAGTAAGCGAAGGATACTAAAATAAATAGATACTAAAAAAACTAGAATCCTGAGCGTTAGCGAGGGAATCTTTTGATTTACACGAGGTGAAAAATATTTGCTCTCGAGTGCAACACGTAACATTACATCCCACCTCAGTGAGGAAATGACTAAATGCAAAAAATACATTTACATAGGTAAGTAGGTATTATATAGGTAAGTATTACAGAATAATCTTTAAATTATAACAAATAATACATAGGTATGCATACCTAATAAGAAAACAAATGAAAGTTACGTTGCTACAGTTACATAAGTTGAGTGTAACATTTTTGTTAGGTACTGTAATGTGGCTGTTAGTGACTTGTGTGCTGTTTTTCGGTAATCGATAAACTATCTGTGATACTTAATAGTTGTACCGATTCATCGGATTCCCTTGGCGTAAATGTTGGCGAGAGAGGGCGATGGTTAGGTGTTTCGTAACGGCTCATTTTTGATGTAGAAATGCCAGTCCAAGAATCTGACTGAGGCTCTTTCAGTGTAATGGCTCCTACGATGCCTTTACATATTTTAGACTTATTTTGGATGAAATCCTCTATGTATCCCTCTATAACCGCATTGGACTTTCAGCCTCCATGGTGCTTAAGGGACAGGAGATCAGCTCCTGAATCGGAGAAAAATGTAGCTGAAGTTCGTCGGAAACAATGACTCGTGTACAACAGGGGTTCAACTAGGTACATAGCAACATTTCTTGAACTTCCAGTTCAAGAAATGTTGCTATTTATCTTGGGATGCTGCCAATTTTATTAGCACTCATAGCCTGTCTGACACACTTTTCATTGCGATATTGTAGAAAAAATCGATTGAGTGAAGTGTTACGCGGACGTAAGGCTTGATATTTCTCAACAATTATTACGTATTCCTTGCGAATGCCGAAGTTCCGGGGGTTTTTGTCTTTGTATTAGGAAAATTTATTAATAGTAAATCATCTGAATGTTGCTCAATGTTTTTACCCGACTGTAAAGAAGGGTTTTGTTTTTCGCGCGTATCTTGTATGTATGTATATATGTAATATTATTAATTGACATTAAGTTGTGTTAGTTCATTATTTCGACATGCTCCATTTATATTAATAATAATAATAATAATAAGCCTCTCGGGGCTAGTCGTTGTCTCCCTATATGAGATTAACGCAGCACTCTGAGGGCATAGTAGCAGCTCTTGAAATCCTTATGACACCAATAAAAAAAATGTCTCATGAGGGTGAAATAAGAGTACACAAACCACAGGGCAGCTTTGTGGCGATCTGAATGTGCGTGGTGACACTGCCAGAGAGTCGGTCAGGGCCTCGTCTCCCGCTTGCCTTTACTGGCCAGCGGGCGTGGAATACCAAGATCGCACGCAGGACTCTCAACTCTTTCTTGCCTTAACCGGTCGGCCAGAGGGAGGTCGCCAGAGCCTGTATGCTCGGGAGTGGAAGTGTCATTTTCAAGGACATAACTAGGGGGAAACCCGCTCACGGGCCTACTTCGTGATGGTGAAACCGGCGCCGCACCGCTCGACACCCCAAGCTGCTCAAACCCTGTCGCCTGTTTGGCTCGTATGCCTTCTATTCATCCATCCCATCTATTGAGTAGCGAGTCACCGCCTCCCCATTTGTCCGTGTGTTTTACCATGTCATGCAGGACAGGCGCCATAGCTACCATACCACTTTTTGACAATAGTTTTTACACTACCCGGGGATTGTCTTTGGGTACATTTCTATAGTGTATACAGCGATAATCGCCGGTTTGTGTCACGTAGCCTTTAGGTAGATAAAAGTGTCTAACGGGCCTCTACGTGTTGGCTTCGGCTTCACGCACGCCCAGAGTCCCGTGATATGGAAACGACATACATAATAATAATTTCTTGTGACAACTCACACAACGCCATCTGATCCCAAACTAAGCAGAGCTTGTACTATGGAAACCAGACCACTAATAAACATACTTATATATTTCTAATACATACATTTTATAGATAATTAATATCCAGACACAGGGTAAACCATCGTGCTCATCACACAAAGTTTTATCCTTGGTGGTATCTAAGGTAAAACGCACGGTTAACCAAGACGCTCCATCTTAAACGAACGGTAATTTTTAGGGTTCCGTAGCCAAAATGGCAAAACGGAACCCTTATAGTTTCGCTATGTCCGTCCGTCCGTCCGCACTTTTGCTTAGAGACTGTTAATGCTAATGCTGCACATATTACTTACGCCTACAAAGTGAAAGAATAAAATCTTAAAAAACATTTTTTTTAGGGTACCTCCCATAAATATAAAATGGGGCTATGATTTTAATATCTACGGCTACAACCATCCCTAAAATGTAAACTGTAGAAACACATCAGGCTATATATTTATTTGTAATATTTCAACTCAAATAATAAGTAGATACCTAGTGTAAGTATTCACTACTTATAGAAAGCGTGGTAGATTCACCCTACTAGAACCTACCGTGCTTTCTATATGTAGTAAATATTTATGTTTTCTAAGTATTTGTTTGTTATACAAAAATAAAATGCGAAAAAGAAAAGTTAGTCATGAAAAGTCTGTAGAGTTTTTGAAGAAATGGTGCAAGCGATCTTCTACAGTAGAGACCACAGAGACAGATGCAAAAACCCCGACGATGGCGAGTATTGCACAATGTCTATTTCGGCTATGACGTCTACTTCGATGACATATGTGCTCGGCTACTCCGACCATGTTAAGCGCCTCAGCAATGCCTGTATCAGTGACCCTGATGCAGTGAACTGTACTCTAAAGCCAAAAACTGAGCCGCTGCCGACAGACGCTGCTGCAAGTATTTCAGCCGAATTAGATATCGGAAGTTATTGCGGCATGACCATCACATGCCTGGTGATGGTCATAATGATGAAGGACGAGGCAAAGGAATTAGGCAAACTTGTACAACAACCATTCTGAAACTGGAATAAAACGTCTGCGTTTCGTGCTTTTTACCCGACTGTCAAAGGTAATGTTTTGCGATTTACTTTATGAGACCGGTAATGAACTGCCCAAAAATTCAAAATCAGTTGACAGAAATCTGTGCAGGTATCATAAAACTATTTTTTTTCAAAGAGGTAAACGATGCCCCTTATTGCGCTGTTTTAGCAGATGAAACTACATATATTTCTCAAGTGGAGCAAGTTTATTTTTGTCTTCGCTACTTAAATGTAAATAATATTAACAAGTATATAATCAAAGAAGAACTTGCCTTCCCTTTCCCTGTCATATCAGTAATAGGAATAAACTAGTAGTAGTGCTTTAAAGAAGAACGGAATAGACTGTCGCTAGGTATGTAGTTGGCCATACGATGGAGCCGCAGCTATGAGCGGGTTATTTCATAGTGCTCAAGCGTATGTACGGAAAGAATGCCCTTTAAATCTATATGTGCACTGCAGTGCACACTCCTTGAATCTGGCTATATCACATTCTTGTTCACAAGCCGACATTCGCAATTGTGTTTGCGTAGTACAGTTCATTGAAGTACCAAATGAACACCAAAAACATTAATGGCAATGTGTGAAACTCGGTGGGTGCACAAACACAATACAGTGATTCAATTTAAAGAAATTTGTGTACCTTTAAATTGTATTTCATTTCTTATATTAGCAGTCCGAAATGCTTCAGAAAATTTGTAGCTAACCTTTCCCCGAAACAAAATCCTGGGTACGCCCATGCTTTAGACTACAAATTATGGTCAATTTTAGAGGACACAGCTTGCTCTAAACGACACGGTGACATTTGAGTCTTTTAAAAAATCTCTGGAGCAAGCAGTGGCGAAATTTTCCATGGAAACAGTGTGTAAATCCATAGATTTGTGGCCAGACAGACTAAAGGCCTATAAAAGCCAAGGGGGCAATTTTGAATACAATATTGTTTTTATTTTATACCGAGGCTTTAATAAATATGTACATATAGGTAAGTTTTAGTAATAATACATTACTTCATTAAAAAAATAATGCATTTTTAAGTGCTACTTCCTGTGAAAGTTGACATATTTTATAATTGAGGTCGACGTCTTCTAGTATAACGTAATCCAGTTCATTCTGTGTACTTAATAAATCTGATTTTAAGTTTCATATTTTTGTTTACATTTCTTCTCTGCAAAGTGATAATAAAGGACTAGAAAAGTTCACACGTTTTCCTAAAACCCCTTGAGAAAGGGAGGCACTCATGTCCAGTTTATTAGGGATTTAGATTTGATTACAGTTTTTCTGTAAATAATGTTGTTTACGTGTGACATGGTGAAGGTGGCGTCCTCTTTAATTTCATCGCGGTAACAACAACTCAACTTCATTATTAATCGACGACTGTAGTATAAGCAGGTTGGGATTGAACTAATATAGCCCCTTGCCAGTAGATGTCGCTCAATGCTGGAAGCTGTAATAAAATTCTAATGTCGTACGATTCGGTATGTAGCAGTGCAGTGATTCGACAATAGATGTCACTACTAATTTATTTGAACGATAGTCATACAAACTAGAGACATCTATGCGCCAGTTACCGTAAAGATTGAGTTTAACGGTGAGATATTCAAATAATATTTCTTAAGCTATTCCTCACTGGAGACTCTATTATAAATGATTTGTAAAAAACGTAGTCACCGACTTTTATATCATTCAAGTTCAAGTTAGATTATTATTATTTGGTACGTCCATAGTTATACTATGTTGAAAGATACATGAAAACTTGTACGTACTTTTCTTGATAAATCAAATTTCCGTTTTCAAGTCCATATCACACAACAAAACTTCTTATAAAATGGATAACATTTGTCCAAGAAGCAGCATACACTATAATTAAATTTATGCACAACTGGTCACTATATATACTAAGAACATATTAGATTATGATAAGTAGTTGATTAATATACTTGTGTAGATACTGAATGTGTAACTACTAGTATAGTATTATATTATTTGTGGTGCACTGACTTACTTATTTGCCGCCAAATATACGGAATCAGATGCTTTGATAAGAAACTTTTCAATGTCAGTTGCAGTGAAAATTCTTTTTAAAAATGCCACTAATATAGAATACTGAGGTGTCGATATGTATGTATTTTTTCATCTTTAGTTGTGTTTAATACGTGTCCATAATTGTATGCTGCTTGATTTCTTGATCTCGGTAATTCAATAAAATATGCCAGCAAAACGTTTTCTGACAAAGTTTTGGCTCCTTTAGCGAGTCGTCACGTGTTAAACATAAAGGTACCTACTGTTTCAAATAGGTACCTACTTCTCGCGTGATTGTTGAGGTAGAAGGCTCATTTGCGTTAAGTCAATTTTGTTGGCGTCAAATAAACTTCCACGTCGCGTCGCTAGTATCACTCATTTTAGGTTATTCGCATGTTTTTCGCTCGTTTTCAAGTTATTTATTTATACCTAACCTAAGGTTTTCACAATATGTAAGACGTGAAATGAAAATGGCGCGCGTAAAGCAAATTAAAAAAAAAAATACACCTAGAAGGTTCCGAGTCTGAGTTTTAACAAATTAAAAAAGGTTTTATGATAAATTCGGCACCATGGAGTAATGTAATTATCTAATTTTGACTTAATTTTAATTAAATTGCAGCGTGTAAATAGCCACTTTATACCTCTTGTCATAAGTGTTAAGTTATGATTTAGTGGTTATTAAGTGAGTAAGTAGACTAGAATTGATTCTATTTTTGGTTAAGTAACCCACCCTCCCGCTCCGCGCGCAGGTTCGATGGGCGGAAAATTATAAAATTTTGTTCGAAGCTTTGGCCTATTGTTCTGTATTCTAAGGGCCTATGTTTGATTATTTTGATTGTATTCGAAAGGTTTTGAAAAACAAAATAGATATAATGGCAAGATGGCAAGTAGATATTAATGGTAATTTCATATTTTACTTCATCAATAATTTCATTAAGTATGTAACTAACTAGCTGCCTGCCCTGGCCCGGGTGTCCATTCGTAGTTTTTATACCTTGAGAAAAATACTAATCTCTCCTTTTTGTAATATTAGTGTATATTACTGAATTTAGAACTTCCACACCCTCTTTATCGTCCATTATGATTTTATGAACTAAAGAGTACGGATAAGCTTCACACGTGTAAACGTAAGTCACTTAAAATTTAATTAAATTTTTGTTGACGTCTTAACCACTTAATACGTGTAAACCAGGCATTAGAGCAATTTACTATAACCTCTAACGGATAAATATCGAAGAGCAAAAATACCCTTTCCGAGATGGGGGGTGAAAAGAATGTTTATTATTATTATTTTAAACTTTTGATGTAATCGATCTCATTGAATGGTAGAACTGACGGCACGGGCCTAGGCCAAGTGGGCATCAGTCAACGACCAGTATGGTCGTTGGCATCAGTGAAGAAACCATTGGAAGGATGTGATGTGGAGGGTTGGATTGGCGGATTTGATAGACAACGCACATCCAGAACACACAAATAGTCACTCTATTTGTGTGTTCTGGATGTGCGTTGTCTGAATCACATTGTAGAAATAATCTTACTATTCGGCACGTATTGAGTATAACTGCTTTTTACCCGACTGTAAAGAAGGGTTATGTTTTTCGCGCGTATCTTGTATGTATGTATGTATGTATGTATGTAATATTCTTTAATACCTGATATCTCACAATCCACAGGACGGATTTATACAATTAAGACGTCTTTAGATTCGTCTTGTTCACCCAAGTGTTCTGAAATATGTGACGTTTGAAAAAAAACAAACATGGCGGCTGTGAGATGTCAAAATAAAGAGGTGTAAAAAAAAAAATCTTTTGAATACTGCAATATGGGTAGGTACCAAATTAAAGGGTTCATCTTAAGCATAAAAAAAAGGTATAATATGATTGACTGTAATACTAAAAAAGTTAGTTAGCAACCATTATTTTTTAAAATTTTCATTAGGTAGGTACTTGACAATAGCTGTGATAAAAGTTAGTTGTTATATCGGTTACATCCTACTACTACTAAAAAGTATTAAATAAAAAAATAAATTATAGAAATAAAAAAACCCACAAAACAGATGGAAACAAGATCACCTACATAAGTATACAATTTCATGCAGTCGAAGGCATTAATGAATCTCGATGAACTTAGTAAAGTGCCTCCGACTGCATGCACTTATATAATAATGTAGGTGATCTTGTTTCCATCTGTTTTGTGCAGGCGGGTGTTTTGATTTCTATAATTTTATTTTTTTGCACAAGAACACACCTTAAACCTACCTCCGAACACAAGTGTTCGGAGGTAGGTTTAATGTGTTGAGGGATTGGTGTAGTTGCTTTCGTATGACTGCAATTGTTCAGATTACTATTGGGACTACTGTTACTTTTTGTAGGTGCCACAGTCGTGTTATTTCATCCTTGAGTTCAATATATTTGCTTAATTTTTTGGCTATGGTGGTTTGTAGGTTGTATGTGTTTGGGACAGCAATGTCTATAAGGTTTAATGTTTTTGTTTACTAATTAGCGTTATGTCTGATCTATTTTAATAGATGGTGCGGTACGGTTTGGGGTTCGTATTTGTAGCATAGTGTGCTTGATTCTATGAGGTTATATTGGTGTGCAAGTTTTTGATGTATGATCTTCGCTATTTGGGCGTGTCAGTGTTTGTAGTCGGTTTGAGCTATTGATAGTTTCTGATAAACTATTACATTTTCTACAGTTTCATTCACTGTTTTTTAAATTATATGCCACTTTTCTGTTAGACGGAAGAGAGACGGTTGGTGAGACGTACCCCGCAAAGTTCTTTCCACAGAAAGAATAGGTTCTTTCCATACAAACTTTCATTCCCCTCCTATTTTAAGGGATAGGAGGGGAAATGTACAGATTTCTGTGCTAATACTAGTTTTTACACCAAATTTCAGCTTTCTATGACTTCTGGAAGTACCCTAAAGAAGTGCGGTAGATGATATATTATTTACCGTTTCAATGTGGGTAGGTGGTGATTTATGAGCGATTCACCCCTCACGTTGACAAAGCAACTTTTTGAATTTCGCGTTACGTCGTATAGTACTCAAATAATAGATACGACGCGCTTGTTCGTACGTTATGCTGTCACAGCGGTCGAATTCACTCCCTGATAATACTGCACTGCATTCCATATGTAGGTACCTAGTATAGTTCGCACTGCACACTATTTAAGTCATACCGACAGTTCCGTATTAATTGTTTTAAGAGACGAACACTCTTATCTCGCCTACTTACGATCTAGCGAAACACATTTCTTCAATACTGCAACCTTTAGAGGGTAAAACGTCATCGTTTGAGCATGAGCGCGAAAGTTTATCAACACTGAATTATTTACTTACCAACCAAAACGAAACCGCAGCTTCAGAGTTGTACTGAAAAACATGCACCCATCCACTGACATAGAGCAATAAAAAATAGCGTTAGAAAATGAGCAACATAAAGCCACGAACATCTGGGATATCAAGGACAATAGAACTAAAAAACGCCTTCATATGTTTTACATTGACCTCGAACCAAACCATAACAATAAAGATATATACAAAAATCAGTCATACTTCAGTGCCGCATAGATTAGTATTTGAACCACCTATACCAAAACGAGAGTTTTCAAACTGCCAAGAATGTGGTCACATACAAAAGTTTTGCCATAGAAGAGCTAGATGCGTTAAATGCGCAGCTGATCACCGCACATGTGACTGCCCGCGCAAAACACGTTCTAACGACGTAAAATGTATTCTCTACAATGGTAATCATCCTGCTAATTATAAGGGCTGCATTGCGTATAAAGAGCTACAGCACACCAAAAAGAATAGAGCTAGAGAATGCGTAAGTGAACCCAATATGTGAATCAATGCATGCACTAATGACCAAATGCTAACTATAACTAAAATGTTAGCGGAACTCACGTCAAACCTGTCGTCACATTCCCACCTCTGAAAATGTACGTAGGTATGGAAAGCCAACAGCTTGCCCAACCACTGGGAAGATTTTCAAAAAGGTTTTTTTTTTTTTTAAATAAACCAAATAGACATAATGATGATATCAGAAACCCATTTTATATCAAAGATTTACTTTAAAATAACAGGATTTAACCTATACCGCACAAATCACCCCGACAAAAGGCGCACGGCGGCATAGGTGTTCTAATTAGAAACCGAATCAGACATCATTTGGCAGAAGGTTATTGTGAGAGACATATATATAATATACTGCCCACCAAGATCCAGCCTAAAAGAAAATGAATTCAGAAAATTCTTTGAAACTCTTGGAAGCCGTTTCATTGCAGGAGGCGACTACAATGCAAAACATCCCTATTGGGGTTCACGGCTCGTCTCCCCAAGAGGAAGGGAACTGCTGAAGTGCACCAGAACACAAAACATAGACGTAATATCAACGGGGCAGCCAACATACTGGCCAAAGAACAAACGGAAAATACCTGCGGGCTTACTCTTATTCAATAAAAACGAAGTATCGATCAAAAATGAGGTGGTATAATACAAAGCCAGGAACATCTATTTAATACACACGTTCCAGAAAATCGTCCATGGGTTCGAACTTCTTGTGCTTATCCAAAAATTAATTACAATAGTCCCCGTAAACTTAAGAAATTTATGTAAACGGAAATTCATGAATTTCGTTTTAAAGATAGAGAGTACACTGACGTTATCGCGACTTCTATGTTGTGAAAGGAATACCTAAAATTACTTTCTCCTGCCACAGCTGTTTGGATCTATCAGTTCATTCTCCAAATACCAAAGCCACGCCTAACGAAAGAAAATGCATTTTACACAACAACAGAACAAACTGGCTGGTCTTTCGAGATCTTATAGATGTCGCTCTAAACAAACCAGTACCTTTAAAATCAGTCGATGACATTATGGAAGGCGTAGAATAAAAATAAAATGCAGCGTGGACTGCTTCTCCCCAAAATAATAATTTGACTCAGGAACGGTATATTAATAAATCTATTTTAGACAAAATATCACACAAAGGTAAATTGCGAAAGGAATGGCAGTTGAATAGAAGCCCTAGTACTTAGAGAAGGTTAAATCATGCAATCCGAGAGCTCAAACATGCGCTTGACCAAGACCGAAAGAAGGGTTTTCAAAATTACATCATGAACCTAGATGCCGCAGGCGCTTTCAATTACTGCTTAAGGAAAGCAACTAGGAAACTTAAAAGACCGACAACGCCTTGCCCATCGCTTAGAAATAGAGATGGTAGTTGGGCTTGAACCGATGTGGAAAAAGCGGTAAGGTGTTTGCAGAACATTTGTCATAGGTATTCGAAATTACAGGCCCATTATTTTATTGCTTATCATATCCAAACTATTTGAAGCCGTGTTACTTATGCGTATGTTACCTTAAACTTGGGTTTCCTCAGCAAACACGCTACAATCGATCAAGTCCATAGACTGACCAATACCATCATGAAATCACTAGAGGAAAAATCGTGTTGCAACAGCGCAATCCTGGATATATCCCAGGCGTTCGGGCCCGTATGGCACGAGGGATTGCTTTTTAAAATTAAGTCGGCCTTATCGAACTACATATTTGGTGTCCTAATATGATTATTTTGCATGACAGATACAGCAGACACTTCTTCGTACAAAACAAAGACGCGTCATCAGAGCTACACCGTATATAGGCGGGCGTTCCTCAAGGGAGCGTCCTTGGACATAATTAAACCTGATCTTCACAGCAGACTTACCCACACCAACTTCGTGCGTAATTGGTACTTTCACTGATGATACTGCGATCTTGACTAGGACTTGATAAGGACCCAATAGAAGCCTACACATTATTGCAAAACAGTTTGGACGAAATATCCGACTGGCTAAAAAAAAGGGCGCATCTAGGCCAACGAAACAAAATCGGTGAACGTCACTTTTACACTGAAAAGGACCTCCTGCCCACCAGTTAAAATTAATGGTGGTGAAGTCCCGCAAGAAGACCACGTAAAATATCTTGCACCTAGATAAGCGACTCACTTGGCAGAAACGCAACTTTACCACAAAGCAGTTTGGGATGCAGTTTAGAAACCTACACTGGCTAATTGGACGCCAGTCACAGCTGTCCTTTAAAAACAAAATATTGTTGTATAAATGTGTAATAAAGCCAGCTTGGACTTATGGCATCCAACTTTGGGGAACCGCATTACATTCAAACATCGAAATGATAACGAATGCTCCATGGTTCACGATTTGCTACACCATGACCTAAAAATGCCCACTATTAGGCAGGAAATCGTACCTACTATTTACAAGAGCACACAAAAGATCGAGTCTCTACCCATCTTAACCTACTGGCACGTGACGACTCTACAAGACAATACGCAGCATAAATTGTAATTCTGAATACGGGGTGTGGCAATGGCTGCACACTGAGCAAGTCCGTTTGAATATTTAGTCCAACACATTGATGTCCCAGAATGGGTGACAGATTGAAGTGAATAAAAAACAAAACAAAAAAAAAGTTTTGTGTTTCTTAAGTTTTTTAAGTACTTAGTTACAGGTTTTTTTTAACTTTAAACAGTGTCATTGGATAAACAGTGTAGTCTTGTAGATTTAAAAAAAACCATTTAGGGTATTTACTATGATTGATAAGTGGGCCAAGAGTTTTATGACCCACAAATGACATGAAAACCGGCGGGGACTGCAGGTGAAGGAGGGCCTTCTCGTGGAGTATTTAAATATATATATATATATATATATATTTGTTTTGTGCCCACGAGAAAAAAATGAAAAATTTTAGCACAAACATTTTTCAGTTACATAGTTTTATGCAGTCGGGTTTTTTATTTTGTAATAATTTAGCTTATTAAATAGACTCATATAAACTCTGTGAATTTTTAACTCACGATAACATATTCAACACCCACAAACAAGCAGATTCAGAGTGCTTTCGCAGTCGGGTTTGTTTATTTTGTAATGATTTAACTTATTGCGACCGACCAATCACGACGACTGCGGTGCATTCTCGGCGCCATATATAAACGTGTGGCACAGCGCGCGGCTTAGTGCATAAATAGTTATTGCGTTGGGATGTCGTCTTTTTCAGCACGCGCGCTACGGTGTCGGCGTCGCGATGTCGGGCGCTATCGGCGGCTTGGCATGTAGGACGCCACATCACTCCCCCTCAAGCGAAGCGTACGTTGTGTTTCACCGTGCGGCCGGATCTTGTGACGTAGGCGCTGCTCGGTGAAGACGATGACGTTGCGTTGTCGCTAGGGGTCATGATCGAAGATGCAGTGTCGCTCGATGCGTGGATCCGTGGCACTGCGCCGCATGATGCTGTGCTCGATGATCTAGTGGGTGAAGCTGTGTCGCTCGGTGCGTGGATCGGTAGCGCTGCGCCGCTCGGTGCGTGGATCGGTAGCGCTGCGCCGCTCGGTGCTGTGTTGCAGATATAGGCCGGCTTTAATCTGTCGACAGAAATAACAGCGGTGCGAAGCGGTAACCGCAGTGTAAAGTGTTTCCCGTCTGGGCTGCGCTGTAAGACTTCGTACGGGCCATCATATGGAGGTGTGAGAGGTTTGCGTACGGTATCGTTGCGCACAAACACATGTGAGCAGGTTGCGAGATCCTTGTAGACGAAAGTGTTCATCGTTGATGCTCGAGCTCTCGGAGAAGGTGTTAGTGACGTCATCGTTTCGGTCAGCTGACGGACGAAATCCGCGTCTTCAATGTTCGACGTTGTAGGTACGAAGAAATCAGACGGAATGCGAAGAGTCGAGCCGTATGTCATTAATGCCGGGCTGACAGATGAGTCGTCACGTAGTGCATTTCTAAGCCCTAGTAGTACCGTAGGAAGTTCGTTGACCCACCTCCCGTCGTTCGTTCTCGCCATCAGTGCCGCTTTGAGGGAACGATGCCATCGCTCGATTTGTCCGTTCGCTTGGGGATGAAAAGCCGTAGTCCGTATTCGAGTTACGCCGAGTTTCTTCATGAGTGAGGTAAACAGTGACGACTCGAATTGTCTCCCTTGGTCCGTAGTAATCCGCAGAGGACAGCCGAATCGTGCTATCCACCCGTCGTACACAGCCTTCGCGACGGTCTCAGCTGTGACGTCACGTGTGGGAATTGCTTCAGGCCATTTGGTACAGCGATCTATCATCGTCACGAGGTATCTATAATCTTCCGATGGAGGTAAGGGCCCGACTATATCGACGTGCACATGTTCGAAACGCGACGACCGTTGAAACTCGCCGAGTGGACTCACGACGTGTCGTTGAACTTTAGCGCGTTGACAGCTGATACATGATTTCGCCCAAGTACCTACGTCCTTGTTGATCGACGGCCAGAAGAACTTTGTAGTCATAATTCTTCGCGATAGTCGTACTCCCGGGTGACTAAGTTCGTGCTGCGCTTTGAAAGCTGGGACGCGATACGGCGGTGGTAGGTATGGACGAGCGTTCGCTGTTGATGTTTCGCACCATATCGGTCGTTGAACTCCCGGTAGGTTGACGCGCGTAAACTTGAGATTCGGATTTTTCATAGATTCGCGTAGTTCGGAGTCCTCTTGTACCTCCGCGAGTCTATTATAGTCGACGGTTGCGTTGAGTACTTCGACTTCAGCGATACGTGACAACGCGTCAGCTGCTTCGTTCTTATCACCGTGAATGTACTTGATGTTAGTGCAAAATTGACTGATGAAGTGTAGTTGTCGCTCTCGTCTTGGTGTGTCGCTGCTACTCGGCGTTCTTGTTAGCGCGTACGTCAGTGGCTTGTGGTCGGTACATATTGTGAGGTCATTGCCCTCTACGAGTCGGCGTAAGCTCTTAACAGCTGTATACATTGCTAATAATTCGCGATCGTATACACTGTACTTACGTTGCGTCTCGCTCATCGTTTTGGAGTAGAAAGCGAGTGGTTTCCACGTATTGTCGATCTTCTGTTGTAGAACGGCACCAATACTGCTGTCAGATGCGTCGGTGAGAAGACATAGTGGAGCGTTAGGTATGGGATGCGATAAGACGGTGGCCTCGAGTATGCTTTGTCGGCATTGCTCAAAGGCTTGTTCGGCTTCGGGTGTCCATAATATTGGTGATTTATCGTTTTTCTTACTATTGTGTAGGTATTTGTTTAACAGATGTTGATGTTCGGCTTGGTGGGGTAGGCAGCTACGGTAGAAGTTTATCATACCTAGGAATCTTCTTAATTCTTGAACTGTGCTTGGTTTTGGAAACTTGAGTATGGCTTGTATGCGATCTTCAGTGGGTTTGATACCGGCCGATGAAACTTCGTAGCCGAGGAATTGTATCTTGTCCTTGCCGAACTCACACTTGTCGACGTTAAGTGAGACACCGTAGTTGTTCAGTCGTTCGAGTACCTGATGTAAGTGACGCTCGTGTTCCTCTTCTGTTTTCGAGTGGACCAACACGTCGTCGACGAAACAGAATACATTGTCGTCGAGTCCTCGCAGTACTTCATGCATAAAACGTTGAAATGTCTGACCTGAGTTACGAAGACCGAATGTCATGCAGTTAAACTGAAAGAGGCCAAATGGGGTTATTATGGCCGTCTTCGCAGCATCTTCATTCTCCATTGGTATCCAAAAGTACGCCATTTTTAAATCGATTTTTGAAAATATTTTCTTTCCGTGCAGTTGGTACGTGAAATCTTGAATTCGCGGAATGGGGTACCGATCGGGGGTTGTCACGGCGTTGAGACGGCGATAGTCGCCGCATACGCGAAGTGAACCGTCCTTCTTCTTAACGACGTGTAGTGGACTAGCCCATGGACTATTCGACGGCTTGCAGATACCCATCTCCATCATCTTCTCGAACTCTAACTTCGCTGCTTTGTACTTATCTGGTGGCAGGGGGCGTGGCCTCGAGTAGATCGGTTGTCCTGTTGTCTCGATGCGATGTGTGATGTGATAGGCGTGGTTGCGGTTGATGACGTAAACGGCTTCGGTACTTTGCACTGTGATGGTGTTTACACTGAGGTCGGTGATGCGGTCGATGAGTTTGCGGTGATGTAAATCGACTAGCAATTCGTGCCTCGCTAGAAAATCTGCGCCTAGAATTGATGTTTTCACCTCAGCGACCGTGAACGTCCACTTGTAGGCTCTACGTAAACCCAGGTTGAGCTCGAGTGTACGTTCTCCGTAGGTACGTATCTCCGTTCCGTTTGCGGCGAACAATCTGTAGGTATTTTCTGTCGGCTTCGTGGGTTTCTTATTTCTAGCGGCTAACACAGATATGTCGGCTCCGGTATCGACGAGAAACTTCTCTCTGCTGTTAACATCGACGACACATAGGCGGTAACTTGGTTTGTTAACATCGACGCCCGCCAACGTGGATGAACGTTCTAGTTTTCCGACTTCTGCTTCTGTTTAGCACACGGCGGTTCACATTTTCGGGCTTCGTCACCAAATTGAAAATGATAATAACATACCCAATCTGGATCTCCGGGCTTACGGTTCGTGTAGGCACGTACTCGCGAGTTCGACCGCGATCGATTTTGGCGGTAACGGGAATGATGCGTCGAATTTTGTTGTCTCGTGCGAAGTTCGGCGATTTCTAGCGATAATTTCTCGATCTGTTTAGATAGTAGGTCAAACTGCAGGTTTTCGTTTGGTACGTGTTTTCTTTCGAGCGTATGCGCGGAGTTTAACGATGTTGATGGCGACGGACACGTGGGACGCACGGCGACCGCGGCAACCGTCGCAGGTTCGAAGTGTTCCACCATTTTGTCAGCCATCGCAGCTAGGCCTTCGAGCGACGATTCGGTGTTCACGGCGAGCACGGCGCGCACTTGCGTAGGTAATTGATTGAGCCACATTACCTTTAACGCCTCTTGGGTCAGCAATTTCCCGCCTAAATCAGTCATCTTGCGCAGTAACTGGCTAGGCTTCATGTCGCCGAGTTCTAAGCCGCTGAGCAGCTTCTGCAACTGGCGATGGTCGGACTCTTGAAACGTGGAAATCAGCCTATTTTTCAGTGTAGCGTATTTGTTGCTCGCGGGCGGGCTCAGCACGATGTCGGCGATCTGCTCCAGGTCGTTGCAGCCGAGCAACGGGACGACGAGATTGAACTTCTGATCTTCTCCAATTCTGCTAGCCGCAACGGCGGCTTCAAACTGCGCGAACCATAGGCGTGGGTTTTGGCGCCAAAATGGCGGCAGACGCGCAGGCAGCGAGATTGTGGCGACGTCACACGTAACGGTCGTTACCTGTTCTTTCACGTCTTCTACTTCTTGTGGGCTGGTTTCCTCTGTAGACATCTTGGAGTTGCTCCTTGATCACGTCGGGGTCACCAATTTACTGATAGGGTGTTCAGTCTTGAGGTTGCAAAATAAAACTCACGTGTGATGTATAAGTAAAAGGTGAAAGAGGTATATTAAATAAAAGTGGCACGTTATATTTACAAAATAAGGTTCGCAAGTTGTATTGCATGTAGCAAGTCAGTGCATCGCGACCGACCAATCACGACGACTGCGGTGCATTCTCAGCGCCATATATAAACGTGTGGCACAGCGCGCGGCTTAGTGCATAAATAGTTATTGCGTTGGGATGTCGTCTTTTTCAGCACGCGCGCTACGGTGTCGGCGTCGCGATGTCGGGCGCTATCGGCGGCTTGGCATGTAGGACGCCACAGACTCATAAAAACTTTGTGAATTTTTAGCTAACAAAAACATCTTCAAGATCCTCAACACCCACAACAAGCAAAGCTGCTTTGCTTGTTGTGGGTGTTGAGGATCTACCGTAATAGTAAAGTGTAAAAGCCTTCTGGACTACAATGTTGAATTTGCAAAATGTTGAATTTGTAAAAAGTTGAATTTCCATTTGGACCACAATGTTGGATCACAAAATGTTGAATTTGTAAAAGTTAAGTTATCGAGAATATTTGAACACACCACAACTATTTAGGTACTTGATATTCTTATCTAAAAAAAAACTCATTAGCTAAATCAACGAAAAATCTTTGCCTGTAACAAAACAAACTTTACATAAAATAACTAAAACAATAATTATAATCCTAATTTAAGTCTTGTCTTTAACTTTTCTCAAAAATTGCAAAGGCTGCTTTTATTTTCTTTTTTAAGTCTTTTCTATAGCAACGTATATTGTTTATCGAATAATAGGTAAATATTTTACTCTTATATTTTTCTTAAAGGGGAAAAAATCTAGATTATATTAAGTAGCTTCTTAACGTTTGGAAAACCAAAAATATATTCGTTGTTTTTGGTAGTCTAGAATTTATTTTTTGGTGACAGGAATTAGTTGTTCCGTGGGTATCGTTGGCACAATTAATCAAGTTGTGATCCATACTGAACCACTGCTCTTCAAAATACTGAAAAAAACTGTGCAATTCTCAATCACTGGGGGCAGCATCCACAATACATCGCCCGACTTCTGTCATATGTGTCAGTGGAAATAAAACAAAAAAAAAACACAATCGTAGGTACTATATTTCTATCAAATTTGTAAGCAAGACTGTTGCTGGATTTCTTTTTGACCATATTAAAAACGCTGAATGCATCGTGTCACTTTAGCATTTGTATAAACCTTTTTTATTGCGTTTATTTGAGCTGTTAGGTATATAGCTGTGTATTATTAATTTTGGGTTTGCAGTGTTTTATTGGCCAAGAAAGCACAAATGCCAGGTATATTATATACAACTGATAGAACGGGGACACGACCTAAAACCAGTTTTACCACGTTTCGCAGATTTCATTAGTATTTTTGGCATCTTCTTCGTGAACTAGAAGGGTGCTCATTCTATTTTTCGCCAAAACTGCTGGGCTTATGCCTACCCTAAATATATACACCCCGACCGGTCTTGCGCCTCTCGCATCCACAGGACTCAACATTTTGGGATTCAACATTTTGAGATTCAACAATTTGCAAATTCAACATTATCCAGAAATTGTCGGCGACCGCCGACGCGGTGTAGTTGCCCTAAAATTGTTATGCCACTGGGATCTGAAGCATACATTACTATTTTCTCAACTCTGTTGTTAGGTACCTACTACTTATTTCTATAATGTCGATGACATCTTCACTGTTTGGTATTGGTATTTAGATACCGAGGGATCAGTGATGCAGGCTTTGGTACCAATTTAACTTGACTCAACACCACCGGCAAGTCTGAGCTGCCACCAAAGTACCCAATGTAGCTACTCAAAAAGGTTAAATAAAAGCCAGCTTAGCTATGACAAACCCAAAACTTCGACGTCATCCCTTAAAAGTTAAATATTGATGCAAAACATACGCTTGAAAAAAAAACAAAATATATGTATTATGTAAATAATGCTTTATAATTAGATCCCCAATAATTCATTAGTAAATACCTAATTAAAATTAATAACAACTCAAATTACTAGCAACTCGTGCTATCAAGTATAAACACAAGTAACGAAAGATTATACTTTACCCGTTATTAAAGGTTGATTGATGATTATACTCTACCCGTTTGAGGAATAAATTTATTATAAACAACCACAAACAATAAAGGAATTAAAATTGAATTTCATTTTAAAATAAGTACAATTTTAAGATATATACAGTATATAACACGTATAAATTGTATATTGTTTCAAACTGGCAGTGTATAAATTTGCCTACATTAAGTAGGATAGATCGACAAACGAGAGGAAAATATGTAACCTGCCATAACTATTACTCGCATAACAGCAAGGCTTGCGATGCATATGAGAAAATGCTTCGCCATGAATTTGAATATACGCACATTGCGATGCATTACTACGCTGGGCCCTACTCCGGGCATGCAGTTTGTCCGCCTTTTTGAAGAGTTTGTCACTCGTTCATTTTCCACGTATGCTCTTCTGAAGTAGTGGAGAGGTTTCCTTTGCTTCCATTTGACAGGGATAACAGCTATGACCTGCTGAGGAGATGAAGCGTATAATGCGCAATGCGTACCTAACAATAATTTTGTTTCAAAACTAACACATGCTCAAGTGTTAAAAATATATATATTAACAATTTCAACATTATGAACTACCCTATTTTCTAAAAGTAGAATAAACACCAGGTCATCTTAAGTTATAACTAAAAATATATCAGTTTTTTTTGGTACACAACGAAGAAGGTAAATTAAAAAGATAAGTACGTAACATAACATAGGTATAGGTAAGTACATAACTAAAAAAGGAACTCTGTCAATAATTATTATCATTACTTATAACTAATTATACCCCTTTATAACAATAGCTGCAATTAAACCTATAATATATACCTATTATTCTATGCAATATATCTATTAGGGACTTAAATGATTAAAATTAAACATAGAGAAGTATCTCACTACAAAATGAGATTGGAACGATGTATACAATACACTATTGGCACAGTATACCGAGTATAGAAGATAACCTTCATGCAACGCGCTCTCCACGCTCATACATATAGACATCGCTCACAGACACGGAATCTTAGAAAGCCTTCTGAACAAAGTGGTCCGAAGTCGTCTGAGGTGAGCGAACCCAGGATCATTTTTCGAGAGGGGGGAAGGCCGGGGCTGTAACCCCAAATTTACCTCCCTGGGTATGCCCATGCCGTGAACGATATCGATAGGTCAATAGGTGTGTTGGTTGAGCAAAGTGCGTGGGTACGCAGTTTACCTTCTATAGTTATTCTCGGGACACATTTCATTGAATGGGTCTGAGTTAGAATAAAAGTTTATCAGAAACCGTTAAAATATTCCTACACTTAATTTCAATTACGAAGTCCCTTTTGAAATAAAATGCTAAATTATATTACAGCTCAGTAGACAGATTTCCGATGGCTTGTTTACTCATTGTAGAAGAGATGGTGTAATTTGTCAACTTATGCCAAAAGGGACTTCGAAAATGAAACTGAGTACCTATAGTTGGAATAAATTTATGTTCTTTGGCAGTCAAAGTTAGGCCTACAATGTAATCGGGTATTTGACTGTTAAGTCAGTCTCTTTTTACGAAATGTTAAAACGATAATAAACCCTGTACAAGTTTGTAAGAATCACTAGTTTGTGGCTTCACAATGATCTATGTAAAAAAACATTTATTTTCCGTAGGTATTTGTATAGATGATTAAAAATAAACACAATTTTGTGGTCGAATTTTTTTTTTACGTAAAGTAATTTTATATTAGTCAAATGCCAAGTTGCAACCAAGGAGCTTAGCTTTAGCTTAGTGAAGACTGGGGACCGAACACAAAATACGTAATTGCGCCTAGGATTTATCGTGTTGTCACGCTTTATAAGCGTGGTTTCAAATCACTTTTACCATAGTCACGAAAGAGACAGACGGTCTCGCAAAAATGGTCAACAGGGTTTTTTTTTTTCAGTAACAAATTAAGGGTCAACTTCCAGACTTCAGTGTAACTACTACAGTCCGATGCAAATTTTATGGTGGCTCAGAATATCCGTACACTGCATACACGCACGCGACTTTGTACACGTACCTACACTCTACCTTTTAATATTTTGTTTTGTTAAGGTTTTCGTGTGGTTACTGTTCTGTTATAAAGATAACTGCAGCAATGTGGGATTAGGTCCTACATTACAAGCAATCTTGACTATATTGACTGTATTATTGACTGTTGTTTGTTGTTTTGTCATGTTTCTACAATTGCCTCGCGCGGCAATAAGTAAAAAAAAATTAACGATACAACTATAGTGCATGTAAAATTGTATATGGAGCCCCCTCCATATACAATTTTACATGAAATATTACCTAATACCATTGTAATAAAATTCTCTAAAAACTAACCTATTAGTAGATAATACATATATGCACTTGATAATACATCATCTCATAATCATGAGATTAAATCATTTTATGATTCCTATCGAAAATAACAATATGCAAGTTTAAATTACGACTATACTGAACCTGCGCGTACCTACACTCATGTGCATTTGGATTGAGTGATCTTTTTTATTTCGTGACAGAATCTGATTAAACATTTAATCAAAAATAGTTAAAACTCATAGCCCTTAGTAAAAAAAAAACACTCTTAAGAGTCTTTAGTTATTGTCCAAAGTGTGGATAACTCAATTCAGACATTTTGCAAAAACTGCTTTATGCTAAATCTCAACATAGAATTTGTTAACAAATTATCACAATTTTTTTATAAACATTTAAAGCTAATTACAGGTATCTATGACAGTCTCATTGGATCACTCAGTAGAGAGATCTTTGTATTAAGGTTTAGGTAGACATCTTCTATAGATCAGTTTTTTAGGGTTCCGTAGCCAAAATGGCAAAACGGAACCCTTAAAGTTTCGCCATGTCTGTCCGTCCGTCTGCAGCTCAGGTCAGAGACTGTTAGTGCTAGAAGACTATAATTTTGCATAGATACACATATTTCTTTTGCCGGCAAAGTGAAAGAATAAAATTTTGAAAAAATAATGTCCCCTGCCAGCTAAATGGTTAATGTTGGGTATATGAAAAAAATCACGGTAGTAGTACATATAGTGAAATTAAAAGGAAAACTATCACAGCTAAGTAAGCTTTCACAACAGTAACAGCAGACCTATTGAAAAATACTTATATAACGTGGTTAGTAGTATGAAACAAAAACAGTAGAAAATCTACTGCTTTTGTAGCATTATTCGGATAATACTGTAATAATACTGTATAAATAATACTGAAATTATAGTTTTTATTACTTTGGTGCGTCAATCTACTTTATGATTAAATGTGAAGATATTAACTATTAGCGCTGATTTCCATCACCGACCCTGAGAACTATGAAGAGGGGACAGAAATCAATAGTGAATCAATAAACAAATCTGTTCTAAAAATATGATGAAATATTGGGAATGGCAGATTTTTTACTTGACTGCAAGGAAAGGTTATCTATTTCGCTCGTATATATAGAATATGTACCTATGTAATATTCTTTATTACCTCATATCTTTCAAACCACACATCGTTAGATCCGTCTAGACCGTCAAAATGTTTTTAGATGTGACGTTTGGAAAAAACAAACATGGCGGCTGTGACATGTCAAAAACTAGAGGTGGGGTTAAAAAAGCTGTTTTGAATATTGCATTATGGATATCAAATCAAAATGTTTCAAGAATTAAATTAATTTGGGTAAAACTTATGATAGCAAAAATGAACCACTTTATTTACATACACGTATTTACGCAGTTTACGATTTCTAAATAAAATTGTGTTTGTATTACCTATCTAAATAAAAAAAGACGAGCCTAAATGAACATACAGTTTCATTTATATATCCGATCTCAAATTATATTATGGTCACCCTATTGCGCTTTTCCCTAACAATACAATTAAAAATCTAATATCTCGTAAATTAAGCTATTTAAGTAAATGATTTTTATGAAAACGTAAACCAACTACGAAAACGGGTATTTTACCTATATGTATTCACAACTATCACTCAGTTTAGCAAATTCCAAAACATTAAATTATTCAAACATTTTTAAAAGGGTATCTGTGTTATGATATAAGTTTCAGTTACCATAAAGAATGAAAAGCAATAAATAACAGAAAAATGTCAGATGTTGTTGCATCCGCTACATTTTTCTTTTCGATCAGCTTCATCATCAGCCTATCGCAGTCCACTGCTGGACATAGGCCTCTCCAATTGCACGCCACTTTGTTCTATCTTCGGCTTCTCGCATCCAGCTCCTGCCAGCCATTTTGCGTATATCATCACTCCACCTGGCTTGAGGGCGTCCTACACTACGTTTGCCAAGCCGCGGTCTCCACTCAATGCTATGGGCTATGGAACGGGCTATGCTCGGAGTTTCTCTTAGGGACAAAATCAGAAATGAGGTGATCCGACAGAGAACCAAAGTTATCGACATAGCCCACCGGATTAGCAAGTTGAAGTGGCAGTGGGCTGGCCATATTAGCCGAAGAACCGACAACCGTTGGGGTAAACGAGTTCTTGAGTGGAGACCGATCAGCTTAACATTGTACAAATATATTCGGAACATATATTTTAGGATAAAAAAAATGATCTACCTAAACCTTAATACAACGATCTCTCAGACAAAATGGTACTGAGAATAGATACCTGGAATTAGCTTTAAATGCCTTGATGGTTTTCACAAATATTCTGACAATTCAAATGTTTCAGATTAAAAAGTAATCAATAGAGTAAGTTTTTGTTGAGATTTAGCTCATAGCCGTGCTTTCAAAATGTCTGAATTGAGTTATCCACACATTGGGCAATAACTAAAAACCCTTGAGAGTGTCATTTTTTACTTAGGGCTATGAGTTTCGACTATATTTGAATAAATTTACTATAAAATTTTGTCACGAAATATTAAAAGAGCACTCAATCCAAATGCTCATCCTACACTCGAAGCTAACATCCGAGCCGCCGTTAAGTTTACATCGGACTGTAATAGTGAGTGTAATAAAGTAGTCCGATGAAGTGCGGTAGACGGTAAGCCGCACCCGCCTGCACGCGCGAGCTTGGGGGTACTGCACCCCCAAGCTCGCGCGTGCAGGTACGCTACGAGTACGGGGTGTCACGTTAACGTAATTCGCGCACTCCGAAGTAAATTGATAATGTTTGTGTTCATTATATATTAAATTTAATATTTGTTCGTAGTATCAGTGTGTGTATTAAAACGTGGGTGTGACAAAATGTCAGGATATTGAAGATGTTTGTTGGAAGTGTGTGACGTCAGTAGTATATTGGCTAGGATTGAAACCCTCACAATCGCGAATCTACTTTCATCACTAGATGTCTTTATATTGTATTTCCAATATGTAGGTCATATTGATAACTAAATATATGTATTTTGTTTGACTTTGGTGGTTATTTTTGGTTATTAATTACTATTTGTTGCCTGCGATTCGTTCACGTGAAATATTTGAAAAACAAACTTATCCTGCAGCAATAAAAAATGTTGCAAAAACGGGGAAAATTCACGCAGACGATGTTGCGCGGGTCAGATAGTTAGATATATATCGGAACTTAAACGCGTGACTACAGTGATTGTGTTTAGAAGATTATTTGAAATTATGTGAACGTCGGGTAAATAAAAGGTTCGTACCTATAAATATTTCACGTGATTACTCCCGATACATATCTAATATCCTTTCAAACTTTCGCATTTATAATATTAGATTATAGATTTGTAAGGTTTCTATATTATCATATTATACGTCAAAATGGCAGTTCATTATATCATTAACTTTAATAAAAGGCAATTAAAAATGCCTAATAATAAAATCACAAGAACTTGTCGGTTGCAAATCGGTTTTTATAGAAATAACTCAATAATATTTACTTGTTGTGACAACCCTTGCATATTTTTACGACTCGTGGCCGGACGCCATTTTGCGCTACTTTAAACGAGTTGACTCACTATTACTAGTTACACAAATGGTATAACCTTCTTGGTTGCAACTGAATATACCTATTACAAGTGTTCGGATTCACTCAGACAATTTTAGAACATAAATTTCGTGTTTTGTGTTTATTTCGCTTTTAAAAGCACATATGACAATATGTGCTTTTAAAAGCGAAATATGACAATATTATTGTAAATTTAATCGAGCCAAAGTATAAGTATAATGTATACAACAAAAAAAATAACAACTATAAAATATACAGTTCATATAAAAATACTAAATATAAAATAACTATTCAAACTGTTTTACAGTATTTTACTGCCTTGAGTAAATATGAATATATAAAAATAACACTATCGAATGTAAATATATAATCACAGACCTTATTCATAATAATAATTTCAACTAGTATGAAATGTCAACATTTCCTAATATAGCTGATGAGCTATTTGTGGCAGTATAGCACCGAAAATAGTTATGGTATCTATAATACTCGTATTCCCTAACTATCGTTTAGTTTTCGAGATCACGATAGAATTTCTAATACTATCGATATGTTGACAATGCTATCGTGACACCGAAAACCAGTCACAATATCGATAGGGCGATACTATTTAAATTTTGTAGGATCGATAATGTTATACTATCAATATCTAACCCCGAATTCAGTAAGATATTATTCTTTATTATACTATAGAGTTTTAGTTTTACCCTAGCAAGAGCTACCTAAGAATTAAGTATCAGCACAAGAATTTAGTATCTGTATTCAAATGGAGTTCCATACTAATATATTCAAATATATTATACTATACTATAGTAAACTTGAAGACAAAATATTCACTTTGGAGGTCTATCTTTATACTGATATCAAGCATTTACTTAAAGAAGATATTACACACGATATGTACTACATTCGGATACTATAAAAAGTAAAGAACATTTTCATGTAATTCGATAGTCCTACCGATATTGTTGACTGGCTTTTGAGGTATCGATAGTTACGCAACATTCTCTAATACTCCAGTACTAAAATTAGTTTTCAATTATTATCTTCTTTCGCTCATGTCTTCCAACATATATACTAAGTCGTTTGGTTGTTCGTAACGGATAACCGATGAGTAACCTGTAATTAATCATATAAAATATTACTTCTAAATAACAACATAATTAGTATAAAACATAACAAAAAGCAACAATCAAGTGTTTTTGGATTGCTTCGACGAAGAAAACTCAGGACTAACGAAATTCAATTAAATTGAGCAACTTTAAAAACAATTTAAGGGCAGACCAAGTAAACTGGCTGTGACATAAAACCAAATATTTAATTTATTAATACTAAACATAAAATAATAAATAATCATAAGGCCATGCAATATTAATAGCCCTAGATTACTGTTTGTTAATAAATTTGGAATTTACTTGCTTCCATCAATTTCAGAAATGCCCAGCTTTGCAGATACGCCAGAATCGAAGGAGACCAGTTCAAATAATCTTCTAAACACAATCACTGTAGTTACCGAATGAACTTACGGCCGGTTTCAATAATCTATCTATCGATGGATTTGGCTACTAGAGATAGAATATTGACATATTTTGTATGGAACTTATGTCAATTATATATCTCTAGTAGCGAAATCAATAGATAGATTACTGAGACTGGCCGTAGGTAAATGACACAGAGTGACACTGCACAGAATCTGGAACTTTGAGCTACTATAAAATATATACTTAATATTATATTAAATAATTTGTATTGTAATAAGTATCTTTCTAATAGAAATTGTCTTTTAATTTGTCATCGCTTTGACCGTCATTCGAAATGTAATATAAATATAATAAATAAATTAAAATGTCATCCGAAAATCACACAGCCGAAATCAACAATGGGGAATCCGTAAATAAATACAAATTTTATTAAAATTTAAAAATATATATTTATAATATTTGGGTCTGGTACAAAAAAGTACAAAAATCACCCTACAATAAAACTTAATATAAAATGTGATGATTATTATGCTATTCTTAAACTACTGCCTATATTTTAAATAATTCGGTGTTTTACTGAGAATAAAAGACCAGAACAGTCTGTAAATAAAATGTAGGTATACCTACTTGAAAACACATAAAGGAATGTTTTAATTAAATATAAGTACATAGCGACTCAAAACGACACTTTGACATTAGAAGACCAGTATCCTTTAAGATGCAACCAAAAGGTAAAGAAAAAAAATACAAAGAACAGTATAAACCTACCCTACACCAAACTAATATAATAAATTCAACGAATGTAAAACACGGGAAATCTTTTTAAGATAAAAAAGCAAAAGAATCGCATCACAGCACGAAGAAAATAACAATATGGCACACAAAATGACTAAAGCCAATAAATAAGTTATATAATAGAACTAATAAATCGCAGTAGGTACCAACTAAGTATTTAGGTGTTGTTTGCGTTTCTCAGAAACGTCACTTAAACAATTGCAATTCGATATTATATCTTAGTCTATATAATCTCAAGTCCTACAAAATATAGTGGATAGTAAGCATATTCCAAATTTGTTGTTGCTTTAATTTTACATAATTTTCGAATGAGGTAAGAATATACGATAAAATTACTAAAATGTGACGTAACTAATATTTTAGTAGAGGAGAACCTATTTAAATAAATACACGGATATTTTTTTGAAAAATAATCCAGAGACACAGCCAATATGTGCTATTAACTAAATGAATGAACTCCGCGCGATTAGATATCAACATAATATTAGAATATTAAAGACAAACATTTTAAAAGAGCACCGCATCTAATTCTAGTCGCTTGCAGTACATTCATAGTTAATATCGACTAATGATTTAATGTACCTATAAATATCAGAATTATTTAAATATTAAATCATGCATCGAATCTACATAACAACATTTACCCTTCACCAAATTATAACAAAATATTTGAATATGAATATATGTTTTTTTTAGGATTTCTGTTACAAAAAATCTTTAATTAAAAAAACACTAGCAAAATCAGTGTTTTTTTAATTAAAGGAAAAAGTGGGCTATCATCAAGGAATTATCTTCACTTAATAATTAATACAACAGAATATTTCATTAATTTAAATGTACCTACATGTTGTACAAGATAGACCGCGCAACTATTGACACGGCGGATACGGCAGTTCATAATTTTTCAACAGTTTATAATATCGCGAGACTTTATAAACTAGCGGTGTCACAATCTTTCAGTAACATATACAACCATCCTTGAATTTTACCACATCTTTCTGTTACACTTTCTTTAAAATTAAATGTTGTTCGATTTTGGAGTCAGGAAGTGTATAACATTAACTATATATAAAAAATAACGATTTTGATTGTATAAAATTAAATATATCAACAATGATTATGATTGTTGTTCGTCACTTTTAGGTTTACCTGATGGCACTCCAGCGAGGCCAAATCTTGCCAAAATATTGTATGCAAGCCAGTTTATGATGCAGCACACCAACGCCCCGATGCCGAAGCAACGGAATGTTATCCAGCCTCCGTACATATTGTACAAATACCCGCCGATAAAACTGCCCAGCGAAGTTCCAACACCCTCGAATACGGCACCCACTAAACCCTGTAGCATAAACGAAGTTTATATAAGTACAAGAAGCTTAGGTGAGTGTGTGTGGGTGTGAATTCATTTAATCCGTACCTGAACTGTTGTTTCCGTTCCAGGTGGCGATACAATATTAGCATATGACGTCATCGTTGGGTAGAACATTCCGAAAGTGATCCCTTGGAACATCTCTATGGGCAAGGCCCACCACGGGTTCGTCAGGAACGAATACAATATAAATCTCACACCAAATGCAAACAAAACTAAACTCATTATGTTGATATGACCAAACTTTTTGAGGATGTGACCTGTAATGCAAAATAATAACCATGTTACCACAAGACGAACCTTACAACCTGGTAAAGGTAGCGGGGAGCAAACTGGAAACCAGTTGTTGTGAAACGTCTTTAGCCTAATGATAAATAATAATGCCAGAATATCAATATTTCCAGTAAAATATGCAATTCGAACAGCTATGGACGCGTCACGTTTCGCCTTCGTGTTTTATTCAAATTTATGGAAAACAATTATTAGGATACAAGCGAACCGCTTTATTCTGTTCATGTCCATGCACATACATTATAACTAGCACGAAAAACCACTTTTGATAACATGTCCAAAGGTTTTTAAACTTTCGCGATTTTTATACATATTAGTTATATTTCGGGACTTAATCGCGTGAATTATTTAAAGGTACGAACCTTTTATTTACCCGACGTTTCGATCGAATTGCACCGATCGTGGTCACGGGTCGACTGACGTCGACACGTCGAACGTCGGGTAAATAAAAGGTTCGTACCTTTAAATAATTCACGCGATTAAGTCCCGAAATATAACTAATATGTCCAAAGGTGTTCATTCCATGAACAACCTTTCGTACACATACACAGACAAGTAATCAGTATCACAACTTACCCGAAACAAATAAGAAAGGTATCTCCCCTCCGAATGTCTGTATTGCGCTAACCAACCCTTGTAAAGTTTTAATATAATCTGATCCATCGCAGGATCCTTGCGTTTGGCTGCCTTTTGCAACGTCCTCTAGGAGCCAAAATAGGAACTGCCAAACAAGTCCGGTGCACATGCCGACCGCTATTGTCCATAATAAGAACATAAACGTTGGTAAAGAGGACAATAAACTGCCGACGTCACCCAAAATATTCATTGACATCTTCGTTGAGTCAGTCTGAAAAGTTTCAATATAATAATAACATTAATATCTTGGGACAACTGACACAATGCCATATAAGATCCCAAACTAAGCAGAGTTTGTACTGTGGAAACTAGACAACTGATAAACATACTTAAATATTTTTAAATACATACATATTATAGATAAATAACACCCAGACACAGAATAAACCATCGTGCTTATCACACAAAGTTTTATCCTGGGTGGGGATCGAACCCATGACCTCCGGCTTAGCAGTCAGTGTCACTAACCACTAGACCAACAGGCCAGTCAATATGAAACCCTATTCTATTGTTTATCGTTTGTAAAATATAATATCATTAAACGATATTATTTTTATGTAGTGTCTGGGGCTGAGACAAAATTAAGAACCTGTTCTCATAGAAATTTGCATTATTACTTTTTTTTATTAAAAACTACTCCCACAGTAGAATACAAACCCTGCATGCGGGGACTTGTACACATACGATTAACTATAAAATGTACCTAACAATTTTTGGCTTCCAATGTGGAAATCGAACTTGCTTGCAATCATACCACACTCCCACCAACTTGTCTATTAAACTAGGATGTAAATAATAATGGATATGTATGTACATGTCTTATTCCAAAAGAATTCTATTTTAAACTTTGGAACGTCGCCGATAACAGTGTTTACGATAATGAGGAACCTCACTATTATATGCATATACCTACTTCCTGGGTATAAATATGACATAATAATAAAATTTAAACCTCTAAATAATACGGAACCACAGCAGTCATTGAAATCATGGCTATCGTCTGCTGTCACAAAGATAAAACTATATTTTACGAAGTAAAGTTCAAACTTTAACACTCAAGAGAACAGCTTATAATAATTTCGTTAATTTTAAAATACGGGTATAGTTTGAGCCACTGACCTTTAGGAAAAACGATACGCTGATATCTCCAAGCATAAATATGAACATGAGTACAAATGCGACTGTATAATCTTTGTAAGCGCCATCACTGAAATAATCGATGAGAACACCAGTCAACAGAGAAAATATACCCCAGCCGACAGAACCCCACAGCCTTTGTCTACCGTAATGGGATACTTTAGTACCTGAAAACCAAAAACGATAAAATGTATGAAGTCAGTTTCAGCCTTATAGGTAAAGAGTGCTGGAAAGGGGTAAAAAGCCAGCCCGACAGGCACTGATAGCTACACAAAATACACGGTCTTAAAGAAACACTAATTTACTCCTGGTCATCAGAAAATATGATATAGGTATCTAGCTGACCCTCGCAATTTCGTCTGCTTCAATTTTCACCGTTTTTGCAATTCATACAAACATACTAAAATCGCGATTTAAAAAAAAAATCTTTACGACCAATTCTCATGCTGCGTAGGTAGGTATGCTCTGTGCTCATATTTACCAAATATACAAAAAACTATTCAAATCAGTAGAGCCGTTTCGGAGGAGTTTGACCACAAGCATTGTGACACAAGAAAGACTCAAGAGACTCATATATTAAAATAATAAAATAATGGAAAGATCTTTTCCACAATTCCTCAAGTCCAAAGTAGTGGAATTTATTCCACTCTAGCTTAACATTAATTTCGCATATACGATAAGATGACGGTGTGGAAAAAATAACCTCTTTGTTATTTTACCTTCATATTTAGTGCCAAGTTCCCTAAATCAACAGAGACACTAAACTATTAAACTTTTTTAAAGGCCAATCTTTTCAAATTTCCCTATTTTACAGGGGAGACGTGGAACATCGACCTTCGCCCATTTGATAACCAGAGACATATTTTTTAAATTCGAACGACTATGATAGATTGCCAACCGAAAAGTTATTTTAAAACTTCAAAGCATGGTAATAATATTCCATGAACGGATTTATACGACTATTTTCGTAATTAAATTATCTTTCTTTCAATAACAATTTTTATTGTTTAGCGTTTTATATTATTTATATTTCTGTTGTGTTAAACTGATCTCTTTGTTTGCGTTATCTTACTACAACGTATTGAAACCGTAAAGATTAATTATCCACTCAATTAAAATACTTATATATACACTAGCGGACGCCTCGTGGTTTGACCCGCGTAGTTCCCGTTCCCGTGGGAATACAGGGATAAAAAATAGCCTATGTCATCCGGGGTTAGTGTAGCTTCACAACGTTGAAAGAATTTTTCAAATCCGTCCAGGAGTTTCGGAGCCTATTCAATACAAACAAACAATCAAATCTTTCCTCTTTATAATATTAGTATAGAAGTATAAAAAAAAAACAAATATACCTAATCAAATTCTAAAACATCATTTAGAAATAAAAGCAGTTGATTTAAGTAAATATTACAACTTTAGCAATAACGCGTTGTTAGAACCTTCAATAAAATAGATGACACGACAATCAATTACTATGAAACGATACGCAAAGATATGCATTAAAAGTGCTTGCTAGACTTACCTAGCAGATCAAAACAAATGGCATCTGCAAAAGTAACAACAACAGCTTGTCCAATCCAACTTGTAATCATAAATAAAAAGAATACAAAAAATTGTGTTGTGTACTCTTTATTGCCTTCAGTCATACTGTCTGTAGCTGCCTCTATTATTTCATTTACCTGAAATTATTTATATTAAATAATGAAAATGTATTTACATAAAACTTGAAGTTAACATATTAAGCACAAATTTTAATACTTTTATAACGTAAGTAGGTAGGATATATACTTGCCAAAGAATTGTCACAGTGAATATCACATGAAGACTGGAAAAGTTGTGTTTCAAATTTGTTGGTGCCTCGGGATGCACAGCTTGGATAGTGAGTCACAACTAAAATATAAAAAAATTAACTTAGTATTCAAAATAATTATTCTTTATTCCAACCCAACTATGTAGTTTAATGTTAAATTAAGGTAAAGTTATTTGTTAGTAACTTATACGATTAATTGTACTGTATCTACAAGAATATTTATTTTTTAACTTAGCAAGTAATTAGGAACCAGTTGCAAGGTGTGAAACAAGCGCTAATCCCGCCGACAAGCTGTTACACAGTTTGGCGGGTTAAATGTTTACGTAGTTTTTATGTTTTAATAAATGTTTTTATTATTATTATTATTATATTATTACCTGACTTTATTGTATATTAATGACTATTATCTTAGTTTTAGATATGACTTTTTATATATATACGGAAACATTTTAGTTAAAAGTCTGGACTCTCCACCAAAAAAAGCATTTCTAATATGTTAACGCTTTTTTGGCGATGTTACGAGTATTTCCTTGACCCTTTTCTTTATCTTTTTAAGGATTCTTAATTACTTACCATTGCCATTTTCATCCGGCAATTCGATGTGATTCAACCGCATATATACGCAATTATGATCAGCGATAGTGTAAGACAGCATAATAACACCAGTGAAAGATATATGTGATGGGAATTGCTCCCCTTCCTTTGTTTTCGGTTGACAGTAAACAGATTCGTCTGCCTTCCACCAATCACATATCTCCATCAATCTCCAGGGGGTTTTAACATCCAGATCACAAGATGCCTGTTGTAAATTTAAAAATAGTTAAAAACCATTAAAGTTGTCTTGTGTTCTTCGCCCCATCGTACTCATTGTCTCGTAGTATGTAATTTAATTATTATTGAAAAATAAGCGATGATTACATTTCACATAACATTGTGAACAGGATTTTGACTGTTAGTGATTAATGAATTAATTGTAAAATATAACATGGTCCAAAAACTACCCCATTGGATAGTTTGAAAAGTAGTTTGTTCGGAATTAGTAAAAACTGATTCTAAGCAAACTACCTAGTCCGGCCATAACTTCTGTTACAAATGAAAATGCAATTTTTTACCGACTTTGTGCAAGGCGATCACCGCAATCCTATTTTCTTTAACATCCATATTGTAATTTGATAATGAACACGAAAAAATATGTGAAATGGCGCGGAATCGAAAGAACTTTTAAAAATAATAAACGCGTTCCAAATTTAAAGTAATTAAAAAGTTAAAAAAGAAAAGTTATTAAGTAACAGTATGCAATATACCAAGAATATAATAGGTAGGGGCAAAAGTATTTTCGTATTTTGAATCTATTGATAGTAATCAAACCTCGTTGGTTGTACTGAATGTGACTAAACTACATTATATGTTGACATTCTGAAGATGCAATAAATATAGAAAAAAAAAACTAGTTACGCCGCGAATACAATTTTTACGGTTTGCGGGCCTAATGCGGTATCAATACGAGTAGCACAAATGTGGTTCAAGCGTTTCAAGTCTGGAAATTTTAGTGTGAAGGATGAGGCTCGCTCTGGACGCCCTGTTACGGGTATCTGTGGCATCTTTGAAAAAGTGGAGCAAGATCGACATATTAGTAGTTATGATATTGGTGAAGAACTGGATGTTGATCACAAGACAGTTTCACGTCATTTACAAAAATCTGGGTACAAGAAAAAACTTGATATTTGGGTGCCACATGATCTCACTGAGAGAAACTTCGAATCGTCCACTATAAGCTTTAGCCGCCGAGTAAAATTATCGATTCTGACCTCTACTGTCAGTAACTGATGAAGTTAAAAGAAGCCATTGAGAAAAACCGGCCGGAGCTGGTGAACAGGAAGAGCGTGGTGTTTCATCATTACAACGCCAGACCGCACTCCTCTATAGCCACTCAGCAAAAATTGAGAGAACTTGTGTGTTGATGCATCCTCCGTATAGCCCTGATCTTACTCCATCAGATTTCCAAATGTTTCGGTCACTTCAGAACTCTTTAGGAAGCATAAAGTTAAACTCTAAAAAACACTGTAAAAACTACCTTTCAGATTCTTTTGATCAAAAATCTCAATTTTTTTACAGCAATGAGATCATGGCACTACCTACAACATGGCAACAAGTCATCGAACAAAACGGCACATACATATTATAAATAATTAAAAAAATAAAAGTACTTAAAAAAAAAATCTTGGTTTGAAAAATACCTAAATACTTTTGCCCCGTCATCATAATATAAGGTATTTAAGATGTATAATGATGGCCAAGGCCCTGGCGCAGTAACAATTTATGTACTTTATTTTATCTTGATAAAACCTGTTTTTTTAATTTTCTTATATAGCTGATAACAAAACTTAAAGTTTTGCTCAACAATCCTACATTTATTTTGTTTCAACTTTTAACAATTGTTATACATGGCCTTATTTGATATAAATCATATCTTTAGTCTTGTAATTTTCCATTTAAACTCATTTTTTATTCCCCTACCCCTCTTCTTAAGGGTTCCGTAGCCAAAATGGCAAAAACTGTCTGTCCGTATGTCACAGCCAATTTACTCAATGAATCTTGATGAAATTAGATGAAAAGGTATAGCTAAATAATAATAATAAATATTTATAGGGGGCCACTCCATACATGTAACAGAAGCTGAAATATTTTATTTCTGCAAATATCAACGTGTGACGATACATCATTCGACAGGGTCTTTCAAAAACATTTTTGATTGAGTGAATATTTTTAGTATATATATATATAATAGGCTAAGTAAGGCCAAATACCTATAATATATTTAAATATACTTTACTTGGCATTAAATCTAGAATTATTATATTCCAAATTTTGTTTGACGTTCATAAGCGTTGCAAGTAAGTAAATTGTCGGTCATCCAGGAACTACTAATAATATTTGCTATTTAATACCATTACACTTACCTCGCAATCACTATCGTTTTGTTGTTTTTCTTTCGCTAGTTCTACAAACTTCTCAGTATTGTTGGTACACAATTTATAGTTCATATGTTTGTCTATGCAGGTCATGGTAAGTTCCTGATCTCCTATAGCATTCTTAAGCTTGGTATTATTACATTTTACTGAACAGGGTTCGTTCACATCGACGTATTCAGCTCCAAGGTGACAGTTTGGAGTGTACTTCACACCTGAAGCAATATCATATAAGAAAACGTACATACATAGAATTTAAGATACAGGGACAATGATATAATCTAAGTATAATTCAGTGTGCGTTTTTTGTATGAATGTATGACGATCGAATGATCGATTAAATCTAATTATGCCTACCTGAATGGAAAGCAATCAAACAATGACGACAGGCTTTCAGCACCACCGTGTCTCGATGACATTACGATGTTTGGTCTATTAGTCATTTAGTTTTCGGCTATTATAGCCTTGTCAATCCATTCAATATATAGTCGGCCTAAATTTAAAAAATCAGGAATTATAATTTACAGGATAGAAAAATAAACTGGATCAAAGTGAAGGAACAGTAAACTTAGTTTTGTGAATTATTTATGTTATGTTTTTAATATTAAATGAAGCTATAAGCTATGAAATGAATAAGGAAGCTATAAGAACAAATAAAAATAGCAAAAGATTAAGGAGAATATTCACAACCTTATATTATCAGGTGATATTTATATTCGACTAATTATTTATTTACTTTTTTTCCACTATTTATTGTATTTTGATGCAATTTATTTGTCTATCAGAGTAGCTATGAAGAAACTTTAAAAACATCATCTAACCTTCCATAAGCACACTGTTGGCAGTGATGTAGACGCAGTTGTCGTCCTTTATAGTAATGTTTCCTAGAGTGGGATTGTATCGTATGTTTCTAGTGTCACTGTAGCAGTATTGAGGTATGTGCCAGTGTTCACACACTGTTTGCCACATTTTAGGCGTCGTCATATCACAAGTCATCTAGAAGAAAGACAAAAGTAAGGGGTTGCGCAATTAAATTTTAAGTAAAAGGGTCAAGATCAATCTCAAATTTGTTCTCAAGATTTTGTTCGGACCTTACACAATAAATTCATTATTGTTCTCATTGAAAATATTTTATCACACGTATTGGTGTTTTCATTGTGCTAAAGACAAATCACACTTGCTCGTAGGCTTCGAGCAGGCAAATTCAATTGACATTGACATCTTGATTTAAAGCCGGCGCCAGACAAAGCGGAACAATATTTAAATACTTATTTGACCGCTACTTTGAACACTTGTGAGGCAGGCACAGGTATTTGGGTATTTTGTTCAAAATTTGATTGGGTCCATAATATCTACGCTTTGCAGTTCCGTGTCGGTTTTTCAAAGTAACTCGTAAATCACAGCACTGAACGGAACATTTTCACATTACAAAACTGATTGTTTTAAGCAATGAAAAGAACAACGAAAAGCGGTTATTTAGAACGTCGTAACACTTAGGTCCTTTTCACACGCTCCTGTTTCAATCCGGCACCGGATTAAAATCAGGTACCCGGCGCGAAGTGTACGGCGATGTACGATAGCTTTCATACGTTCTGGCCGCCGTACACTTGACGCCGGGTACCTGGCGCCGGATTGGATTAAAACCGGAACATGTGAAAAGGGTATTGCCTAGAGCATTACAATATAATGTAAAGTTCTTATGAATGGTACAATACAGGCAAATGCTCAGTTTCTTAAAGCATTTCCATGTAATGTGACATCGTTCTTGCGAATGCTCGACACTGTGTTGGACCTAATTACAGGTAAATGCTGTAAGGCAAGTAAACATTTACGCTCGCTCGCTCGTGCCTTTGCTCGATAAAATAAATCACCAAAACGCTCGTTGGTTTTTAAAATCAGGTTGTAACAAAACATGTCATCATGTTTGAAGTGTGGTTATAGTAATCACCAAAGTATACTCACCTTTACATTTTCAGACAGTTTTTTTCAGACAGTTGATAATATTGACGTAAAATAATGATAAGTATGACTGCAATAAATTGAATTCGGTACGCCGACGCCCTTGAAAGCGGTATCTGAAATTTTGGTCTTTCGTCATGATGACCAATATAGATAAGTCATATTACACTTACTTGACAAGATGTACTAGTATTTGTTGCTACATTACTTAATTCGTTGACTTTACATTTGTCAACTAACTCTTCTTTTGCATAGCAACTCTGCAGTCTGGTGATACCATCGTCGCAATCTAATTCAACTTTTAAATTTCTGTTCGCTGGTATCGCATATATAGCCCAAAAACTAAGAATAGTAATTACTTGAAACAGTATAAATATAACTTTTTGTTTTTTGTACCTGCAAAAAATATATTTTATTAAGTAGAAACAAATATAAAAATTACCATTAGCATTTAAAAATACTAATATTAACCTTTTGGCAGTAGACTCTATCTATTGTTACCTAAAAATTACCATTAGCATTTAAAAATACTAATATAAACCTTTTGGCAGTAGACTCTGTCTATTGTTCCAAATGAACGTCGACTGTGGAGATCTTTAGGCCTTAAAAATATTTTATTAAATAGTTAGATTTATGAGGAATAATCCCAAATTTATCTAACTATGGTCTCATATATCATTAGTACTGTAAACTTAGCTTAAGATAAGAATTCTTGATCCTAGGTGATTACATAATGAATAAGCATCTAAATATCTAAGGATTAAGTTGACAATAAAATAAAGTCTTACTTGTCTGCAATAACGCCAAATAAAGGTTTAGCAATGAGCCCAAACACTGGCAAGACTGTGTAAATTAATCCCACCGTTGCAGAAGAAAACCCTAATTGACGTGCATATGTTGATAAGTAAGGCACTAACGGTGCAGTACCTAAACAAGAAAAAAAAACAATGTTAAAAAAAAATCCTACATTCTATAAGTATCATCCATCAGTCCGTAATTACCTGGCTGAAAGAATGAGTTAAGGGCGACTTGCGTGACATAACTTAAATACATTTAAGACGTAGTAAACGTCTTGCACAACAATAAATTAGTCGCTAAATATGTTTAAGAAATTGCCAAATTTAACTAGGTACCGAAAATCTGCTGTTAAATCGGCGCTAAACGCGTTTAAGAAAGTGTATCTCCGTGATCGCTCTCTCTCTCTCTCTCACTCTCTGACCAAAGCCTAGAGAACCTGTGACGCAATAAACTTGTAAAACGATACCACATTTAATTTATCTTCTCTTAAGTAACCCGATATCCCTGCCTCCCATGGATTTACGTAACAGTTAATTCGCCCCCCCCCCCTCCCCCCAGACAATGCTACTGTCCATAACGAGCCCCGCACAATCCACCAACCTCGGGACAGTAGCAGCCATTGTAACATTCGAACCTCCTCGAGCAAAAAGCGAAATACCCCAAAGTGCCAAATGCCAACAGTATGGACATACCAAAACATACTGTCGCCGAAACCCAAAATGCATTGAATGTGCTGGTGACAACCTCACCATCGACTGTCCAAGGAAAAGTAGATCAAAGGGAAGTGTGTTCTCTGTTATGGTAATCATTCAGCAAACTAAGCTGTAAGATCTACCGTGAACTTCAGAATATGAAACTTCCAAAAACACCAGTACGCAGATCGAGGCCCACAAAACAGATTAGCACTGTCAACCTTAAACAGAATACAAACACAGGTAAAGCAGAACTCACATAGCACCATAAAACAAACATGCAGAGACACATTATTTGCGGTCCGCCAAGACTAATAGTTGTGCGACTACTATGCAGAAGTAAACGCGAACAGCTCATCTAAAGCCTCCAGTCAATCAGTCAAACAATCCAGTAGAAACATAACCTGTCTCTAAGTTCCAGGTAAACGGAGCAAAGTTTTCTACAACGAACGCCTAACTAAGGAAAACAGATTGCTTTTTCAAGCAGCCATCACTAAATTTAAGACAAACCTCCCCAACGATAACTGAGACAACAATGCCGGCAGCTACGAGTATGATTTGTGCACAACAGTATTTTTAATGCTTTTGTTTATTGTGATTTAATTATATTCTTGATTATAAATTTTCCATATTAGCTTACGCCCGCGGCTTCGCCCGCGTCCCTTTAAAGTCTTGTTTTAGGCTTTGTGGTGGATGCCTACATCATAACAACTGTGTACCAAATTTCAACCCGATTTAAAAGTGTGACAAATGATTCAAAAGTGTGAGCTGTGTGTTAATATAAGGTCGGGGCAAAAGTATTTTCGTATTTAAAAGTAAAAATTTAGGTAAGTATATTTTTTTAATTATTTTTGTATGTATGTGCCGTTTTGATCGATGACTTGTTGCCATCTGATGGGTAGTGCCTTGATCCCATTATTAAAAAAAATCTGACAGGTAGTTTTCAGTCTTCTTTCGAGGTTAACTTTATGCTTCCTAAACCCATTTAGCATCATTGAATTTAACAATTCTGACCCATTTCTTAAACAAAGTTTCAACAAAGAATCGCAAATGGAAACACGTGACATTAAGTTTATCTCAGTAAGATCATGTGGTACCCAAATATCAAGTTTTTTCTTGTACCTAGGCTTATGTAAATGACCTAAAACTGTTTTGTGATCAACATCCAGTTCTTCAGCAATATCGTAACTACTAATATGTCGAACTTGCTCCACTTTTTCAAAGATGGTACTGAATTTATCCGTGACAGTTCCGTGACGTTCAGAGCGAGCCTCATCCTTAGCACTAAAATTTCCAGACTTGAGACACTTGAACCACGTTTGTGCTACTCGTATTGATAAACCGCCTAAAATTTATTCGCGGTGTTCGTCGGATTTTTACCTTTTTTGTAATAAAACTTTAAAATGTACCGAATTTCTTCGTCAGATACCTTCCTTATGTACCGAATTTCTTCGTCAGATACCTTCCTTTTGCTTGCTTGAAAAACAATTGAAGGATTTTTTTTATATAATGCTTATTTAGAATGTCAACATTCAATAAGTACAACTAAAAAGGTTTGATTAATAATAACAATAATAACTTGGGACAACTCACACAACGCTATCTGATCCCAAACTAAGCAGAGCTTGTACTATGGAAACCAGACAACTGATAAACATACTTATATATTTCTAAATACATACATATTATAGATAAATTACACCCAGACACAGAATAAACCATCGTGCTCATCACACAAAGTTTTATCCTGGGTGGGGATCGAACCCACGACCTCTTGCGTAGCAGTCGGATACACTCCCACCGCGCCACAGAGGCTGTCAATTGATTAATACCAATACATTCAAAACACGAAAATACTTTGGCCGCTACCTATTATTATGTCTAAGCTAACTACATAGAATGTTACCTGTCCTCAATGATAAGAACATTGTCCCAGATCACCAATTCGGATTCCGAAAAGAACATGCTACTATAGAACCAGTCCATAGAGTGTGCAGGACGTTCAGAAAAACATTTGGATAAAAAAGAGTACTGCTCAGCTGCTTTTCTTCATATACAACAAGCCTTTGATAGAGTCTGGCACAAATGTCTGCTCTTCAAAATAAAATCCTTATCACCAGACACATTCTACGGAGTACTAAAATCCTTCACCACTAAGAATATTTCAGGTAAGATAAAACCAATCTACCTTAGGATTCAATAAAATATCATCAGGAGTACCACAGGGCTCGGTCCTTGGACCTGCACTACCGAGACTACAATTGCTGCTTACGCTGATGACACTGCCCTACTTGCTTTGCACAAATGTCCAACATGAGCATCTCGTATTTTGCAAACAAGTCTAAATGAGACTGAGACTGAAGAATGGCTAGCCAGTCTGGTGCATGTCACATTTACACTATGCAAACATGATTGTGATCCGGTCACCCTTAATGGTAGCCAGCCCCACACCACAAGACTGTGAAATATCTCGGCATGCTTCTTGACCAAAGGCCATGCATGCATGTTGAAGCAAAAAATAAAAAAATTAAATAACGCAGTCAAGTTTACTAAGTTCATCGAGAGTCATTGATGCCGCCGACTGCAAGGAATAATATAATTACGTTGGCCATACATAATTATATTATTTTTTTTCAAACATCACATATCTATGAACACTTTGGCGGACAAGATGAATGGACGTCTTATTTGTATAAATCCGTTGAGTGGTTTGTGAGATATGAGGTAATAAAGAATATTTCATACATACATATGAAAAAGATGCGCGCAAGAAACATAACCCTTCCTTAGAGTCGGGTAAAAAGAGAAGAAATAAACCTGAAATACAGAGATCTCTGGCTACTTGGAAAATCCCAAAACTGGCGATAGACAACAAACTTCTATTATACAATACCATACTAAAACCAATCTGGACATAATAATATGGCATCCAACTATGAGGATCAGTCAGTTGCCTTCAACTTAATGAGAGTGCAAAGGGCACAAAATTACATTTTAAAATAAATATCCATAGCACCATGGTTTATCAAGACAACAGAAGTCTATGAAATCCTCAATATTCCTATGGTCAATGAGGTGATTTATAAACGTGGTGGCAACCACAAATCCTAAAGCATCCAAACAAGCTCGCAGGACAGATTACAATCCCAGAAAACATCTGCTAGTTAAAAAAGCAGTGGGATATTTTCAACCAGAACATTCAGCACAAGAATGACTCTGTAAGGACAGGGCAGACTCTACTGGGAGTAGCGCCTAACATGCCATCGGAAGCATCTCATCTGCTCATGGTCTAAAAAAACTGATCACAAGACAAATTGAAAACAAAAAAAATATGAACAAAATAAGTAGTTAATAAGAACTAATAATCTTTCTGTCCTCTATCCCAATTATTTGGAGTTTCATATCTAAGAAACTATTGTAGATAAAATCACTGGTCTGAAATAATGGCTATTAATATTATATTAGAATATTATCGGGACTAAATTGAGTGATATATTTAAAGGCACAAACCTTTTATTTTGGGGTAAATAAAAGGTTTGTGCCTTTAAATATAGTGTGTAAGTCCCAATAACATTCTAATATGTGTAAACATAGGGAAAGTTTAAAAACATTTATGAATATTATATATGTATTTCCATTACACGGAACTATAAAGTACTAGTTGTTTGGGATGCCTGCATGGGGCTCAAGCCAACCTGTAGACGCATGTAGGACACTTAAATCTAAAGGCCATGTGACACCGATTCATGATTAATTTTATTATTAACACTATATATATAGTTTTTCTATAAAATATACAGGTAGGTAAGTTATTATGTTTCCTATCATAATATGTACTTCACTTACCAGCATTAAAGAAGAAAAAGTGACCTTTTACTGGCAATAGCTTTTTATTCACTTGCATTTTTGAAGGCAACATTTGAAAACTGAAACAAATACATAACCAGGTTATGTTGTATATACTTAAAAACAAATAAACGTTTTGTTACATAAGGTAGGATAAAAAAAAACCTACAATTTCCAAGTTTAAACTTTTTTATGAAAGGAAACCTAATTATAATGTAAAAATGCCATTGAGTTTGGGCAAAGTGAGTATTACTCAATGTTTAAGTTCCCAAACCTGTTATCGGGTGACAATACTATTAGAACATAATTAGTTTTATCTACTTTATATTGACAATAATAACCTGAAGAACTTTAAAAGTTATTTAATTTCAAGTTTGTTTCATAGACATTAATAGAAAATTCCTAGCAGTAACTACTCACATGATGACCTAACTTTGACAAAAAGTAAAGTTAAAAAATAAAACTTGTTTTATTTATTTTATCACAGAAGAAGACACTTGCTAACAGGTATACACGCGGTTTGTTTGTGTAAAATTGAATGAGTAAAACACACTCTAAACGTCAATGGTATGTACTAATTTATATGCTCTTTGGTATGTACGTACTCTCTACCATTGACGTATAGACCATAGAGCATATAAGTATTAGGCATGAGCGTTATAACGTATAGAGCGTTATGGAAACGTCTATTCACTACATAACGTATAGATAGTTATACTGCTACATGATAACTATCTATATTCTGTAACAAGGTATAACGCCACGTCGCGTTGCTTCGCATCTGCATCGGCCGCGAGTCGCGTGCACTGTATACCGTGATGTTGACAACGCACGTTACAAACTGCAGCTGTCTCTGTCTTTCGTTTTTGATATTTGTATGTTCAATAAGGCCTGCAATTTGAAACCTTATTTGTTAGACAATAAATTAGTATTTAATAATCTTTTTATTCTCTTATTATTAGAACAATAACACTTGCGATTATGACTTTAGAGATGATTTTACTGCAACCTTGACTTATTACCTATTTTGTCAAAATTATGACGCTTGACCTTCGACTTTTGAATTTATGTTTTAATAATTGCTCCGCTTTCGCACGATTACGTAGCACGAGTCAATTATTAATTTACGAGTATTATTTCAAAAGTTTGCGAGCTTAATTTTAAAGAAGTGGATATTGTAGAAGTGTAAATGATAATAACTGTTTTATAGTACTATTTTGTAGTTTTTAGTTTACGTTGTTTTGTTTAAGTTGTAAATTGGTGAAAATGTCACGCATAAATTCTAGTGTGTTGTGGGAGTTTTTTGAAAAAACGGACATTGTAAATAAAAAAGCCATGTGTAATATATGTAAAAATTCATTTAGTTTTAAAACAACAACCGGCAATCTAAAGTCGCATTTACGACAGCGTCATATCGAAGCTTATAAGCGGGTGTCATCAGAGCAGACCAATGTTGCGAGGTTTTTGCGGCCCTTGGAAAATATGGGTGGCACACTACCTGCGTCAGTAACGTGTGATAGTGGTGCTTGTAGTTCTTCCAGTTTGGATTTGCCTATTGCAACAACATCAGTTGCAGCGTTGTCGCAACCTAAGCAAGGGCGAATTGAATCATTCTTGCCAAGAAGAATATCCAAAGATCAAAAGTCTAAAATAGACATCTTTTAGATCTATTTATTGACGGGTTTCAACCATTTAGTTTGGTAGAGGAAAAATCTTTCATTAAATTTTCGAGGTGGATACCCGGATATACGTTACCATCACGAAAAAAAATTTCATCGATAATGATACCGAGTCTGTACGAAAAGACTAGAGAGGAAGTACGACGTACATTGGCTGAAGAAGTTGGTGAGATATGCATCACGACAGACATGTGGACATCACGAGCCAATGAAAGTTACATGGCGATCACGGGCCATTTTTTAACTCCCGGGTATATTTTAAAATCTGTCTTGCTGTCGTGCGACTATTTCCCAGATCGACATACTGGTGAGAACATTAAACAATTTCTTACCAATTCATTACAAGAGTGGGCGCTTCTAGACAAAGTAAACTTTGTTATTAGTGATAATGCGTCGAATGTACAAAATGCTTTGACAAGCATGGGCATAAAGCACTATGGTTGCTATGGCCACTCGCTAAACTTAATTGTCCAAGACTCGATGAATGAGGGTGTGATGTTTACTTTGGACAAAGTAAAACAAATAGTAAGGCATTTTAAGAAGAGTCCGATTGCTACCGAAAAATTGTTAAAGTACCAGAAAAGTGACGATGAAAATTGTATACCAAAAAAATTAGTACAAGAAGTACCTACACGGTGGAACTCTATGTTCCATATGATATGCCGGTTTGTTGAGCTCGAGGCTGCAATTCGAGCTACAGTAGCTGTTTTAGATAAAGATTTGCCTGTTCTAACCAATGAAGAGTGGAAGCTGTTGCAAGAACTGACCCAAATATTAAAGCCCTTTGATGAAATGACGACGTCGATGAGTGGTGAAAACTACATAACGGCCAGTTCTATCATCGTCATCACCAAGTGTCTCATCAAAACATGTGAAAAGCTACTCATCGAAGGCTTTTGTGAACCAGCAAATGCAGTGATCGTATCACTAAAACAAGGTTTGGACTTACAAGACTGCTTCCTCAATCAGATATTTTATTTATAGGGTAATTGCCTGTAAATTCAATAACTGGTTCTTGTATAATACGAGTAGATTAAGTTTAGTAGCAATTGTTTCAATTTTATGACATACCTATATAAATATTTGTTTTAAGGTTTGGAGCGGAGATTCGAAAGCGTGGAAAGAAGTCGCACTTTTGCCATGTGTACTTTTTTAGACCCACGCTATAAAATATGCATTTTTGAGGGCGATTCCGAAAAAAAATTCGTGAGGAAGCTCGTTGAAGATGCAGTGTGTACTATGATTGAGGGCGAAATTAGGCACGACTCGTCTGCTCCTGGTCCATCGTCAACATCGGTAGAACTTGAAAAGTTTTCTCCATGGAGTGCCTTACATGAACTCATCGGAGGCGCGGCAAATGCACCCGTTCGTCGAGGAACTCCCCTATCAAAAACTATACAGGAGATCGACCGCTACTTAGAGGATGACATCTTGCCCTTGCATGATGCCAATAAAAAATGGAATTGCCCCCTGGAGTGGTGGCGAAACAACAACCAAAAATACCCACATCTCGCCCGACTTTTCTTAAAGTACGGCAATATTGTCGCCACTTCAGTGCCATGCGAACGGATGTTCAGTAAGACAGGGCTCATAATATCTGACCGTCGCACTCGCCTTGATCATAAAAAAGTAGGAATGATAATGTTCCTAAATGTAAATATGAACAAAAATAGATTTTAAATGTAAATATAGTATGTAAATTTGTGTATAGTTTATGTAAATATGTAAAAAAATATTATTGTAAATATAAGTACATATATTTATGAAAGCCATGTACATAAAATGAACTTTTAAGTACGCCTGATATTTATTTTACAAACTTTATATGACGATCTGTTCAGCTTCAGCCAGTCCTAAGCCTGGAAAAAGTACGAAGGGAAGTTCATTTTATAGCTATATTTTTTATATTATTCGTGACCGTAACGTAACTTGGTTCTTTCTTGATCAGTTACTATTGCATGGAATATAGATAGTTACGTAAAATAGATAGTTATGATAACGTTATGGGCGTTGTCATAACGGCAACGTTAGGTTATACAAAAAACTCGTAACGACACATCTCTAATAAGTATAGACCTGAACCACGCCATTAATTTTATTAAAAAGTAAATATTGACTGCAAAGCGTGAAGGAGAGAAAAAATTGTGCGGCCTTTGACAGCCGTATTGTCCACCTAACCATCTACGGTCCACAAAGTAGCGTTGTCTCTTTCTAGAGAGTCGTCAGTTTTGTAAGGTTATGTAATGCTCTTTGGTAAAAAGAAGTCACGTCAATGCTCTCCTCTCTGCCGAGAGAAGAATGGTAACAACATAACAACATCATCCATTTTTTATTATGGTGTTACCATTCTTCTCTCGCCATAATAGTTCAGTGCTATTCCAGCACTGAACTATTTCAAGCAAGATTAATCAAATACATGTAGGTATTTTATATGCTCTTTGCATGTAGGTGTTCAATATAATGGGGCGTCTAAACGGGCCATTTTTACGGCAATTTGTGGCGGCATTATTGGCAACTAATTGCTCGACCATCACAAAAATGTAACTGATGGCCAAGCAATCTATGGCTAGGCAATGTATGGCAATATGTCGGCAATAGTATGGCGCATGACCCAGTCTCATAAGCGGGCAACACAACCCAGCAACAATGGCCAAACTCTATGACATTTAATTTGGTTGAACTGTCACTAATGACATCTGAAAATTTTTGGTATTAACTATGACAGAAATATAAAAACTTTCTGATGCTCTTTGTTTCAGTTGTTCTCTTGTTTCATCCAAGTCAAGTTTTCAATTACGGTGTTTTAAAAAAAACTGGGAAGTAAATAAGAAATTATGTACTTAGTGTTTGATGAGATACCAACCAAATGTTAGAAACCCACATTTAACACATATCGAAGCAAGGGACACCATGAATGGCTTTGTAGAGTTGGGTCAAAATGAAAGGTCGCAAAAATATCGGGACCATACTCTGGTATTCATGATTTGAGGGATATTTCTCCTTGGCGACAGTGCTTGGCTTATTACTTCATTAAAAGTACAAGCAGTAGAGCTTGTACAATTAATAAAATATATTGTATTGGAAGTAAAACAACCAGGATCGTCGCCATTGGCTCTTGTGTGTGACCAAGGTCTCTTCTTTCGAACTGGTCTTGGTAATTGAATAGCAGGACAGAACATAAGTACTTAAATTTTATGATAGATAAAGATGTTGGCACATGGAAAGACATCAAGTTTATTATCTCTATATATATAAACAGCAAATTGGGTCACACTAGAGCGCTGCCTAAATTGAATGTGTATCATGTCATCCCCAACAAAAAAAAAAATAAATAAAGTGAGTGTTGCAGCACAAGTGCTTAGTGCTTGGACAGCTGCAATGTTGAAATACACAAATGCTTCTAGTAAGTAAACTTAATTCTCATTGAATCCCGTGTAATAGCAACCATAACTTCACCAGAAAAAAGTACAAAAAGAAATCAAAGTCTAGTTCAAAGCACCTGTAACTTCCTTTAACTATCAATTAACTACCTGCTGCTTATATAGTTGCCAGTATTTTACGCTTAATCGATTGTTAAAAATAAATTTGTTTACCAAAAAAAACGATTATAATAATCTTTTGTTGTCTTCATAAAAATATGAACAATTGTCTACATAAATCTACGACATAATCCGATAGAAGTGTAATAAAATAGAAAAAGAAAATACAAATAACATTTAACGAGTGTAAATTTATTCTTTATTTAAATAATAACAAAATAAAATCATGAGATGAGAATCGATACACAAATTCAAAATCTTTATTAAGTTATGATAACACCGAAGCTCTTCATATCTGTCAAAATTAAATATTATGATTTTTACTTTCATTCTTTTCATAAATTAAAATTACTCTCTACCGAGAATGGTTCGATAAGACTTACGCACCAGCGCCGGCGCTTGTTGTTTAGATGCAACTAAAGTCATGGTGAATGTTCTTAGTGCCTGGATGTCACCAACGACGGTTAGTATGTTATCTAAATCTGCTGTGCTGCCTACACACACAAATTATGAATTTAAAACCTTCAATTCATCTCTTGGACTTGATAAAACAATAAGTAGTACATATTTCATAAAAATTGAAGCACACACCATTCACTGTGTATCGTTTTATCAAGCTTTCAATTCTCAAACTTCCTAATGTTTCTTTAAATACCTATTAAAAGTAACAAATGTTTTTATTACAGATCATAAACACAGTTTGCGCAACATGTTGGATGACTGACGAGAAATGTGCATAGGTATAATTCAGCAAGATGTTAACAGACATGTTAACAATTTGAATTTGGAATATTTCATATTGTCTGGTTTTCGGAATGTATCTCTTACACTGTACCACCTCCAGCACTAGGGACATTAATGGGAAGATTAGGTGATGAAGTACTTTCTGCAAGTGTTGCAATAAGTATTTACTTGGAGAAATTGCATAGAAGTATGTAGTCTGTGTCATATACCCCGAAGCCCATTGGAATGGTATATGTCTAAGGCAAGAGAGTGCATGAGCCTGCAGATGGCACCTGGCGACAGTGGTAGAAGTTGATTTGAGGAGCAGGATAATACCTGAGAGCTTATTTGGAAATCCTGATCTGCTCAATGAAATCGAGCTTGCTATTATCATTTGTTATCTGCAAACTAGTAGCAACAATTTTTTTTTTAAAAAGACAGTTTACATAAATATCAGAATTTAGGAAAGCTATTTACGGTATGTTATGATGGTCATATTCTAGATTGAGTTGGCAATTGGGACATATCAACAGCCCGATCATACATGTGGTGAGCAAAGATGTGGTGAGCATACATGAATAAATGGCACTGTAGTGATAATTCTTACCTCGTATATGTATATATGTCCTTGTAGTGTTATTTCGTTCGCATTTCTGTATATATTAGGTGTATATATCGCCATTTTTAACGTAATAAATATCTCTGTAAGACTTATTGTAAACATTATTTTTCAAATCTGTCATGTCGACAAATATTTTCTATGGTTGCTATGACAACAAGATGAAGCATAGAGTTATTCTTAAAGTATGGACTACATTGTGAACTGGCTGTGCGTAAATTCTAAATTAAAAATAAGTTAAGCTTTAAAATTTTAAATTGCTTCTAGAGAGTTTTCTTTATGAATACAAAACCGAAGAAGAGTCAGATAAGAACCAGCTCTCTAAAAGAGAAGGAGTGAAGAACCAGCTCTCTAAAAGAGAAGGAAGAAGAACGAGCTCTCTAAAAGAGAAGGAGTGGGAAATTACGAGAAAGAGACCATTCCTACCGGCGTCGCCTTTCTACCTACCGGCGTCGCCTTTCTACCTACCGGCGTCGCCTTTCTACCTACCGGCGTCGCCTTTCTACCTACCGGCGTCGCCTCTCTACCTACCGGCGTCGCCTCTCTACCTACCGGCATCGCCTCTCTACTTACCGGCGTCGCCTCTCTACCTACCGGGCCGCCTCTCTTATATACCGGGCCGCACCTCTACGAATCGGCGCACCTCTACCTGTCGACGTCGCGCCACTACTACCTACCAGCGCCGTGACTCTGCCTACCGGCGCCGTGCCTCTACCTACCGGCGCCGCGCCTCTACCTACCGGCGGCGCGCCTCTACCTACGCGTGCCGCATCTTGACCTACCAGCGCCGCATCTCCGCCTGGACGCCGTACCTCTACCTACCAGCACTGCATCTCCGCCAGCATCGGTTCTAAATTTACCTTTAATTTTAAGTAGTTTTAAGTTCTTTATGTAAATATAGTCATATCTTAAACCCTACACTTTCATTTCACTACAGCACCTACACATTAGAAGTAAATAATAAAATTAAGAGCACCCTAGTGTAAGTGATTACTACTCCACTGTATGAAGTCATAAGTCAAAGCTTAAAATTAGTATAAATTCCTTTTATCATAAACTAGGCTTGGAAAAAGCAGTAATTGAAAATATTTTCAATTATCGTTTTTTACAAGCCTAGTTTATGATAAAACAAAATGATATGATGATTTTAAGCTTTGACTTGCGACCTCATACAGAGGAGTAACCACTTTTATGCATGTTTGTATGGTAGAATCATTGACTAAGATGCCCTTAAAGATGTTATCCCTCTAATTATAGGTATTTCATTAGAAAGAGAGTAAAGTCCAGACATATTGATAGCAGAACTTATTTTACTAATTTATTATTAAAATGTTGTCAATACTATAGATGCTATCTCAGGTAATTGCTGCAGTTGTTTTGTTGGAAATATAACTATAGGTTGCTGGGCCCATGTTGACACTGACATGGTATTTGGGCGGTAGTACCCCAGCTAAGTTTTTGGATGACATATTCGATATATACTCATACGAAAAAGCCAAACTGTGTGCTTTAACTAATAAAACATTTGATCCTAAATTATTTGCCTTTTCATTTATTATCAAGCTTTTTCCAGAATTTGGTAAATGTTGTAAGAACCACCGTTCTTCGTTCAGAAAATTGTAATGTATAAATAAAAAAATATGTTGTATTTATTGTACTGAAAAAGTTATTGTATAAAAACATATACAGCGTGCGCAGGCGTTAGGTTAACCTACGCAGCATAAAGTGCATGTACATGCTCTCCACTTAAGATAAACACAAACTATGGAATGTGTAAAGGAAAACATGTTTAAATTAAATAATATAATCTTTATTTTATTTTCTCATTACAAAGGTTCGTGAATTGTAAAGGTTGTCATTGATTGCAATGATTGACGATGGGTTAACTCACTCTGTTGACTTGGTGTTCAGCAATACACGACAACAATTGTATTGCTTGAGTGCGATCTGATGTGGACTCACCGCGCTCCTCTGTTGTGTGTGGTTTTGGAGACTTGCTTGACCTTGAAGGTGCCACACATTCCTATGAATAAGCCACCTAGTAATAAAATTGCATACATGGTGTACCTAATGATGACTTTCGTGGGATTCTGCTCTCACATTCAACGCCTCTTGTTGGGTTTTCACAATTTCAGGCAGTGCTTGATGTGATTCATATCGAAGTCGTTGCTATAGGCTGTATATGGGTAAGATCAAGGTGCACAGTATCTATACATTTTTGTTCAAACCTTCGCACGATGTTACATCACTGTAAGTGGCAGTAATACAAATAACTTGATGTTTGAACTATACTCATACAGTCGGTGATCGGTTCAGGTGCTCATTGGAGATCATTAGCAGTTCACTTTAAATATTATGACTATAGAGGTCAGTGTTCTTACTTGACTTCATTTTTCAGTAACTATCAAAGATGACTAAAACCTTTTCTAAAAAACCTAAAACAACATGACACCTGACAACACAGAATTTGGCAATAAGTCACGGCGTCACCCACAGCAAACTTCATGTCGCGTAGACAAGGATAAACCATGCCATAATGCGGAAAATCTACCGCTCAGCGATTGCCCGGCAACCTATCAAATCAATATTGACCAATAGCTGGCCATACAAAACATGTATTGCTATATGGTCGGGACATTACTGCAATATTACTATCTTGCCAGTGTTGCCTGCAATGTTGCCGGCCACAGCATTGCCGCAAATAATGGCCCGTTTAGACGCCCCTTAAGGAAATTAGCCACATCTATCTATTTATGAAACTGACAGAGACCAGTTTATTAAACAAAAAGATATGGCATAACAGCCTTTTAGGTGATAGGACGGCATTTTGGTTGGTGTTACACAGTAGTTTGGAAGAATTATGAATACCAAGGCGCCTGTTATTGAATGTATCATAAGATGGAAAAAACATACGCCTTAGGTCATTCAAAATTCTTCCAAGCTACTGTAATTTATGTACCATAATTAAAACGAACCTATTTATGCATTGAAGAAATTATTTATTTGAGCTATTATAACTAAACAATATACTTTATTAAATCCTTCAAATACAATATATTATGAGCGACCGCTTATTCGATTTGTGTTTTTTTTTTATAAATACGAGCTCTTAAAAAATGTATTTGAAGGATTTTACAGTAGATTAGCTGTCCCAGCGTACTTGTGAATCTAAACCATTCTCGGACCAACTCAAATATACACACAAAATTTCAAAACCGATTCTGTCGTTTAGCAGGAGTTCAGTTACATACGCACGCACAGAAGAATTATATACATAACTAGCTAGTGACTTGCCCGCGACTTTGTTCGCGTGGAAGGCGGGGTTAAAATAAGGTAGTTTATGTTGGAAACAGTCCTGTCGGGTGAGCCGCGATATGATTCAGCAGCGGAGAATCGTCATATACTCATCTATTGATGGCTTTAACACCCAAAAGCTTTGTGAAAATAAAAAAAGTACCAAGTACTCTTGACTCTTATGGTATTCGTTTACTGTGTTTTCCTGTTATTAATTTGAGATAATTGTGTCTGTTTTCTTCTTTCCTGTTTTTTTTTGTTTTTTTTCCGTACATTTGGTCCACGTTGACAGACAATGACCCCCCAACCCCCGCCTCCCGTTGCCCGAACTACTCACACTTGACCGATGTTGAATCATTCATTATCGTTGAATTGATGAACACTTGATCTTCAACCATAACCCCAGAACATGATCCTCGATGAACCTGTGTGATGCGTGATCAAACAAACGGACAGACAGACAAACATTTCTAAAAATGAAAGCAATGTGTTTCTTTTAAATACTAAGTCTAGAACATTATTGAATACAACGCCGTCTACTTTCAAAACCAGTGAAGTTTCTTCTAATACATAATGTTTTTTATTAATCTAAGCAAGATGGTTTTAGTACATTATAACCAAAATTAAATAGGACAATGTCAATGAAATGTACTGTCGCTACTTCGCACGTTAAAATAACTGTTCTTATGAAACTTGAAAATGTTGTGTTTAGCTCTATAAAGTTTCAGCGTGATGTTATGTATTCCATGGGTTACAATTGTAGATAATGTCTAATTTTGGAAAATTTAGTGATAAGCCATTATGGTTCGACAAAAAATACGTTGCTGCTCGTTCCCCATAGATGTTAGCGTGATGATTTGAGCTATTGTATTTACTATAAAATTGCAAATTTTCCATCAAAATTAGATCCGTCAAGTAGTTACTGTTTTAAAACGAAAAAGAGCTACAGACATTATCCCATAATGCTTCTATGGAAAAAAGTGTGATCATTTATAGCCTAAATGATAATCTGCATCTATTAAATTGCACGTGCAAAATTTCAACCGAATCTATCTGTTTTTGCGTGATGCGTGTTCAAACAAACAGGCAGACAGACATTTCTAAAAAGGCAGCAAAGTGTTTAAATATTCTTTTCGAACATTTCCCAAAATTTTTTTTACTAAGTTCGGCCATGTACATACACGTGAAATTTACAATTTTACTTTATGTATGTAAAGGTAGATGATAAGAAATTGCGATTGTTCTAAAAAATGTTAACAGGATATAACACAGTATTATGAAGCGAGATGACATATGGGGCGTCTAAACGGGCCATTTTTTACGGCAATTTGTGGCGGCACTATTGGCAACTTATTGCCCAACCATCACAAAAATGTAACTGATGGCCAAGTAATCTATGGTTAGGCAATGTATGGCAATATGTCGGCAATAGTATGGCGCATGACCCAGACTCATAAGCGGGCAACACAACCCAGCAACAATGGCCAAACTCTATGACATATAATTTGGTTGAACTGTCACTAATGACATCTGAAAATTTTTGATATTGACTATGACAAGAAATATGAAAACTTTCTGATGCTCTTTGTTTCTGTTGTTCTCTTTTCATCCAAGTCAAGTTTGTTTTTAAAAAAACTAGGAAGTAAATAAGAAATTATTTATTTATTAATTTATTGCACAATGTTGTTACAGGCAGTCCTGAAACATACATAGACCCCGTAAGGGTGCTGCAAAACTTACAAACTAATTAAATTAATAACTAGATATTAGGTACTACATACTATTCAGAAATATAATATTATAATGCATCTTGCATATCTATACTAATATTATAAAGCGGAAGAGTTTGTTTGTTTGTTTAAACGCGCTAATCTCAGGATCTACTGGTCCGATTTGAAAAAATCTTTTTTTGTTGGATAGCCCATATATAACATCGCGCTACGACTAATAGGAGCGGAGAAGCAACGAGAAATGTTTAAAAAACGGGGAAAAATTACGCATACGAAGTTGCGCGGGACAGCTAGTGTATTATATAGTATTATAATTATGTACTTAGTGTTTGATGAGATACCAACCAAATGTTAGAAACCCACATTTAACACATATCGAAGCAAGGGACATCATTAATGGCTTTGTAGAGTTGGTTCAAATTAAAAGGTCGCAAAAATAACGTGACCATACTCTGGTATTCATGACTATAGGGATATTTCTCCTTGGTGACAGTTAGTTAGTCAGTTAGTATGAAGTAATGGCTTGGCTTATTACTTCATTAAAAGTTCAAGCAGTAGAGCTTGTACAATTAATAAAAGATATTGGTGTGGAAGAGAAGCAGGATCGTCGCCATTGGATCTTATGTGTAACCAAGGTCTCACCTTTCGAACTGGTCTTGGTAATTCAAAAAGCAGGACAGAACATAAGTACTTATATTTTATGATAGCTAAAGATGTTGGCACATGGAAAGACATCAAGTTTATTTATAACATAAACAGCAAATTGGGTCACACTAGAGCGCTGCCTAAATTGAATGTGTATCATGTCATCCCCAACAAAATAAAAAAAAATATAGTGAGTGTTGCAGCACAAGTGCTTAGTGCTTGGACAGTTGCAATGTTGAAATACACAAATGCTTCTAGTAAGAAAACTTAATTCTCATAAAACCCCGTGTAATAGCAACCATAACTTCACCAGAAAAAAGTACAAAACGAAACCCAAGTCTAGTTCAAAGCACCTGTAACTTCCTATATCTACCAATTAACTACCTGCTGCATAAATAGATGCCAGTATGTTACGATTAATCGATTTTTAATAATAAATTATTTACCAAAAAAACGATTTTAATAATCTCTTGTTGTCTTCATAAAAATATGAACAATTCTTTACATAAATCTACGACATAATCCAATAGAACTGTAATAAAATAGAAAAAAGGAAATACAGGTGTAAATAACAAAATAAAATCAGTAGATGAGAATCGATACACAAATTCAAAATCTTTATTATGTTATGATATGACTGGCAACACCGAAGCTTACAATAAAACAACAATTAGCTGTCAAAATTATATATTATGATTTTTACTTTTATTCATAAATTAAAAGTACTCTCTACCGAGAATGGTTCATTATGACTTACGCACCAGCGCCGGCGCTTGTTTTTAGATGCAACTGAAGCCATGGTGAATGTTCTTAGTGGCTGGATGTCACCAACGACGGTTAGTATCTACTTAATTATCTAAATCTGCTGTGCTGCCTACACACACAATTCATGATTTTGAAACTTTCAATTCATCTCTTGGACTTGATAATACAATAAGTAGTACATATTTCATAAAACTTAAAGCAAGCACCATTCACTGTGTATCGTGTTATCAAGCTTTCAATTCTCAAACTTCCTAATGTTTCTATATATACCTATTAAAAGTAACAAATGTTTTTATTACAGATCATAAACACGTTTGCGCAACATGTTGGATGACTGCTACGAGAAATGTGCATAGGTATAATTCAGCAAGATGATAACAGACATGTTAAAAATTTGAATTTGGAATAATATCATATTGTCTTGTTTTCAGAATGTATCTCGTAACTGTACCACCCACCTCCAGCACTAGGGACATTAATGGGAAGATTAGGTAATGAAGTACCTTCTGCAAGTGTTGCATTAAGTATTTACTTGGAGAAATTGCATAGAAGTAGTCTGTGTCATAAGCCGAAAGCCATTGGAACGGTATATGTCTAAGGCAAGAGAGTGCATGAGCCTGCAGATGGCACCTGGCGATGGTGGCAGAAGTTGATTTGAGGAGCAGATTAATACCTGAGAGCTTATTTGGAAATCCTGATCTGCTCAATGAAATCGAGCCTGCTATTATCATTTGTGATGCAACATTATGTTTATCTGCAAACTAGTAGCAACTATTTTTTTTTAAAGACATAGTTTATATAAATATCAGAATTTAGTAAAGCCATTTACGGTATGTTATGATGGTCATATTCTAGATTGAGTTGGCAATTGGGACATATCAACAGCCCGGTCATACTATGTGGTAAGCAAAGATGTGGTGAGCATGTATGAATAAATGGCACCTACACATTAGAAGTAAATAATTAAATTAAGAGCACCCTAGTTAGAGCTTAAAATTAATATCAATTCGTTTTTATCATAAACTAGGCTTGTAGAAAGCAGTAATTGAAAATATTTCAATTATCGTTTTTTACAAGCCTAGTATAAGATAAAACAAAATGATATGATGATTTTAAGCTTTGACTTGCGACCTCATACAGAGGAGTAATCACTTATGCATGTTTGTATGGTAGAATCATTGACTAGGATGCCCTTAATGATGTTATCCCTCTAATTATAGGTATTTAATTAGAAAGAGAGTAAAGTCCAGACATATTGGTAGCAGAACTTATTTTACTAATTTATTATTAAAATGTTGTCAATACTATAGATGCTATCTCAGGTTATTGCTGCAGTTGTTGGAAATATAACTGTAGGTTGCTGTGCCCATGTTGACCCTGACATGGTATTTGGGCGGGGGTACATAGATATGATGAGATATATCTACCCCAGCTAAGTTTTTGGATGACATATTCGATAAATACTCTTATGTAAAAACCAAACTGTGTAATTTAACTAATAAAACATTTGATCCTATATAATTTGCCTTTTTATTTATTTTCAAGCTTTTTCCAGAATTTGGTAAATGTGGTAAGAACCAGAAAGTTCAGAAAATTGTAATGTATATGAGAAAAAATATGTTGTGTTTATTGTACTGGAAAAGTTATTGTATAAAAAGTAAAAACATATACAGAGTGCACAGGCGCTATGTTAACCTATGCAGCATAAAGTTATAACTTAAGATAAACACAAACTATGGAATATGTAAAGGAAAATATATTTAAATTAAATAATATAATCTTTATTTTATTTTCTCATTACAAAGGTTCGTGAATTGTAAATGTTATCATTGATGGCAATGATTGACGATGAGTTAACTCACTTTGTCGACTTGGTGTCCAGCAGTACACGACAACAATTCTATTACTTGAGTGCGATCTGATGTGGACTCGCCGCGCTCCTCTGTTGTATGTGGTTGTGGAGACATTGCTTGACCTTGAGGGTGCCACACAGTCCTATGAATAGGCCACCAAGTAATAAAATTGCATACATGGTGTACCTAATGATGGCTTTCGTGGGATTCTGTTCTCACATTCAACGCCTCTTGTTGGGTTTTTACAATTTCCAGGCAGTGCTTGATGTGATTCAGTTGTTTAGAATTTGCGCTTCACATATCGATGTCGTTGCTTTATGCTGTAAGTATATGGGTAAGGTCAAGGTGCACAGTATCTATTCATTTTCGTTCAAATGTTCGCACGATGTTACATCACTGTAAGTGGCAGTAGTACAAATAATTTGATGTTGGAACTATTCCCATCGCCGCTCCGCAATTTCGTGTGGGTACTGGTATCAGTCGTTGGTCGATTCAGTTCATAGGTACTGCTCATTGTAGACCATTGGCAGTTCACTTTAAATATTATGACTATAGAGGTCAGTGTTCTTAGTTGACTTCATTTTTCAGTAGCTATCAAAGACGACTAAAACCTTTTACAAATAACCTAAAACAACATGACACCTGACAACACAGAATTTAGCAATAAGTCACGGCGCGGTGTCACCCACAGCAAACTTCATGTCGCGTAGACAAGGAAAACCATGCCATAACGCGGAAAATCTATCGCTCGGCGATCGCCCGGCAACCTATCAAATCAATATTGACCAATAAGTGGCCATACAAAACATGTACTGCCATATGGTCGGAACATTACGGCAATATTACTGTCTTGCCAGTATTGCTAGCAATATTGCCGGCCACAGCATTGCCGCCACAAATTGCCGTGAAAAATGGCCCGTTTAGACGCCCCTTAATGCCAACCAAAGAGCATTAAAAATATGAGGCCAACAATAGAAGATGCACTTTTATTGTACAATTTTGGGGAGCTATAAAATCATAGAGATAGATTACTTACTCTATCTACATGTTTATAATAATGTTTCTAAAAATTTACACAAACGTCAAGATCGTTTCAACGCTCTACGACTCATTGGTGTACCCCCGTTCTAAGGTGCCTACCTTAATCTATTTATTATACCACTTAAACAATAAAAATAAAACGTCCGATTTAAAAGTGTCGAAGGCGAAGTTGGAGTCGGAGATTTAAAATCAATCGGAATTTTCGACCTTTCGGAGTCAAAATCGAAGCTCCTTAACACAAAATTTCGCGCGAGTACTTGGGCGGTTTCGGACTTCATTTAAAGACACGAAATATTTGTTTGTAGAAAATCCAATCAATTTTTATTATAATAAGTCTGTGATCAAATATTATAAAAAGAAAGTTCGTAGAAATGCTATCAATTATTTTTGTTTCTAGTTCTTATTTTTCATAATATAAACTAAAATAATATAATTAATTTTATTTAGTGCAAAGAATAAAAAAAATATATTGTAGTAATCGAGAATACGATTTTTGATTTTAATCCCTACCTCCCTTATTTTGAAAGAAACGCGATGTGCAGAACGAAATGCATGAAATGCTTCATAATGTGTGAGAAGGAAAGAATAATAGGCAGGCACGGGGTATATACATGTAAGAGAAAGAGATAACATGCTTACGAACAAAAATATTTCTCAGTGCTAAAGATTATGGCCACTGTAGTCTCAGGAATGAAGTAGCAGTAAGTAACATCGTCTGTCTTTCGTAACAGTTTGGAAATAGAGGTAAAAATCATAAAAATGTTTCATACTACTTGGACCGCTTGGACGTAGTTTTCTATGGCTTGTGATGTTTCATGAATTGTGAATTTTAAAATAAGTTATCACTGCTTGTCCCCTGAGGAAGATGTAATCAAAATTTGGTCCACGTCGAGACATGGGTTCCAGAATAAGGTAATTATGAATTTCACTTTAATTCTCGGCCTCCTTGTGTTGTGTGGCTGTAAATAAGCAATGTGGGATAAGTGCGTAAATATATTATTCATAGAGTAACTGTACTAATTGGTGAATAACCTCACAGATTTATAATTTATAAATTGGGTACGTCACTCCATCTTGCTTTTTAGTTTTATTTACCTTTCAATTTCATGGGGAACATTACTCCCTCCTCGAGATAACAGTAATTTGTGTCATCCGCTGACATAATGGTTTCCTGTGGTGGGTGTCTGGATAGCCTTGTTTGTGAATTATGTATTCTGATCATTAAAAATCCTGTGATAACAATACGAGCGATTTTTCATTGGTTCTTGCTGGAAGTAACATTGTCCTATAATAATCAGTTTTAAATATAATTTTACCAAAATGCTCAATACTTTTCCTATGTTTTAATTAAGCAAAACAAGTAGGTACTTACTAGTTAAGAAAGTTAATAACCACTTCATTTAAATATAAAATTGTTTATTGTAAATAAATTGAAAAGCAGCTTATACTGTGCAATTCACAAAACAACAATTTGTATAATTCACAAATATCTTAGGAATAAAAGGAAGCAGCTGCCAATTTTAATGTGATATCAATAAAGGAATATGGGTTCATCAACTAAATCTATGAACACTCAATCAATTCAAGTCAAATAAACCAGTCAAAAAAGCTGTATTTAGTTATTAAGTACAACATACAGTTCTGAAGATGGGGGCCAATCAACCTATCATTGTTTTCACAGCTCTGCATATAACATGTGAAAATACAGGACTTTTTGTAGTTAAATCCTAATATTATAAATGCGAAAGTTTGAATGAATTTATAGATATCATGATAACCAGGTTTGAATTCTGAATGAAATTTGGCACAGAGACAGATTATAGTCTGGAATAGCATATAGACTACATTTTGTCCAGAAAAAAGGTTCCCATGAGATAAACATTTTTTTAAATGTTGACACTGTCAGCAGGTTGTACAATAAGTACTTGAGACTGGCAGAAATGACTCAATAAATTGACTAGATTGCCATAAATTAAAAAAAGAAGTACAACATAATTTATATGAACTGATTGAAACTCAAGGTCTCATGATTATCTAATATTACTAATACATATGATATTGATGCAGTGTTTTAGTATTAGATGTCATGTAAGATTAGATCGGATATGGTCTAATAGACTGTGAACCTATCCACAATCACAAACTAAATTATATGTAGTATTGCTCCATTGTTGTATACAATGATACTTTGCCACATTTTTTAACCTTTTACTTTTATAGTTACAAAAGTAAAAAACTGGGTAAAGCATGTTGAAACATGCTTAGTGTAGGGTTCCGGAGCTGTTGCTGTATAAAAAAAAATCAATTTAAATAATTGCACCAGCAGAAGAGCCTATGTTCATGGCACTTACGCCTTTTTGTTGAGAAACGCAGTTTTTTGGTAATAACCCAATGACAGTATATCTGATCATGTCTGAAATAATTTTAGTTTAAAGTATTTGTTAAGCTCTATGTTTTCACATGAGGCACTATTTAACTGACTTTTGAGGCAATTATTTCCATAAACATTCTCTTAATCAAAAAAGGAAATGTTTTTAAAAGACCTGTCAAATAAAGTGTCACACATTGAGGTTTCCTCAAAAAAAAATTTTCTTCTGTTACATGTATGGAATGCCACCCTAAAATTTTTTAATTTTTTTATTTACCTATCAAACTAAGTAGCGACTACTACAAAACACCTTTTCACCAAATTTAATCAATAATCATTGTGGAGTCTTTGAGTAAAATGGCTGTGACATATGTACAGACAGACAACAAAACTAAAAGGGTTCCGTTTTTGCCACAGGACCCCTAACTACAGAACCCTAAAAACAAATACAACATTTTTTACCTTTATTGGAGTGATCCAATCAGGGATGTTCTCTCTAAATGTATCTATGGATATCAATCCATAATGAGATTTTTCTTGATGAAAAAAAATTCTCATTGATTACTGGAGATGCAGATGCGAATATTTGCAACATTCCTCGTTGCAATTATTATTAAACTGATAAATATTAATCTATATATATGCATTCCGAAACCATTGATCTGATTGTGATGAAATTTTAGTAGAATGTTGTGGGAAGGCCGGCAAGTGTTCCTGATTTTAAAAGCCACAGCAAAGTTTAATATATTTAAGTTAGTTTAATATATTTAAGTATTAGACAGTGTTTGAAATGTAAATGCTACTCTACTGCTACTAAACACTATCTTTTATCTATTAAGAGAGTTTTTAGTTGTCATACTTATACACATCAACAAAGTCTAGGAATATTCCGAATTCTGTGAATTTAAAAAAACTAAGTAATTTGTTAAGGTTTGGTTGGTTATGGTAAGAATCCGAATTATATAATCCATAATCTATACTAATATTATAAAGCGGAAGAGTTTGTTTGTTTGTTTGTTTGTTTGTTTAAATGCGCTAATCTCAGGAACTACTGGTCCGATTTAAAAAAAATATTTTTTTGTTGGATAGCCCATTTATCGAGGAAGGCTATAGGCTATATAACATCACGCTACGAGTAATAGGAGCGGAGTAGCGACGAGAAATGTTGCAAAAACGGGAAAAATTTTACGCATACGAAGTTGCGCGGGACAGCTAGTTAAAAATAAAATTAAAAGTATTTAATATTATTTTAAAATAAATTATTAAATTTGCTAAATTCGGAAAATTACGTTGTTTTATAGAATCTAAAAATTCGTATGTTCTTACCATACCTAGTTTTCCTAACAAAATACTTATAGTTTTTTTATAATCAACAAAATACGGAATATCCCTAGACTTTGTTGATGTGTGGATAGGGTGTCCCAGTAAGAGTGCACTTTGTCAAGGAGAATGGGCGCTTATGTATGGCCGCCGTCCCCAGGGTATATAGTATATAGTGACATATACTGTGCCTCAGTGGCACAGTGGGAGTGTATCCGACTGCTACGCAAGAGGTCGTGGGTTCGATCCCCACCCAGGATAAAACTTTGTGTGATGAGCATGATGGTTTATTCTGTGTCTGGGTGTTATTTATCTATAAAATGTATGTATTTAGAAATATATAAGTATGTTTATCAGTTGTCTGGTTTCCATAGTACAAGCTCTGCTTAGTTTGGGATCAGATGGCGTTGTGTGAGTTGTCCCAAGATTATATGTCATTTTGAAGCATTGTCATTATATATTATTATTATATGTCATTTTGAAGCTTCATAGCTTTTATAGTAAGACATCAACAACGAAACTCGCGCAGGGAATTTATTTTATTAATTACTTTTAATAATGTATGTTTTTAGGATGAACAGTTCTATTCATGTATATTTTTAGTTTATTTGCTAATGAAGCGTACAGTACCTGCGTGGTTTTTCTGAGCACCACAGTTACCCATACATACATATGTATACTACAGGTATCAATAAATCAATAAAAACAACAATAAAATAACAAAATGACATTTGTTATCTTTACTTAATAAAATAATATTAAAATACTAATTACATACTATAAAGCTGAAGAGATTGTTTATTTGGTTGAACGCCATATCTTAAGAACTACTGATTCGAATCAAAAAATTCTTTAAGTGTTGGATATAATATCGCGCTACGACCAGTAGTAGAGCATAAATGGAAAATTTTGTTAAAACAGAGAAAATTGTCACAAACGTTGCGCGGGACAGCTAGTTCTAGTGTAATATTGAACTGATAATCAAAATCTATAAGTATTTCGTCAAGAAACGTTTCCGATAGGTGTCTCGTATATCCTAAACTAGCTGTCCCGCGCAACTTCGTATGCGTAAATTTTCCCCGTTTTTGCAACATTTCTCGTCGCTGCTCCGCTCCTATTAGTCGTAGCGCGATGTTATATAGCCTATAGCCTTCCTCGATAAATGGGCTATCCAACAAAAAAAGAATTTTTCAAATCGGACCCGTAGTTCTTGAGATTAGCGCGTTTAAACAAACAAACTCTTCCGCTTCATAATATTAGTATAGATACCATATAATATTCATTATATGGGCACATGTGTTCGACCTGTTAGACACGAGCAGTAATAATTACTGACAGACTTCCTTCCCGTCGTTCTTGTATTTACCAATATGTACCTACGAGTAAAATTATATTCTTGTTTTATTATTTTATTCTTATAAAAGACGACTCCCAGTACCCACAAGCCCTGTGTTACGGGGGACTTTACAAACATTCAAGTCGCGGCCACAAAGTACACCCAGACACGGAATAACAATTTGTCGATCACACAAAGTAGTGTCCTGTGTAGGAATCGAACCCACGATCTCTTGCGTAGCAGTCGGACACATTCCCACCGCGCCACAGAGGCAGTCTTTATATTATTTTCAGAGACACTGTTATTTATAATATTTTCAGAGACACTGTTATTTATATTATTTTCAGAGACACTGTACGCTTCCTGTTTGAATTATTTTGTGAAGTAGCACCAGGTGATCATCTGAAGGAACCATACATTATAAAAAAATATCCAGAATCTTACAAAAATGAAGGAGAGCTGAAGAATATACCCAAGTTTACATTTCCATGTCAATTAGAAAAGTAAGTTACATTTTAATATTAAATATTTTATTTACAGGTTTGTTTTCAGGGCTGATTAGGTAAACCATTATGGTTGTATGTTACTAATTATATTTATTTATTTATTTCACTTCGGAAAACTAACAGCTACAACATTTGTTGAAGAAAATGACAGAATACAAACAAAAAGCCAATTACAGGTCTTCACTTACAAACAACTGTATAGGGAAGCTATGATTGTGTATATTATAATATATACTATATTTTAGCCAGATAACATTAATATTTTAAGGTTAAACCTTTCATTTATTTCTTCATGTCACGGATTGACTGAATATGGTCGAAACATCGAGTAACGATTAAGACCCGTAGTCTATAGAATAATATGTGCAAATCGCGAAAGTTAAAGAATATAAATTGAAAAAAAATAAAAAATAATAATAATAAATACTTTAGACTTTTCAGTTACCTATTAATTATTGTACAATTACATTTACTCTGTATCAATGACTAGCGTTATTAAAAATATAAACACATCAGTCAAATAACACATTAATGTTTATTATTTTAAAGTTCTCTTGTAATAACAAATATCAATAAGTGATATGATATTCACAGGAAACCAACTTCAAGCCGTTAATATCAGGCCATAGATGTTTTGTTTGCATTTTTGTTTGAATGCTTACATGGGTAAATTTTTGTGTACTATTTATTTTCACTTGCTGGTCAAATCGCCTTGACAGATTGGGTAATATAGCATAAGGATCGTGACGCGGGGCGAAGTGGAGCGGAGCGGACCGTGAATTGACAAATGATAGTTCTCGAAATAATGCTGGGTACGAGTTCGAGCACTGTGATTGGTCAATGGGGATAATGACTGACAAGTAATATCAGTTTTTTTTTATAAAATGACAAAATGACACACACTTTAGAAAATTGTATGGAATACTGAGGCGTGATGTCAATACTTTTGGTATTTGTTTTGATGGTTAGAAATCCTTACAGATGTTAAATTGTAGGATAACACATTTATTCAGACCTCATTATGACGTATTACTACGTAGTAATGCCTGATCAGATTGTAGTCATCATCCCAATTGACCGTCGGCTCCACTCCGCCCCGCTCCGCGTCAGTGGAAACGCACCCTTAGTCTAACTTTAGATATTTGCCCCTGTAGATGTTAGTTATCAAAAACCCAGTCTTTACGGTAATTAGCGCGTATAAGTAAACAAACTCTATTGTGTTATGTCTGTTATTCACATCTCTGTTCAATTTTTTCTCGACAAGGTATCATATCCTCCCACGTATGTGTGCTTTTCCCTTATAAAACTTTGCCCCAAAACTAAATTTGGGGTTCTTAGCGTGGTTCCACATCACTGGATGTTAAATTATTTCTGTTTTGTTTCAGCTCATTTGCACAATACTATTCATTTGTGCTGACATCAGAGGACTCGAAATACACATTTTGTTTCTGCCGATATGACCCAAAAAGTAACACTGCACTAGTCTTACTATCACATCTACCATGGCATGATATATTTTATAAGTGAGTATATAAAATTACTAACTGTCGCCTGCACCTTCGCCCCGTATAGTTGATTTCGCCCCCTGAAGGGTTGATTTATCGCTTTTGGGGAAAAATCTGAAACACGTGTTTCCTTATTTACAGCCACAAAGCCAAATACAAAATTTCACAGATCTAATTTAAAACTAACGGAGTTCCATACATACTTGCAACCCCTATTTTACCCCCTTAGGGGTTGATTTTCAAAAACGCTGAAACACGCGCTTCTATATTTTAAACGACAAAGTTAAACACAAAATTGCACCGATCTATCTTCAAAACTGACAGATTTTCAAACAAACTTGCACGTGCACCCCATTGGGGGACGAATTTCTAAAAAACCTTTCTTAGTGGATGTCCACAACATAAAAGGCATCAACTGCCAACATTTTAGGTTTGTAACCCTAGCGGTTTAGGTTCAGTATTATAGTAATCAAGAATAATATATGTAATAACTTATTTACAGAATGCTTATTTAATAAATGGTGGCTTTGGTTTTTTTATTATACATTGTACAATTTTTTCGCTATTTAATACGTTTTAAATTTTCATCACATTGCCTAAAAAAGGTACTCGAAAAATGAATTCGAATTGACAGATTTTTAAAGATAAAAATGGTTGCTGTGGTTATACTGTCGTGGACATTATTTAAGGAGTTTTTAAGAGTTATGAGTTTATGACGTAGCGCATGTCTTATAAGTTCTCACGAATTTTACCAGATTGCAAGCCCCAAAATATATTTTGTAATCTCTTTCACTCAGGCTGCTAAACGCGAAAGTCTAGTAAACATTTTTATTTAGTAGGTTTTATTGCTTTGCCTGCGGTATCTTAGATATTGTCAAGTCTAAAAATACATATCAATTAGCTGGGCACTGATCTCCCCAGTGGAACCTATTTATTATAGGCCCTGCAATTGCCATAATTGCCACGCTTGGCGAGCAGGTTGGCGACTGCAGTAAGGCTTTAAATACGCAGAGGCCGCTGCTGCACGTCCTCCGGTGTGAAATCCCTTAGTCGCCTTGACGACACCTACGGGAAGGATGCCACACGGCAGATTATATTAGACTTCGAAATGTGTGATACCAGTCATTGAAAGTCTTCAGAGATTAGACCAACCTTTTCATATATTAGCCAGGACAAACAAAATATATTGTATGGGTAGTGTTACCTATAAGATATATTTAAAACAAAACTGTTATTTTGTCATTACAAACAAACACTTCAGTTTTATTTGTTGGTAATGATATGCTACGCGAATATTTATGATTGTTTTATAACACTATATAGGTAGTCAATGAATACCTAGCCGTGATAAGCCTACGCCGATTGCGTGTCGTCATTAGTTTCCAATGACTCATACAACGCAAGACCGCAATTTACTGACTGTGACGCTAAAATAAGTATGATAATGAGCTTTCTTAGTTTTCAATCTCAAACATGTTTCATAGCTATAGAGGTCGAAAGTGAAATCACAGACTATAATCACCAATGACTCGTTATATTTGCTGTGCTGCTGTGCGCATGTGTGCGAATACTGTGAATGTAACTACCTACTAAATGACACATCAAAAGATGAGGCGAATGATTTATCTAGTTTTTTGTCCTTGACTATATTTCCCGTTTTGTCAATTGGTTTGTTCAATTGCCAATTGTAAATGTTGTATAATATTTTCAGGTTATTGAACTGTATATCAAACCTAATAAATAGTCCAGGGAAGGGAGAACTATCGTCGTTGTTGGAAGCATGTCGTATACGACCGCCCATGCCTGGGCACACGCTCAAGGTCACCTACAATGCAGGTCACAGCGTTTTCACATGCCAGTGTCCTGACAATAAACTACCGAGTATTCCGGAAAATGTGAGTAATAAATAATTACGTTAAGGAATATAAGTCAACTTAGTACTCTATTAATAGTGTACACAGTCGACGATAAAAGTCACATACCACAAATTTACTAATAAAATGTAAATGTCGAAGAGTTAATAAATGTTAGACGCCAATTTATTGTTCCATTCGTAAATGTGTGTCGTTTCACCTATTGAAAGGCTTGTGACGTATCTTTGAGATGTATATTGAATACTATCAATGTTCTTTTATTATTTGAATCCTTTCACCAAGCATCCAGTTGAACTATGGGTCATTTTGTATAAAAGTTCAACATTGATTGATGATTCTAATAAATATTTGAAAGAGTGGATTTTTTTTATTGCCAAGTACTTAATTCGGTGGCTTTACCTATTGCGATAACAGTTTCAAATTCTTAAATACATAATTATGAAGCTTGAACTCCACCAAAGCAGAGACGAGACGACTGGAGCGAAGATGTGTTTTAAATAATCAATAAAATTTAATTTTCAAACATCTCGTCTCCACTCAGCTTCAGTGAGCGTATTTGTATGGCGATAATTAGTTGGGCCGCGGTACAAAGTTTTGCCTCGCAAGCTGATGACGGCGCGGAGCGGAGACGAGATATGTGCGGCGTGCAAGGCGTGCAATTCTACTTTTTAAAAGTAGAATTGCACTAGTCTGATTGTAAATTACAATCAGACTAGTTTATCTTCTTCAAGTAAAAGATGAATCCACCAAAACATGGAATAGACTCCGACTTGTTTTCTCACTTCTTATCAAGTATTGATACTATATTGATAATTGCCCCATCAGAAACTACCAACTGGCCAGCTGATCATAATCGAATTCCAGACATACTTGACATCTTTCTAAAAAAAGGACTCTCCAAACAGTACATGAAGATCGAGTCAGGTACTGATAGGTCATCTGATCACCCCCAGTCCTACAAACCATCAGCTTAACTATAATTAAAGTAAAAAAACCAACAACTTTATACAACCAACATACTGATTGGCCCTCCTTCAGGGAACATATTGAAGAAAACCTTAACCTGCAGTAGTGCAATTTACTAATCTCATACAAGTTGCCGCATGGAGAAGCATGCCTACCACTGAAAATAGGAACAAGCCAACAAAAAAAGAAAACGACTGACCTTGAACAAGTCAGGACAAAGCAGACCTGTTTGCGGATCATCTAACAAGCGAAGCTTTAAACCGAACGTAACACTAGACAACTCATCCTAAAACAAGACTTTCAAATGGACCCTCACCTAGACATGTGTCGCCCGTGGAAGTCATAAGAACGATGAGGTGCTTTTTTACTGTCCAACAGTTTGGAAAGTAAAAAAGCACTGGGTTACGACCTGATAACTAAAGAAGTATTGCCGGAACTACTAAAAAAGGCTATTGTCTTCATCACCATCATTTTCAACGCTAGTTACGAATAGGTTACTTCCCGAGTGCGTGGAAAGTCTAGGAAATCATTATGATTTACAAGTCTGGCAGACCAATAATCGAAAAAACATTCTATCGACCAATCAGTCTGTGGCCTACTCTATCCAAGGTACTGGAGAAAACAATACTTCGCAGGATTATGTCAAGTCTCTTGAAGCGCAAAGCGATACCAGATCATCAATTCGGCTTTAGAGATACACATAGCACAGTGAAACAAGCCCATAGAGTATGTGACGCCATAAGAAAGTCCTTAGAACAAAGGGATATTGCTCGTCAGCGTTTTTGGATATCCAGCAGGCGTTTGACAAGGTCTGGCACAAAGGTCTACTATGTAAGATCAAGCAGAATATTTCCCACTCATACTTTCCGATATTCAAATCATATCTCGAGGAGCGCATATTTTATATTTTATTTTATGTGAATGAAGAAGACGCCACTTCTGAGTTCCAAAAGATTGACGCGGGGTTGCCACAAGGATCTATCCTCGGCCCCATGCTCTACACGTTGTATACTGCAGATCTGCCGCTAACACCAGGGATAACCACAGCTAGATTTGCAGACGACACCGCCATATTAGCAAGTAATAAAGATCCAAATTTGGCATCAGAGAATTTGCAAAAGGGCCTTGACAAAGTAAACTATTAAATTAAAAGCTACAGCAGCAAAGTCAGTACAGGTGACATTCACCCTTAGAAAGGGACACTGCCCTCCTGTACAGTTGGGCCATGAAAGATATCTTGGCTTACACTAACCTGGAGTCACCACATCAAATGTAAAAAAGAGGAGCTTAAGCTAAAGTACAACAGTCTATACTGGATGCTAGGAAGAAACTCGAGACGCCTTGAAATGAAAACAATAAAAGAGGAAATCCGAAGTTTGGCAGCTATATACAAAGAGCGGTTAATCCGTCACCCTAACGAACTCGCTCGCCTACTCACCATAGACCAGTATGAGAGACGACTAAAACGTCATCATATCCTAGAGCTAGAAGACCGGCAGTAGGCCTCGGAGCAGATGAGTAGATGCTTCTAATGAGAAGCCACTCCGCATGACAGCTTCACAGAACAGATTTGCTTATAGTCTTAGAACTGATTGCAAATACACGCAGAGAGAAAAAAAAGTAAAAGAAGATGCTGTTTTTCTAATATCGCGCTGTCGTCTCTAAACTCACATCTCCGTATCCATCGCGCCATACAAATTATGATACATCTTCGCTTAGTGGTATCCACTTAAGCTGAGTGGAGACGAGATACTGAATAATAAGATTCTATTGGTTGTTTAAAACATCTCCGCCTCGCTTGTCTCGTCTCCGCTTTGGTGGAGTCTAGGTTGAGGAGGAGTTGCATTTTGTAAAGTTCTTTGCCTTTGAATAAACAATTATTAATCATACATTTAAATATAAAATGTCATTATTTTAATGTTGTTACAGTTCAATTTAACGGAATACTTCAGTGCTATGGACACAAAATGTATGGCTGGACTATGGGCGGCATTACTTCACGAAAGGAGAGTGGCCATAGTCGCTACGAAGCCCTCACGTTTGTCGGCGTGCGTCCAGGCAGCCAATACGACACTGTTCCCCATGTCATGGCAACACATATTCATTCCGATATTACCAAAACATCTAGTTGATTATCTATTGGCACCTATGCCATTTCTAATTGGAGTTCCTAGGAGTGTAATGGAGGTACGTTTTACCCGACTGCGAATGAAGGATGGTTATGATTTTGTGCATGTATACCCTAAATGGCTTGATGGATTTTAGCTTGAGAGCTATGTGAAGGGTATCTTGCTTCCTTCTTTTTGCAGGCGGATATATATATTTTTTAATTTAAATGTTTGCAAGTGTATTTCTAAATTAAAATGTTAATATTTGTTGCAGAGTGTAAGAATGTCAGAAATAGGTGATGTGGTTATACTAGATGTAGATGCAAATGAGCTTAGATCTCCCTTCAATGATTTGGAAAGTCTTCCATCGGACTTAGTAAGTACCTATATAATGTGCCTTTTTGTTCTGATATGAAGGGTTATTTTAAAAATGCAATCATTTGTGACGTCTTCCTTACGTAAAACTAATCAACTTTAGTACATACAACCAATAACAATATAGAAAAATAATATGTTTGGCAAAAGTTCTTCTTAACATGACGGAAAATTGTTATGTGGCCATTAATTTTAATTCAATTGATATTCAGGCACAGATGACGACATGACGACGTCACTCTTACTCCGTAAATCAAAGTCGACGGGGTTTGCGTGTCTAAAACTTTTTAAACAGATTTTTTGCAAAAATTAAATGTTCATTACTAAACAATTTAGGTCAAAATCATTAGTTGCAATGGCTGTTGCGCAATGTTATATCTGTTATTGCGACTACACGTTGTACAAAATGATAATAATTAAATGGTTTAAATATAAAAGAAATGACTTCATTATACTCATTTCTTTGTCAAAAAATAAGCTTTCGATTAGAAAAGTATAACGTAAGTCGTTAGGTGTAATATTAGAAAGTCTTCATAAGAGGTTGCTAGTTTTAAAATAACCATATTGTATTATGTATAGCATATATGCACATGTTTATGTTTTCCATTTTATATTTTAAGAATAGTTTCTGATTAATGTGACTTATGTATCACCGATTTAATCAGATAAATAAATGAATTAAGTAATTAAAATAGTGATTGAATTTTTAGATCTGTAATATAAGGTCGGGGCAAAAATATTTTCGGATTTATCATACAAAGAAAAAAAAATGTAGGTATATATATTTTTATTATTATAAAATAAATAAATAAAATAAAATTAATTTATTTCGAACCGGAATTCATAGTGTTAGTAACAATAATCTTAATAACTATGTTAGTAAAATAATTTCCTAAATACATAAAACACAATAACATGATACAACAGGATACCACAATTACACATACCTGTTATATGTAATTGCGGCATCCTTGGTTATATGGACGCGTGTCCAGTGCTGCATAATAGCACTGTCCACATCAAGCCTGTTGGCCACAGTCTTCAGGAGGCTGTTGGAACTGGCACGGACCCGCTGTAGGAGCGACGCGATTCGTGTTCTAATGATAGCCGAAAAGCTATCAACCCCAGCTGTAGCCAACATCTCCGAGGCACTACAGTGTCGTCGCAACCCCAACAGCGCCCTGAAGGCATTATTATATTGAGTATGCAGGGTTCTGTATGCTCCTTGTGTATAATTCATCCACAGGCTACACGTGTACAAAGAGTGGCAATAAGCTTTGAAAAGAGTTATTTTAGCTTGTTTAGAACAGCGTGCAAACCTGCGGGAAAGCATATTAGCTCGAATGCACAGGGCCCTGCGCTCCCGTTCTATGTCCATATCATCTTTGAGCGATTCCGTGACCCAATGCCCCAGGTACTTAAAGTTGGTAACTTGTGCTATCGGGATCCCATTGAGCGTTTTTGTTATTATAACATGTATGTGCCGTTTTGAACGATGACTTGTTGTCGTCTTGTGGGCACTGCCATGATCCAATTGCTGTAAAAATTTCGAGGTTTTTGATTAAAAAAAACTGACAAATAGTTTTCACAGTGTTCTTTTAAGGTTACATTTATGTTTCCTAAAGAGTTCTGAAGTGACCGAAACAGGTGGAAATCTGATGAAGCAAGATCAGGGCTATACGGAGGATGCATCTCCCAAGCAGCCAAGCTCTCTCAATTTTTGCTGATAAGTACGGTCTGGCGTTGTCATGATGGAACACCACGCTTTGGTCATTGAGAAAAACCGGTCGGAGCTGGTGAACAGGAATCACCAGCTCCGGCCGGTTTTTCTCAATGGCTTCAGTTGCTGACAGTAGAGGTCAGAATCGATAGTATCAGCCGGCGGCAAAAGCTCATAGTGTACGATTCCTTTCCAATGCCACCATAAACACAGCATCACTTCGTTCCGAGTCAGGCCGGGCTTTGCCACGTTCTGTGAGGCTTGTCCATGCTTCGACCACGATCTTTTTCAGACATTCTTATCGTAAATGACCCATTTTTCATCACTCGTTTAAGAAATGGGTTGGAATTGTTTTAACAAAGAATCGCAAATGGAAACACATTGCATTAAATTTCTCTCAGTGAGATCATATGCTATCCAAATATCCTAGTATTTTCTTGTACCCAGACTATGTAAGTGACGTAAAACTGTTTTGTGATCAACATCCAGTTCTTCAGCAATATCGTAACTACTAATATGTCGAAAGATGGTACTGATTTTATCTGTGTCCAGAGCGAGCCGCATTCTTCACACTAAAATTTCCAGACTTTAAACGCTTGATCCACATTTGTGCTACTCGTATTGATACCGCATTGGGTCCGTAAACCTCACAAATTTTATTCGCGGCGTTCGTCGCATTTTTACCTTTTTGTAATAAAACTTTAAAATGTACCGAATTTTTTCGTCACATACGTTCATTTTGTTTGCTTGAAAAACAGTTGAAAAATGGCGGGAACTAGCTCGTTCTTTAAATTTATGGCATCTTCAGAATGTCAACATATAATGGTACAATAAAGAGGTTTGATTACTAACAATACATTCAAAATACGAAAATACTTTTGTCCCTACCTATTATTATGATGGTAATTGTGCGATATTTAATTGTATGAATTTTATTTTTAGGTATCAAGTTTAAAGAAGGCTTTAAATGATAAAAATGCTCTGGGCGATGCTGTGTCTCGCGCATTTTTACGTGCCCTTGTGTGTTTGATAGGAGGATACCGAGATGCTATTAAGTAAGAATGTTTCTTTTTGTTGTTACATTTACGAATTTGTACCAATAACTTTTACTATTTATTGGACTTCAAAAATATATGTTACATTCGTACCTAATGTATAAAAGCAACATACATTTTTGATGTGATTTTTTAAATTTTAAAGATATATTGAAGATACTAATCAGTCTGTAACATTTTTTTTTATGAATTTCAGAATTGAAAATGGACAATTGATTACGTTTAATCCTGAGGCTTTTGTGAGGACAAGAAAACACATGCAACCATTCCTTAAGAAAATATTGCAATCGCAGATATTTCGTCAGGTATGTTATTTTTATTTCTTATTGCTTTAAATTGTTTATTCGTCTAAATTAAAAATTGATATAAATTTTTTTGTTTTACAGTGCCTAATTTTGTGGCTGTTTATAAAATAATATAAGCTAGTACTTTATCTAAAAGAAAAAGTCTTTTAGATAAAAATAATAAATAAGCTTAGAAAGGAAAAAAACTAAACTAAATTTAATACCTTCTTAGTTGCTTTATTCTTGTCATGTGTATTGTTCTGACATAGATAACTAATCAAACGATTCTTACTATCTTACAGTTTATAGACGAAAGGTTAGACTTGCTCAATTCCGGACGTGGTTTTAACGACGAATTCGAGGTAGAATGCAACATTTATGCTGACAAACTGAACACTGGAAGCGGTCAGAAACTGAAGCAACAATACCGTGATTGGGCCAAAACTGTCAAGAAGGAAGGCGGAGCTTTCTTTAAAACTGTCAAAGATAAGGTAATTTGAAGTAATTTTTATAGGCATTTCTTGCCAAAGACTTTATAAATACAATAATTGCATTTTTGAAGGATAGAAAAATTTGAATCCAGACTCAGGAATCGAACCCGAGACTTCCGTAGCCAAACCGGGGCCAGGCGCTTCTGGCCCCGGTTTGGCTACGGAAGTCTCGGGTTCGATTCCTGAGTCTGGATTCAAATTTTTCTATTTTTCAAAAATGCAATTATTGTATTTATAAGGTAATTTATTTATACACAGGTCAGTTTTTCTGTGTTTTGCAAGATGAATATTACAACATCATTTTTCTATTGCCTTTACATCTTGCATTTTAATTTTATTATAAGTGACTACTAAAATTTATTACTGTTCTGCAAATATTATTTCTGCTGTGTGACGATAGAGCTTCTAGAATAATATGTATTAACAACTGTATGTAAGATAGTATTTTAGTTTTCCTTGTTATTATTACTTCATTGAAGTGGGACATGCATGATGCAATATTTAACACTTTCCACCCTTTGCTGTGCAGTATGCTACTTATCTTTTATGAGATTTTATTGTAATGTTCTTGTGTCTTCATCTGGCTTATTGGGGAAAATGGGTATTTTGTACTGACTTATCATTTAATTGGCTTTTTCATGGCCATATCCGTCATTGTAATGAATATAACCAATCCTTTGAGGGGCTTACACAGCACATAGGTCCAGACACAGAGGCCCTTGCAGATTCTTAATATAACTGAACGATAGCAGTCCTTGGGATGTATAATACTATTGTAATAAATGTGGAAACTAAGTACGCGTTATGGGCCTCCGTTTTCAACCCTAAATCAGTTTTGAACTTTGGCAACTTTGACTTGCCATTCCCTAGGCGCCCTGTCTGCCATAGGCATACACACATTGGGTCGACAGGAGGCAACATCGGTGTGAGCAGATGAGGGGAGGGTTCGAGCGATGTGGCGCCGGTTTCCCCATCACGGGTCCATATTCTAGTTTTGAGAAATCGACTAAATACAAACACACGTCTGTCTACAGTTATTGATAAGTATTTACTCCGGGAAAAATCCTGGTTAGAGAAGGTTAGGTAGAACATCGACATAATAAACATTTGTAGGGTTCCATACTCGAAAAGTGGTTAACATAACTTTTTTTTTTTTTTACAAAAAAGCCCTTTACACCCAGACCCGGAACATCAATTTGTGGATCACACAAAGTGGTGTCCCGTATGGGAATCGAACCCACGACCTCTTGCCTGCTACAGTCGGACACACTCCCACCGCGCCACAGAGGCAGTCATATTATAATAATAATAATATCCAAACTAATATTATAAATGTAACAGTAACTTTGTCCGTTACGTTTTCAATCTTAAACCGCTGAACCGATTTAGATGTAATTTGATATAGATATAGTTTTACTCCTGGAAAAGGGTATAGGATAGATAGATCTCGATAACCGAGATCCATGAGGGCGGGGCGGTGGCGCTGGCGATAGTATATTAAAGTACCATTAATGGTGACAAGACCCTTTGTGAACGAGTCCAACCGGCACTGGGACAGTTAGTGTTGTACACAAGCAACGTTTAACAGGAAGGTGTGGTCAGAATTTCAGCAGCGGATAGAGTATGTTGTCAGTATTGCACCTACCATGGTGTCATAGCCGATTGTGTTATTATTACATAGTTACAGCATATTCTTTTGGTCAATTTCAGTAGTAAAAAGTCTATGGCATAAGTATTAAACCTCGCCATTTTTTTCATTCTGGACTGGCCAGTTGGTCTAGTGGTTAGTGACCCTGACTAATAAGCCGGTAGTCGTAAGGGTTCGATCCCCACTCAGGATAACACTTTGTGTGATGAGCACGATGGTTTATTCTGTGTCTGGGTGTTATTTATCTGTATTAACTATGTATTTAGAAATATATAAAGTATGTTTATCAGTTGTCTGGTTTTCATATTACAAGCTCTGCTTAGTTTGGGATCAGATAGCATTGTGTAAGTTGTCCCATAATATTATATTATAATATAATATTATTCATAAATAAACGAATGAAAAAAAACCGGGGCAAGTGCACGTCGGGCCACGCACAATGTAGGGTTCCGTAGTCCCCTCCTCATCCGAATAATGTGGCTTAAGAAGTGGGTTTTGGGTTTTCTGTTGTTTTTGTTTCATACTTACAACGAATTTGTACGATTTTTTTTTTACTTCTTATTTGATCAGCTGTTACTCGTTAACTTGTGAAGCCTACTTAGTTGTGATAGTCTTCCTTTTAATTACACTATATACTACTACCGTGATTTTTTTTACATACCCAACATCAACCATTGAGCTGGCATAGGGGGCGGGGACACTCGACTCTAATAAGAATTTGCACTTTAAAGCTTAATATTTTACAAACGGATCCCTAAATCTAAAAATTGTCTTTCCAACCCATAAACGTTTTTAAAAGACCTATCAAATGATACCCCACAAGATGGGGTAGGTAGGAAAAGAAAATCACATATATCCCCACTTTACATATAGGTACCCAAAAAAAATAACGATTTTCAAGATTTAATTCTTTCACTTTGTCGGCGTAAGTAATATGTGTATCCATGCAAAATTACAGCCTCCTAGCACTAACCGTCTCTGAGCAAAAATGCGGACGGACAGGGCGGAACTATAAGGTTTCCGTTTTGCCATTTTGGCTATGGAACCCTAAAAATGTAAAATTGTAGAATACTGCGATTTTGATGAAATTAGGTAAGTGCACTCAGTAGTGCCTGCTGTGGGCTGTTGGTCTAGTGATTAATGACCCTGCTTACTAGAACATAGTTTGTGGGTAGATTCGTTCGGGACTGTGTCTCCTGCGGTGTATCCCTTGGGGGGAGGACAAGGTAATGTTGCTATAGGCCGACCGCTTAACTCGTATATCGCCTGCGGTGAGAAGGGAGCGCGGGGTGATGTTAACGGGTGGGTGAGCGGGGTGCGCGGGACAGAGAACGTGCACGTTCTCTGTCCCGCGCACCCCGCTCACCCACCCGTTAACATCACCCCGCGCTCCCTTCTCACCGCGCAGGCGATATACGAGTTAAGCGGTCGGCCTATAGTGATCGTTCTTTGTGTCATATGTACGATTGTTTTTCTGTGTCCGGGTGTTATTTATCTATAGTATATATAAATGTTTGTTATGAACAAAAAAAAGTATGTTTATCAGTTGTCTGGTTATCACAGTGTACTGGTTTTGACTAGATTGGAATCAAATGGCCTTGTGTGAGTTGTTTTAAATTTATTTGTCATGGTTTTAACTCTGGCCTCATGGGGTGTTCATATTAGGACCAAAATGTTTAGGTAATACAGTTTTTGATATTTTTGCTCTACCAGTGTTATGTAGTAGTAAATAATTGGGTGTTTGAAAAAAATATCGTACTCTTTTAGTGAAATAACTACTTTCGTGCGTGAATATCTACTTCTTAATACGTAGTTTTTTTTCTATTATTATGAAATCTTTGCATGAATATCGTTTTAATGTGAGCTTTATAGTTTTATTAGGCATAAATTTGATTCAGTAATGGTAATGTATTTCTCATTCTAGACATAGGTACATATATACTAGTTACAGGTAAATTTGGAGTAAAGCACTTAAGTATATACTTGGTATCAGTCTTGAGATGAAGTTGCTATTATACGGGAAGTAAGATTAAAGCGAAACATCTGCTGAAAAGAGCTTGCATACAGTATAGCTGTTAATGTCTCGAATCCTCAATACATTAAAAACCACTGACGTAGTAGACTTGGATCTACTATCTTTCCTCAAAGCACCGAGAGTGCCGAAGAAACACTTTATAAAAACTCGCTTCAGCAACGCACATATAGATAACGCCCACGGACACAGCAACTCTTTTTTTTCAAATATGTTTGTCTATAATCCCCAACCCCGTGTTTATAAGTCCTCACCTGTAGGTATTTACCCCCGCGGGGTAAAATAGCAATTTTTTGGTAATTAAGGTGGCATAAACGCCCCCGGTCAGTCGACGTAATCAAGCCCCCGTAAAAACTTTGTGGTCAATGTTGAAATTCACCTTACCCCTCTTTCCGTCGTTCGAGTGGCTCTCATTTCGCCGATGTTGGGGTAAAATGGCTTTTATTTTAGTGTACTCGAAAAACGTAACAAGATCAAAAGGGTTAAAAATCACTGCTACAAACGATGTCTCTGTGTGCGTTGCTTTAGCAATGTAGTAATATAATATTATAAAGCGGAAGAGTTTGTTTGTTTGTTTGTCTGTTTGTTAGTTTAAACGCGCTAATCTCAGAATCTACTGGTCCGATTTGAAAAAATCTTTTTTTGTTGGATAGCCCATTTATCGAGGAAGGTTATAGGCTATATAACATCGCGCTACGACTAATAGGAGCGGAGAAACGACGAGAAATGTTTCAAAAACGGGGAAAAATTACGCATACGAAGTAGCGCGGGACAGCTAGTGTAGTAATAAAACTTTCATTCTCTGTAGCGCAGAATACATACGGCTCACAGCTCAACAAAAAAACCACACACGAATAGACGCTGACGTACGGCTATTTCCGCACGGAGTACACAGATCACGCGTTAAATCCGAGATCTGTGTACGCGTCTATGTCTGTGTGAGCCTCTTATCGCTCGTTGTAGGGAGCCGGCCATCAGTCTATAGTCTCGACGTTTTGTGATTATTCTCAGAAAGTTTTTTTTAACATATGAAATTAAATATATTATTACCCTTGCCACATTTAACACTTGCATGCATGCTGTAAGTACTCAAATTTCTTTTTTGCTTTAAAATATGACTATTTACAGGCAAACCCAGCAGTGCAAACGGCGGTTAAAACGGTGAGTCTTAGAGAACTCTCTTGTCTGTCATTGAACTTATGTTTTGCACTGTTATACATAACTTGGTGGAGAATACTTTACTGTACGTAGTTGTCATAATTTGGTGTTGGTATTGCGGTGTGTGGTAAAGATATTACTATAAATAATATTTTGTAAGTATAACCACATACCACCGAGAAAACTAAAGGAAAGCTTTATACGTACTTCGCTCGAGCAACAGATATAGACATCGTTTGAATGCGAAATCGGCAGACATCTTAACATTCTCTGAGTGCGTTGCTCCTGTGAGTTTGTGTGATGTTTTCCTTCTGCACTTTTGGTGTTTCGTGGTATATTTTTTAAAGTATAATTATGTTTATTTATAATTAAAATGTGTATATTTATATAGCTTATTTAAATTAGTGGTCATATAATAGTGTATTTTGTTACATTGAATGTATTTATATAATGCAATGCCTTACATTTTTATCATATTCTTATAATATTTATTAAGGAACCAATATATATAAATCAATGAGTATTGTTTACATCTAATATAACAAATAACAACAATATAATTTCGTTGTTATAAATTTGGAAACAGGATATTCTTCAATGTTTATTTAAATTGTAATGAATCAAGTTACTCTCAATGCACATGTTGTTATATTGTTGTGTTGTTGTTACATGTTGTTATCCCTTTTGTTATATTGTTGTTGCATGTTTATGTACTCTTTAAGTAGTTATATTGTATATTTGTATTATATATTTGAAAATATGTATATTCCATATATTATTTTAATATTGTAAATAAATTCATGTATTATATGAAAACACAACTCGCAACGTAGATGCCGCTTTTATATTTCAAGTATTTACTCCACGAAGTTACGAATATCAGATGCGTATCAAAATTTAATTATGTACTCGTATATCTACTTAGCACTGGGTCCCGTATCGTTATCGAACCACCGTATTTATTGCATGTAACTGCATTATTTTATTTCGATGCACATACATATGTTTATTAAAAATGGAAAGCAAAGATGATATAAGATAACTAGACTAGTATTGCGTTTGGATAATAGAATTTCCCATTGGACTATATATAGGGCGATAAATATTATACTAAATGTTTAATAACAAAATTGCCTAGCTACCATTCAATCTATACTAATATTATAAAAAGAAAAAAATGATTTTTTGTTTGTAATTACTAATGAATAAACTCAAAAACTACTAAACCGATATAAAAAGTCTTTCACCATTAGAAAGTTACATTTTTGGGGAGTAACATCAAAAAAATTGATTTCCCTACGAAAATTACAATAATGTAACTCAAGGTATAAAAAGCTACGATATGATATCCGTGCGAAGCCGGGGCAGGCAGCTAGTATTTAATACTTGTTTAATGGTTGCAAAGCAACTTTGTTATTAAACATCCATTTCGGGTTTAGTATAGGTCAGTAATGTTAATTGAGTTGACATTTGACAACAAAATATCGAGGTACCATTGGCGGGAAAACAATGGTGATAAAAAATGTGATTGGTTTTTGTAACACACGATACGAGTATTTTGCCTCATCCCTTAACCCGTGAAAAATGACCGAGTCGATTCCAATACAAAATCACCATATTGACCGTCTATTCTTATAAAATCTTTGCCTTCAAGTTTTTAGCACTTTAAAATGAAAATTATGTGTTCAATATTTGTTTGTGTATTTTAGACAGCTAGATTACCAGTTCGTAAGTAATTTGGCAGGTTGAATTCCTACACAATATACATACGTTTGAAATCTATGTTTTAACGTAACATGATTAAAGAATATTGTGACGTGGATTGCCACCTAATCGGTATCAAAAAGAGCTTCTCGAAAAGCTTTGTATCTGAGTATAAAATATAAGGTGAATAACAAATCAATACAGAGGAATATAAAATACAACGACTGTTCTGTTATTCAGCTCAAATCACTGAGCAGATTAGTCAAGTCACAAGTGACTGCAGCAACAAATGGCAATCTGTACAAAACCACCTACCATTATAAAGCCTGTCGAATAAGACTAGAGGTGAATGTGCGGAGTAACTAAAATGGAAAAGACGAGCAATGAATAAATGAATGCATGAAAGTGGAATTAGTGACAGAAAAGAAGGAAACAAGATTAAAAGGAAATCCGTTTGTCTCGGTATAGATATGAAATGAGAAGAGGTGAAAGGCACGTGACAAAAATGGAGACGAGTATAAAAGTTGTGGTTGGAGAGGCAGTGGACGACCGACGAAGACAGAATCCATTGTGTTGAAGATGATATGAGTCATGATACTAGTCAGTCATGATGACGACTAGTATCATGACTCATATCACGTGAATAATGGAAGACGTGATTCTATCTAGTTGCTCCTCCTAAGCCACATCAACGATACTAGTGTAGACTGTTAACTTGTTCAATTTAAAGTCAGTCATGATGACGACTAGTATCATGACTCATATCACATGAATAATGGAAGACGTGATTCTATCTAGTTGCTCCTCCTAAGCCACATCAACGATACTAGTGTAGACTGTTAACTTGTTCAATTTACCTCCCTAATCCATAATTCCTAGCCCCTTAGTTATTTTAATATTTAGAGAATTGAAAAATATTTTGCAAGATACTCCTTTCTGCCTTAATGCCCAACTTGAAAGGACATTCCTTTCAAGTTGGGCATTGAATTCAAAATAGCGATTTATAGTTTTTTCAGAGTTGATCAGAAAGCTATACGAACAGTCTAAGTACATCGGTGTTATTGCTGTGGGTTAGGGCAGCAATGGGAACGTGAATGAACGGAACAAAAGAATATGCGCCGACTGCCCAAAAATATCTGGGTACAGGAGACGGCGGATTCGTTTTAAAGCAATAGAGTAGACCTACAGATTTTTGAAACTTCACCCTTTTAAAGTGTCACAAGTTTAAGTTATGCTTTGGTGGCACAGTGGTAACAGCCCCGAGTTACGGCTTCAAAACTCAAGCGCTCAATTTGGGTGTCATGATCAATCACACAAATATAGCATGCTCGAATCGGTCCTGGAACCCAAAAATCCAAGACATGTGACATCCGGTAATTAGCACTGTCTCACTCAGAGCGGAAGCCTTTATTCTAGCAGTTTACGTTGGTAGTCATAATAGAATGATGCATATTTTTATCTTTCTTAATTTAATACATGTATATTAAATATGCAGGTGTTCTGTATAGTACAGGATCCCTGGAGTAAATTTTAAAATTATAGATACTAAGCTGGAATTATCATGGTAGCTTCGTTTTCACGAGACGTCCAACTTTGTATATACGACAAATTTATACAGTGATACGTTAGTGGAGAAAACAGATGTTAAACGTGTCGAATGGGTAAATATAGTAAGTTGATTACCAACTTCAATGTTCACCTTGAACATGTACCAATTATGAGGTATCAAAAGTTATTACTAACCAGCGGATTTTTTAGTATTGTAAATGGTCGCTTTGTCCTACAATTTAAATGATCTGTGTTTCCAGGAGTACGCCTACGCCTAGGAGTTGTCAGTTCAACGATATAACTTTTTTATTGCTAACTTTAAGACAAAAATAAACCGTGATAGGTAAGTATATTCTCGGCTCAGATAAATCAGTGTCCTACAAAAAATGGGTATAAATTGCCGGTGCCACAGTAATAGTGAAGCGTACGTTACTTTATATAACTAAGCGTAATCCTATAACTTAGCCAGATAACAAAACTAAAATTAAAAAAAAAAGAGTTAAAAAGTACTCAAATGCTCGAAAATAATAATATAATATTTTTTATAATAAATTACAATTTAATTCATAGTAAAAATATTTTTAAATTCATACGATCTAAAAATAATCTAAAAATAAAATAAAAAAGTAATAAATTAAAAAAAAAACAAATAAATATAACAATACCACTAAAACCAGCACAAAGCAGAGCAGAGCAAGTACATAGAGACAGACAACAAAAGCTGTATTTGCAAACCTGATACACCGAGCTATCGTTATGTGTGAAACGGATTCGGTCCATGAAGGAAGCTGCCCTTTCCCGCGTTATGGCGTAGAAATCATCGACCCTGTTCTCCGCAAACATACCAGACGCACTATACCGCCATAGATTACCCAGCCTAACTCTAAACGCATTATTGTACTTCACACGTAATGCGTGATGACTGCGTAGAGTGTACTTTTTCCTAAGTTGGCAGGTGTGAAACGACTGGGGCAGTAAGTAACAAACAGGGTCGTTTTCACAACAGTGCTACAACGAGCGAACCAACAACGAAATGTTTCATTGTACAATGATATTTGTTTCTTCGTTCTATACCCCCAAATTACCGTACTATTGAAACAATTTTCACTATTAATTGTATTTTTTTTTTGGTAATACTGTAAGATCGTAATCGATTATCAACGAAAATAGTCTGACACACAAAACGTTAATCATAACACTTATGTTCCTAATTACATTCTACGCTGCTGATGTCGCGATACAGTGGTCCAACCAACTCATATTCCATTTCCATGCGTTTCGCTCAAGAATGTAAAAGTATCGAATACTTTTACAACCATTCCTGCTTCGCGCAGTATACAAACATTCGACACCGAATAGGCTGCCTAGGTCTGCATTGTAGTCACCCAGTACAAGAGCACCTTCCAGTCCGCTATCCTCAATGAGTGACCTGACATTGCGTGAATTCGGGTAGGTTGTCAGGGCATTCCGTTAAATATAACGAGGAAACATAGATCTTTAAGGCTTATTTTAACAGTTTCTATTTGTTTTGAATTGGTCACAATCGGCTGCACATTTGTAAACAATGACTTTCGCCAGAGTAGTGCTACTCCACCATAGGGTCAGTAGGGTAGTCAAAGTTATTGTGTATGCGTCCCAGTAAGCCTAAGTCCTCAGGTGGCAACCATAGTTCTGGTAACACGATTATATCATTCGCCTCACATAGTTTTGCAACATGTTGTTGAGATCGCCTTACAGATTTGCAGTTGAAGTTGACACGTTCACGTTCCCACTCATTCCAAATGAGTTCACTCATCGTGGACTTACTTAATTTGTATAGGTTGCGTAAAGTAAAAAAAAAACAAAGTGAAAGAAAACAATAAACCAATAAACCTTGTCGATGAGATAAGTATGCCCCTTAAGTGTTATCCCTACTTTGTTTACTCTGTCGTAATTTGGTGTTCCTGCGATTTCTTACTGTTTCTGTATGTCCTAAATACTATATATATTTTTGAAACCATCACTTTAAACGACTTAGGGCGACTTGCGTGACATAGCTTGAATATTAGCGTCTTGTACGACGATAAATTCGCCGCTAAACATATTTAAGAAATGGCCAAAGTTAAATACCGAAAATCTGCTGTTTAGCGGCGCTAAACGCGTTTAAGACCAGTAGAACTGTCAGTTTTGAATTTGTCAGCAGCTAACCGCTGATAAATTCAAAACTGACTGCTCTTCTTTATTGAAATAGAGTGCTCTGGATCTTGTTGTTTTATCTATCACTCATCTTCTAATATATAAAAATCTCATGATGTTTGTGGTTGAACTGCTCCGAAATGGCTCGACTGATTTTAATGTTCTTTTTTTTTTGTATATTTGGTAGGTAGGAGCATAGTTCGTAAATTATTTTTTATATAATGGTTTTAGTTATTTTGTATGAATTGCAAAAGCGGGCAAAATTGACGCAGACGAAGTTGCGAGGGTCAGCTAGTAGGTATTTAGTACAAATTATAAACGAATAAAAATATCCGAACTCATACAAGTTAACTCGACAGTGAAGTTAAGGAACTTTCATTCGTGATTTTTTTTTAACAAACAATAACAACGAGTTGCGTTTGTAGTTTGCGTTGACATTTTTTGTATAAACCTAACAAAACAATCAGCTGACATAAAAGCTGCTTTACGTTCCATAAACATATTTAACTAAATGAGTCTCCCTTAAAGTTTGTAGAAAAGAAAGAGAACTTTTATTAAGCAAAACATATTTATTTATTAAAATACGCCATTTATATTTCGCCATTATTATTATTAGCTACGGCTCAGTACTCTGGTTTCTTAAATTTCTAGTTTACGGGGACTATTCTAATTATTTTTTGGATAAGCACAAGAAGTTCGAAATCATGGACGATTTTCTGGAACGAGTGGATTAAATAGATGTTCCTGGTTCTGTACCAACTCATTTTTGATCGAAACTTCGTTTTCATTGAATTAAAGTAGGTCCCCTGGTCAGGCGCAGCATTGTGATTAGGTATACAGATTCTTCTTCCTTTTATTAAAGATACCATATAATTTAGAAAAAAAATAATACTTATGATAGACCCTTTCGATTGGAGTCGTAAAAATATAGGTGGAGCTTTTCTTCTTTTTTGCGATTACGATTCCGGGTTAAGACAGGCGATTATTTAATTTTTTTTGAGTGCAGCTCTAATTATCTGCAAAATAATCGTTCTTCTATCTACAGTATACTGGGTTATATCCCTATGTGTGGCATTTCCTTCTGTTTCTAGCAGTCCCTTGCCGTAATTAGAAAAGAAGTAAGTACTGTCAAACGCCATTGGTAAAATCATAATAATCTAAATCCTAATGGTAAAAGCCTGAAAAAATACATTTACCTACAAATGGATGTCGGTAAATATGTTCTAAGATTTACTGGATGTGAATAGATGTAGCCAACGTCGCCTATGATCGGCCCATATCGGATTAGTGGTCTTTGCGCTATAGAGGTACATTATATTACGAAGGGGACACTTTCGTTAAACCGTTATTTTTGAAGTTCAAGTTTTGAAATGACCTAAAGATTGAAGTAAAGAATAGTTGTTAGTAATCAACTTTGTACCTTATTTGACATGTTTAACATTTTTTCTCCACTGTATAAATAATGTTATTATTTAAATAGTGGTCTTACCACTATATAAATAATACCTAAAAACCCGCTGATCAGTAATAAATTTTGTTACCCTCATCATTGGTCCATGTTCGAAGAGGCCATTTTGTGGGACGATAGTTTTTTCGTATATATTCGTCTCTGGTTTCCATGGCATTGGCGCTGGATCAGATGGCGTTGTCTGAGTTGTCCCAAGATATGATTATTAACTTTCTACATTTACCCATTCGACATGGTTATCATCTGTTTTCTCCACTAACGTACCACTAAATAAATTTGTCGTATACATAAAGTTGGGTGTCCCGTCAAAACGAAGCTACCATGGATTATTCATCATTTTAAAATTTGCGCCAGGGATCCTGTACTAGTATGCATGCATGTGTTAGTTATTACGTCAAAATATTTATTTATTTTCAAGAATATAATATGTTTCTTAATCTTAATACCTTAACAGTGTAGGAACCTACAAAAATGTTTAATTTTAATATATCATTTCACTTCCAATTTAGGTCCGCCAAGGGGGCAAGAATATGAAGTCGGCAGTGAAAGGATTGAAGAACAAGATACCAAGAACGGGTTCGCGACCATCGTCGATAAACACTACAGATGACAGCAGGTAACAAAATTTTAAACCAGTTCGCTGTTATTTTAAGTTATTATAAAAAAAAATATAGAAACGATTTGACTTTTGAGTACTTCTTAAATTTAATTATCTATTGAGTGTTCTAGTGTAGTAATCTCCGAACACTCAATAGTAGTACTCTATTGTAGCCTTACTTATTGGCTTCTTTCTTAAACTGAATTTACGTTCTTCTGTAAAATTAAAAATTATTATAAAACAAAAAGCCCGACTTCTTAAAATTAATGTTATTTTTTTCTAACTCTAGATAGAGGTAGTAGTCTCTTTCTCTCTTCCATCCATCAAGCCATTTAGGCTCTAGAGCGTGCCAAAAAAATATACATATATACAAACATACACTCGACAAAAACATAACCCTTGCCCCTAACTAACTTGCGCAGTCGGATAATTGGAAGCGGTGGTAGCCTAATGGCTGAGGCATCGGTCTCGCAAATCGTGAGGTCGCGGTTTCGAATCCTACCCATTCTACTACTGACGTGAACCCACTCCTAACACAAGCCTTTGAGCTTAGCTGGAGGTGTTAGTAATGTGGGATTAAGTCCCACATTGCTAGTTGTCTTTTAAAAAAAATAAATACATGTGATAGAACGAGACAAACTGCAGAAGTTTACGTGTCGCCTTGTATGGCAGGTTCTCGTGCGGGTCGGCAACGCCGGTGTCGTCGGACTCTTCCGACTCGTCGCCGGCGCACGAGCCGCCTGCCCGCGAGGCCGCTCCCGCACTTCCCCTTGACTTACTCACCGAAATGGAGTTCCTTTTCGCCAACAAAAACGCACAACGTCGCGATAGCTTCCCGAACAGTTCGCACAACTCAGACATCAGCCTCCCTGACAAAGCGGTAAGTGCCAACCGAATATGCACCCTAAATATACGAGTGTAGATGTCGTTCATGTTAGACGCTTGTGTCCTCTCAATACCCTCGTGCTTGTTAGTATAGAATCACGACTTTCGATACGCCACTTTGCATATATTAATTTCGTATGCCATTCGTATCCCGTTTTGAATTTTCGTATAAGTTATTAGATTAGTCGGTTATTATGATTGGTGCTGGTACAAGCGTCTCATCTGAGTGATTTGAATTGAGTTACGTTGTTGTGAAATGTTAAATTTGTTTACGGGACTAAGTAAGGGGTACGAAGTCGCACCACATATTTGAGAGCGTATCGAACGTGTGATTACATTTTTCATTAATAGCTGTATGTAGATACCTTTTTGAAATAGTTGTTGTTTCTGTCACTTTAGCAAGCAATTAGTAATCTAGTTATGTACACAATAATAAGTAGCTAATTAGTTTTAAAAAGGTATCTTATAGCCTGTCATTGAATCTTCTGTTACGCTTATTTCATGATTTGAGCAACAATTTTCTGTACACATATACCTAGCTTAGTCAGTAGTACTGTCCATACGTGTTACATTCCATGTGAATGCGTTACTAGCATGTACGCTCCTAGGAGCACCGTGGCACATTATTTAATTTTATTTTGCAGAAAACACTGTCACCATGTGTCCCACCCCGGTTACCGGAACGTCCCCAACCCCCAGTCCGTTACCCAATCATTTTCACGAGGAAACTAATTGATTTGTCTGACGCGCCCGTGCCGCCGCCGCGCGCTGCCCCCGCCTCAAACAACAACGTCCACTTTGTCAGTAACATCACAAAAAACGATGTGAAAGCTACGCCAGACTTCCATACGAGCACTATATGCTTCACAGAAGGCAATGATAAGGCTAAATTAAAACTGACCCTGTCGTCGAACCAGAGAAAAATGTCACAACCGAGCGTGCCCTCGCCGTGTAACGGCACTACGCCCAAAGCCCCGGCACCCTCGCTAGGTAGAGCTAACCTCGAGGGCCCAAAGCCCCGGCTTGCACCACGGGCTGAACTCGCTCCGTTCAGGGCGAAACTTCAAGAGGTAATTGTGATATGCCTATTTGTAATCATATCCATTTTGTACCTTGTTATCAAATAGAATGTAATAGCGTAAGTGCCTTGAACTGCAAGAGTGAAATATTTGCACTAACACGCGAAGTTTGACTACTTATTATTCAATAGCGAATACCTAATTTATATAATAATAATAATATAGTGTTTATGATGAAGAATTAATAATATATACCTATATTTTCTAACATAACAAGGTTTGTCAGTATTCCTCACCATATTTATTATTTGTGAGAACTTGATTCTGCTTATATATTTATAACGGTGGAAAGGTGTGATGCCCACGGTAATAATATGTATTGTTATGGATTAGTAATAACAACTTAATACTGTGCATGAAATTAAAGCCGCACCGAGGGAGGATATACAGAATCACATTTTATAACTTAGTTCAACTGTTGAAATTATCAGTCGCTTATTGAGACAAGATTGGAGACTGCAGTTTGCAGTATATTAATTAATTTTATCTTTAATATACCTACTTAAAAATAACACCGATCTGTTAAAAGGACTTCGAAGAATTCATGGAAAACCATTTCATTATGAGAATGATGATTATATTTATGGCATTTTCAGCTTTGTTTCGTCTATTTATATCATTCAGCCGCAAAAAATATTATATGGAATGGACTGTGGATTGATATCACTTATTTTTATTTTACCATTTTACACTGCTTTATAAACAAAGTTAATGCATAAGGAAAAGTAACATTTAAAGCCAGATATTTCTAGTTTTGTTCTGTTATGTTATCTGACATTAAAATAGAAACGTTCCTACTAGTTCTATTGAAAATGTTACTTAATTATGTTATGTTTTTGTCATAATAATAATAATAGTTATAGATGTACCTTTATTGAAATTATTAATTTAATTTTGCATTAATTTATAATTTATATTGAAGATAAGAAATTGTAGACAATTTTAGGAGCTTTCCTATTTTTATTTTAAGTGACTTATTGCATGAAGTTGGATATTCGAATTGAACCGTATTTTATATTATACTGAAATTATGAATTTATGATCTCATATTGTGATCCATTTATTATGTAAGTTTACAAATGCTAAAAAATGATCGCTTTAAATAAAATATGAAATGTATCCAGCGATCGCAATAAGACTAGTTGGAAGTAGTGTAAAGTTTACTATATTTTGTAATATTTATGTAAATTTATTATGACACGAGCACATGTATATAATACACTGTTTGTCGTCTGACCGTACGATCCTGCTTCTATAGAACTTGCAGATGCATGTTATTGAATATAAGTATGCATACATAATGGATTTTTATTTTATAGAAGTAGTAGATAGTCTTTTCTGCTTTGCAAGGTAAAACCCATTTTAAATAGACAAAGAAGCGCCGAGTTCTTCCTTAGAATTTAACTGTGAACAATTTGTTTATCTCAACTTGTGTAAGTAATTTTGTATAAAAATAAAATTATATTCCGAATATCCGATGGTTTCCAATCTACAACACTGCCTGCTGATCTTTCGCAATTCTAATAACTGAATGTTTTATATAAATACCTAATGATTGTTTTGCCCAATGCCTTTATTTTTGTTGATAGAAACTTTGACTGTCGCCTACATACACAAAGTAAAAGGTAACTGTACACCCGGCGATTTGTCTCGCTTTGTGTTTGTTTAACTCACGTATTTCTTTTTCAGTCGTGTGGCTCAGATTCTGATCTCATTAAACTGGACGATTCACCTACAAACCTAGAAGATTTTGATCCACTCAAGTGTCGTGATAAAAATCAGAAAGTTGAACAAATCAAGTCGACAGACAGTGCTCTCTTACACGAATATGGACTAGATTTTAGCCAATTCGGTCTGTTAGACTACTCGGCAGGATCGAGTACTCGACAGGAGCCCGCCTCCAACGTTCCCAAAGGGTGGACCACGTTTAATTAATTAATTTATATAAATGTTTCTTACTCCCTCTCTAATCGATGTATATTTGTATAGATCGCGTCAAAATATATAAATTATAAAGCTTCTTTTTTATATACACAATTTATTTATTTATTACGGCAAAAAGTGATTATCTAATATTAGTTATTCGTGTATTAAAATAATGTACATAGTGTTACATATCAATGAGTTGTAAATTACTTCTTGAATTTTTATCAACAGTGATTATATTTGTATATGTGTTGTAGATCGATCGCTTAAGATGCAAGATGTGTATATTAATTGTAAACTATATATTATTTGGTGATGAATGAATAACAAGGGTTAGTTTCTTTTGATACCGGCCCAAGTGCTTCTAGTTCTTCCGATATTAAGTATTGATTATAATGTCACGATTTAGTTTGTTCATACGTATCACATCACTATATTTACAATTATTTGATACGTATTATGTACATAATATTTTTGAGTTATGTTTCTTATTTATATTATTTTATACATTCAATTTGCACACAACTCATAGCGAATGGATCATTACTCAAATATATTAAAATATTTTGTATTTCAAATTTTAAAACAAGAAACATAGCTTCATTATTTACATCTACGTATTAAATAAACTCGGTATAATTATGTAATTAAAAGTACAATTACCAGTTTATAAGATTGAATTATTTTGTCTAAATATATATTTGTTTATAGGATAAACTACTGTTATCTTGACACCTTTCTAATCAATTATTGGCACTTGTGCAGTCATGGAGTCATAGGCAAATTACGTCGTAAATGTAGTAGGAGAGAGGGGGTCAATAAAATGTAATATTTTCTGACAAGTGACATCACACTAAATTGTTAAAAAAAATGTAAAATATGTAATACCAAAGGGAAGGAGTCACACAAGCGCGATCATTCGTGTCTAAAAATTCATGGAAATTTATGAATTTCCGCTTAATCAAAATTATAGCTCAAATATGAGTTAAATGTATTTAAACGAATCCATATTTACTTTATTTTACTTTATTAACAGTGTCAAAGCTTCTTACTAGTACGGCCGACTGTAGTTTGACGGGAGTTTTATGAATTATCCTTTGTTTATATCCGTAGCTGCATATTATTTGCAAAATAATTTATGTAATAAAACATTTTGGCCTGATAATGTATTCGAGTGTCAATGATTCGGTAGTTTACCCTATAATGGAGAATTATTTCTTAAGGTGCTTTGTTAAAAATAAGAGACCTACTTACGGTAACACGAAAATTTATTACTATCTTCTTCAGAGGAACAGTAAATACATAGAGACGTTTGATAACATTGTTCTATAGCTGTCGAATAGTAAAATAGTCATAGTACCCTTAATAGAAATTGAAATTAACGCTTGATCCTTTTATATGTCATTAAGGAATAAATAATTTGAAAGACATTTTGACCACAAAAATGTAGCAGCAAACATGAAATTGTGAGACTGAGCTTTGATCGTGTCAACGTATGTAGGTAGACAATCATAACTAATGGAATACCAAACGAGTTTAGTTAATGTCGGGCCCAGCTTGTACCTGATATCGAAATGGCCCCTTCGACACTGCTACGGTCTCGAATACGTTTAGTTAATAAAATATAGATCTGAGATTGTTTTGCTCGTTTTGAGGCGACCACTCGTTTCATGAGGATGTAGCAGAGTCGAAAATAGTAGCCAATTTGTACCTACTTTTGTTACAATACGCTAATGCGACATGTGATAAATAAATCCCGTACTTTATGATCTATTAATCTTTTAATAAGGCGGTTTGTTTGAACAACAAATTGATTAATGGGCCTGGCTTAAGATAAACTACGTAACTGTGTTTAGTCGTTATCCACATGATAACAGCTATCACTCAAAATATTGTAGTTACACAATGTGATTTGGGATATTGTTCCCATTAATCAATAAACAATTTACAAAAGACAATATATGGTTTTCAGTTGAAATGATAATATTACAATTTGTCATCCTTGTCTTTCATCAGCCCTATAGGTGAGTGAGCTTAACAGTAGCAGTTACAGAGATCATTAGTAAGTATGGTTTCATACAGTCATATAATATACCTACCTACATTACTACATAGGTGTACCCAAGAGGGGGAACTAACTGGGGGTTCAACCCTCCCCCCACTGAAATTGCAGGTACACTGTATATATTTGGCCCGTGTTTAGCACCCCTCCCCCGTCGCGCGTGGTACCTACTTATGAAAATATTAGATAAGGGATTTATTACAAACTATACGGCAGACGTGAGACGGGGCCGTTTTCTTATCCGATATCGAAGTGATCGGGTTTCACATAGCTTACAATGTCAAATTCTTTACATATTTTAATTATCTTCATCTTTATTTACCCCTTGTCTACCCTAGATAAGCTAAGATCGGCTAAGTATTTTTCTAATTAAAATATCTAAAGAATTTGCCATTTAGGTGTTCAAAGTTACAGGTAATACAACCGAACCAGCTCTGCTCCTCATGCTGTTATTATTTTTATATGGGCTCCAATGGATATGCGCTTACTCTGTCATTGGTAGCGTTACCAGTTCTTCGCTCGCGAGCTAATGCTATGGGGATGATGAGGTCAAGATACATTCTGAAAACCTGCTGGTGGCCCCATAGCCTTGAGTTGACCGCGAGTGGCACAAACCTTCGCTGCCACACTGCTGCAAACTGCTTGTGCCGTGGATGCCGTACCAGGATTTCACGCCGGAGGATGGCAAGAGCGTCCTAATGACAATATGAACACTGGTCAGACTTGGGTAGGTATCTACGTCTCACTTGGTAAACGGCCCCGCAATGTTCATTGGTTGACAACGCGGTCTCCACCTCAGAACAAAAGAGAGAGGATAGAAGTAGGTATAACGCCCGTCACAGAAGTGACTAAAATATATATTAATATATCAAATCAGGGCTTATTACGATATATTTTCTATACAAATTGTCGAGTGACCGCACACGCAGCTATAATATACAACGTGTAACAGAAAGGTGTAGTCTAAATTTCAGCAGCGGATAGTGTATGTTGTCAGTATTGCACCTACCATGGTGCCATAGCCGATTGCATTAATAATTTATAGTTATGGCTTAACGGCCGTATTTTTTACTTTTTGTTCACCTCACTTGTGCTATTAGTCTTTTGGTGATTGTTAGCAATATGAATGAACTTAACAAAAAATAAAAATTAGTGTTTAAAATTAGTGTTCAACCGACTTCAAAAAGGAGGAGGTTCTCAATTCGACTGTTTTTTTTTGTATGTTTGTTTACTGATTACGCAAGGCCGATTTGAAAAAATATTTTTGTGTTTGAAAGGGTATACTGGGATGGGATCCTGAAGAAATCGAGGGAATTCTTAAAATATTAAAGGCAAACCTACAGTGATTTAGGTATATTTCATAGTGATTCGTGCATTTACTCTTAAAAAGCACCAATTGTTGAAGTGAAACTGATGATGAAGACCACAAATGATGAGAAAGTAACTAAATCGCAAACTGTGAAATATTGAAGAGGTCCTTCAATATTTCACAGTTTGCGATTTAGTTACTTTAATATGGTATTGAGTAGCACTTTATTCTTGTCATACTACCTACTATTACACAATGTGATAGAGTTGATAGTGAACTCCTCAACAATTAACGGCCCTGCATCGCGGCAAGCAATATTTTGTAAAAGGATTTGAGCAGTTGACATAAGCCTATTGTAACTTTAGTAAATTACAAACCAAAACTAAAAAGTGAGAAATAAAACTTTTTAACAAAAAAATATTGCCGACTTCAAAACTAAATACCTACAAGGCAACTAAAAAGCAAAAAATAAAATACACCTAGAATATGTAACAAAAACAAATTAAACATTTTGAAGTTGGTGCCGAACAAAACATAGGTATAGACTACTATTTCAATATTTAATTTGTTTTTGTTATTCTAGGTGTATTATTTTTTGCTTTTTACTTGCCTTGTACCTAAGTATTTAGTTTTGAAGTTGGTAATATTTTTTTGTTAAAAAGTTTTTCATTTTAAAATATGTTTTTTTCTTTTGAGGCTTTTTTTAAGCAAGGTTTGCCTTCAATATCACTGTTGTATAGTCATTTATTGTACCTATGTCGTATGTATAGACTTTAACTGCCAAATTCTGCAATGACGTTTAGGTGTAGGTATTGTATTACTAAATAATACAAATCACTTTTAATGTGCACATAATTGCTTCGAAATTGTAGTCAAAACTCAATTGCGGTCCCTGATAAGGACGTCTTTTATATAGGTACCCCATGTCCATGGGGGTACCCAGCTTTTGACTCTGGGGGGGACCACATTTTTTTTAAACTGGGTCCCCATATTCAGTTTGCGCGCCACCGTCAAGTCTGGACTAGAGGTACGATTTTTATAACTGTAGGTATTTTTACATAAATCATACCAGTCACAGCTCGACAGGAGGGGGAGCTGGCGAGCGCAGCGCAATTTTAAAAGTTATTGCGCGATGGGGGACTCGTCGTGGTCTCAGAAATCACTGCGCAAACAGAGAGGCGCAGCGCAAAAGCAGAAGTCACTAAAGAGCTGATGAATGAGCGTTAACTTAGAAGCTATTAAGCGGGCTGTGAGCAGCAGCGTGATCTAAAAGTCGCTGTACAAGAAGAGTGTACAGCGTGTTTTTTTACCGTGCAGGCAGGGAGGCAACGCCCTTAGGGATTCCGTTCTACTATCATCGGGTAGTCTCCACGAACGAGCGATTATGCTGCCAGCGTATTGTGGCGGAATCGTCACTTAGCCACTAGTTGCAATGCCGCGATAATATCGCCGTGACACACAACACGTTTCCAGTGAGTGTATAGAAAAAGGTGGCACAACGATAATATCGCTGCGATTCTCTCCCTTAGATATCACTTCGAGCAATGGAGCCTATAGCAAACTTAGAAGACATTGCGCTAGTTGGCGAGCGCACGTAAATTTGAGCGAGATGGCAATCCTCAAACTGTCAATCCTCAACCTCAATACTGCGCAAGCAAGAGGAGTAGGTACCTACTACTTGAACTTAAAATGCCATGCGCAGGCAGTTCGTAGGTAGAAACTATTGCAAGAACTAACAAGCGCAACGTTCAGTTTGAAGCTATTGGGTGCGTGGCGCAGCGCGATCCCAAAAGTCAGAGCAAGGGAAGAGGGGCCCAGCGTGTATTTCCGAGCACGCGTAGGGTTTCCCTACACGTGCCGTTCACACCGCGACGTATAGAGATGGTAACGAGATGACTAATAGGTTCTCTGGAATCGTCGAATATTTCGTTCGCATGGTTTGAATCGCTGACGTAGTTTATGTCTGTACACCGCGGGGTGAACTAAAACATGAAAAGAGGTGAAACGCTGCCTGCCCGGCGCTTTCGCTCGCTCGCCAGCTGGCTGTGTGGCCTCCGCTTAAGGAGAGGTGCACTGTGCCCCTAAAAACAAACAAAGAGGCTATCGTACAAACTAAAAGAACCATCAACCGAACCTACGCGATTGTTAGGATCGCGCAATGTCGTTAAAGTTCGCACCCTCCGCTAGTGCAGATACCTTTTTCTAAAACTTTCACTTTTAAGATGGGGCAAATTTTTGGCCCAGTTAGAAAAAAGGGAGAATCGGGAGTATAGCGCCCTTCGTTTTTTGTATTTTTTACCCATTATGTCGCAATAAGTTAATAACAATACTAGGGGTGATCAAAAAGTAATGATAAACGGATATTTCTAGTAATAACAAAATTCTGAAAAAATATTTTTTCAACTCCTTCCATCCTCCTCCCTCACTGAAGAAAACGTCAAAAAAGTTCAAGATCTGGTTTTGGCAGACCGAAGAGTGACCATTCGTCATTTAGCTGAGAACACAGGCATTTCATTTGGTAGCATTCAAAGGATCTTAAGATATATATATAGAGGCACGTTGGGTCCCGAGAGTGTTAACCGATGAACAAAAGAAGAAACGATTCGACATTTCAAGGACCAATCTTGAAATGTTCCAGGCGGATCAAGATATTTTTTTGGCTCGATTTGTGACTATGGATGAAACGTAGATTCATCATTTTGATCCCGAAACCAAACAACAGTCAATGACATGGAAAAGGCCATCTTCACCGTCTCCCAAGAAATTCAAAGTTTCAAGCTCTGCCGGCAAGGTTATGGCGTCTGTTTTCTGGGATGCTGAAGGAATAATTATGGTTGAATACCTTGAAAAGGGAGCTACCATAACAGGCTCCTACTATGCTGACCAAATCAAAAGATTGCGAGAGGCCATCAAGGAAAAAAGACGGGGTAAACTGCGCGCAAAAGTTCTGTTCCATCAAGACAATGCACCTGCACACAAAGCTGAAGTTGCGATGGCTGCCATTCAAGAAGCTGGCTTCCAGCTGCTTGAACACCCACCCTATTCTCCAGATCTAGCCCCCAGCGACTTTTATTTATTTCCTCGGCTCAAGGAACACCTCCGGGGCAAGAAATTTGAGGATAATGGCGAAGTGATGGCCGCTGTAGAGGCATTTTGGGAGAGTCAAGATGAAGATTTTTTTTTGAAGGGTATCGTTGGTTTAGAAAAGAGATGGACTAAATGTATTGACCTATTAGGAGACTATGTCGAAAAATAAATTTTATTTTTAAGTATAAAGTTATTTTAATGTACCCATTCTCATTACTTTTGGATCACCCCTCGTATTTTACCTAACCTAATTGCGGGACTTACGTATACATTTTATCGATAACGTTTGGTATGTACTTAGGTATTCGGGTTCCGGGGCGGGCAGCTGCCCCCCCTACCCCCCTGGGTACGCCCATGCCCATGTCTACAATCGAAACAATCCTGGCAGCTGCTAGTAGCTATTATCAGACAAACAAGATTATTTAAAACAAAACATTGACTCTAATATGATCTAGATATATTAGTGGCAGCGCCTATTAGTGGTTTAACTCTGAGGAATCCAAATCCCCCGGGATGAACCACCCTGAAATTCGTAGAAAAATTATCCCGGGTACGTCTATGTCTTATCTCCCCTCTCCACTGACACTCGATACAGTGGCGTAAGCGCGAGTTTTAATACCTTCCTAAAGTGTAGCGAAAATAATTTATAAAACTACGCAGTTGGGTAAATATTATGAATTTTTTATTGGATAGTCTTGAAAGCTCATCAAGCTATGGCTCAGATTAAAAACTATCTGACGTCATCAAGAAGAAGGACAAGGATAGTTAATTACGTTGCCAATGAAAAATAAAAGGATGTAAACTTTTTTTTGTCCTTATCATCGAAGCCGGTTTTATCTGTTTGGCCCACTGTAGCGAACAATAAAATTGTGCCAAACAAGTTAACGCGAGAAATGATAATTGTTTGTGTACTAAGGTAAAGGACTCTTTAAAAATAGTGTATCTAAGTATGAGGAATATGGGTGGCTGCAGCATCTTAGGCTGTAAGAGCTTCAGTGAAAGGAAAACCAAAGGAATTGCATTTCATTCGTAAGTATTACAATCTAGTGCTTATTTTACATTGCGATGAGTTAAAAATAGTTTATTGCAACAGAATACATCGTGTATTATGCTTTGAAGGGTTGCACTAATTCGCCATTGCACTTAACAATTTTTCAACCGACTTCAACAAGGAGAAGGTATGTTTGTTTACCGATTACGCAAAGACGGCTAGACCGATTTAAAAAAATAATATACCTAGAATAACAAAAACAAAAAAAAACATTGTGAAGTTGGTGCCATGGCTTAATAGTCTTTATGTTTTATTCGGCACCAAATTGTAGGTATATTATTTTTTGCTTTTTATTTGCCTTGTATTTATTTTTGATGTGGGTAATAATTTTTTATAAAAAAGTTTTTTAATCGCTTTTCTAGTATCGTTTTCTGTACTCGATCTCCTATAATCAATGTCATAATAAAGTAAGTAATACAGTAGCTCAAAAGTCATGCAAATATTTAATGACGAGCTAAGATTATTTAATATATTACTTAAAAAAAAACAATCATTGACCAACACGCAGTATATTATACCTAGTAGGTATTAAATCGTGTCAATAACAACTGAAATCAGCGCTTTATGTTGCCCACAACCTGTTATCTATCTAGCGCGCCGCTAGCCTACCTACGTCTCCGGTAGTCTAAGGAGTAATAAGTGTGTATTAATTAAATTATGAGCTGTTAAGATAAGTGAATGGATCGGCATCGTAATGGTATTGTACATATTAAGTAGGTATATAATGCAAAGAAGATGAGTGTGTCAATGGTTCGATTCCCGCTTGGTACAAATACTTACCTATGTATTTGTTTTGGTCTGGTTTTCTGCCATGATTACATTTTTATAAAACTTTTAATCATCTAAAGTAGCAGTCAGAATCACGTTCCACTAGATCAGCGGGGTCTGTCAATATGTAGGTATCAATCTTTTTGTACTAAGAGAGTAGGTAGGTATATATCACTTCCTTTTCAGAGTATCGTCTCAGGTATACGCGACGGAATGGCGCCGTCGACATATCGGGAAAGTAAGGATGCGATCATATTGAGTAAGTAAAAGTCAATTAATTTCAGACCCTATTTGCTGTTACTATAGAACTCATTTTTTAGCACACATATCTAAATCGTTTTCATACTTTGCTAGCGATTTGCTACTGTAACCACCACTTAAAAAACATCTATAAATATAACTGCATTTAATGATTTCATTTTAATTAGCGCACATACCGGGTACAGACGGCTTTTTATTAATACACCACAAGTATGTACGTGTAACTCTTTATTATAATAATTAATAGTTAATTTAACTTATGGGTAAAATTTTTAATGGTGTTCTTAATTTTAATTATACCAATCCCTTCGATTCTTACTGTGAAATACCAGTACCACAGTCCACCACCGTACCATCGGTAGAAAAAATAAATCGAGGAAAAGGGTTGCCGACAAAACAAATAAATGCAAACAAAGAAAATTATCAGTGCTCCGGTGGTAAAATCTAGCTTTTTTTGAGTCCGCGACGGAGTCGGACGTTGATTTGCCTGCGCCATCGACATCGAACAAAAAAAGGATTCAGAGATACCTCTGAATCTGAAGTTTTTCAGTTGCAAATGTTGACCCCGTTAATTTTTATTTTGCTATACCTATGTTTATTTAGAAACTATTACCGACTAAGATATTCTTGATAAGTATTATTTCCGAGGTCAATAAAAAAATAAGGGTCAATATATTTTTGAAGGCTTTTTCATGCTGTTCCTTTTTAGGGTTCCGTAGCTATGATGGCAAAAACGGAACCCTTGTAATTTCGTCATGTCCGTCTGTCTGTCTGTTTGTCTGTCCGTATGTCACAGGCTTTAACTTTTACTCAAAGACTCCTCAATGAATATTGATGAAATTTGGTGAAAAGGTGTCTTGTAGTAGCCGCTACTTAGTTTGATGATAACAGATATTTTTATGGGGGACACTCCATACATGAAGCAAAATTGTTTTTTTTTAGCAATCATCACATCTCGCTATCTCATTTGGTTGACAGATGCTTTTCGCAGGTAGCATTTTGATTTCACGTGATTCCACACTCGCCAAAGGGGTTCAAATAACGCACTAAAAATCGACTTTACTTAAGGCCTAAATAGGCCATTGAACCTGAGGGATCTATAAAATCACACTAATTGCGGACGAAGCCGCGGGCATAAAATCTCTAAAGGTTAAAACCTAGTGGTTTGATTGAAAATTTTACTGCGATAGTACTTTAATAAAGGTATGATTTCCAAAAAAATATTTGTGTCATAATTCGTATTTTTTTTTGCCAAAATCTTATACACGAGTAAGTACCTACCTACTTTCCGCAAAATTATTAATATCAGTATGCCAAAAAAATATACATGAGTAAGTACTTAGACGCTAAAGTCCAGAAAATAGTTCCATGCCTACTTATTTACTACCTAATACGCCTAACGACAATAAAAAATAATACCTATGAGATGGCTATTTTTATATAATACGAAAGTAGTAGTACCATATTGGACAATTGGGCCAGCAATTGAAGCGCAAAATCTTCATTGCCAGCTCGATTGATATTCACAAAGCTAATTTGTCGACAAAAGAAGCATTGGATGAAAAATCGCCAATCGAATGTACAGAACACAAAGAATATAAATTATCTATGGTTCAGAATCTATTCCTGAAATAAAGTAATGGTCTATGAGACGCTGTAGTACATCGACCTTCACCAATCTGATAACCAGATGAGACATATTGTTTATTAAATTTTATTGATTTACTAGCTGTCCCGCGCAACTTCGTATGCGTAAATTTTCTCAGTTTTTGCAACATTTCTCGTCGCTGCTCCGCTCCTATTAGTCGTAGCGCAATGTTATATCGTTATATAGCCTATAGCCTTCCTCGATAAATGGGCTATCCAACAAAAAAAGATTTTTTCAAATCGGACCAGTAGTTCCTGAGATTAGCGCGTTTAAACAAACAAACAAACAAACTCTTCCGCTTTATAATATTAGTATAGATGACGCGCCCATGATAGCTGGTCTATCGAAAAGTGTTAAGTGTCAACGTCTCTTCTAATATAAGTAGGTATAAAAACCAGCCAAGTGCGAGAGGGACTCGCGCACTGAGGGTTCCGTACAAACTTATAGGTGTGTAAATAGTTCGGGAATCTATATTAACACACCGCACTGTGTCGACCAGGTTGCAAAGTGGTGACTCACAAGCCGTGGTTACCCAAAGCATTTCAGGCCCCAGTAATGTACGACCCATATTGCTATAACAAATCGTTAGAAAAATTGGAATACGTCATGTATGATAGGAGCTATTTACGTTTTTTAGTACAGAGAAAAAAATAATTTACAGTTAAATATTTTTTTTGTTATTGGAGCCTAACCTAAATTTTCACATTTTTTTTTAAAGGGATCGCTGTAACCGAGACCAAGCCCCAGTACATCCAGACAAACAACACAAAATACTTAAATAATCCAAAATAAATACATTAATATCTATAAATATAAAACAAATTCGCGATAGTTGCACCATTTATTAAGCAATAACGGGTGGGCCGATTTTCGAGATCTTTGAGTACCTAGACACAAAATAAACAACCGTGATCATAACATATTTAAGCTTGATGAGAATCGAACCCCCGACATCTAGCTTAGCAGTCAGGCTCCCTTTTTCATAATTAGTAAATAAATTACCAGAGGTTTTAAAAGTATTTTAACTAGCGAATGTTTTGTCTTTTTCTATTTTGTTTTTAAAATGGAATGAAAAACAAAGACATAAAATTCGTTAGATATAATGCTCTTAATACGTCAGCAAATTTATTTATTTTTTATTTTAAATTACACACTAGTTAACTTTATACTGTGTACTTGTTATTAAATCAACCTCCAATAGGAATTGTCTCTGTACTATAGGTACAGATAGTACTAAGTTAATTAAATAACCTAGCTAGGAATACAACACTTAAACATGTGAATGTAGTTATTCATAATAATCTAATAAATTAGCAGTCACCCTTATTCATAATAAACAAATAAATTAGCAGACGTTTTAAGAGCATTTAAACTATCGAGTTTCGATTCAACTTTAAAAAGGGAATGAAATAAAATGCGCATAAATTGTCAGCATTATTTGTTTACTATGAATAAGGGGGTTAAACTTTACCTTATTATGATTGTAATCAAATTGTACTAAAATGTTTATTATGATAAATAAATAATAATAATTATTATATAATATGAATAAGGGGGTACGACACTAACCTTTAGCTAGACCAACACCCAACAGGCTAGGTGATGTACAATCGGCCCACTTGATGCTCGACCACCTGAAAATATTTTGCTATGAGCGGTTCACAACGGTTCGGTCACACACACAAACGCAAAAACCACTCCCACATTTTACTTTCAACCAATTAGGACGGGGCTAAGGTCCACACCTTAACCAACGGGAACATAAAACATTTTAGTTAACTTAGTTGCAATTTGCACTTCCTTGTATGATGACGCGCGCATGTTTACTGTATTTTTGCTCACGACTTGTTCTGTTTACGGATTCCGATTGCCATTTCGTTGACTACTGGTAGAACTCTCGTTGACTTGTGGTGTGAATTAGTGGACAGTTTCTTCTTCATCTGTTTACCTACGGTGGCTGTGTTTTACTGAACTGTTGGATGCTTTCTTGCTGACCTCAGTGAGTTTTCACAATTAACCGAAATTTAAACCGTGAATAAAATTTTGGATCTTCATGGCCAAGGATTCAAACCTTTACCAATGTTACGGTAAGTCAAATTCAAATTACTCGTATATTTTATTACAATAATTATAAATTATGTTTAACAATAGAATTGGCTATTGGTTAAAAAGTAATTGGGGGAGACCAAATAATAATATAATCAATATTTCCGAAAACGATGGTTAATTTCATAGCTAAGGTTTGTTTCGTTATTATAATATAATAATACTCGTATTCTCAATGATGATGGCAGACATTAGGGTTAGTTATTTCATCAATCGCAATCCAAAAAATCCTAATATTTTAATTATATAAACTTATTATTTGAATTTTACGAAATGTATTTATTTCGTATATAATTAAAAAAAAAACAATAACTATTAAATGGTTTTTGTTAAGACGGTGCAATGGGTGAGAAAGATTTAAGTGCATAATTTATTATACATTTATGTAAATATATTCAAATATAACGATGATTGTCGAAAAATCATTCTACTAATTTACTACCGAAATGTTAAGAAAATAAGTAATTTTATTTTTAAAAATATATTTAAATATTTTATTATCATACATAGGTTTAGAACTACTTATGATTATTCAACAAATAAATAATAATAAAAATGATTTATTATAAATTCATAAACCGTTAATGTCTTTTTCATAAATCAATGTAAAGTAAAAGTTCATTTATATTTTTTGATGTCCAATAACATTTACATTTAGTTTACTTTAAACGTGGCGTTCTGAGTCACTTGCTAATTCGTATATTTTTTAAATGTGAACTTCTTGGAACTAGACTTTCACTCGTTCAATTAATCTGAAATATATTAACGAAACGTAGTACTAATCGGAACAAAAACTATTTTGTAGAACGAGTGGCAACATATAAAAGGCTGTCTCTACTGATATGTGAAGAGTAGGAATTTCGTGCTTTTATACACTTATATTTTTTTTCTATGATTTATACTTAAATCCACCCTTATTAAATCATAGTGTTTCATTTTTATTTTTCTCACATTAAAGATGTCATGTATAATTCTTTTTAAAATATTTATGTTTAAACAAAATAAATTATGTTCAATTTTTTGAAGTATTGAAAATCCTCATTCTTACTTTTGACAAAATAAATTGTTTTCTTCCCACGTTTTAGTAAATTTTAGGCATCATAAAACGTATATTGTGTTGATAAAACAATAGATTTATGATCCCCATAGTAAAAGTTGTAAAACTGAGAATCCTTTAATCGATTATCGTCTTTAAATCGTTACACAAGAACTGAAAATAGTTTGCATGCAATAAGTTTTTGCTTTCCCACGGTTCGGTAATTCCAGGTGCCATAAATATATTTGCCGAAAAAATAGGTTCATGATACCTACGCACAGTAAATGTCCTAAAACTGGAAACGCTTATGGCAATTATCATCTTTAAAATCAATCAAATAGGATTGATAATAGTTTGCATGCGAATTTGTTTTCGCAAACCGTAGCTTTTCATAATAACGCATATTCTATTTTCAATCATATTTCAACTGTTTAAGAACTATTATCTAATTTTATCAGTAACAACTCGTTCATTGTCTGCTGATTTGTAGAGAAATAATATTAAGTATAATGAAATAACACATTTTTAAAAATGTGCTTGACTTACTGTTCTATTCATTCAAACTTTTAATGAATAGGTATCGAAGATCTTTTATACATTTATTTTAACTTGTTATTTTTTTTCAGAGAGCTTACAGCGTGACGTTGGATAAAGCGGGATGCTGAGGAGGACTCTTTTAACGTCGGATCGCGTAACGAAAATGGTTAGCACATACGAAGTGCAGCCTTTTGACTGCGGCATGCAGGCTATAAGAAATGTGTGCATTATTCCGCTTCAAAAATTAGGCCAGGACCTAGAAGAAGCAGGAGTGCGTTTCGCTCGAGAGTACAGAGGTTATGATTTATCACACGCTAAATTTTCAGACGATTTTTTTAAAATAAATACTAGATACAAGCCCAGAAATGTGAATCTGGAAGTGTGAATGTGAGGACGAATTATTGTTAATATGTGGGGGTAGATGAGTGCTGATGTTCCAGGAGAGTTAATATTTATTGACGGAAGAGCCAATAGATTGTATTGAAATTAAATGTTTGTAATTATTTTAAAATGTATTCTAAATTAAACTTATTGGTTAATTTACTGTAATAAATATAAGCTAGCATCTGAGATTTTTTTTATACATTGTTACTTAATTTGATCATTAGTTCATACATTGTTACTTAATTTGAAAAAGACGACTCCCGCAGTCGTGGGTACAAGCCCTGTGTCGCGGGGTCTTAACAAACATACAAGTCACGGACACAAAGTACACCCAGACTCGGAACAACAATTTGTGGATTACAAAAATTGGTGTCCCGAATGGGAATCGAACCCACGACCTCTTGCGTAGCAGTCGGATACACTCCCACCGCGCCACAGTGGCAGTAAATTTAAAAATTTAATGAAACTGACTATTATCACTAACTAAGACGTTATTACTATAATATTTATTGATAAAGTAATTAAGCACTTTGATGACTATATAGCATGGTAAAATAATAATTTAATATTAAAAATATTTCGTTATTGTTTTAATTTGCATACCTCATCCACAATTTAAAGTATAATTAAGTACTAAATGTGTAATGGAATTGTTTGACTGATCCATAAAATTAATAAAACAATTTACTCGTTTCCTTATTTCTTGCCCTCATTCCAGGTAATACATTTATTTCTATTAAAATAATTAGTGGTTAAAAATTAAATATAACTTGCTGAATTAAAACCATACATACTATTAATATTAAAGAGTTAAAGTTGTATGTAGAGGTTAACCCTGAAACTACTAGCCCGATTTAAATTTAAAATTTCAAATATCTTTATTTCGTTAAATCAATCCAATGATTATTTGAAATTAAATTTTGATAAAATACTTATAACAGAGAACTTACAAAATAATATAGGTTTTAAAACAGGTGAAGGATGTAGGATTCTTATCACTCGAATCAAGATATACGCGAGCAAAGTCACTGGGAACAACTATATATAGCATACTAGCTGTCTGAAGCAGACGAAGACCAGCAAACTCCGTCAGCTTAAATTTTCCTCGTTTTTCAACATTTAACATTGCTGCTCAGCTCCTATTGATTGTAGCGTGATGTTATATAGCCTATAGCCTTCCTCGATAAATAGGCTATCCAACAGTAACATATTTTTTTTTTCAATTTGACCCAATAGTTCCCGAGATTATCGTGTTCAAACATACAAACAAACTCTCAAAAAATATAAGTATAGATTAATCATAGAACTCATAGTTGTGTCAAATTACCTCTTAAATACTTACGTGGGGCAAGCCAAAATGAAGACGTAAATAACTTAAATACATATTTGAAAAATATTTATGATCGTTTTGTAACATATTTGTTACAAAACGATCATTTCGCATTATTGAAACATATATTATTAGCTTAAGCCCGCGGCTCCGCCCGCGTGGATGTTCCAGGGACTCAAACTATCTCTATACCAAATTTCATCTAAATCGGTATAGCTGTTTGAGCGTGAAAGCCTAACAGACAGCCAGACAGACAGAGTTACTTTCGCATTTATAATATTAGTATGGATATGTATCAAAATAATTTTACAAAAATTAAATTAAATAATTTCGATAATCCTACTTAACAGAATCATACTAAAACATACGCACAATATAAAACATCGAAAATAGGTTCTAGTTCATAAATTACAGGCACTAGTTTTAAACCCCTCTACTAACTCATATTTTTTGAAAAGATAGATTAAAAATCAAAACGTAATTCATAAAAATATTAAAAGCTAACAGTTTCCCGTACCTCCGTCCACAATTCCATATGTATAATAGTATTGAGGCAAAATATACTATATTCCTCTCCAAGCTTTAAACTACCTCTTTACAATTTCAACAACACAAACGAATAAATTTATAAATAAACTATTTATAATATTAATGTAGATTTGTATGTATTACAATAAAATAATTCATTGCTATTTCGCGCAACTGCAAAAAGCGCGCTTACAACAAAAGTCACAATCCTTTATTAGTATGTATTTACAACTGTCTAATCGGCTCGAAATATGCACAACAACAACGCAATGCACTAAAAAAAACAAGGACCCCGCCTCCTTGCATCCGATAAGGCGCAGATGTGCCTGTGTGAGTGCGCTTACGTAGAGAGCGAACGTTTCTCGCAAGCCATTATAGCCATAAGGGTGTACGACCGCCGAGTAGGCCGATTGTACCTACCAGTAATTTCAACGAGGGGGGTTAAGTAGGGGGTAAAGTTTTTTTTAAATAACTTTAAGACATATGTTTGTGACGTTACACCAAATACATACTTTCATTTGTTTTCATGTTTTACCATAAAGTTTTTAAAGATTTTTTCATTTTCTTAATTTGCCCCATAAATGACTCTCGTGTTCAAAATTCAGACTTCTTTTTTATTCCATCAATCTATAGTTTAAGAACTATCTTTGGTATTTTTATCAATTATAGAAATGGCTCAGTAGCTTCAGAGATAAGGGGGGGGGGGGAATATTTGACATCATTACAACCTTACACTTTTTTTTAAATTTCTCATTTTTGCATAATAGACCCATTTTTCAATTCAGACTTACTGCAATCTATAGGGTACAAGCTATCATTTGTATTTTCCGAAATATTAGGCTCAGTAGCTACCAGAACTTTCTGCATCAGTTTCAGTTTTCCGACTGCCGTTAGTCGGAAAACTGAAACTGATGCATGCGGTCTCAATAATCTAACTATCGATGGATTTGGCTACTAGAGGTATATATTTGACATAAGCTCCATACAAAATATGTCAAAATTCTACCTCTAATAGCCAAATCCATCGACAGCACAGAACAAGTAATAGTGCTATCTATAGGTACGAGTAGGTTATTGAGACCAGCCGTAAGTTGACTTAAAATAAACTTCCTTTGTTTTGTGGTTATAACTATCATTTTTTGTACTAAATATAAGATGCCTGCTGGGTTTTTTTATTTTTAATTTTGAAAAATATTTATGCGTGTCATCTTTTTAATGCTACTAGGCACTATGATCAGCCACATCTACGCCTTAAAAAAAGCCTGAAACTGTGACTTTCTACAACGCTACGAAGTATCGTTGTAGAAAGTCACAGTTTTGTACTAAATATAAGATTAATACTTAAAACTAAATTAATGCTACTAGGCACTATGATCAGCCACATCGACGCCGAAAGCTTGAACTGCCATGTGCGTCATAGGTTCTTCTTTCTGCTTAGTCGTCACGAGGAAGGAATTCCTACGCCTACCACGACCACGGTTATCGACCAGTCAAACGATTCGACTGCCGCCACCTTCGTAGGCAAAACATACATAAACAAAGGAAATAATAATAATCAATTTTTGAAATACTAGTCAATATTAAGTAACAAATTATCTGCAAGTTTAAACAAAACGTTTTTAAAATGCAGTCAAATGACTGCTACTTACCGTCTTTCTAGTGTATAATGCTAGAAGGATGGGAGCATTCATTTACTAATGAAGTAGGTTGGTATGCTCCAGGGTGAAATCAAGGTATTAGAAGTTCAGCAACGTTATCACTGGCGGTCTATAGGTGGGTGACTGATATGAAATAGGTCATATTCCTCCGGGGTCATCAGTTGGTCCAGTGGAGCTGTGGTTAGTGACTCTGTCCTTATAGTTGCTACACACGATCACTTTTAACTGTCAGTTTTAGCTGAATATTTTAAATTGAAAGTGAAAACCGAGTAAATGCAGTGAAAACTGACAGTTTTTTTTATTTTCAGTTAAAAGTGATGATACTCGTATATTTGGGCCACATAATTTTTTATCTATCGGATCTGAACAGTCTAAAGTGTGCGTGTGTAGGCGGTGGTTATAACTAAAATTAAATTGAAATAGAATATGTTTTAAAATTGTATATTCTTCTAGAGATTTCGTTATGAGGAATAATCGGAAAAATGGATTGAAGTGGCAGATTTCCGATAGTAAACAGCAAGAAGTACAGTGCCACAACACTTAACTGCATTTTGAGGTTGCACCTATTTATTTCGTCAGAGTAATAGTTTTTATGATTGGTTTTGAATATAAGAGAGGAGTGAGTCAATTATCTGTCAACGCGGACCAAATGTATGGCGAACGCTTGAAAATTCATGAGGGGGGGGGGGGGGGGGGGTGAACTCACTCTGTGTTTGTTTAATAAAGTAGTTTTATACCGATTTTCAATTGTATATAAATAACATTTAATAAATATTGCGTTGTAACAAAGAGCAAAAACACTACATGAAGTACAGCAGATTTTTTTTCTATTCCAAGATATGCAAATACGAAAGCAATGAAGTTTCACGTTAGTTCGAACTTATTCCAGGTCGAGAGAGATACAATTATTTTAATTCAATAAACCACGATAACGAGGGGAAAAGGTTACACTAAGGTTAAAAAAATGCGTTGTGTCTCATAATTATATTCAGTTTCAATAAAAAATGAAATGTACCATTGTATTTTCGCAAAATGTTCCAAACGGTTATAAATGATTATCCACTATCTTCAGTAAAGCAATGCTACTATTTTTATAGCAAGCATTTAACTCAAATGTTCTTTTTTGTGATAAGAAAAAGCATTTTACTTAATATAAATGGAGTAAAAATCTACTTTTACTTAACCTTTCTGAATAAAACTTTAATTTTATAATTACTAACCATGCGAATTAGGTATATCCTATGCTAATCGCCTAATCAACTTTGAATGCCTTAAACTTGTTAATATATAATAATTTCCAATAACCATTAATGATGAGTGGCATTGCTTAGCAGATTTTCCAGGAAAAATATTAAAAAATCATTGTTTAAAACCTGTTTATCAAATTATATATAAATGCATAAGATATTCCACCATATGCACAAAATATATATATATATATATATATATATATATATATATATATATATATATATATATATGCATATGGTGGAAAATCCTACATAGTCACGGCAATAAAACGGTTTTTAAACATATTTTTTGATTGAAAACTACCGAAACGCGGTCTTATTTTAATACGGGTAACCTTATAATTGCTGACAAAAGCTGTCATCTTACCTGGTATCATTTATTTTGGTGTTGAAACACGTGACGACAGTTTTGTTATTCCGTGTTAGTGAAAAATATTTTTCCACAATAGTGACAGGGTTTATTTTTTTTATTTTTTAATGAATTTATATAACATTTAAATAATTGTTCAATTGTTTAAATAAATAATCTGATAGAACTAGATATATTTTTTAAAAGACGACTCCTGTATTAGGGTACAAGCCCTGTGTCGGGGTGGGGGGGGGGGGGGACTTTACAAACATAGAGTCACGGACACAAAGTACACCCAGACCCGAAACAATAACTTTTGTGGATCACACAAAGTGCTGTCCCGTGTGGGAATCGAACCCACGATCTCTTGCGTGGCAGTCGGACACACTCCCACCGCGCCACAGAGGCAGTAGTAGATTACTCGATTAAAATAAGTAACAATCATGATATTGTTGCATGACACATTTGGCCTCACGTCCGTTTTGTCACGGAACATATACGCGGAATAATAAATTGTGACGTGGTGGAAATATCAAGCGTTGTCTACATCGTACTTTAACTGACTGCGCAAAATACAACTAAGGTAACGTTCATTACTTTTAAACTGTGGACTTGGTAGAACTTTGCTTATTTGGGGAAAGTATTGCTGTCTTTGTTGAGAATATAGAACAAATATTTTAGCTACCTACTACGTTCATATAAGTCCGCTGCCAAGTAGTTTCACTGCGTTGAAGGAAATGATTTGGGAGGGAAAAAAAAGTTGATAACCAATGAGTAGAGTTCCGGGTGAAGAGCAGGCAAAATCCAGGTATCATTCCGCCCATTATTGCTTATCGTTAAGCTGATTGTATGTTTGTTTGCCAACTTTATAAGTCTAAAATACATGATTTAGACTATATCCACCAGGCAAATGCCAGGTGGATATACGTTATAAAAGTATGTGGTTATACAATGTTAATTTGTTTTTTCAGATTGTCATGACTCTCACCCCGGCTAAAAGAGCAATAGCGACTGTAGCGTCAATTGCCTCCGGGTGAGACTATATTAATTGTGTAAAAAAGGTTTTGTTTATAAAAGACAAGACTTAACGTGTCACAATTACCAATAATAATTAGTGATAAATCAATACATCTGTGATAGATATAAGATTTTACGATAGCTTTTACTAATTAACATCTAGTATTTAAATTATATAAACACTGTTTTTCATTTCCATAAACTCTAACTATCGATGGATTTGGCTACTAGAGGTAGAATTTTGACATATTTTGTATGGAGCTTATGTCAAATATATAACTCTAGTAGCCAAATACATCGATAGTTAGATTATTGAGACCGGCCGTAAGTCACGATGTAGTAACTGTCCAAGTTTTCTGAACTAAATAATTGTTGACTTTTATAAAGTTTAATTATTAGATATACAGATAGCCATAATGAATATTTTAAATTTAAGTAGATTATATAAAAAAATATATATATATTATAATTAAAGGCTGATTATTCTGAAGAAAAGTAATGTTACTAGATTGTCGAAAGTTCTGACGATTTGGATGTATTTAATTACTATTAAATGAATGAAAATATGCCTGAGTTCGGCATATAATGTAGGTAAGTACCTACTTACGAGAAAAGTGATTGTATATTAACCCAAATGTTTTATGTTATAATAAATATTAATAGAACTTTATAAAACACAGTAAACGAATTCCATAAGGAGTCGGTATTTGGTACTTATTTGTTTTCATAAAGCTTTAGTGTGTCGAAGCCCTCAATAGATGGCGCTGAGTATATTATTATGCCGATTCACCGCTACTGAATTATACCGCGACTGGGCTGTTTTACACAGAAGTTATTTCGTAACATAGAGTACCTTAATTTCAACTCGACTTTGACGTGAAAGAAGTCGCGGGCACAGCTAGTACCTAATACGAGCGCTAGATTGTCTTATTTGCAGGTAAAATTCGAATGCCGTTGGCCGTACTTTCAGATCATGAAATTCACCTAGGATAACGTTATTTACCCTGTTTCTAAATCGGAATATTTACGACCGGTTTAAGTTAAAGCATTCTCCGATACTGTTGCTTGCAGGTTGGTGCTAAATTTTCATTCATTTGATTCTCTAAAAGGTATTCATTCAATGAAAATTTATAGATTCGGGTATGCCATAAAATACTTGCTTAGTTAGAGAACTTATTAGATACCTAGTTACTTTGTGCGATACTTATAAAATAGGTAAACAGGTTACCTATGTTGGGTACCTTATCTACCTATCATAAGTAGGCAAGGTACTTAACCCACCTACCCACCAGATCGTGATTTGTTTTTATTATTTTTATTTTTTATCGTTCAAATGTACTTGCCTACTCAAGTGAACTAAGTAGTTTATGCAAAACTAAGAAATAAGCAAAAACCTGAGGTTTGAACGGCTTTGTTACTTGCATTTATCTATACATATAATAAAACTGTAAATTTCACGTGTCTGTACATGGCCGAACTTAGTGAAAAAAAAAATTAGGAAATGTTCGAAAAGAATATTCAAACACTTTGCTGCATTTTTAGAAATGTCTGTCTGTCTGTCTGTCTGTCTGTCTGTCTGTTTGTTTGAACACGCATCACGCAAAAACCACCGTACAGATTAAATTTTGCACGTGCAATCTAATAGTTGCAGATTAACATTTATCTTTTTTTTGATTATCTTTTTCCCATAGGAGCTAAGCAGTAAGGGATAATGTCTGTAGCTATTTTTCGTTATAAAACAGTAACTACTAGACGGATCTTTATGAAAATTTGCAGTTTTATAGTAAATACTATAGGACATTATTTACACTATGAATCATTACGCTAACGTCTATGGGGAACGAGTAGCAACGTATTTTTTGTCGCACCATAATGGTTTATCACAAAATTTTCCACAATTAGACATTATCTATAATTGTAACCCATGGAATACATAACTTCACGCTAAAACTAAAAGGAGCTAAACACAACATTGTTAAGTTTCATAAGAACAGTCATTTTGACGTGGTAAGTAGCGAGCAGTATAGCCTCGAAGCTATGCTAGCGGACTTTGACGACGAAGGCCCGGGCTCGAATCCGATGTCTGATTATGTTCTTTATGTATTTTTTTAAATTGTCTTTATCCTTTTTTAATATTTTTCTCAATGTTTTAGTTATTTTTTCGACCGTAGGTAACTTATTTACTTTGGTTATTATTTATTTATATTAAAAATCAAGTAAATTATGCACCTAGGTAAGTTAATTATAGGTATTGCATGCACTGCTGAGAGTAATGAATTAATCGTAGTAGAAATGAAAAACAATATTACATTATAATTAAAAAGTATTCAACATTTTCCAGAAATGATGAGTTCGTCTAAAAAAAAGATATTACACACGTAAAAAAAAAACATGTAGCGCCATCTATGAAATCAAATTGTTCACCGTGATCAAATAATTCCTTATTTGTGAAAACATTTATTAGGGTATAGGTGCTTGAGATGAAAGATTTGTTTCTTGCTGAGTGGTAACATTCTTGAAAGTAGATGGCGTTGTATTCAATAACGTTCTATACTTAGTAAAAGAAGTTTTAAAAAGAAACACATTGCTATGATTTTTAAAAATGTTTGTCTGTCTGTTCGTTTGTTTGACCACGCATCACACAGGTGCATCGAGGATCATGTTTTGGGGTTATGGTTTGAGATCACGTGTTCATCAATTCAACGATAATGAATGGCTCAACATCGGTCAAGTGTCAGTAGTTCGGGTGACGGGAGGAGGGGGGTCGTTGTCTGTCAACCGTACCTTTAGGGATATCTGACATTTTCGCGGGCATGACACACATGACACGCTCTGTGTTTGCTTACTAAAGTATTACAGCAGTTTTATTATTAATATTGCGTTGTAACACTATATGAAATACACCCTATTTTTAGCCAAAATGGCAAAACAGAACCCTTATAGTTCCCTTATGTCCGTCCGTCCGCAGCTTAGCTCAGAGAATGTTAGTGCTAGAAGGTTGCAACTTTTGCATGAATAAATTACTAACGCCGTTTAAGTGACAGAACAAAATCTTGAAAATCATTATTTTTTTAAGGGTACCTCTCTTATATGTAAAGTGGGGATGTGATTTTTTTCTCACCTACCTACCCCATCGTGTGTGGTATCATTAGATAGGTCTTTTAAAAAGCGTTTAGGGTTTGTGAAGACTATTTTTAGATTTAAGGATTCCTTTGTGTATAATATTAGGCTTTATAGTGAACATTTTTGTTAGAGTCAAGTGTCCCCCTGCCAGCTAAATCGTTGATGTTGGGTATGTGAAAAAATTCAGGGTAGTAGTATAAATACTAAAATTATAAGGAAAACTATCACAGTTAAGTACTTAGGTTTGACAAGTTTACGATCACATGAGAAGTAACAACATTTTCGTACAAATTCTATTAAAAAATATTAGGTAATAAATAGGTATAACGTTGAAAGAATGAAACAAAAACAACAGAAAACCCACTTCTTAAGCCGCACACCAAACTAACTATCTAAAAAAATAGAACAGATCGATTTTTATTTAGTAAGTATTTAGTCAACAGGACTGTTTCCAACATATTTACACAGAAGTTATTTCGTTACCTAAACTACCTTAATTTAAACCCGACTTTCAGCACAGCTAGTTCATAATAAGTACCTACCTAGAATAAATAGTAGACCCGTAACGTAACATAGCAACAGACAGTTATAGAACAGAGTACAGAGTAGTTTGTAAGTATGGAGGAGAGTACAAGATTTATAGGAATTTAGCTAGGTATTAGGTACGTACGTGCTGTGGTGCACATGTCATTACCGTTGTTGCACGGATGTGCAGCGAACCCTCTTCCACTGCTCAACTTTGGCAGACAACGGTGTTCCAAATTGTTTTGAACTAAGTAGGTAGCTAAGAATAAACATTTTTTCTTTGACTGGATCTTGAGTTTTGTTCCCAAGGGAAATTGTCATTTGCTTCCTCTTGAAGTTTTTAGTTTTAGAGCTCTTTAGAGTGAATATCGTAATTAAATAAACACAATGTACTTAGGGGGTAAGCAATAATAAACTGAAATTTGAATTTTAAACATAGGTACACAACCAAAGAAAAACTGATTTGTATCGGTTCAGTAAGATTTTAATATAGCTATATAATATTGACATACAAGTAACTTATTCTTCATAATATAATGATAACTTATGTTTCTAACTATCTACTTATATCTAGTTTTAAACCTTATTTAAAACTCGATAGCCGTCTTGAAAAGCCTCTATAGCTCGATTTATATTTTGAACTCTTATCGTCTTGTAATTGGGACAACAATGTTGGCCAGCCTTTGTCAGCGTCTTGGATATTCGGGTTTCCTTCCAGTTGTTTTCGAATCTTTGTAGCTTTGGCGATAGCGTCAACATTCAACATATTTTCCAAATACCGCAGTTTGCTTGGTAAAACTATCTTACATATCTGAAAAGTTAAAAGTATTCAGTATTTAATTAGGCAGGGTTCAAATTCAGCCCGACTGTCTATTGCAGTGGTTCTCAAACTTTTTAAATGACGGAACCCTTTTGGGAAGCAAAATACTTGATGGAACCCTACAATAAAACAATTATTTTTATAAGTGTATTCTTTATTAATCAGCATAATAAAAGTACAATGTATCAGTTACTAATTATTATTTACTTCACCACTTGGTAAGGACAATAATAGAAAACATTAAAAAAGAAAAAATCTAACTAGTGGGAGGTATGAAACTGTTTTTTATTTTTCATCAATTGCTTGATATCAGGTTTGATGGAAGAAAGTTGGAGTCTCATATCAGCTTCGGCGTCCAGTCTATTGCGATATTTTGTTTTCGTGGCTGCGTAGGTAGAGAATCCTGTTTCGCACAAATATGTAGTTGGGAACGGGAGAAGAATATCCAGAGCCAATTGGCCAAGCATTGCATATTCATCTTGGATTCTGCACCAAAAATCATTAAGAGGCGTCGTTTTGAACAATGACTCCATACTTGTGTCTGATGACATTTCTAAAAGAGATTCATATATCTCATTTGACATGTTTTCAGGCTTTTCCAAGTTGGGTAAAAAAGGATTATGAATCCAGGAGTTCACTTTAATTTTTGTATTGTGTTCTTCGGGAAAATACTTTTCAAAAGATGCGCGCATCGAACTGAGATATTGGACCAATTCTTCAAACACATTATCTTCAAACATTTCTGAGTCGTTTTCGCTAACAAACTCACTGAGTAACGTAAAACTTTCTATTTCTTTCTTACCAATGCAAATGATCCAAAAATCTAATTTTCTTTTAAAAGCAGTTATTTTATTATAGGCCTGAAACACTGTTGTCTGTTTACCTTGCAACGATAAATTTAATTCGTTAAGTTTTTGAAAGATATCCGCCATAAAAGACAATCGGAACAACCAAGTTTTATCATACAAACGGTCCTTCAAATTAAAAGAAGTATCTGCTGAAAGAAACATTTGTAACTCGGCTCTAAGTTCAAATAGCCTTGTTAAAGTTTTTCCCCGAGACAGCCATCGCACTTCTGTATGGAGCAGCAGTGTTTTATGTTTGCTGCCATAATCTTCACACAATAATGAGAACAATCGGGATTGTAGTGGTCGTGATTTGATAAAATTAATTATTTTTACCGCTTCATCCATAACTAATTTTAGATTAGACGGCATTTGCTTCATCGCAAGTGCTTGTCTATGCAGAATACAATGACTGGAACTACAATTAGGCGCTTTATTTTTCATTCGTGACACTGCTCCTGCTGTTTTACCTGTCATCGCCTTGGCCCCATCTGTACAAATGTCAATGCAATTGTTCCAACTGAGATTATGTTCTTCAAAAAATATATTTATTTTATTAAAAATTTCTTCCCCGGTAGTGTTTGTAAGCAGCGATGAACACATAAGCATGTCTTCTTCAAAAGAACTTTTATATGGATATCTCACAATAACCAGCAGGATAGCCAAACCAGCGACATCAGTCGACTCGTCCATTTGCAAAGCGAATCGTGTATTTTGTAGACGTGTAACTAGTTCTTGTTTGACGTAGCTTGCCAGATCATGGATTCGTCGTGAAACAGTATCGTTTGATAGCGGAACAGTAGAAAGATGCTTTGCAGATTTTTCATCAAGCATACGTTTTGTTATGTCTAATACACATGGTTTTATTAATTTCTCAGCGATAGTGTGCGCTTCACCTGCTTGTGCAATGCGATAGCTAACTAAATATGATGCCTCCGTGGCCTTTTCGTTGGTAGTTTGTGTTTCTTTATTCTTGTCTTTAGTCTCGGGGTGTACGGTTTCTAAATGTCGACGCAATTTGGCAGGTGCCATGGAACTATTAGGAAGCAGTTTACTACAGAGCATGCAGAGAGGTGAGCCGTTGGAATCAACAAATCCGAAACTGATATAAGATTCATCATACTTCCTTTTTTTCGTCTTTGAAACCGTCGAGCTTGACGTCGTGGCACTCGTGGCATCATCTTCTGGATCGGTGATTGCTAAATTCTCCGCGCGCATTGCTTTTGAACATTCAGCGTCATTGGAAGATGTTGTTGGAACACGTTTAACACCTTTAAGCCAACGTTCCATTCTTCTTTATTTATAATGTTACAAGTCAGGATAGTGGGGTTTAAATAATGCACAATCGTTACTGCGTATAAGAGACTAAATTTAGAACCTACAGGGAAGAAATGTATAAAACTGAGACAACAGAATACAGCAGGCAGTAAAACAATGAACACTAGTTTCTCGCTAGCGAGCTTGTAAGTAGGTAGTAACTTATCGCTCCGAACGCTAATCATCAACTGACGACGCCAACGCGCGATCGCCGCTTTTATACTTAGTCCTAGACTCGATCTCAAATATTCTCGAAAATACTCGAGTCGGCACCTTTGATAAACAAAAAGCAAAAATAAAAACAGAAATTTAAAAATAGCGTTGTAAACAATATCGACTTTATCCTTTGAAGTTAGAGACGAAAGTCGCTTGTTGACAACTATAGCGTCTAATTCAGAGGCGGCTTTTATCAAAGAGACTGAGCGCTTACAAGTATACTACCCGCTCGTTTTAAGTTTGCCGCTGGCGATAGGTATGAGTGTATGACGTTCGAAATTTTTTATTTAATTGTAACAATAAAAATTGTGTACGGTAGATATTTGGGTAAAACTATGACACATTATAAGTTTTGTTGTCACGTGGGGGAGGGTACGCGCATTCCACAGACCGGCAAACTTAGAGCGAACGCGTTGTACAAGTATAAAATTGTTGAGACCAAACTTATAAGATATTGTACCAGCTAAGGTAACACAAGCTTATACAAATACAAATAAATAAATAAATAACATTCATAGCGTTTTGTCTCCGCGCGGCCGCGGAGTCCGCACAGCCGCGGAGCGACCAGAGAGAGGTGTTTTGATTTTTTTATTTCTAAATTCTTGCGGAACCCCGACAGAGGTATCACGGAACCCTAGGGTTCCGCGGAACACACTTAGAGTATAGCTGGTCTATTGAGTTACTTTTTTGTTGACTTGGTACCTATTTGGTTGACTAAAAAAACTTCATAAGTAGGTTGGTAAGTTGTTGAATCTTAATTTAATTAAAACTCGCATGTTTTATTTAGTTTATCAGAAATTGACGTTACTTAAATATTTATTTGCTTATTCATTTCATCAGGAAAAATAAAAATGTAGAGAAACATAAAAAAGAAAAACTTTATCTACAACGTGTAATAGAAAGTGGTGGTCAAATTTCATCAGCAGGTTGTATTTATACCTAATGGCAATTGCAGTATTGCAGATTTAGTTACAGCATTTTCTTTTTGTCAAATTTCAGGAGCGAGAGCGACATATGATGGTACGTCACCGCTGCGCGCTGGTGACGAATAAAAAAATAACAAATGAAGTTTTAAGAAGTACCCACTCAGGTAGTAGTAAGGTAAGTACAATATTATGGATACATAACAACGCTCAAATTTGATAACACTTCTATTACACGGTATACCTACAAGTTTTTATCAAAATCTTTTCCAAGATGGTGGGTGTATACAGGGTGATTCTTAATACAATAATAACCTCCCGCTCGTGGCTTCTTTACATAACACTGTAATATCAGTTTTGGAAAATATTTAATATATTAACCCTAAGGCATCGGTCTCGCAATTGTGAGGTCGTGGGTTCGAATCCTGGCCATTATACTACCGACGTGAACCCACTCCTAACACAAGCCATTAAGCTTATCTGGAGGGGTTAACAAGATTTCTAGTAATGTGGGCTCAATCCCAATTTGCTGGTTTTCTTTTAAAAAAAAAAAAAAAAAAATTACCTACCACTTGTTTTTGGAGTTATGACCTTAACCACCTATAGACTATTTTACTGGCGTGAATCGTTGTTTATTATGAAGTTGAGGCCCTAAACCTAACAAAATAATATCGATTTTACTCCGGGGTCTCTCAGATGTGTGGTAAATGGTTGTCTGACAAAAGTAGGTGGTGAAGGGTTAAAAGTGTATTGATTTATTTTCAAAAATTATATTACTAACTTATTTGATGTAATGTAACGAAGCTAAGAGCTTGGAGGTTATTAGTATGATAAAAAGCCCCCTGTATACAATAGCTAAACTGCCAAACCCTGTTTACAATAGCTCGTTTGAATATATTTGAGTCAGTGAAGAGAACTTATATTTGTTTATGTTATTCAAATCATTGGCTGGGAGCCGTCTCTAACAAATGGCATCATACATACCAATGTGTGCCCTATACCTTCGAAATGCACATTAGGTAGGTAGATAGATATGTACACACTCGGTATCTGTAAGTACCTAAACCATTCAATCTATTTCTGTCAATGGTTGCTAAGCCACTTGGTTATTAAACATTCATTTTGGCTTTAGTATAAGTAGGTGTCTACCCATAAAATATTTAACTTTGCATAATGTAGTGTCTTTAGTTTTTTTCAAAACAGCATTTTTTTTTGCATTTCTAATATTTTAATTTTACCAAAATGTATAGTTTCATCATGTCCGTCTGTCCGTATATACAGTCCGTATATACGAAAATGTAAAATAATATAATTTCAACATGATCGGATATATCGTCATTGAGTTATTACCGAAAAACTGCGTTTCTCAACAATATACTACTATATAGTCAGTGTCATGAACATACGCCCTTCTGGTGGTGCAATTATTCAAATCGGATTTTTTTATAATATGATAAAACAATTCAAAATATGCCTAAGTACGTATAAATTCCGAACACTACATAAATAATACGTAGTGCATTTGTAATAACGGCTGCGGAACCTTATACAGAGTATAATTCGACATGCTCTTTCCGGTTTTTAAAATTTCATCCTTTAACGCGAAAATCATGGAACTTATTGCAATATTGCGAAAATTTTAATGCCCGTCGAAGACTAGCTACCTATTATATCTAATGAAATGTGTCCAACGTGACATAAAATATAATACGGGAGAGGGGAATGGGGAGGGGGGGGGGAGTTCTGTAGCCTCTCATCTTGCCTGTAATGGAGTGTAACTGATACCAATCCCTTTTATCACTTCACTTCACTGCACTCAACCTCAGTAGATGGCTTAAAAAGAACACGTCTCACTTTTAATTCAATTATTAGAAGGGGAATTTTTCACGTTAACTGTAAGTAGGTTCTTTAAGATATGTTCATTTTTGTCAGGAAAATATGATATATTTAGTATCTAGCGGAGTAGATTGAATTTTAACAAATAAATAACAAATTTCTATTAGATAATAACGGTTTTTTTTAGGCTTAAGCTAATGTTATGAGGTAACTTGATATCTCTCGGGCCTTTCTCTCTTTTCTGATGAGAGGAAAAATCGCTTTGCTCTTAGATGATTATGTAGGTATCTACCTACTTACATTCCAACTAAGGAATCTATTGTAACACAGTCGTTGCCAGCTTTTTATTAATGTCAGACGTCGAACGTCGGCTTGTGTTCTAGTCGTTTCGTAGTGCCCCTCTACATTAAAGAAACGAGGGAATAAATTGCACAGCTGTGCCGCACAGTTGCTCTACAGTCTTAGCAATAAGTCCTTTCAAATAGGGTTTCAATGAAACATCAACTACCTATTTGTTCAGTAAATTAGGATATTTTCTGGTGGGGAAGAATATTGTTCAGGACCCTGACTTAGTATCAATTGCTACTACATCATGCGCTACTTTGTCTAATTTGCTTTGTTTTTGCAACATTTTTTATTTGAGCTCCTATTTGTCGTTGCCTTCCTTAGTAAATATTTTGAAACGAAACGAAACCTGTATCGGGTATAGGTGATATTAAAACCAATTTGGATACATCAACAGCTGTTACACTCAATCTACTCTAGTCGCAAGTAGGAACGTAAGTCTCTTTTAAGGAATTTGAAAACTCGTTAAACTCATTAATAACTTGAGAGGAAATTCTAAGTTTGATTAAATTATTATAGGTAGGTATTATATAATAGGTTCCTACACGAATTAGTTGGTAGCTAAAATGAAATGAGATTTGTGCAAAGGGGTTACATTTTATAAATACAAAGTAAAATTTTGTTGCAATTACCTTAGGCATAATCGTCATGCATAATAATAATAATAATTGCGATAAGAAGAACGCAACTAAATTGCAAAATGATTACTTTTTTAGTGTCCCGTGGGTTTTTAGGTCGGTAGTTAAGTATGTTGGTATTTTTATTTCAAAAAGACAAGTCCCATAGTAGTACAAGCCTTGTGTCGTGGGGAACTTTACAATCATACAAATCACGGGCTCAAAGTATATCTAGACTAAAGTGGTGTCCCGAATGGGTATCGAACCAACGATCTCTTGGAATGCAGTCGCACACTGCCTCTTGGTCTGAAAATGGACAAAGTGTGCGCGATCTAGGATAGGGTGCTAGGTACAGAAAAAATAAATAAAAATTACTTACATATTCCCTTGAAACAATTAAAAGTACAAAGGTAATCAGAAGTAATCTTATGTGAGCCATTGCGTTTGGTAAACTGACCAAATTTTACCTAATGATGGTGTTTAACATTTGTTATCGCATTGGTTAAGTTTACTAAACTGCTACAGTTTTGTAAACGAAGGCAGAAATTCAATAGAACGTGTGGTAATATGTATCTATAAACATGTTAGCAGGCCTACTACGGGGAGCTCGAAATCCTGATTGGTGCAGTGGGCCAGTAGTTATTATACAAGGTGTTTTACAAAAAGATAACTCGTGCTGTTATTTTTCGTTTTCCATCAATATCGAAAAACCAACACACCACATTTTTTTAAATTGAGCTTTTTGTTTTTTTTTTTTTTTTTTTGTACTGATCAAATACGAAATTCTGGCAGTTAATTTTTTAACACTTTATATAAAGTCCAACTGATAGTAAACCGTTGGATCCGATGCTAAATTCAAGGAAATTCTTACTTTACGTTGACTCAGTTATAAACTGCTATGAGAAGTCTTAGAGATTAGTAAAATAAGAAATACCTAACTAATCTACTCCATATTGTTAATATCAGTTTTTTCCGACATTATCGATACAATTCGGTTTTTCACTTCGAAAAAATACCTACTGCTTAGATGTTTGTTTTTGTCTATTTTTTAGGGTTCCGTAGCCAAAATGGCAAAAAGGAACCCTTATAGTTTCGCCATGTCCGTCCGTAGCTTTTGGTAGCTTTGCTCAGAGACTGTTAGTGCTAGAAGGCTGTAATTTTGCATGGATACACTGACGCTGACAAAGTGAAAGAATAAAATCTTAAAAACACTTTTTTAGGGTACCTAAAGTGGATAAGTAAAGTAGGGATGTGATTTTTTTTCTCACCTACCCCATCGTGTGGGATATCGTTAGATAGGTCTTTTAAAAATGTTTAGGGCCTAGATGGGACGTCTATTTTTCGACATGACCATAGATAGATTAGGCGCAATCCTTTAGACATTTTTCATAAAACGATGTCTACTGTTTACGAACATGACAATAATAATCATCATAGAACATCCATCGGCCGTCAAAGGGTGCTAAACATCATTTATATACAGGTATATTCCATTTGATATGTATTTCGCTATTTTAACTTCTCTAATATCTCCTTAATATTTATTTAAAATTGGAAACAATTATTTGTTGATAAATCACAACTGTCATTTCGACTTAAATATTTACATGGTTTCTATGACAATAGATAAGCAAAGAGGTCATTGTATTTTTGTATAAAGCTTCTACTATTATTTCAAACTGGCTGTGTGTAATTTGCTTAGGTAAATCCTAAATTTGAATTAGGATACGCTTTAAAATTTTGAATGCTTCAAATGCGTTCGCCGAGAGTAAATTCCTACAACTCGCCACTACACCCTGAAGTGCATTCCTAAAAACTGCTTTTCTCAACAAAAGGTCGTAAGTGCCATGAATATACGCTCTTCTGCTGATGCAATTATTTAAGGCTGCGGAACTCTACACTGAGCATGGTTCGACATGCTCTTGCCGGTTTTGACATATATAGGCGCGATAATGCGAAAGGTATCTCTACCCTTAATTTGGAAAGGAAAAAAAATGTATAAATACGTAAGTGTAATTATTGTAGAGCGTCAAAGGTATTCTCCCAAAAAAATAAAAAAATAAATGTTTCCCACGAAAAAGGGAAAATTCGTGTCCACTACAGCGGACATTGCCTATAACTAAACAATTAGTAGGTAGATATTTTTACTGTCTGCTGTAGCAGATGTGTAAAAAATTATTCGGCTACTACATTAGTTTTGTTATAAAAACAATACAAATATGGAAAATGAAGAACAAACAGAAAGCTGTTTTTTTTCCCTTTGGCGCAGAACAAAACGCAAAATTCCCGCAAATTTAAACGCCCTTTGCTCGTTTTGCTAGCACATCAAGTGGTTTCCTTTCCTAGACCTAGTTTTTCGGGATGAATGTGATAAAGAAGCTACAGGTGTTATACCTAGACATTGATGGCAGTGACAGAATGGCAGATAAAGATAAAACATTCTCATAATCGGACTGATTAATTTTGTGTACGACAGAATCTGGTATAATGTTAACACTTTCAATGTTTGATTCTTGGTCGTCATATGGACTGATTATGAAGGTTTGTAATTGATAGTGCAGAAGAGAGTAGGTGGAAGCATTAACATATTCATTATACAATTTCTGAGATATTTCGCTAGCATCGGAGCGCGCCTGTTTATTCAGCGTTACGGCTATAATTTTACTAGGCTGTTGACAAAGAAAAATAAACGAAATCGTCACCATAACCAAAAAAAAATCTTTCATTGAGTATTGTGGCATTGTGCGCCACAGCGGCCAAAGCTAAATCTTTGTGAAATTGGCAATGTCCGCGGTGGCGGACAAAATATATTGACAACCAATAATACCAAAAAAAGAAGAGGTTTTAGGGTTTTAAGTGTTATAACTAATCATAGGATTATTATTTAATAACCCAGTTCAAATTTCAGTACATTTATAGGCACAAAAACACAAGAATAACAATTAATATCTTGAGCAAAACTTCTCACGGGGCTTAGGTCACAACTCACAAATTATAGTAGTAGTATTTCCTATCATTACTTTATAAAATATATAAATATTTTCTAGATTTTAAACTATCGCAGATTAAGAAAAAAATGATTAGGTTTTTTTCGTCTCAGCGGACTTTATCAAATTAAGACTTAAATAAAATACAATCCGTGTGCTAATTACGTCACTAACTCCAACTATTACTTTTTTATCTTTTAACTATTGTCTTTCTTCTTTCTATTCATCACGCAAATATTTGTAAATTAACAAATAGTGATATTATACAAGTGTGTACTTCGTATTACGGAATAGGTTTATTTTAACTTACAAGTTTAGTTTCGAGGTTTTCCATCCATTTAAGGTAGGTACAATGATAATTAGAAAAAAAATCCTAATGATTGGATCTTTCGTTCAGTATCGTAAAAATACCGGCTGTTTTTTTTATATTTTGCGGGTTCCATTCCTGGTTCAGGCAGGCAATTTAAAAACCTTTGAAAGATGTTCCAATTATAGTTTTTAAAATCAAAATTAAATCTTCTCTCAGTAAAATATTCTATCTACAATATTGACTTGCAAACGTATGGAGCACTCTGTATAACCTAGCTAATATTTTGATCTACAGTTCTCTCTCGCTCGGAGTACTAGAATAAAAGCAATAATATAGTGAAATGATTACTGATTTACTTGCATCAAAAATCCATATTAACCCTATGAGCAAGGGTAGGAAAGTTCACGAGACAGGAGCTCGTTTCATACACACAGACTACCACTTCACAAAGAACCGTTTTTTTTTCTCTATCAATCAACTTCAGTTTATTCAGTTTACACTCCACATACCTACGTAACTTGACTAGTAGCATAGGTACTGGTACCTATGTCCTAATGTGTATCGTTGTTTGTGTGCCTAATTATATTAATTTGAATTTTGTAGGTAATCCAAACTAATGTTATAAATTTGGAAGTAACTCTGTCTGTCCGTCTGTTACGATTTCACGCATGAACCGCTAATCTGATTTTGATTACATTTGGGAATGGCGATAGTCTGAGTTCGGGGAAAGGACATGCGTAGTTTTTATCGCGATAACCGATATACACGCGGGCCGAGCCGCGAATGTTCTTTAGAATCGCCAAATGTGTTGCTAACTCGGAAACGGCTAGATCAATAAAGATACTTTTTTTGGGAAGAAAGAAAGGGAAGATTCGTGTGGAGAGAAAAAATGCTTACACCCCCATTTTACTTTTTCCCATTTTATATATTCAGATACTATTTTGCCATTAGTTTTTCGGTGGATATACGAGTTGGTACTATGGCATGATTGGGGGCAATGCAAACAATTCCACGGCGAGTGTTCACGGCCCTGTGATTTATTTTCGTAGCTTTATAAAGCTGTAACCGTTCTTACGATGTACCACACGATACCTTACTTTTATTTTATACTAACTGTCCCGCACAACTTCGTATGTGTCGTAAATTTTCCTCGTTTTTGCAACATTTTTCATTGCTGCTCCGCTCCTGTTTCCTCGATAAATGGGCTACCCAACAGAAAAATAAATTAAAAATAAAACAATTCGGACCAGTAAGTAGTTCCTGAGATTACCGCGTTCAAACAAACAAACAAACTCTTCAGCTTTATAATATTAGTATAAATATATCTACACTATTTTTTAAATAAATTAACTGAAATAGAATTAGGTAATCTAGCATAATGTATTTAATAAACATTGTAAATTTTCATTGTAATAAATTAATACGATGGCGAATTAGGTTGGATAAATATATACTTCATCATTTTTAACTAATCTTATGTCTTTAAACGAGCAATTCTTGTATAAAAATTGTGTTCTCCCCTCGGCCCTTATCGCTTGAACCGTGTCAAAAAATACGAAAAAAAGCAAAAAAATAGCGCTTAACAAATACTTTAAACTAAAATTATTTTACATGATCGGATTTACCATCATTGAGTTATAGCCGATAAATTGCGTTTCTCAACAAAAGGGCGTAAGTGCCATGAACATACGCTCTTTTGGATTTTTTCATACGGCTACGGCTCCAGAACTTTACACTGAGCATGGTCCGACATGCTTTTGCGCGTTTTTTTATTTAAAATTTTGTTTTTTTATTAGTGATTTATTATTTCATATTTTTTATTATTATGTCGGTAAGATCGCCACGCACAACGTGGGGTTCCGTAGTCTCCCATCCGAATAATGCGGCTTAAGAAGTGGGTTTTCTGTTGTTTTTGTTTTTAACGTTAGTATTTTTCAATGGAATCTGTATGAAAATTTTGTAACTTCTCACTTGGTCTGCTATTACTCGTTAAGTTGTAAAGTCCACTTACGGCCGATCTCAATAACTTACCGACAGTTTAACTTTAGAAGCTACCAAAGGGTAAATGCAACATTTACTTTTACCGTTACCGTCGTTTCAATATCAATATTTACGTAAAGTTAAGTTAAACTAACGATAGTTAAAGTCTCCTCACTCTAGTAATTGTTTCCATCCCAGACGTTTTATTTTTGCACGCAGCAAAAATAATCTTGTATGTTAGTTATTCTAAAAAAAATATTGTTTTTAATATAACGTATTAGATTAGTTACATTATCTCTTTTTTATTATATATCTTGATAATCATACTAAAAAGAAATATTAAATAGTTGAAAAAATGAAAACAACTAAACGCGCTGTTGAGCACAGCGCGCGCATGCGTAATACTCTTTACGCATGCGCGCGCATCGTCGAGGCGCGCATTCATAATAATAAATAGTAATCGTAGTACATATTTAACCTCTGTAAGTTTATTAAAATATTACAGCATTCGTTTATATGCTTATATTTATAAAAAAATAATACCGATTCCTGAAGATTTGGCTAAAATGTACGCGATTTATCTGTTCGACTGCAAATACAAAGATTAATCATAAATAATTGATGTATGATATAAATTGATAATGACTCTCATCGGATTTTAATGTGTGCAAGATTTTTAATTCTTCAGACTGCTTGAAGTGGGTGAAAATTGAACTGAACCATTCTATAGTTTATAGGTTGATGTGTGTTTAATTTGTTAATTAAGTGTTGTGTTTAATTTGTTAAAAATGTGATGTGTGAAATTTGTTAAATAAATCTTAGTTCTTGAGGACGTCAGTGTTTTTATTTTTCTAACTTGCTAATGATGCGCTTATTATACCTACACTGAATCTAAAACCTTAAAAAGAAAGGTGTATAACGGTTAATCTAATTAGTTTTCAAGGCCACCTTTGTATTAGGACCCTGATTTCGGGTAGTGTAATGTATGTTTCTGGGTACTGATACGACGATCTCATTGCCGTACCTAACCTACAACGATAGGTAGTGATATTACGTTTAGCTAATAAATGCGTTCTTGGTTTTTCTTGTCTCGTTTTCTTGATTTTTGTAATTTTCATCGCGTGTCATTGTTTTCTTATTGTTAAACGGTCGATTTTGGCAGTTTATAATTTTATAACAGCTAGTTAATCTATGAACTAAAGTTAGTTGTCAAAAGCGTTATTGAAACGCTCTTTTTTATTTTTCTATGAAGATTAATACCCGAGTCAGGTGGGAGTCCTCCAAACGGTAGTTTAAAGTCAGAGGTAAGATTTTCTATCCATCGACGGTTATTGAAACGCACAAATGTCAGTTTCATCACCTAAGTTAGCTATTTTTACAGGCAGTTATTGGTAGTTACGTTATTGAGACCGGCCGTTAGTTGTGATAGTTTTCCTTTTAATTTTACTGTAAGTAGTAGTAGAAAACGGAACCCTTATAGTTTCGTCATGTCCGTCTGTCTGTATGTCTGTCTGTCTGTCCGTATGTCACAGGCATTTGACTCAAAAACTACACAATGAATATTGATTAAATTTGGTGAAATGGTGTCTAGTAATAGCCGCGACTTAGTTTGACAGCTAAATAAAAAAAAACAGGTGCTAACCATACATATAACAGAAGCTGAAACTTATTTTGTTGAACAAACATCAACGTGTGGCACGTCAATCGACAGGTCTTTTAAATACATAAAATTTAGTTTTTTGTGTTATGATTTATTATTATATATGTTTTTGTTATTATGTCGGTAAGATCGAAAAATATTATTTATATCTCATCGTATGTAATTCGTGTCTAAATATAATTTCCAAAATACACAATTTACCAAAAAAAAACGGACTAGAGCATGTCGAACCATGCTCAGTGTAAGGCCGTTGACGTAAAAATCCGATCTGAATAAGTGCTCCAACAGAAGAGTGTTATGTTCATGGCCCTTACGCCCTTTTCTTGTATATCCGATCATGTCGAAAATAATTTTAGTTTGAAGTATTTATTAAGTATTTAGGTACTATTTTACCTTTGTGATTATTAATACAATTATTGCACTTCAAATTATCTATTATTATAATTATCCTATCAAATTACTATTATTTTTTTGTCCCACAGGTTAAAACATAGGGGGAGGAGACACAATTTATGCAATTTTCAGGGCGATTATTTCCAATCAACAAAAAAGTTTATTTGAAACCTTACATATTTTTAAAGGCCTTTCGAATGATGCCACACGGTGATTTTTGCTGTTATTTTTTTAAATGTATGGAGTGCCTAAAAATATTTATTTTTATCAAACTAAGTAGCGGCTACTACAAGACGCCTTTTTACCAAATTTCATCAATATATTCATTGTGTAGTCTTTGAGTAAAATGCCTGTGACATACGGACGGACAAACAGACTATTATGGACACTATAAGGGTTCCGTTTTTGCCATTTTGGCTACGGAACCCGGAGCCCCGAGCAAAGCTCAGTCATCTAGGTACTTTATTAATCGTAGGTTCAATAATCTGTAATTAAACTTAAATTTTTAAACCGTGATATTATTCTGTACATATTTTAAATTGAATTAGAATAGTTAAGTTATAAGTTATATTTTGTATTTTTATTATTTTATAAATTAGTTAAGTTATTCAATTATTGTCAATCTAGTTTACCTATTATTGTGTGTTGTATATTAAATAATATTGATTAATTTTCAAGGTGTCTGTGTTTATTATGACTGATGCATGCGGTATTCTGTAATCTAAACATACCTATATAATCACTTGTTCTGACTGACTGACTGATTTATCAACACAGAGCCTTAACTGCTAGGGTTACAAAACTAAACTTTTGGCAGGTGATGCCTTTTATATTGTAGGCATCCACTACGAAAGGTTTTTGGAAAAGCAACCCCTAAGGAGGTAAACTAAGGGTTGCAAGTTTTTGTGAAACTCCGTCGCAAGATATATGATAAGGGGGCAAAAATCATCTACGCGGGCGAAGCCACGGGCGACAGCTAGTTAATTATACAATTGTTATAAAGTAAACTGAAGTATGCACTAGTTAATGATGAGTTATTGTAATAATTGCTGGTGAATCAAATGAATAAATAAATACTTACCTACCTATCAGGGTAGATAGCCTGGCAGCGTTTACTAATGAGCCGTATCATTAATTATTACTACTGTGGAATGATTGTGTCACCATGTCATAGCATAGTGCACCTATGTGTGTGTGTGTACGCGCACACAGATAATCAGGTAAGTAGCTTTTTTGAAAGCCACTCGTGGTCCGAAATGCTACATTCGACAAATGTTAATGATACGGTATTTGTAACGAAGATCTATCAACATATATATCGCTACAATATTTGCGTAAAAAAGTAACTTAAATTAAGTTCCCTACATACACGCGCCTCGAGTATTTGTTTAACGGAGATTGCCGTTACCAATTACTGAACCTTACGTAAATAGCAGATCGGCACGGCTTTTTATAAATATACAATAAAAAGTCCGGCATTGTAGGCTCAGCAGAGTAAAACAAACATTTACGATAAAACGGTACTTGTTGGTGTGGACAGACGAACAAATTAGGCTGTCTGCGGTTAGCATACCTACAGGTACCTATACCTTATTGAGATGACGCAATGAGAACAACAATGAAGCAGACTGGGTTATGTAAACAAGTAGGTACCTACCTACTCATTATACTATATAATCGAACAAATTTTTATGTTTAATACGTTCATCTTTTTTGTAAACTTGTACAATTGAATACGCAATTTGTCGGGTATTAAGATAAGCTTTCATCCGCAACTTTTCACGTGTTTAAACTTTGCAACATTACTCTGCGCGCCGACGGGCATGAGTTTCAAAAAATCAACTTACTTGGCCTCTATGAAGGGCTGATGCACCAATAGTCAAAGTATGTATGGCGCCGTTTACGAGGTCTGCGACAGACGCGCAATATATATTACGGGTCTTAATCGCGTGAATAATTTAAGGTAAAATACCTTGTTTATTGCCCGACGTTTCGGGTCACGGTTAGACTAGTTCAGCTCAGCGTCGCCTCTGTGAAGCGCGGGTTTCGGAAACTACCCTCGCTTGATTTTTATCACTCACTATTACGGAACTGTCGGTACTTTGACACACAACACTAAGGATTTTAACTTAAATTATTAACGCGATTAAGACCCGTAATATATATTGCGCGTCGGTCGCAGACCTCGGAAACGGCGCCATACATACTTTGACTGTATAAAGATTATGAAAAACACACACACGCTATTTTCGACCTTATTGGCAATGCATAGTTTTCTATATTTTTCTTAAATACATATGTAATCAGCGACATCTATATTACCTAGAAAAAGAGTTTTTAATGATTTGCCAATAAAGCCGAAAGCCTTTTTTTCGTTTATGTATAATGAAAAAAGTATGCTTGCAATTTTCGACGATGAAAACGTTCTCACTAGAAAACCAATAATGTATCCATGTTTTTAATATACCTAGTTCCCAGTAGGACCAATATCTCTATATTTGGTTCTCTCAATCATAATTCTAATGGAAAGTAAACATTCTCTATCGATCCACTTATTCATTCATCTCCATGTTTGGTTCTAATGAGAAAAAAGTGTCTCACAGGAACCAAAATGGATCTAGACTTTGGTTCTATAGGGCATTATCGATGGTTAGTCTAAAACCTCACTACGTACCACCGGAGTGGAGGGGAGTGGGGTGTCAAAAATTGGTTAAATAAAACATCACGTGGTTAACCCCTGTGACCCCTTAACTAAAACCGCAAGTCTTGCGATTGTCGTCCGCCAGGTTTGCGAATGTAAAACGCAGCCGCGGCGGAATGATTCCGCGCGAACCTTCCGCCTCGCGAGTTTTGAAATAAAACTGCTTTTCGGCCTCCGCGGCGGACGTGGAAACATTCCACGCCGTGAGTTAAGTTTCCTAGTGTTAATCGGTTTCTTTGGTTCAACATTTGAACGTTTTCAAATCGTCTCGTAACTGTGTATTACTGGTTGTCATAGTAACTGTTGTATTTATGCAAACTTGTAGTAACGCTGTACTGGATTGCTTGTTTCAATATTAATTGGAAAGATTTTAATTAAGTTACCTATGTTATTCAAATTACATTAATTAGTCGGGTTTTAGAAATTATTCAATATTAATTCATTAAAAATACTCGAATTTCCAATGGGTTGTTTATACATTGTCAAAGTGAAGTTGTGTTATTTGTTGAATAAGATATTGTCCAGCCAGGTTGACAGCGATATGTTAGAGTGTGCACACAATAGAATTTTATGCTGGACAGTCTTGAAAGCTCATCGAGGTATGACGACGTTACGTGTTAGTAGGAGAAGAGACATAGACGTACCCGGAATCATATTTCAAGGTGTATGTACCTATCTTTTACGAATTTCAGGGTGGTTCATCCTTATGGGAATTTCGATCCCTTTATGAGTTAAGCCACTTGTATTGCGTTCTAACAAACAAACTCTTCAGCTTTAAAATATTAGTCTAGATGAGTTTAAAATACAGTTGTTATTGTAAAATTACAAAGATACATTTCAACTAAATTAGGAATTTCTTTATTAAAATATTATGGTAGTTTATGATAATTACATAAGTATATATTTTTATGTTTATTAGTATTACTTGGGTTCTAACTAACATCTTATATTGCTTTTAAGGATAATGAGATGTAAGTGGAAGTTTTTTCCTGTTGTGATGTGATTATAATAAAATCTGCCTGTCTTAGCTTTGCACGGATGTCACACCGTAGGTTTTATACCTTGAGTTACATTATTGTCCTTTTCATAGAGATCTCAAATTATTTGGACAATAAAATATAGCCTATGTTACTCCTCGATAATGTAGCTTTCTAATGGTGAAAGAAGTTTTAAAATCGTTCCAGTAGTTTTTAAATTTATTCGTTACATACAAAAATACAAACCTTTCCTCTTTATAGTATTAGTGTACATTATAGGTAACAATGTCTGCCTCGGTAGCGCGGTGGGAATGTATCCGGCTGCTACGCAAGAATTCCGAATTCCCACACGGGACCCCTTTGTGTGATCCACAAATTATTGTTCCGAGTCTGGGTGTAATTTGTGTCCGTGACTTGCATGTTTGTAAAGTCCCCCGCGACACAGGGCTTGTACCCTACTGTGGGAGTACTTTTAAAAAAAAAAAAGTTTTTGTTCACACTCCTTGTGATTAAAATGCAATTTTTTTTTGTCTCATGTGTTGTCTACAGAAAATTAACTAAAATTGGTATCAATTTTGACTACCTCAGTGGCGCCGTGGGAGTGTGCCCGACTGCTACGCAGGAGGTCGTGGGATCGATTTCCCCACGGGACACCACTTTGTGTGATTATGATAACCTACATAACCACGAATCGGCTAATATATCTAAACCATTTAAGAGACTATATCGTATATAAAGACCCCAATTCAGTTTTCAGTAGAATTTCGAAGCGATTTCTGCAAAGAGTGTGAAGTGAATTGTACGAGTACAGTGATTTTGTGCACGTTACCACATACATATAAGACTATACGACAGCAGTGGTATTGAAGGCAATCCTTTTTTATAAAATCACGAATGAAGATTATAAAATATTGCTAATTTTACTAATATTGATCACCTGCCTGTTCTCCATTTCAGTGCATGTCGCCCAAAGTAAAAAAACATATTATATTATTATTATTATAATCTCAGGAACTACTGATCTGAATTTCGAAATTCTTTTACTGTTTGATAGCCCATTTATCGAGGAAGACTATAGGCTATATAACATCACACTACGTCCAATAGGAGCGGAGCAGCAATGAGAAATTATGCTAAAACGGGGGAAACTAGGACAAATCTGGGGATACCCGGATTGATGGCAACTCTACGCGCATAGTAAAGCGTAACTTATCGCTCAATTTTAAAGCAAGACAATAATATATAGCATAGCTTAGTGTGTGTTCTTAAGAATGTATGATGAGCGATATTGTTGTGCAATGAACTTTATGCTATATATTATAGCGTAGTCAGAAATGCGCTTTAGAGGACTAGTGCAAAGACAAGATATAAAATTATATTATAAAATAGGAGACTTGAGATTCAATATATCAACCTCAATGGGTTAAATCCTAGAAGGAAATCGAACCCAAAACCTCTAGCTTAGCAGTCAGCATGAGTCAGCGTCACTAACCGCTAGATCCACAGGCCAGTCGATTTACCACGTTATTTTCACAGCATAGAGTTTCTTACAAAAATATAGGCTATTTCAAAGAGGGAGGATCGATTTTCTTTTTTTTTTTTCTTTCTTAAATAACTTAAATATGACACTTAAATTAAATATGACGCATTTCATTTTTTTTTCATGTTACACTATGTCGTTTTCATAACGGTTTTTAATTTATTTTTTTGCCCCTAAAATGCCACTCATGTTCAAAAGTCAGACTTCTAATAGGTTTTCCTGTAATCTATCTCTCTCAGTAGCTTCGGAGATAGGAGGGAGGGGGAATGGTCTATTTTCATTGTTTTTCTTGAATAACTTCTAAACTAATTATTTTTAAATTGTAATAAAATTATATTACATATCCTTACAATTAGCCCTTCCTTTTATTTAATATGTAACACATATTAAATAATGTCTTAAATTTTTATTTTACCCCCCAAAAATGACCCTCATGTTTAAAATTCAGTCTTCCTGTAGGTTTTCCTGTAATCTATATGTTAAGAACTTCGTTTTGGAATTGTCTATGTTTATGGTTTTTCCTAAATAACTTTAAATGTAACGATATTAAAATTATAAAAAAAAAATATATTTTATTATATTTAATATCCTTACAACAAGCCATAGTTTGCGAACTTTTTTTTAAATTTCCTAGTTTGCCCCCTAAAAATGGCTCTCAAATTCCAAACTCTTCTATTTACCTTTTGCGTACTTAATCGGTCTTATAGAATTTAGAAACACGAGTGATCCTATATGGGTTCCGTTTTTTCCTTTTGAGGTACGGAACCCTAAAAAAGCACAAACTCGCTGAGAAACTTATTTTTGTGTTCAGTTCTGCTCACCATAGTGAGCAGACACTCAGACAGTGAGTGGCGACACTGAGCCGACGATTTCAAGATTCGGTCCCAGCCTCGTCTTTGTTTTGTATTTTGAGGGGTGAAAGTGTCATTTTGAAGGGCCCTTCAAAATGACACTTTGTCGGAAAACATTGTCTGACTCCTGTGCCTAATGATAAAAACATCGCCTTAACACTACACCCCAAGGTAAGTTTCTTAACACTGGTTCTTCCACCTATTATGGTGACCAGATAGTCAGGTATGTGCAGATAGACGTGAGTCGTACCTATGCCAAGATTAAAAATAACGGGGACAGTGCATTTAGGGCGACGCACACGAGTTCCGTAGTTGCCCAGCAACAATAATGCGGTATAAGAGGTGTGTTTTCAGTTTTGTTTGATACTAGTAACAACGTTATGCAGGGTGTTTGGAGAGTGAGTAGCCATAGGAAAATAGTTGATAGGTGATGCTGTCGGCTATTTGTTGCGCCTAATTAAACATAGGTGTCTGGGAGAAGGTTTGGCGCATACAATTTGTCTGGCTGAGCAAATATATGTTCCATATAATCTCCTAAATAACATAATTATATAAGAATCAAGCATCAGAAAATAAGATAAGTTGTCAGGTTTTTTGGCCACTTTAAAATGTCTGGCGGAAGTTATGGCCGGCGGGAAGTGTCTGGCAATGCTAAATGCTTTTTATAGTACATATTTTACACTATTTAGATGATAATCAACTGTAAGAAAATAACTTAGTCTGATTTATTCTTACCTTTCTCACCAAAAATTGGCCGCCTATACAGCTTAGCTGGTATGTTAGCATTGAGAGTACATATAAACACCACCCGAAGCCTCACATTTTATCTGTCAGAAAATAAAATAGGTCTGGCACGCCAGGGATCTTGGAATATAAGAGTTACACGAATATTATGTATAGTAGAAATATTCCTATTAAATAGATCTACAAAAACTGGGCAAGTGCATATCGGGCCGCGCACAATGTAGGGTTCCGTAGTCCCCCATCCAAATAATTGGGCTAAAGAAGTGGGTTTTCTGTTGTTTTTGTATAACACTGCTAACAATGTTATACTTAACAATAGTTTTCAATGGATTTTGTACGAACATTTGGTAATTCTATTTTAATCAGCTATTAGATACTGATAAACTTGTAAAAGTGTTTGTAATTTAACTCCTCCGAAACGGTTCGACCGATTGTCATTAAATTTTGTGTGCATATTGGGTAGGTCTGAGAATCGGACAACATCTATTTTTCATCCCCCTAAATGTTAAGGGTAGTCCACCCCTAATTTTTTTTTTAATTTTTAGGTAAATTTTTATTTTTTATTTTTTTATGATTCCGGATACAAAAATACATACAACCCTGAATTTTCACCATTCTACGATCAACCCCTATTTTGCAAAAACGGGTTAATTTGACGCAGACGAAGTTGCGAGGGTCAGCTACTTTCACTATAATATTGTATTTAATTTCACTGTTATATACTACTACCGTGTTTTTTTTTAACTTAGTTTTTTTTCTTCCCTTTCTCATCTGGTACCTGAAAATTGACCATATACAACTTAGCTGGTATGCTAGTATTGAGTGGACATATAAGCACTACCCGAAGCCCCACATTTAATCTGTCAGTAAAAATAGGTCAGGCAGGCCTGGGATCTTAGAACATTACGGTTTTCGGTGCGCACGCTAAACACGCTTTCGCAGATGGCAGATTTTTAATCTGACTTATTTGACAGTTTTTGTTACCTTTTGGCCAATTTACGAACTATCATTATAGCTATAGGCTATAATTATATTTCGTAAATTGGCCTATTATTCCGATGTTATTGGATTGGTATGTTATTCCGATGTATAAGCTACATAATTGTAAAGTTTAATTAAAATTCATTCAGTAGTTTTGCGTAAAATAGTAACAAACATACATACATCCACACAAACTTTCACATTATAATTAATATTATATATTAATAACATTAACTATAAATATTATGTAGATATATATATTATAGTAGGGGCAGTAGGGATTGTACAGGTGACTTTAATGGAAACACCTACGTTATGTCTAAATTTTTACCTGTTTCATACTTAGGTATTGTTTAAAACCCAACAATTGTCCCTAGATATCAATGTGATTGATGCCATTAATTCAACAAATTTACCTTCAGATATGTTTCTACGCTCTCGAGGCTTAAGTAAACCATAGGAATAAAAATATTTATCGTACTCGCCTCTTTTTTGCCTAGTATTAATCAACGTTGTATAGAAAATGGAATATAATTTATGATCGTGTTCATTTTGGATGTCGGAACGGAATAAAACATTAAACGCTTTTTACAACCGTGGTGCGATTTATGAGCCAATGGAGAGATTGTACTAGATAGTATACATGCAACAAACTTCTATCTCTTATGAAATTGAATTGTTAGATAGGTTTCTAACGTTAGTGGGTGCGACTGAGGGATGTTCTAATGAATACTTATTATGTTTTCACTAAACCACCAACGTAATCAATAACAATTTATAATCCATCTGATGACAACCAACAATCTTACTTTGTAATGCCTGGAATTTGTGTATTCGCGATATATCTTCGAAATTTGGTATAGAAGTACTTCGAAACTCAAGGAAGGACATGGACTGCTTTTTGTAAGCAGTGCTGTATTAAGGAAGCGTGAGGCCTGTAGAAAATTCTATCATGGGGCCCTTGCTTTGGGTATGTTATGACCGAAAAGTTACGCTCAGGTTGTGGAAGGCGACCTTAGATATGCGGGGCTCCCTTTTGTGCGGGGCTAATTCTGCTATACGGTTAATCCGGCATTGTTTGTTAAAAGTAAAAAAAACGGGCCTCGCACAATGTAGGGTTCCGGATAATGCGGCTTAACAAGTGGGTTTTCTGTTGTTTTTGTTTTATACTACTAACAAAGTTGTACGTATAAGCATTTTTAATGGAATCTGTAGAGAAAAATTGTTACTTCTCACTTGGTCTGCTGTTGTAAGGCCTACTTAGCTGTGATAGTTTTCCTTTTAATTTCACTGTAAATACTACATTTGGGGGGTGCGGGGGTGGGAGGCACTTAACTCTAACAAAATTTTGCAGTTTAAAGCTTATTATTTCCCAAAGGTATCCCTAAATCAAGAAATGATCTTTACAACCTCAAATGTTGTAGTGATGATACCCCACACGTTGGGGTAGGTGAGTAAAAAAAATCACATCCCTACTTTACATATAGGGGAGGTACCCAATTTTTTTTTTTTTCTAAATTGCATTTGTTAACTTTGTCGGCAAAAGTAATATGTGTGTCCAAGCAAAATGACAGCCTTCTAGCACTAACAGTCTCTGAGCTAAGCTGCGGACGAATAGACATGGCGAAACTATTTAGGTTCCGTTTTGCCATTTTGGCTACGGAACCCTAAAAAGAACACCGAGGGCCAAGTCTATTTTTGTTGTTGTAATTAGTTATGAAAACTAGGGTACTTTAAGTAACTTCTACGATGTGTTAAATTTTCACCCAATCACGTCTGACTTGACTTCATTGACGTGAGGACTTCTGCGACGTACTGACTTTAGTTTCACAACCAAAGCAGCACTATTTATTATTGTATGTAGGTATAATATTTTAAAGTCTAAATATTTAACCTTGTTAATGTTACGTTATAACATTTTGTAATATAAAAATACTTTAATGTACTCATACAGATAGAAGCTGTAAGTTGATCTCCTTGCGGGACAGGCTTAGACTTAGTGCAAGGAGTTATGTCAAGTGTTTTTCTTTTTTTTAAATTTTTATCGAAAATAAACTTGTAATTATTATTATTATTCCCTTTATTATTATTATTACATGGTTTCATGCTCTCTTTTTCTTTCTAACTCTCCAAAACCTTCACTGCAAAGTTTCCCTCGTCTTTGTTTCTAGAACTGAACATTATTAATTCAGTGAAAACCACAAACATAATTAATTGGGAAGTTAGTGAACTACTTACCTATACTATATTCTGTTTACACTTTGCGTTCGTATAAACATGTACGTATATACGAAATACAATTAGTTAATGGTGATAATCAACTTTACGTAATTTGTTAATGATAGCAAATATCTTTTTTTTCGTGTGTTATGAAATCGTGTTATATATCTAAGTAAACAGTGGGTTACTTTCTACTCGTAGACCTATAAGTTTTTTGTTTTAATTTTTTTTTTAAAGCCGACTCCCGCAGTAGGTTACAAGCCATGTGTCGCGGGGGACTTTACAAACATACAAGTCACGGACACAAAGTACACCCAGACTCGGAACAACAATTTGTAGTTCACACAAAGTGGTGTCCCGTGTGGGAATCAAACCCACGACCTCATGCGTAGCAGTCGGATACACTCCCACCGCGCCACAGAGGCAGTCACTACTACACTTTTTTTATGGTTCATCCAAAAAGATTAAATTTCAGTGGAAGGTTGGGTATATTTTTGGTGGGTTTACCACTTATAACTAAAAAGTGAGTTTGACTGAAACAGGGCAAGGATAATCCGAATGACTAACAAAAGCACCCTACCAGTAAGGGATAACTTTATGAGATGAACACCGCGTTGTCTCTAGCAGTTAAATAACATTTTATTTAGTTGACAACTTGTTAGTTTGAAACAAGGATAGAAAGGAGAATGCTTTTTTACACCTTAGTGATATAAAATCATCACTTATTAGGTAGGTACTGGCGCGGCTTATCGCCTAATTCTTTTTTGCAGTTTTGTTGGTTTAGGTTGGCTCGTTTTCTTTTTTTGTTAATCCAGAGGAAAAGACGGGATTCTAAATAGAAATTTCGTATAAAAATCTTTAAAAAACGTTTAAGTTTGGTAGCTATCTCTAATTAGTCGATAATTTTAGCTTTGTAATTAAAGTTTAGATTGATGGGAAAATTATTCTTTTTTAATTTTAATGCCCCGAGTCAGTAGGTTTATATTTAGAAGTCAATCCTATTAAAACTGAAGTTCAAACTTACGAGAAGCCCGTGATTAGTTCGTCAGATCAAAGAAGATCGATCCCAGTCGTTCAAAACTTTAAGGTAGTCCTACCTACTTCTGTAACTTGATCTTGCTTATAAGAACATAAATGAAGACACTATTACTTTCATTAAAAGTCATAATATTAGGTTAATTTAAAGAAATCCAATAATAAATAATCCATGTTTTTGCAAAATATTCTCAATTCGTCTCTACACACACAGTGTATCACATGTTTTGCATAAAATGTTTTTTTTTTTAATAATCTGGAATGTTATTTTGCAAAACAAGACTTACCTCATCACCTATTACTGTAAGTTATTCTAATTAAACTTCAAATTCTTAAATACATTTATTATATTGTAGTAGGTAATGTAGGTGTACTTTATTGCCAACATCGGACATTTGAAAGAAATACTTATTTAAATTTATGCAATCCAGGAGTAATAAAACACTGTCACCCGTCTTAATTCACTTATTCTGAAATGCCTAAATATGTTTTTCCATTTAAGATACTTAATAGCATTTTTACTTGTTGGTTAGAGTCTTTCGTGCAATCACCGAGGCGTGTCGGAGTTAGACCACTGTTACGGGTGTAGATACATTGCGATGCTAAGGTTGAGCGAGGGGCGGGCGGCCTACACCTAGAGATGGGACACGAGATAATCGGTGGGTCGATTTTTATCACCGCCAAATTCTTACCTGCCCTTAACGAAGCTGCATTTCAGTTATATAAACCATGTATTTACGTGAACACAACAAATTTCACAAGTGTCCCAAAACAGTAGTAGGTAGGTTGCATACTATATACCTAACTCTATTTATGTAATTATTTTTTTCTAAACTGGTAGGAATGTGAATATATATTACGAAGAAGCGTGTAAAAAATTATAGGTAGGTACAATGACGTTTTACATATATATATATATATATATATATAATGTCAAACGTCATTGGGTAGGTAGGTATACGTAAAACACTTTATATAAATATTGATTTAAAACTTTATAAAATAAATGGTGAGTCATTAAATTAGATAATGACTTAAAAGTTACAAACATTTGGAAACCGTGGAACCAATAATGAAGTGCTACGCTTGCAGTTTGGAGAATAAGGTGTTGGGCTAAATGGCGAGTAATTTAGTAAAGCGGCGGAAGTGCGCACGTCACTAGCCGCTAGCTAGTCCGCACTCGGCGGGTAGGCGAAACGAACAGTCGACCGTCGAGGCGAGGGTGGAACGATCGCGTCTCGCACTCCAATCTCTGAACAACTCGCGCTACACGACACGATGCTATCAAACCTCTAAATAAAAACTCTTCTTATACCAAAAATTGATATAGTGCTTCCCTATCACTTTTAAAAAATAATAACTCTACTAGAAAAAGTTTTCGCGTCTATTATGAAAGTAAAATTAGTAATAAAGTTGGAAGTACCCACCGAAGAATTCGGTAACTGGCATGATCTATAAATCTAATCCAGTGCTGCAGCTGCCCTTCACTGTCTAACATAAAGAAGGTAAGATTTCGAGTTAATTTGGAGCCCGCAATTTGTTTGGACAATGTTTGACATACTTTTACCAATTTATAATATAGTATAAATACCTTCTATAAATATGTACTCATTTGTTGACGAACTATTTTTAGCAATTTGTTCTATAAATAAGAGTTCAAAAATTGCGTAATAAGTATTTTGCAATATATATATAATTTTCAATTACCTATTACAGTTTAATTGATCAGATAAATTTATCAGAAGAAAAAATCACGCACATAAAATAAAAGTTATGTCAATAATTGTCATTCATTTATATTTTTTGTTAGGTCATATTTATGCCACAGTTAAAATTTATCTGATGCTAAGCTTTAAGTACCTACATAAGTTTATTCATATAAGTTATAATAAATAAATCGTATATATGTACAACAACAAGCGCTTTTTGCGATTGTTTAAATTGCTTACTGTCCAGTCCGTAACAGGTTGTTTAAACTACTAGCAGGTAACATAAGAGTGTGTCTGAAATATTGTGCTTTGCGAAATTTGTGTGAAGTAGAAAGCTGGCGTTAATAATAATATAATCTTACATACGTCGTAAGATTTGACAATGTTTTTGAGTAAACGTTTACGTTTATAATCTTAAAGTTTCAAAGCTTATCCCTACCTATATAATGTCAAAGGATTAACTACTATTCCCATATATATTATTATGCTCATGGAAAATCGTTTAAAAATGGTTGGTTGAACATAAACAAAGCTTTGTAGAAAAATATTTACTCGTAAATCGCCATGAAAAGCTGAAATACCTACATTTGGCAAAAGGAAATCTGACGACATCACCACTTACATTTTCTTTTATCTTTTAACGGCTTATCATATTTCAAAAAAGGTTTTCTTTACAAATAGAAGTGACTTTTGCGAGGGTAGGCTATCTACCTACTATCGTTCAAGTTTAATATCCATGGAGTATGATGAATAATACTATAAAACCTTTAATAGTGTTTCATATTTGGTAGAAAGTTCATATTTGAATAGTACCTATTATTTTTTCATAATTGACTCTTTATTTACGTTTACTCCCAGATATATATAATAAATGGTAGATAAACGCGAAATTAACAACAAAAGTATTTAAAATACAATTAATTGGTTCTACTAATAGGTCTGTCCCTACATCAATCACAAAATCGCTATTAGCCCGATAACTGAGCTGACCGCACACAAACTCGATATGGCTGTCGCGTTATCCCCACAAAAGCTGTTACCTCTCATCCCTTACCGGTTTTGCAAAAGGCCAATCATGATAATTTGCGACCTGCGAAGATTTGCTAAATCGACATTTTTCAAAGTGGGTTCACCTTAATACAGGAGTTTGGTGTTTTGTTAAGAAAATATTGGTACTTTTACCTAATAACGGTTGTTCAAATCTATTTTTGTCAATTTTATACAACTAGCCCTGGCTTCGCACGGGTGCCATATCGTAGTTTTTAATACTTTGTGTTACATTATTGTAATTTTTGTAGGGATATCTCATTTTTTGACAATATAATATAACCTATGTTACTACCCGATAATGTAGCTTTCTAATAGTGAATTTTTAAAATCGGTCCAGTTGTTGAGGAGCCTATTCAATGCAAACAAACAATCAAATCTTTCCTCTTTATAATATTATTATTAGTATAGACAACGTGTGCCTTTCTGTGGGCAAATTCAATCGTCGCCGTCCTTATAAAATCCAAGTAGATATGCACCCTAAAAAATTTGTTTTTTTTAAAATACTGCCATAAGATGTGACATTATGGCAGCGGATGCAATAATTATGCATAAATAACATATATAATTTGCATATATCTTTATAAATATATAGCTGTGCAACAGCTCCTTGTACACTGTTTCATAAAATACTTAGGTACTTAATATTGATTACATTTTTTTTCTTTTACATTAAATAACATTAGTTACACATATTAGCTTTATGCATTGGTATGTAGTATTTAAGATACATTTATTAAAACTTGCCACAATCTTACCATTTCTTACTCACTTCTCTATTTATACTTAGAGTCAGTCAGTGCCCGATCCGGCCATTTGGCCGCTTGGAGCAAAATAATATTTGCCGCCCTAACTAACTAATTTTGCCAATATAATAAATGCCACCTGATAGGAACCGCGCGCCACGAGGTAGCGCGGTCGGTGCAAATCATTACACTCGATACCGCCAAGTACCTCGCGCGATGGGGGACCGTTTTGACGCTCCGGGCATTTACCCCGCTTGCCTTGCTCTTAATCGGGTCCTGCTTAGAGTCTTCCTTCAATCGTTTGCGAAATCATCACACTAATTAATATGTTACAAACAATATTAAATATTCAGTAGATACAGAGTATATGTTAATTGAGATATATAATTACAAGCTACATAATCGCTAAGCTTTATTAAATCTATTCAGTAGTTTTTGCGTGAACTATACAAATATACATCCATAAAAAAATTTACATTTATAATATTAGTTGGTATATGGCTTGGACATAATTATACGACTGGCCTCTTGGTCTAGTGATTAGTGACCCTGACTGCTAAGCTGGAGGTCGTAGGTTCGATACCCACCCAGAATTATACTCTGTGTGATGAGTACGATTTTTTATCGTGTATGGGTGTAATATGTATAAATGATATGTATGTATTTATAAATATATAAGGATGTTTATCAATTGTCCGGTTGCCATAGTACAAGCTTAGCTCAATTGTCCCAAGATATATAGAAGGTGCTTAATCTTAGATCAAGTTTAACTGTGACCTTTACAAAGTAGACCTTTACAAAGTAGGTATTATGCTGACCGTTGAATTTACAAATATAATTTATTTATCAATTTACTTGAGGACTTACGAAACAAAGTTGAAAGAACGTACTATTATATTACAGCCAAATAAATAATTACAAACTCATCTTATGCTAAGCTCGTTCCTTAGCACAAAAGTCTCCGTCAGATATCTAAATGTAGGACGGATTAGCTGGTACTCAAACATACCCGTTTGACTCCAACGTTCTATAGATCTCAACCTGAGTAGGAAGAAAGTAGAAAAAAACAACAGGTTGCTGGCAGAAGTGAAAACTTGAACATTATTACATACTGGTAAAAAAAATATTAATAATTTTCGATTTTGCTGACATAATAATAATAAAAATATGAACTAATAAATCACAAATCAAAAAACCAAACTCAAATATGGTATCATTGGATAGATATTAAAACAATCTTAAATACCATATTTAAAAAAAAAACACGAAATCCCGAAACATTTGTTCGTATATGCACTTTCATTGCACCCCAGTATACCAATAAGAGCAAATTTTCAAAGAAATCCTTAAAGAAATTCCTATACTAAAATACATTATACTTATTTTACGTTATATAAAGAGCCATCGCTGTTATAAGCAGTAAGAGGAAAATATAAAACCATGGAGGTACAAACGACCCATAAAATGAGATAATCGTCCAAGTCTGTGGAGTTCAGCAAGGCATCTTGAAAATGATAAGCTTACAGCTAGTCAGAGTAATGTACGTATAATAACATTTTGCTTGCTTAGCCAACATCATATATAATACCTCAACCTTACCTTGACGGTTGAACACTACAAAGCCATATTTAGAAATAACTCTTGAAATAGTTCTGAATGCCCTAAAATATTTTGTTAATTTATGAAGGCTGTTTTACCTTTTTTGGTTGGTTTGTCAAAGAATAATAATAACCTGTACCAATCTATATATATATATAAATGTTATGTTGGTTTGTGTACGCTTCAAAAACTCAAAAAGTTCTGCACCGATCGAGCTGAATTTTTAGCATGGTATATAATCCGCATCAAGGATTGTTTTTATCTAATTTTTGCATCAGTCACATATTCGCAACCGCGAAAAAACAGTTTTTTTTAGCGATCAGCTGTGTACCAATGACCGCGCCATTTGCCGAAAGCGAGGAAAACACTCGCTGACAACCGCTATAGTAATGGCGCAGTCATATGAGAAACAATATTCGTTCCCAATTACATTGTTCATTTACAAAAAAAATTGCGTTTGATTCTGATTATTTTACAATCTGAATTAAATAATTACTTAAATCAAGTAAGTAGAGGTTATATTTTATTGTTTTGTTTCTCATTTCACAACCATTAAATCACAATGTGCCACAGCGAAGCGTGGCAGGGTACAGCTAGTACCTTTTTATAGATAACTCTTCTGTGCGTATGTATGCCACTGAACTCCTCTTAACGGCTGGATCGATTTTAATGAAAGTTTTTGTGTGTGTTCTAGTGGATTCTAGAATGGTTTAGATTCACAAACAATTGAGCCCGATTCACAAAAAAAGAGGCGGTACAAAGTACGCTGGGGCAGTTAGTAACAATATATTGTCTTTCTTTATGTCTATTACTCTCTCATGGTCTGCTAGTAGTAGTATGTTTTCACTGTACCACTGGGCCTAGAACTTATTATGATGATTTTTTTTCTGTGGATAAGATAGTTTTTGTTGCGGTAACCGGAATCCACGCATCAAAAGCTAGTTACTACATAACTCTATTGTAAAAATCAGCCGCTAACGATGCGTTATTATCTAGGGATAGCCGACTTCATAACGATAATTCAATATAGACAAAAATAAACAGACAAAGAATGTGATCTTCTTTTTAAAATAAAACGTAGCTATCACTGTGGGTCACTCATTACTCGCAAACTCTAACTGATAAGCTATATTGCTTGTCTTAGGAGTGGGTTTTACCTAAACTTGATAAGCTGAATTGCGTGGGTAGTATATTGGGTTTGATTCGAGACTACATGGATGATGCTCAATTGGTCATCAATACACTTCGTTACAATCGTGACATATTCCCAAAACAGCACGAATTCGACTAAACCATTAAATGTAGTCCTAGCAGCACCATTCAACTTGGTATGGCAATAGCATTTGTGTATTGGTCATCAAATTTAACGACATAAACGATACTATTTTATAGGTCACATCGGTCAGATTCGGAATTGGAGCATCTGATAACAATTTTACCATATAAACTCGTCATCTATCTATACTTAATCAATACTAATATTATAAAGCTGAAGAGTTTGTTTGTTTATTTGTTTGAACGCGGTAGTCTCAGGAACTACTGATCCGAGTTAAAAAAATCTTGAAATGCTATTTATCATCACGCTACGACCAATAGTAGCGGAGCAGCAAAGAGAAATGTTTCAAAATCAATGGGACAACTAGTATATTATAAAAAGGAAAGATTTGATTGTTTGTTTGCATTGAATAGGCCCTAAAACTATTGGAACGATTTTAAAAAATCTTGCACCATTAGAAAGCTACATTTTAGGGGAGTGCTATATTTTTATTGTAAAAAATTAGTGATTCTACGAAAATTACAGGCAACAGTGTATAATAAATTATTACGAAATCGTGTGCTATAAAACGTTTTTATGTAAAAAAAAATAAAGGCAGAAATAATTAAAACTTGTGCAGAGGTTTCAAGAAAATTGTTCCTACAATTTGTTGAGTTTGGGTTAAATCAGTGCCTTCAAAGGCGTTATAAAAATGTCCTTTGCTTATCTTGACCCTCTTTAGCAGACCTCTACGAGACATTTTTTTTGGCACGGATTAAAGTTATAAGGATAATATTATTTTTATGAAACTGGCCTGTTTTGAGTATTTTATTTTCAATATAAACTCTGAATATGTTTAAAGCAGGTATGGTATCATTTTTTGTAAAGTGAGAATCATAAATAAGTTATCTAGGTAAAGTGGTAAAAGTATACCTACAAAAGCATTTTCTAGAATTCTTATATTTTCTTGGCTTTAAATAGATTTAAAGCTTTAATTATGAATTTTCAGTGCGATTAAGAAATTAATCCAAATTTAACATTTTACATAGTTTTATTTTCGTCACTTTTTCAACAAAAAAACCGTTGGTACTGTTTTTGTTCGTAAACATATAAAAATAAAAATATAATGTAAAGTGAGAATCATAAATAAGTTATCTAGGTAAAGTAGTAAAAGTATACCTACAAAGGCATTTCCTAGAATTCTTATATTTTCTTGGCTTTAAATTAGATTTAAATATTTAATTATGAATTTTCAGTGCGATTAAGAAATTAATCCAAATTTAACATTTTACATAGTTTTATTTTCGTTGCTTTTTCTACAAAAAAACCGTTGGTTCTGTTTTTGTTCGTAAACATATAAAAATAAAAATATAATGTAAAGTGAGAATCATAAATAAGTTATCTAGGTAAAGTAGTAAAAGTATACCTACAAAGGCATTTCCTAGAATTCTTATATTTTCTTGGCTTTAAATAGATTTAAAGATTTAAATATGAATTTTCAATGCGATTAAGAAATTAATCCAAATTTAACATTTTACATAGTTTTATTTTAGTCGCTTTTTCTACAAAAAAAACCGTTGGGTTTGTTTTTGTACATAAACAAATAAAAATAAAATAGCCTCTGTTCTTTTATAACGTATTTTATGTGGTTCTACAGAATCAAATGCAAAAGTTCACGGGTGAAATGTTTTATTAAATTCCTATCCGGCTTGCAGAGATTGCATATAAAATGCTCAGAGCACTGAATGGGAAACTCAACTGTGTGTGCATGTGGAGTTGTAAATATCCTAGAACTTTTAATTTAACGCCGCAGAACAGTGGCCGCGGAACACCGATAAGGGACGGGCGAGAGAATCACGGCGATATTATCGTCGTGCCACCTATTGTTACACACACTCTCTGAGAACATGTCTCCATGCGGCGATTTTATCGCCGCGTTCCGACGAGTTACAAAATATTGTTACCTATGTTGAATAATTTCGTCAAATACGTATTTCGTCAAAACATTTGTAACAATTTCGTCTTTGTTCAATAAACATTGAATTTAATATTTATGTCAGAGTTGAGGAGACCTATTATATTTTTTGGGTTTCAATGTGTCAGCAATAAGTCGTAAACGCGTCATCAGAGGACGGACATCCGACAAATCTGACTGGCCGGATGTTTTATTCAATTGCGGACGTGTATTTGGTGTTTCATAATACGGTATATTTACAAGGCTCACTTTTCATAACAATTTATTATCTTTTCTATGTTTAAATTTGAATATTTTTTTTTTCTAAATACACGGATTTTACAGCGGTCAAATGTGAATCAAAGTGTATCAAGCTCGATCCAGTTGATCCAGCAATTTGTAAACACTAATTTTTGAAATTAGTGTTTTAATAGATAGCCCATTTTTAGAAGAACTTTATTTTTCTTGAGTTTTTTTAGAAACCAGATGCCGGAATAAATAATAGTAGCATCTAAGAGTGATAGTTTACAGAATTTTGATTTGGAGGGGGGAAGGGATCTTGGCTTTGTTGAGGAATCCAAGATTTTGTTTTAGGGTGGTTTGGACCCTGCTGAGGGAAAATTTACCAAATATAAAAACATAGGAAAACACCCAGGAAGACTCGAATAATTTTTATTAGGGTTTGAAGGGGTTAAGGGTCCGTTGTCGCGTTGTCGGAGAGAATTCTCGTAGAGTGCGATAATAAAGAAACAAACAAACATATATTGATTGGTATTGCATAGTCTTATAGTAACATCAGTCTTACAAAAACTCGGTCCTCTACCAGCACCCTAATTCTATGCTGATGGGTCAGAGAGTTCAACAATATCCTCTAGTAATATTATGCTAAGTCAGTGATCTTGTTGCCCGATCCAGTACATATTGAAAATGTTTAAAAGATTTACTTACAATAATTTCTAGTCACTTAGAAATTATTTTGGCCTTTCAAAATATTCACGACGAAACATGATTCAGTCTGTAACTTGAGGAATATTTAAACTAACTCCATAAAAGGGATTCAGCCTCTAAGCTGTAATGTAATCAAAACAACACTTGCAAAACAAGCAAATTTTGAACAAACACTGACTGTTACCCGAAACTTGCTATTTTCATCTTGTTGTCTGCTTGTAACTAATATAAGTCTACCTGAATACAAACTGTAGAGGCTGGTCACGTTTGAAACCTATTCACTACAGAGTACAAAGAGCTGTAGCTAACATTTTGTCTTGACAATACTAGCTGTCTTAGCTATCGCAAGATCTTTTGTTTACGAGTTTGGAAATGAATTTGTTTATAATTGTCTGTTGAATAAAAATTAAACTCATAATTCCCTTGCCTGCACAAATACGCAAATAGCAAATAAGAAAACATAGGTAAAATGGTGGTAACTTTAAAAGAATACAAACCATTTATTTTTAATTGAGAGGATATCAAATATGTATAAAGCACGGTCTCTGACATTTTCTAAATTAATGGAAATCGTAAAACAAAAGTTCAGTTTTATGTTTGTAGGTACGACATAATTAATGAAACGCAAACGTCCATGATGAATCCGTTCTATATTTTATCTTTTCATTTATTTACGTTTGTTCTTTTATTTATTTTTAAAAACATCTAGGTATATGGTAATATTTATTACGAGTTCTATAAATAGCGTCACCAATTAATTATAATAATATTTTGAGATGGTTTCAAACTATGGCAACAAAACTGATAAAATTATAAATTAAGTTTTTATTTTGTTTAAGAGGGGTCGAAAGTGAAAATAACATTTCCATTCTAATATTATAAATGTGAAAGCAACTCTGTCTGTCTGGTATGCTTTCACGATCAAACAACTAAACCGATTTAGATGAAATTTGGTATGGAGATAGTTTGAGTCCCGGGGAAGTACATAGGACAGTTTTTATTGCGAAAACCGACACCCTCGCGGGCGGAGCCGCGGGCGAAAGCTAGTTTTGTTAATAAATTAAATTAAATGCTTTAGATGTCAGTGCAAATGTTAATAGACTATGGTTCAGCGCATAGAACATTGAAGTGGTTCAGCGGACTTATTGGAAAAGGACCTTGAGCAGATATCCTTTATAATTTCCACAAAAGTGACGTTTGCACAGCAGCTGCATTAAATAATTCGGGATTTTTATTAAAAACACGATTATTCTCAAAGTCGCCGCTATTATTTATGTATGTATTTGAAAGAAAGTTTCATGCGCTGTAATTTCCGTAAGATTTAATAATGTCACATAAACGTTTTATTTATAAATATTAAAAAAAACACTATATCATATTTAACAGTAATACCTATAAATAGTTGTGATTTATTGAAGTGTATGCCGATTGTATATTTTAAGTAATAATACCTTGTTTATTTTTTTTTAAATATATCATTTAAAAAAAGCAGTATCAGACACGAAACACATTTCATGACATTTTTTTTTCATTCATCATCAGCCTATCGCAGTCCACTGCTGGACATAGGCCTCTCCAATTGCATGCCATATTTCATGACATATCACAAGACAAACCTTTTTTGACGAACTTTTTGTTATAAAGCAATTATTCTAAATTCTCTTTGGTATTCTATACTTTTATACGTCTTATTTAGTCTATGACAATGGTCAATAATTACTTCTTAGCAAGAAGTTCGTTAAAAATGGTTAAAATGTAAAAAAATAAAATATTACTCGTTTATCGTATGATATGAGGGTATGAGGCGATTATAATGTTATTTTTTTAACAATGTATTCTGCAAAAGATAATAACCAAAAGAGGTTTAGCACTTTATTAGGGTGGTTTGCCTTCTTCAAAAATTGCCATGTACAGAACTTCAATAATAAGCTCTATTTCTCTTTTTACATACAGCATTACATGTAAATTAAATACATAATAAGATACTTACTTAAAGCATTGACTTGAAGCTCAAGCAATGTCAACTATATCTGACAACGATTTACAATTGCTGTGAAAATTCGCTTGTGATGAACTTGATGTACCACATAATCGTAAAATTAATCTCTTTTGAAAAGGGCAAAACAATAAATTGATAAACCGTTATGAAAAGGGTATTGTGTAACATGAAAACAAATGAAAGTCTTGGTTGTAAGGGTCTCAAATATGTACTTTTTTAAGTTATTTCACAATATTTATGAAAATCTGTAATGGTCTATTTTCATGTTTTTTCTTGAATAACTTTCAAACTAATTATTTCAGAATTATAATAAAAATATATTAGACATCCTTACAACAAACCCTATCATTTGATATGTAACACGATACCGTTAGCGATTTTCTTTCAATTTTTTTCTTAATCTCCCAAAAACGACACCTATGTTTAAAATTCAGACTTTTTATAGGTTTTCCTATAATTTATAGGTTAAGAACTATCTTACTTTAGGGTGAGGGGGGAATGGTTCATGGTTTATCCAGAATAACTTTGGAAATAACGATATTAAAACTTAAATAAATATATTGTTAGTATCCAAGCAACAACCCCATGCATTTGATATGTCACACGATACAGTTTGCTAAACTTTTTTTGTTTACAGGGGTGTCTGCTCACTCTAAGCATCTCACAAACAAATTACATAGCTCACCAAATATATAAATACCCAACTACCAACAAGCTTCCATTTATAAATACACAAGTGTTATAACTATAGTAATACTCACTGTCTATGTAAAACAATTACACAAGTTTCCAACACGTAATACTTGGGAGTTATGATGGATCAGCGTCTAACGTGGCACAGTCACTTGGAAATGATGATGGCCAGGACCAGAAAACTAATATGGACTTCTAAGACCCTGAGACACATCGCATCAAAGAGATTTTTAAATAAAATATACATTTCACTAGCGCAGTCCGTCTTAACTTACTGTATATCTGTGAGGGGTGAGGCTACTAAATTGAAGTCATTGGAACTAGAACGAGCACAAAGATCTTTACTAAAGGTAATGTACTTTAAGCCTATAGGTTCTCCATCAGGCAACTATATAAATTTAATGAACTACTTACTGTTCGATAACTATACATTCTACAGGCTGTCCTGAAACTATACAAATCACTAAGTTATAACCGTGATATACTCAATGAAAGGCAGAAACATGCTGTAGCTCCAGTTATAGCTGTAAAAAGTAGTTATGCCAAAAGACAATTTGACAGACCATCCGCACATTTATACAACACGATAAACAAAGACATTAACATTTATCAAATGGATTTCCATCAATGTAATAAGGCATTAACAATGTGGCTAAAAAGTAAAATTTACGACGAGACAAAGGCTCTAATGAACACAATTTCATAGGTTCATGAAACACACACACGCACACACGCGCGCGCGCACACACACACACACACACACACACACACACACACACGCACACACACACACACACACACACACACAAAATTACAAACAAAATGTAGCTAGCCTATAGATAAATTTCAATAAATTATTATTTGTTTTGTTACTTTTTTAGAACTAAGCGTTTTTATTATTACCTAATTATATATATATATATATATATATATATATATATATATATATATATATATATATATATATATATATATATATATATATATATTATATAAATAATTAACCTAACACAAGCATTTTATGTTTAAAAGGAGACTCTTAACACCAAATGAAGCTAAATAAATACTTGTTACAATAAATTATTATTCTCAAAATTATCATTATTATTAATGTCTGTGTTGTCAATTGAAATTACAGTAGGTACTCATGTGTAAGTCACTTATAACGTGAATGCAGGCGGGGATCCAGAGCTTTGTACAGGTTCAGGAGGGGGTGATGAGCAACTTGTGACCCAACTGGCCAAGTATGAGTCACTCGCGTGACAGGGCGGTTCATTTGATTCAATGGTACCTACACCAGCCACCAAACCGCCGAGGGGCGGCCGCGGGGGTGGGGTGCACACAATTTCTTCTCTGTTTAATTCATACGAAGGTGTTATAGGTACCTATAACACACGTAGTATTTTATATGCCTACGTCACTCATATTTGTTGCGAATCATTATTATGGACGAAACACATGTGACCAAAATGCTCTACACCCTTCGGAATACAAATTAATATACAGATCGATATTAACGTTGTAAGGACCGGCACAGTTTTATTAAAAGCGTGGCATGAAAATTGGCTTTACTGCTTTACACACTCGTTCGCTGACATCGCCGTATTTAACGGTGCAGCAACTCTTTTACGTGCGTCAATCCTAAATGTATGAATGGACTCACTCGGTCACACAAAACTTCATTGGTAATTATAAATATATAAAACAAAGTCGTGTTAGTTACACCATTTATAACTCGAGGACAGCTATACCAATTTTTATGATTTTTGTGTTTTTGGATTTGTCCGGAATAGGATAATAGGTATTAAGAACTTTGGATACTTAACAATAAAAAAGGAAAAATATTCTCATACAAAATATTCATGGGTTTCGTACCTGTCAAACATTTAATGTTTATTCCGTCGATACGGTAAAGTCTACCCATTGAAGAACATATTTAGAAATCGACAAGATATTATATCGACAATATTCGGATAACCGCGTATTTTAGATTTTTGAAATGTAGAATAGTGTCAGATGAGTGTCAGTAATGAAAAGGATTGACATATTTATTGGTTGCCAAATATGTATGCGTGCGTTTCAATAAGTCCTCCTTTGGTGATGTTCAATAACAAAAAAAACTCTGTTTTAGAAAGTGGAGATGGCTGATGCCAACGTTTGTAGATAGTAGGTATTCAGATTAGTTGAAATGATTTTTTGAATTGATTATTTGGAACGGTTTTTATAATTATCGTAGGCTCGAGGCACAGATTGGTGGAATACTTTTACAAACAACGGTCACTCATGTACCTATTAACCTGATAGGGAACGTTGCATAACCTTGCTGAATTCTCAGATTACTTGGCCCAATGAGTCACCAAATTCTAAAATAAAACACACGAATCTCTTCGAAATCTATACTAATATTAAATAGCTGTAGAGTTTGTTTGTTTAATTATTTGTTTGGTTGAAAACAATAATCTCTGGAACTACTGGTTCAAATTGAAAAAAAATTATGGTGTTGGATATCTTTTATCAAGACCAATAAATACCAGCTGAGCATCAATGAAAAATGCTGCAAAATTGGGGGGAAAATGACGCAAACAAAGTTGCGCGGGTCTGCTAGTTAGTAGGTAATAAAATAGACCATTACACAATTTAAATGGACATCGCTAATAATCGCGATAGCTTGGTACTTGTGTCATGTGTTGAACATAAACTGCTTTTTAATGCGGCGGGATTGTTTATTTATAGAGTCCTAGCACCCTCTAGCCATAACTGAACTGCCTGTGACTTCGTTCGCATGGAAATATTGAAAAACAGATGTATCTCACGAGAACCGTACATTTTTCCGGAATTAAAAGCTTATTGCTTTTCCAGACTACTACTACTACCACTGTGGCCAATTTCATTCAGATCCGTTCAGTTGTTCTAACATGATGGAGTAACAAACACTATTCATCCATTAATCCACCTAAACTTTCGCCTTTACAATAATAATAATAATATCTTGGGACAACTCACACAAAGCTATCTTATCCCAAACTAAGCAGAGCTTGTACTATGGAATCCAGACAACCGATAAACATACTTATATATTTCTAAATACATACATATTATAGATAAATAACACCCAGACACAGAATAAACCATTGTGCTCATAACACAAAGTTTTATCCTGGGTAGGGATCGAACCCACGACCTCTTGCGTAGCAGTCGGATACAGTCCCACCGCGCCACAGAGGCAGTCACAATTAGTATGAAAGTATAGAATCTATTATTCGATGCTGACAAATTTATCAGGTTAGATATCATATAGACTGATAAATCGCAATTGGGTTGCCTAGCTAAATCACGGGCCTACACTGTTAAATAATAACTAGTAAACTGGCGTTAGTTAAGTTTAGGTATCCTTGTCGGTTATTAATTGTTTGTTTTTATGAAATGAATGGTTATTTTATCCTTCATGCAAAAGTAAATATTGGTAATAAAATAGAATAATAACGAGTCTGAAGAGCCGTCTTTTTATTATAATTAAACGCTTTTATTAGCTTCATACGTATGTTAGTATGTAACGGAATCTTTGAACGTGTTTTTCACTCACTTCAGAACGTCGGATTTAATTGAAACTTCGCACACTTATTTAAAAGGATACTTATTTATATTTATAGGGATTTTTGAAAATGTATCCCCCAAGGGGGTAAAATAGTGGTTGTAAGTTTATATGAAACTCCGCCAGTTTTGAAGTTAGATGTGTCGAATTTCGTATTTGGCTTTCTGGTTTAAAACAAATAAAAAATTAAAAATAAATAATAGTTTAAAAAACTGAAAAATTGTGACCTTTTTACGATAAACTGATTTTTAATTTATTACTCTTTAGTACAGCTATTTACAAAAGCGTGTTTTTTCAGTTTTTATATCAGAAAGTTCCGTAAATACCTAGTTATTTTTTCTCCTCATATTGTGTACCGTACTTTATCGTACGTTGTACTTTATGACATTGCTTTTTGCCATTTTTTTTATTATAGTATAAACATAGCGATGATGATTAGAAATAATAATTATAGTTTAAAGGTTTTGACAGACGAATGGAATGATTCTATAAGGGTCTCGTTTTTCCTTCAATTTGTATTCGTACGTTAAATATGTCTATCAATCCAAAAGCCTAGATTCAACAACAAGTGCCTCGGAGTCGAGACGAAGAAATCAGCAATTATGACGAACCAAGCCTTCATACACGGGAATCTCAATAATACATTTACTGTTCAACGCCTCTACCTTTCGTTCACTCATAAGTATCTGAATTCCAAGCTGATATTTTTGGATTTATAAGAACGCAGCAGATTAACATAAGGGGGGTACTCTGTTGAGTACTAAATATTAGCTCTATAAATAGTAATGCACGTCTTGGGCAGATCAAAATATTTAGAAATAAAAAGATCAATAGAGATATTTGAGCGCATTAGATTATCATACATGGTTCAGCTTGATATTTTAGACATGCTATCTAATATTCCAACAATTGTGTGAAAGGGTTTTTTAATACGGCATTTTTTCTTTTCGATATTTTTGATTTTTTATTAATTCGCCTTGATTGCGGCTTGTCCAAATCGTGTCATCAATTGGAGCCACCTCCATTGTAAGTTATTACCTCACCACGATAATCTTCATAATCAAATAGGTCCCCACGACGCTCGAGTAAATCCAAATTTAACACGTTGGGCTCCCTAGCTACAACAAGCGGTTATAGGTACTTTCTGCATATTTGAACACACATATGCAGGCTTAAACACCAAAGAGCTGATAAATACGCCAAAAGCTGCGTAGGAACAAAGTGTACTTATGTGACACAGCTGTGTAAGCATGACAAACAACTCAAAACTGTTCAGTAGGTACGCGGCGTATGGCCATTTTAGGACGCATTCATGCGCGCGCCGCTATGTAAGCAGCTGTAAGCGCTATTTAGCGGTCATCGCTTTAATACAAAACCACCCTACGTATTGTTGTACAATCTTAACATTATGCTTAATTTAATTTGCTGTTATGACTGGATATCCTCTTGATACTGGATGTCATATCTACTGGGTTAAGCATTCTTGGCAAAAGAACAATTCTTGAAGTTACAAAAGTTAAACTTACCTACATAAATAAATAAAGCAAAAATATTGTAATCTAACGTAATTTGAGCTGTCACATTTAAAGTGTACGTGATAGAAATATATGAAATTAAAAGAAAAGAAAACGTATTCTAGATTCTCGACAAATTAAGAGAAATCATGAAAAAATCTAAAGTATTACTTTTGAAATAGAAACACGAGCATCAAAGGGTCAAAATACCTGATACCTACATGAAAAATAAAATATTTGAAAACTTCTATTAATATAAAGAAGCTGCTTACATTCCCTCAAAACTTATTTGTTTATTTTGAGATGGGCGCACTAGACGATGTAAACATACTACGCAAATGCGCGCAAAATCATATTTGTTTGAATAATAGGATAATAAAGAATACGGATTTTTAGCACCCGTGGGTCGTATGTTGTTCGCACGCATTTATTTCATGGGGATAGACAGAAAGATTCAATTTGTTGCTTCATTCTGTACGGGTTCATGACAGCTATATCGATGCTGCCCGCTGCAAACCAAAACAAAAGCTGTGGATTGTTTTGTCGATAACATTTTATGTACCATGTACCACCCACCAAGCTTGGTGATTATTACTAAACCCGCTACAATTCGGTGGGCCTTGCTTTCAATGGGGGTTGGGATGTTAATGGGTTGGAATGATCAGGGAGTAGGTATACCATAAATAAAATAAAATAAATGCTCTCCTAACCCATTTCGGTTATAGCGGGCAATCTACAAGGAGATTAGTGAAGTAAACTAGATAGGCTAGATTTATCTCTAATGTATAAAATTCTCGTGTCACGGTGTTTGTAATTTAACTCCTCCGAAACGGCTCGACCTATTGTCATGAAATTTTGTGTGCATATTGTGTAGGTCTGAGAATCGGACATCATCTATTTTTCATCCCCTAAATGTTAAGGGTAGTCCAACACTAATTTTTTTTTTTAAATTTTTAGGCAAATTTTTATTGTTTTATGATACCGGATTCAAAAATACATACAACCCTGAATTTTCACCCTTCTACGATCAACCCCTATTTTTTTATTTACCCCTATTTTGCAAAAACGGGTTAATTTGACGCAGACGAAGTTGCGAGGGTCAGCTAGTTTTTATATAAAATTCTATAAAACTGACTGATGGGTGTTGACCCATCAGTCAGTCAGTTTAAACCACTGATCGTAGAGACCTGAAATTTTAAGGACGTATTCCTTATATAATTTAAGCATCGGATAAGAAGACATTTTAAGAAATCCATCCCCTAAGGGGGTAAAATTATGGTTTTAAATTTGTATGCAACTCCATCAGTTTTAAAGTTAGATTTTTGAAATTTCTAATTTAGTTTTTGGTTTAAAATAATGAAATAAGGGCGTAAAATAGGGGTTGCAAGTTTTTATCAAACTTCGTCAGTTTTGAAGTTAAATATTTCGTATTTGGCTTTTTGTTATAAAAAAGAAACGGTTGTCTGTAAAGTCGGTTTACTGACGATAGTTGAACGTGACAATGTCATAAGAAAATACTGATGGAATGGTTTCGTGCCGAACGCGTAGGCCGATTGTGCCTCTTTGTCGCTAGTTCCGCGCTCTCGCTTGCACTTAAATGGAACGCCTCAGAGCGAGGTAACGCCTCATGAGTCATGTTTTTTCGTGCGTTCAGCCGGCTCCATCGAATTATAAGACGTTGTCACGTCAATAAAGCAACAATGTTTCAACGTTTTTAGAAAATTAACCCCTAATGGGGTTCTATAGGGGTGGCGAGTTTGTACGAAACTACAGCAGTTTGTGAAATTTCTTATTTGGCTTTAGGTTGAAAATTAAAAAAAAATACATGTTTCAGCATTTTCGTAAAATCCATTCAATCATTTTCGTAAAAGCCTCCCCTTAGGCGGTGATTTTTCGAAAATGTTGAAACAATGCAAATCAATGTAAAATAGTGGTTGCAAGATTGTATGTAACTACATCAGTTTTAATGTTATACAAATGTTGGCTTTGTGCATAAAGAACTCTTCTTTTAGCGTTTGAAAGAGAAAATCAACCCTTAACGGGGTAAAAGCATCGACGAAGCAGATAAATATCGCCAAAACGCAAAATTTCCATACTTCAAAATAAAACCTAATAGGATCAAAGCCGCGGGGAAAAGCTAATCCAAGCTAATACTATAAAACCGGACAAAAGCATGTTGGATCATGTTCAGTGCCGGGTTCCGAACCGTTGCCACATAAAAAAATCCGATTTTAATAATTGCACCAGCAGACGAATGTATGTTCATGGCACTTACGCCCTTTTATTGAGAAACGCAGTTTTTCGGCAATAACTGCCGATGGTAGATCCGATCATTTCTGAAATAATTTTAATTTATTGTATTTGTTAAGCGCTACCTTTTTGATTTTTTCTTATTTTATGGTCACACAGTTCAAAAGATAAGGGGGACATAATCTAAGCAACTTTCGAAGCGATTTTTTCCAAAAATATTCACTTAATCAAAATAAATATTAGAAACCTTCTAATGTTTTTAAAAAAACCTGTGGAATGATGTGCCTCACGTTGATGTATGCTCAAAAATTGTTTGTGCTTCTATTACTTGTATGGAGTGGCTCCCCTAAAAATATTTATTTTATTAAATAGTTATCAAACTAAGTAGCGGCTACTAGTAAGACACCTTTTCACCAAATTTAATTAATATTCAATGGGTCTTTAAGTAAAATGCCTGTGACATACGGACGGACAGACAGACATACAGACGGACATGACGAAACTATAAGGGTTCCGTTTTTGCCATTTTGGCTCCGGAACCCTAAAAATTTGTGAAAGTAATTCTGCCCGTCTATAACGTTTTCACGCTTAAATCGCTGAACCGATTCAAATTAAATTTGGTTGGAGATTGCTTATATCTCTGGAAAGGACATGAGTTAGTTTTTATCGCGATAGCCAACACCCAAATCAAAAGAAAGCTAGAATTTAGCACACGAGTGTGAGTGCAAATTTGTTTTAAACTTATCTCTCGATCTACACAATCCAACAGTGTCTACTGAATGAGTTACACGAACCCCTTTAATTGTAAATACTGAGAAATGTGCATTTGACGCACGCTTAGATAGACAATAATCACGGAAACGAAATCTCAGACTATTTCAGATCAGTGCCAGCACAAGTGCTACCCATTGCAGACGAGGATTTTGCAACGTTTAATAGTGCGTTCATACGCTCGCGTTCAAAGCAGCATTCGACGGCCACAAGCAGGAGCGCGAGCGTGTAAATAGGCATGTATGTACTGGGGGCTTAGACAAATGCCACACGCATCTTTTTTGGCACACGCTACTGTTGTTTTTGGTCCACCAATCCAGCAGCAGTCACGTGACGTTTTGTCAACTATATGTCAAATGCATACATTTTCCCGCGTTAGCGTGTGCGGAAAAAGTATCGTGTGGTATTTGTCTAAGCCTCCTGTTCGGCTGTGCTGTTTCGGCTGTGATGCTTACCGGGCTGCTTGGTAGTCTGTGTGCCGTAAGCTAAACGCACCATTACGTGTACTTTAAAAAAATCGTCTTGATTTTTATAAACATTTTTACAAAAAACGTAAATTAATTAAATGAAGCGTGCATTTTGATAGTGCAAATTTGTAATATGGTATGTGACATTAAACTTGAATTATTTTATTACTGGTTTTTATTAATACAGTACAGGTGCCACCTCCCTCAGTTTATTAATTGCATCACTTTGATTGCCCAAGTGCAACGTGTGATTTCCTTCTTTAGGTACTAGCCACCCGCCCCTTCCTTTGGGTAGCAGAGCAATTTATACAAAACCTTATTGAATAATACAGCTAAATGTTCCTCATGAACCATGCCGTCATTGCCGAGCAGTATGAAAATCGTTCGTCGCTTTCACACGCAGACCGCTAGACGCCATGACTTTGATTCATTAGTTCTTATCCAATCCTTATCCTTCTTAACCTAAATAGTATGAAGAAAATATGTTTAGCCTCAAGCTTTCAACTACCTCTATTCCCCACCAAATTTCATTTAAATCGGCCTAGCATCTTCGGAGATTGGCATGTTCAAACAAACAAAGTCTTCAGCTTTATTGAATAAGTAGGTACAGTAGAAGTAGGACAGTTACCTAAGTATTATAAAAGCTGGCTGTCTGTCGTTTTATCGCCCTTTCACGTACGAATGAACTACTAATTCCATTAACCTACATTATCCTTTAAAAAATGTATAAAGATTAGATAATCGTGATAATGACATCACGCGGCAAAAGTCGTAGACAAAAGCTTGTTTTATTTATGCTTAACAGAAAAGTTTGATTATAATTTACATAGTTATTATAGGCCTTAATAGAGAGTATTATTTGGCTACGTGTCTTGCTTTATTAAACAGTGTACTGTACGCGTATTCTAAATTTAAATGTATAGGTACTAGCTGTCCGCGCGAACTTCGTTTCAATTTTGAATCTACACTGGAACACACACACAAAATGTCAAAATCGGTCTAGCCGTTTAGGAGGAGCTCAGTACACACACGTACAGTAGAATGATATATATAAAGATATATATAACTAGTCCGGCAATAAATACTGTTACATAAAAACTTTTTCAACTTTTTAATTACTTTGAATTTGGAACGCGTTTACTATTTTTAAAAGTTCTTTCGATTTCGCGCCATTTCACATATTTTTTCCTGTTCATTATCAAATTACAATATGGATTGTGGTGTTAAAGAAAATAGGATTGCGGTGATTGCCTTGCACAAAGTGGGTATAAAGCCGTCGGTCATATTCCAGACACTTCAAATGCTTGGTATCAGCCGTATGTTCGTATATCGTATTATCAACAGATACAACAACACTTCCTCTGTCGAATACCATAAAGATCGGGGCAGCCGCGTGCTGTTAGTTCTACAAAGGCTGTTAATGCTTAAAAAAATCTTATCGCGAGAAATGAAGATTTCCGCTAGGATGCTAGGACTCTGTCGCGTATTACAAAACAAGACCTAAAGCTCGGTGCTTATCGTTGATATACAGGACATGCTCTTAATCAATCTTTATAATTAAAGAGAGTGGATCGATCAAAACGCCTTCTGTCGCGATACGCAGGTGAAGGGCACAGAAATATCCTCTTTACCGATGAAAACATTTTCACGATTGAAGTGCACTACAATAAGCAAAATGATAAAGTGTACGCTCACAGTCCTTAAGAAACTTCTTAAGTGGTCGGAAAGGTACAGCGTGGTCATCATCCTCCGTCAGTAATGGTTTGGTGGGGCGTGTCTTATCTAGGCGTCACAAAGCTACATATTTGTGAAAAAGGAGTGAAAACTTCAGCCAAAGTGTGTCAAGAGACAGTCTTGGATCGTGTTGTGAAACCTCTCAGCAATACACTTTTTAAAAAAGGTACCGTGGACTTTCCAGCAGGACTCTACGCCTGGTCACAAGGCACGAACTACCCAAGCCTGGCTTGAAACCAACGTTTCGGACTTTATAAGAGCTGAAGACTGGCCCTCATCAAGCCCAGACCTCAACTCTTTAGACGACAAATTATGGTCAGTTTTAGAGGACATGGCTTGTTCTAAACGACACGGCGACATTGAGTCTCTTAAAAAATCTCTGGAGCAAGCAGTGGCAAAATTTCCCATGGAAACAGTGCGTAAATCAATAGATTCGTGGCCAGACAGATTTATAAAAGCCAGTTTCAGATTTCTGGGACTTTAATAAATATAAAGGTAATAACTAAAATGATAACTAAAACTTATATGAGTTTTAGTTATATTACATTAAATCATTAAAAAAAAATGTTTGAGTTTGAGGTATAATACGCATTTCACTACTGAAATTGGACAAAAAAAAAATACTATAACTATGTAATAATAATGCAATCGGCTGTGGCCCCATGGTAGGAGCAATACTGACAACATACACTAAATGCTGCTGGAATTTGACAACACCTTTCGGTTACACGTTGTTTAAATATATAAATATAAGATTTTTACTTTAAAATACAAAAAAGAAAAATTAAAATAATAAAAACTTATAGTTACAAGCTATTGGAGTTGTCTTGTGTTCTTTACAGTACCCATTTACATTAGTAATAGCTTTGATTATATAATGTATAGATGAAGCATTCCCTCAGTAAGCCTACAAAAAAAAGGAAGCTACTATTTATGACGTTTGACACTCGTTGAAAATGGCGCGCTCGAATAACGATAGTTAGAACATCTGTTATGAGTCTTCTTACCACTTAAAAAGTACGTCCAATCGACCGTACTTTTTGACAGTTCTTTGCTTCAATTTTAGATTAAGAATCTAGACATTATATATAATCAAAGGGTATTTTTTTTTTTTTTTTTTTTTAAGTCACGTGTAAAATTTTTTTTATTAATTAGCAAAATGAAAATTTAAGGGTAATTGTTTAAATATTGTTATTTTACAAACTGGTTTAGATTATCCTTAAGGCATCTAACCATAAGAAAAATGACATATGATTTGTATGTCAAATCAGTCAATAAAATTTACTAAACGTCAAAACGATACGCTCTGGCTTCGTTCAAATTTGTATGAAATACAAACTTTGTTGTTATTATTTTTTATGATTAATTTATTAGAGCCAGTGTGACAATTTGGACTATATTTTTTTTCAAACAATTTCATCCTCGTAGCCAGTCAAACTATTTGGGAAAAAAATGTCCAAACAGTTATTTTCATAGGACAACTGGTAGGACTGGATGGAATAGAGGGATATTTGTATTTGTTTTGATGTATTTGCTTTGTGTTATCCTTAAATGTTGATCTCGAGCCGAGTACTTTATCCGTTAGTTATCTTTGTAAAGTCTATTGCTATAAAATAAATGAGAATAGTATGGTATTTATTTTTAGAGAATATTATATATATATATATTAATTAGTGTAATAGAATTTAATTTGACTATACTCATTGTACGATGATGTTCAAGGGTTTCCTTTTTACACGACTGCTCCATAAAAGGAGTGTAACTAATGTTTTTAAGGTTCATGTATTTATTTATGTCCATGAGTATCTTTATTCCACCACTCTTTGTAACTAGGCAGTGTTTTCTTTAAATTTCTAAGTATGTTATCGTTTACAAATAGGTTACATATAGGCTGTCGTTTCTAAAAAAAAAACTATAAATATTGAATTGTCCTAGCCCTTGCTTTCAACATCATCAAACTTGAGGACTACCTAAAACCTATCTCAAGGTACAATAATCAACGCTAACTTACGTTGAAAGCAAATGTTTAATTTCGAATTCTAAATCAACAAGTTAGAGTTTATATTTGATTACATGGTACAACAGTGTCACTTTTGTGATGACACTCAGTGTTGCCTACATGCCTCTAATTGTGGAGTATCTTATAGACTGAGATTAATTAAAAGGCACTTCACACAACTGGTGTGTCGCTGCCGCCCTGTTGTTATATCACTACTTATTAACAATGTATTTGGTTATTTTATTATATTGATACCTATTTTCGCCTTTTGTAGCAACAGTTTTTTTTTACTGCGTAGATTGTTAAAATACCCTTTTAGTGGTTTCACTTGCGTCACTTTTAAATACAAGATTCTGTTCCACTATCGCCCGCGACTCCGCCCGCGTGGATGTCCGTTAGGGGGCTTCCAGTAATTATGTGAGGTGGCCTTCTCCCCCCCCCCTAAACACCACATACAGATTTGGTGAGATTCATCTCACCAAATCTCACATGGGGGTAGGGCGGGGTTTCCGAAAATCTCACGTATTTTTTTTGGAAAGAATATATCTAGAAAGAGATTAAAGTAATCAAATTCAGTAAAAAAAAATTTCATCATTTTTGAACCGTTTTGACTTCCGTCATGCGAGCAACTCACACTCGACCAGTGTTGAGTTAAATGTGAAATCTACGTAAAGTCATGATATCTCACCAGAGGGAGGGGGTCTAAAATTCGCCAAAATCACCTCATGTAATTTATGGATGCCCATTTATCGCGATAAAAACTATCCTATGTCCTTTCCCTTAAACTATCTCCATACCAAATTTTATATAAATCGATTCAGTAGTTTAAGCGTGAAAAGGTAACAGACAGACAAGGCCGTGTGGTACTAGCTTGAGAATAGTACCAACCCATCTCTTCCCGTGGGTGTTGTCAAGGCGACTAAGGCACCTGTCCGACCAACGGCGAGAAAGCGAGTAGCTAGTAGCGATTTTATCGCTTAAGAAACGTATAGTTGATCGTTGAGTGTTCCCACTGCCGGCGAGTACTCGCTCTCTCGCAGCGAAAGCTATCAAAGATAGATCGCTTAGCGTCACTCACCCAGTAACGCGGTGAGTACACTCGCAACCACAGAACACAATATTATCTTTGCTCGCAACACTCGCCGAGAGAATGGATACGGGTCGTTGACATGTTTTACTTTAACGAAACAAATTGTTTACTAAAAAACACGCATTTGGAATTAGCTGAACTAAAAAGTAATAAATCATTTTCTATAAGTTACCTATTCATATAACAAGTATACCTACTCATAAGTACCTAAGTAATTTATACACAATCTATACACTTAATAAAATGTGGTGTCTGTACATGGCCGAACATAGTGAAAAAAAAAGGGAAATGTTCGAAAAGAGAATATACACACAATGCTACATTTTTAGAAATATCTGTCTGTCTCTCGGTTGGTTTGAACACGCATCTCGCAAAAACTACCCGACGGATTTGGTTGACATTTTGCATGCTTATTCTTATAAGGCTGGATTAACATTGAGGACAAAAATTATTGCACTACTTTCCATAGAATCGGTAGGATAATTTTAAATTTAGTAAAAAAGTTTAAAAATAACATAAGCAAGAAACACATTGCTATCATTTTATTTAGAAATGTTTGTTTTTATTCCTTACATATATCATTATAACATATTAAAAACAGTCCGCAGATGTCACCAAATTAATAAAAAAAAACAACGATTATTTTTAACCTGTTTAAATGCTGCTAGATGACGTCACTCTATGAAGTAAGTTGAGGGAACTGATGAAATGTCTTTAACATAGACTTTGTTTTGTATTGTTGTAAAGATCACTTCAGTACAAGTATATTATAATGGTGTGTGTGAATTAGTCAGAAGTAATTGACATTACTATGTTTTAAATATCAAGGAAAAAGCAACTTGTACAACAAAACTTAAAAAATCTTATATAACTACCTTATTTGTTCTTTTCAAACAGAAGTTACTTCGTAACATAACCTAATCTAATTTAAACCTGACTTTGACGCGAACGAAGTCGCGGGCACAGCTAGTAAGTAAATAAGTTCAAAGTAAAAAATCATTTTATCGTAAAAACGCGTGGGGTGCTAGATGTCAATTATTTTAAACATTTTACTGACAGATATTGGTAAAAGTAAAGTCATTAACAAGCACTCCACGTTTTTTTACGATAAAATATATTGTTTTAGTCACTATTTCTTTTGAACTTTTTAAAAATGATCTACTTTTTAGTTCAGCTAATTACAAAAGCGTAGTTTTGAGTTCTGAAAAATCGGAATTCATCAATCCTGAAGTCCTGATCAGGTTATTTGGACAAAATTTATTAAATTATTGTATTGTTGATAAGTGTCTTGATAAGTGTTTAATTCAATCTGACGTTTAAAAGTTATTGAAAATCACGTTCAAAAAGTCCGTTACATAGATATAGATACATTTCAATTTATGAATTAAAATTCTCGCAAAACAAGAATTAGAAGCGTTTTGTTTTTAAATTTGAAAAAGCATTATTATATATATATATATGATATTCATTAAAAAAAGATTATCAATTAAGAAGGTAGGTAAGATGCGCGCTCATGGGCCGACTCCGCTCATTGACTTTGCCGTTAGAAACCTGTCGTCCCCATACATCGACTTAAGTCGCGGTTAGTTTACCAACTGAAAATAAGATTATGATTGCAAAAAGTAATTATATTTTATAAGGGTTCCGTTTTGGCTGCTGCTACCGAACCATACACATGCCAAAACCACGACAATTTTATTTTTCTGCATCATCATCAGAGTTGACAGCCCTGACGCGAACGCTGAGTGAAGGCATAAAAGTCGTGATACATACATGAGCTTGCCTTCAGTATTCTCTTTATTTTCTGCTTAAGCGTAGATCCTGAGTACAAACGAAATTTGATTGTAATTTTAAATGCAACTTAAAGCTAAATTTTATAAGTGCTTTTTGTTTATACGCTCATCTCTAGTCTCGGTGGCCATGAGCGAGTGGAGCGAGTTATTTATTTATTGACTTTATGCACAAACATAATGTACAAAGGCGGATCTAATGCTAAAAGCATTCTCTACCAGCCAATCTCTGGGTGATGTAAAATAAAATTATGTAGGTGCAGGTTGTTGACAGCCCATGCTGTTATGATAAATACAATCCATCGCGCCCAGCGACAAAACTCTCGGATCTACACACTCGCTTCTCGCTGCTCGCCAACTCGTTTGTAGTGCACTCGTTTCTCGCTCATCGTTGTTGGTGGGACCTAAAAATTGGTTTTCCATAAACGCTGAAACACGTGTTTCTTCATTTTAAACCGAATAGCCAAATACGAAATTTTACAAATCTAATGTCCAAACAGATATAGTTTAATACAAACTTACTACCCCCATTTTACCCTCTTACGGGATGAATTTCCAAAAACGCTGAAACATGTGTTTGTTTATTACAAATTAAAAACCCAAAATACGAAAAACAAAATCAAAGAACTAACATTAAAACTAACAAAGTTTAATAAAGTAAAAGAACTTTATTCACTTAGCTTACAAAATGCCTACACTTAACGTTGAACAAAAACGTAAACGTTAGACAAAATTCGAAATACAATGATTCTACATTTACCTAACGCCAAGTTCGCAAGAGTGAAGCCGTGAGAAAAAAAACTTGGAATTAAAACCCATGGCCACTTTTTTTAAATGCCAATATTTACAATACATTTGTATATATACTTACATTTATGCCAGTAAGGTTCTGCAACCATTACATTATAAAACTCACGCAAGCAATAACGTAAAGTAGGTATAATCAAGTTTGAAATGAATTAGCCTCTTAGGGTGTGGTGGGAAGCATTAAATTTCAAAAATTACAGAAGAGGGTAAAGGCAGCATGCGACTCGATTATTATAACAAAAACTACTTATTATACAACTATTTATGAACCACTAATTAAAAAAAAAACCTATTAGATGATAATGACAAGGCCGACCAGTCACCTCAAGTAGCACCCGTTCACGAGTTTGACGCATGGGTCAGCCATCATCCTCTTCGCCATATTGGAGGGAAGGAAAACGACCAAATCAGGGGTCAAAATTAGGGGCTCTGCCCCAAAGTAATATCCCATATGACATAACGCTATGAAAATAGCTAAAATAAACAGAAAACAAAAAACTGCAACCCCTAATCTACCTCCTTAGGGGTTGATTTTCCTAAAACGCTGAATACCATAATTTATTCTTTTATACCAAAAAGCCAAATACGAAATTTCATAAATCTAAGTTTAAAACTGATGGAGTTTTATACAAACTTACAACCACTTAAACCCCCTTAGGGGATTAATTTCCCAAAATCCCTTCATATGGGATGCATATTCCAGGACCATATATATTGTAATATTTAATGAATACGTATTCCATATATATCGTAATATTTAATGAATACGTCCTCGAAATTTCACGTCTCTACGATTGGCTGTTTAGGTTGTGCGTTGATCCTTCAGTCAGGACTTTGATTGAGAAAATGTGTAAATATTGTATTACTTATTGTGATGAGAAATACATTATTATTATTATATACGGAAACGTTATACATACAACTTTATACAACGTTACGTTGTATATACAACTTTATACAACGTTATTTTTGATATAGTGCAAACCTGAAAGTAGTTTGCTCAGAACTACTAAGACAATACAATGGGGTAGTTTTTGAACTATGTTTTATTTTTCAATTAATTAATCAATTAATTTATTAACCATTCCTACAGTCCAAATCCTGTTCATAGTGTGATGTAAAATGTGACCATCACTTATATTTCAATTATAACTATGGTACGTACTACGGGACGCAATGAGCACGATAGCGGAAACACAAGACAATTTGAATGGCTTATAACTATGCAAGTTTTCAATATTCTAATTTTCTTTTTTTTTATATGGTTTATTGAAGTTAAAATCTTATTGGGGTGTCTGAACCTTGTATAAGTAATATGAATATAACACTGATACAACGATAACATAATCTAAATAAGTATAATAAAAGAATACACGTGCATATTACAAAACATATTTTCCTAATTATTTGATAATTACAAATACAATAATTGCATTTTTGGATTTTATAATTTCTTTTGAATGAAACTCGCGTCAGACAGACTTGTAAGATCAACACTTTTTAAATAAAGGCATGTTTAACTTGTTATATTCAGTTAAACGAGGAACGTGCGCGTGGTCTGTTATACGGGTTAGTGACGCTGTGTTGAAAAAGGTTAAACCACGCTATTAAAAGTGAACAATAATGTAATAAATACACTATTAACTTAAGACGCTAATTTTGGTGATGCTGCCGTATAGGATGATCGGTCCTTTGATTCAAATAATTAATTGTTCAATCGGTAAAGTAATACAAAATATGCCTACTACCGCCAACTGATGGTAGATATACTACGTCTTAGGGTCGGGAGAAATAGGTAAGCTTAGAATTAAGGATTTTTTTGTTCTAAAGAGAGGAAATCTTTGAAATTATATTTGTAATTGTTTCTTCTTTTTAGTGATTATTAACAACGTGTGGCGGCATATCTAAAACATCCCTTGAACGCAGTTGTTATACACAACGGATTTAGCTTGTAGCTGTTTTAAAAAAACCGTGTCTCCAACTTACCTTTTTGAACAAGTAAGTTGATTTTTTATGAAGGGTGGCCAAATGAGTGTTCTCCTAGCTGTCATCTTATGCACATTGTCTTTGTTTGAAACAGGGTTATACGGCTTCGCCGGGGTGTAGCAAAGAAAAATGGGCACAGGCATTTTGTAGCGCAGTTTTAAGCGCTCCGTTCTGGATAGCAAACAAGTGAAACATGTGTCTATCCATCCTCGTACGCATTAGTTGAGAAATCAAAAATTGCTTTGCTTGCTGGCTACGGCCAGTTGGAGTACAGAGTTTAAAACAAAGCTTTAGAAATATATCAATTTGTTTCATACACGTTGTTTATAAAACTAATTTATATGTATTTAACATTATAAACCTTATAAACCACTGTCTCTAAGCGTTTATTGAATTAGGCGAAATAATCGACTTTTTCGATTCATTTGGGATACAAAATTCGTTTACAACAGTGAATGTCCATTTCATTTTTCTCGAGTCAGTAATGTTACACTCAGTTGATTCCCACGACACTCGATGAACACGAAATAAAATGATATATTTGTGACACAGAACTTAGTTATAATAGTTACGCACCGATGTCTGTAATATGGCAAAAGTTGTCAGCATTAGTTATAATAAGTTTTATTAACTGTCGGATATTTTATTGATTCTATTTATTCACCTAATAAACCTACCATAATTTCTTTGCATTGGAATGACGTTTAATTACGGGACATCTAGAAGCACTACGTTAGTGGAGAAAGTACAATAGAACTAAATGAAATGGAAAATAGAACGAGTTCACATTGAAACGAACTACATGTAATTTTAACAGACAAAACAACTATGTCATTAAAACAACGCTCTTCTCGTTTGTTCTACAAAACCAATTGTTCGTACGAACTCGGCTTGACTCTGCTACAGATGAATTTCACATTTTACCCTTAGTCGGGTCCTACGAGATGGAAAGCTTGCACGATATCGTAAATATGTAGATTTAGGAGCTTCGCCAAAGGCTTTGTTTCTTGGCAATTAGATACATTCATTTCAAGCTCCCAGATATATAATAGTAGCTATATAATGCACATTATTTATTATGTTTTGATTGTGGTTTGTTTGTTCGTGTCATAATTAAACCGCATGCAGTCTACGGGCTATAAGGCAGATATTTACGAAGCTGATTCGGAAAACTTGTGTTCCAAAGTTTGAGAGGATGGCTAGATGGATATTTGTTGCTCTCTCACGCAAAAACTACGCTCGTGACTCGTATTAGTGTTCCAAGATCCCAGGCGTGCCAGACATATTTTATTTTCTGACAAACAAAATGTGGGGCTTCGCTTAGTGTTTATATGTACACTCAATGCCAGCATACTAGCTAAGTTGTATAGATGGCTAATTTTTAGCTAGCAGGTGAGAAAAATGGGACTAAGCTATCTTATTTTCACAGTGATAAATAGTATAAAAAAATATTATTCAGCATTGCCAGACTTCCCGCCAGATACGTTAAAGTTGCTAAAAAAAGGTGACAACCTATCTTATTTTCTGATGCTTGATTCTTACCTAGGTTATCTAGGGGGTTATAGGGAACATATATTTGTTCAGTCAAACAAATTGTATGGGCCAAACCGTCTCCCAGACATAAAAAAGTAGGAAGTAAGTGAGTGTGAAAAGAAGTGACTGGCAATGCTGAATAATATTTTTTTAAAGTATTTTACACCATAAATATGTAAATCAACTGTCAAAAAATAAGTCTCTCATAAATCTCTCACCTGGTATAATATAACTTAGCTGTTATGCTAGCAATGAGTGTACATATAAACACTATCCGAAGCTCCACATTTTATGTGTCAGAAAATAAAATATATCTGGCACACCTGGTATCTTGGAACATAGTCTCTCTAAGTAATATTGAATACGTAGGTGTGATTCAAAACCAATAATTGAAAGTGTTATTCACGCAAATGGAATTTATCCTTTTAGCTTTGGAATGTTGAAATTGGGAACTGACGGGTGATGGCCGACGCAAATGACCAAGGCTCGGGTCTAAGGGCACAAGGATATTTCCACATTTGTTCGGTGAATTTCAGTTTTTTGCCGCTCGATCCCAGCGGGGCTATTGCGGCCGTAAATGTCGTTCAATGACTCGTAACCACGCACACATTTGTTGTTATTATATTATATATTCTGTGTGAATAAGTGAAGAGTTTGTCTAAAAAATAGATGCATTTACTATATCACTGAGGTGGCAAACAAGCATAGGTTATATCTGCGGCTAGCTACAAGCTTCTGTAACTGCGGCCTAAAAAAAATTCTAATCTCACCCAGTTCTGACAGCAAAATTAATCTATACCTACTAATATTATAAAGCTAATAGTTTGTTTGTTTGAACGCGATAATCCCAGGAACTACTGATTAGAATTTAAAAAGCCCATTTACCGAGAGAGGCTATAGGCTATATAATATCACGCTACGACCAATAGGAGCGGAGCAACAATGAAAAATGTAAAAAAAAAACGGGGAAAATGTACGCAGACAAAGTTGCGCGGGACAGCTATCCAGTTATAAAAAAGATGGAAACAAGATCCCCTACATAATTATGTAATTTCATGTAGTCGGGGGATTAAATGAATCCCGATGAACTTATATCATTATGTAGGGGATCCTGTTTCCATCTTTCTTATGCAGGCGGGTTTTTTTATTATTATAATATTTTTTTTTATTTAATAGATACTTATTAGTTGTTGTAGGATGTAACAACTAACTTTTATCACAGTATTGTCAAGTATTGAAAATGGAAAAAAGAATGGTTGCTAACTAACTTTTTTAGTATTACAGTCATAATCATGTTATACCTTTTTGAAATGTTTATGATGAGGCCTTTAATTTCACCTCTTTATTTTGACATCTCTCGTGTTTTTCAAACGTCACATATCTAAGAACACTTGGTAATCAAGACGAATCTAACGACGGCTTAATTGTATAAATCCGTTGACTGGATTGTGAGATATCAGGTAATAAAGAATATAACATACATAAATACATACATACAAGATACGCGTGAAAAACATAACCCTTCCTTAGAGTCGGGTAAAAATTCTATTTGGTATTAATTTTTGTACCTACTTCACTATAATGACCTACTTGGTAGAGTAAGGAAGTGTCACTTTCAACAAGCTAGTCTAGTCAAGCTAGTCCCTCGAGTGAGATTTGTAGCATTTGGCGTGTCCTTGTACTGTGATACGAAACCAATTGCCGCTACGTGAACTCCTACGCAACTCCGAAGCGAATAACAAGTTTACTACGCTCATCGCTAGGGCAGTGAGTCCATATTTTTTTTACTTATTATTTGTAACAACTACCGCCCTTCTTACATGACAATAATATTTAAAAAAACGCCGCCCAACCTTAACGTTACTAAAAGGAGTAATACCAAAAGATTTCGTATAGGGGACGATGCTGAGCGTGACAAATTGGAGAAATTTAAGAACGAACTATTGGAAACGGTCACTAATATGATCAAACCGTTAAACTGCAGGCTGGATAACTTAGAAAGTCGTCTATTGGATATTGGAAAGAAAAAACAAAACACTGACATAAAGTCGACAAATAATTATATTGAGAAATCCCCCTCTAATTTTAATCGGGTCAAATAAAAAAAATCAAAAAGAAAAACATCTTGAAAAGAACGAATACTTGGAACGAAACATGTTAAAATCATGTGTTGAGATTAGAGGCATCACAAAAATAAGAAACGAAAGTAAACTCGATATAATAAAAATGGTAACTACCCTCAGGTTAATAATCAGAGATATCTATCGGCTACCCTCAAATGACACCGCTCAACTTCATCTGTTGTAATTTAATTTTCTAACACCTTACTTAAATATTTTTTTTCTCAAATGCACCAAGCGGTACAACAACGATAATAAAACAACCAGGCTAAATACTTCACATCTTGGATTAGAGAGCAATCCTGCACCCATTTATTTTCTAAACACCTTACAAGTAAAGCCAAGAGACTGCACTTTCTTGCCCGTGATTTCGCCCAGAACGCAGTATAGCCGTTTATCAGTTTAGCTGGATTTCAAACGGGTGGATATTTCTGCGCAAAAAAGAAGGTGCAAGATATATTGTTATCAATTAATGAAGGTACGTTTGAACAATTACGAGGAGCTGCAAAAAACGAAAAAGCTGTCTCTCGCACTTAAACCGTTTTGCTTAGACAATACATAATAATTTACAAATTGGGTTATTTATACACACAAGTACTCGAAAAAAATACTACAATATACGCTTATTAACTTCTCACATACAAACAAACTATACAGTTACAAATAACACATAGCTACAAACCCAAACCTCAAATACATGCAACTGTCTGTTGCCATAACAAAACTGTAAAATCTGTACAGAATGTTGCCAAAGCTAATATCAAGAAAATACTTTTAAATTTCTGATTGACACAAAGTTTTATCTACACATATACGAAACGTATACCATACAAACATAATAAGATAATATTCACAACAACACCATTATCCATAAAATCTACATCCGGAATCTAATGTTTAAATACCAACTCTCATCGCTAACCCAACACAATTGATTGAGGATATTGACAGCACTGACATATTTTTTAATATCAGATTTACTCAGCTTGAGCAATACCTAAATACACTTGGGGATATAAAAAATTAAATTACTGTCGTAAATCATACGAAGCATACAAAATAAATTTAATATTTTTCTGTCTAGGCTTAAATTTATTCCCGATATTATAGTTCTGGCTGAGTGCAAACATATAAAAGGCCGACTTGTGTTGTAGCTGGAGACATGAGTATTGACATTTGTAACGGTACTCTAGATAATCGCGCCAGTGGATATCTTGACATGACTGACATACAATAAAAAATAATCAACAATCAACCTTGTGTGTAAAAAACAATCAACCTTGATTTTCTAACTAACCACCAGGATCCTTCAGTTGCGCTTGATGCAGTAAATATATTTATTGCTAACGATCGTCCTCACTGAAAACCAGCGTAGATCTCACTGAAAACCAGCGCTGACTTCAGTAGCAATACAGGAGAGGCAGCACAATGCTGAATGAGATCCAATTTTTTACACACGTAATTTTTTTCATTTTTTAAAGTATTGTAAATAAGATTTCCTTGTATTGTGTAAAGAATAAACGCTTTTTCTTTTCTTTCTTTTTAACGTTGGCGAAAATCTTGCACTACGTAACACTAACTCCTAACTCACCAAACTAACTCGAAGGGCTTAGTCCTTTTGACCCTTCGCACTATGTCCGTGGTGTCGAGGAGTGATGAGAGTGAGTGATGAATGGCCGCGACCTTCACATGTCGAAGAAGTCGTCGTTTATGAGCTTCGGCATACTTTTTTATAATATTAGCAACAAGGTCAACCTTCAGGTCACGATGGAGATCCTCATTTATTATATACTAAGGAGCGTTTACAACACCCCGAAGTACCTACTTGGTTTTGAAATCGTTGCATTATTTCAATATTACTTTTTTTGGTACAGCCCCAAAGCTGAATACTATAAGTCCAGTAAGGCCTTGTTTATATAGAGTAATTTTGTTGAAACTGACAGTGCTGAGTGCTTGCCAAGTAACCAATTCATCTTATTGTAGCAGAGCTCTAACTCAACGCGTTTTTGCTTGACGTGTGCCTTCTAGCAAAGCTTAGCATCTAGAGTCATACCCAAGTATTTAGCTGTATTTTCGTACGGGACGATATTACCGTTTATAAGCACCGGTTGGTAATTTGGTCTTTTATTCGTGAAGTTAATATAAGTCGACTTGGATTCATTAAGCTTTATACGCCACTTTTTGTCCAGTTAACAATGGTGTTTACTACTCTTTGAACTTTTTCCACTGCATCTTCGTGAGACGCTCCTGTAGCCATTATTGCCGTGTCATCTGCGAATGTTGCAATGGTGTTTCCTGCTAGTTCTGAAATATCACCGGTGTATAATAGGTATAGAATAGGACTTAAAACACTTCCTTGTGCTTTAACAGATTTTATCTCTTTCTCTTTTATTTCTGAATATGCGACTTCTTCTTGTCTTACTCTAAACACTCTATCTGATAAGTAAGATCCCAAAATATCCGAAAATTGTTTTGGCAGCATATTTTGTAGTTTATGAACAAAGCCTTTTTGCCATACCTTATCAAAAGCTTGTTTTACATCTAGGAAAACGGTGGAACAGACTTTTTTTTCTTCAAGTGAGTTTTTTATTATGATGGTAATTCTATGTACCTGATCTATAGTCGAATGTTTTTTCTCTAAATCCAAATTGGTAGTTAGGGACTAGATTTATTTTGATTTATGGCAGGTTTAGTCGCCTCAGTAGCAGTTTTTCAAAAAGTTTCGATATTATTGGTAGGAGAGATATTGGTCTGTATGATGTTGCTTTATGCCGTGGTTTGCTGGGCTTTGGTATCATAATGACTTCAGCAACTTTTCACACGTTAGGCACATATTTGAGTCTGAATGCAGCATTAATGAGTGTGGTAAGTTTAACTATGCCTTTTCGCGGAAGCTTTTGAAAAACTTCGCCAGTGATTAGATCATATCCAGGAGATTTCTTTCGGGTTAAGGATTTGATCAGGCTCTGAACTTCTTTGGGTGCGACTAATTTTATTTCTAAATGATCGTATGAGAAATTTTGTGAAATCAAATCTTCTATATTTTCTTCGTCATTTGGTTGGAAAATTTGTTCCAGATGTTGTGCAAATCTAGCTGCTTTCTGCTCTTTACTAATAGCTCATGTGCCACTAGTTTCCTTAATAGGAGGAATATACTGGATGAGTGTTTTTATGGTTTTGCACAGTGAATTGCACTATTATTTGTCACTTGGCTGAGATAGGTGTTCATAGTTTCATTTTGAAAAAATTGTATCTCTCTGCTTACTGTTTTGTAAGTTTATTGAGAAGCGTTTTATCGGGTGGGAACCTTGTTTGTTGCCAAATTCGTCTATGTTGTCTTTTTCTAGCTATGAGGTCCCTAATTTTTAATGGATAAGTGTGACTGCTAGCTTTTATTTTCAGGTCGGGTGTATTACTTCAAGAGCAATGTTGAATGTTGTTTACAAATCTAATCGCTTCTTTATCCAATTTATGTGTATTTTTGAGTGCACTTTCAAGTCGATAATGCAATCTAAATCAAGCTTAAAGCTTTTCCAATCTGTGTTTTTGTTAACAATAGCCGGGTTGTTTTCTCTCAACATAATACTTTCACTGATAGTTAATGTTATTGGCGAATGATCTGAGTTCATATCAAACCCTTCTTTAATCTTTAGAAACTCCGGTGATAGATTTCTGTATACAAAAAATTCGTATACAGAAATCTATCACCAGTGTCAGTGGGCCAAACGTGGGCTTTTCTATTGATATAACGTTGCATTTTGTTTGTCTTACAGCATAAAGTAACTCTTTTTCTTTGGTTGAGGTCAGTCTTGATCCCCATTGGGTATTTTTAGCATTAAAATCGCCTCCTAAAATGAATTTGTTTCTAAGGCCTGACAAGAGGGTTTTATATTGCTCTGATTCAAGAGCATGCTTTGGTGGACAGTATATAGTAGCTATAGTGACTTCATATCGCGCAGTTCTAACTCGCACAGCCACAATTTGTGCGAAGTCTTCCTCACATTTATGTTCTACGTGATGGTAAATATTCTCTTTTATGATTATGAAGTTACCCCCCGTGCAGTATTAGCCGAGTGCAATGCATGATAGGTTTTAAAACCTTTGATATTATTGTGTGATTCTCTGGTAAAGTGTGACGCCGATATGAGACACACATCATTTTTTACCATATGCAGGACTGCCTGAAGTTCATGTTGAAGTTGATGCTTTAGGAGTCCGTTTGCATTCCATGGTATAATTTTCAGTGACTTAGGCATTGTTATTTTGATAAGGTAGCTGTCTGGTGCTACATTCTGTCATTCGATATTAAAAGGCTAAGAATTTTGTTGATATTTTCATCGGTTGAGTTTGAGGCAGTGGTTGTGGCTGAACTTCTTTTGTTATATGCGCATAAGATACATTATCTTTTGTAGGCTTATTACTAACAGAAAATCAGTATGCTTTTCGTAACGCTAAGTCAACGGAGGACGCTCTTTGTAACTTGGTAGACTTTGTCGATAACAAACTTGACAGGGGAGAAAAGTGTAAGGGTGTTTTCTTCAACCAAGCGAAAGCTTTTGATAATGCTTCCCGTCCTAGTTTTCTTCGCAAACTCTAGCGTGTAGGAATCAAGGGAACTGCTCTGTCTTGTTTCAGCTCATATCTTACTGATGGAAAGCAAAGGGTCTGCCTAAGCAATTACCGTAGCTCACTCACCAGTGTAGGATACGGAGTTTCACAGGGCAGTGTCCTTGGCTTTACATTGTTTATCTTAAAAACTGACGGTTTGTGCTCTCTCACAGATGATACTGCCATAGTCTACCATGGTAAATCTAAAAAGGCGATACATATGCTGCAGAAAGTGGAATGAACACCGTTGCTAACTGATTGCAGTGCAACTTGCTGACGCTTAACATAGTTAAAACAAAAACTTAAAATTTTAGCATAAATAAAAAAATATTACCGCTCAGACACTCGTTAATGAAATTTCATACCTGTAAGAACAGCTCAGAAAAAGGGTGTGAATGTAGCGCTTTTGAAGAAGTTAACAACGGCAAGTACCTCGGTATTTTTATAAAACAAATAGAATATATAGATATTCCTTGTGTCAGAAATTTCCAAGTTCCATTGTCCTCGTGTCAGAAAACTACTTCACATGTTTAGGACTCTCAGGTCCATAGCTGATAAAGAAACACTAAAAATTGTATCCCACACTCAATGTCAGTCGATTTTCCAATACTGTGTTGTGTCTTGGGGCTCTGGTAGCAAAAAATACTTCATCTCAACAGAACGTGCACATTATTAAAAGTAATGCACAAAAAGAAAATACGCTATCCTACGACTAGTAGTTTTGACAGTACGTAAATCATATATATTAAGCACCACGCTCAAATTTTACAAACTATCAGTTAAATCTTATTATAGATGACTACCGTTCTCGAAGGAATATTAAAGTGGTACAACCCGTTGTCAAACACTCCTTTGGCTACAAAGCTGTTACCAATGTTGCCCCACGTTTATATTTTAAAATTAACAAGGAACTTATAATATAGTTAGATCTCCAGACTCTTGCAAAAACATGTTATTGACTGGCTTCTACCTTTGGACTATGTGGACACTGAAAATCTCATAGTCATCTCACTATTATGACAAAACGCGCCTCTTTCCCATAACACACACACACACACACACACACACACACATTTCTAATTTTTTTTTTTTCATTTGCATACACAACAACATTTGTGTAAACAATAATCTTTGTAATTAGCTAACACAAAATGAATGTCTTGTAAACGAAAGAGACTGGACCTCACGACACAGGGTATCCTAATGTGGGGGCCAGGGATTGTATATCATACTGGTTGTACAACCTCTACTAATACAATAAAGATTATTATTAGTATTATTACTTCGTGTGTGTGGTGAAGTCAAAGGATGTGTCGGAGGATAGCACTAAAGTAAAACAAAATCTATAGATTGACTAATAAAATAGGCTTTTAACTAACTGTTGTCCGCTATTAAGTGATACAAGTATCCAAAAAGCTGGTCAAGTATGAGCCAGCCTAGCGCATCAAAAGTTCCGTACAAACTTGTAGGTAAGAATAGTAAATTTGAACTGTTGTCTAGTGGTTTGTAACCTTGACTGCTAAGCCAGAGGTCGTGGGTTTGATCCCCACCCAGGATAAAACTTTGTGTGATGAGCACGATGGTTTATTCTGTGTCTGGGTGTAACTTATCTATAATATGTATGTATTTAAAAATATATAAGTATATTTATCAGTTTGGTTACCAAACTAGGCAGAGCCTGTACGGCTCTGCCTAGTTTGGGATCATATGGCGTTGTTTGAGTTGTCCCAAGATATTATTATTATTATCCTCTTTATTTATTTATAAATGGAAAGTATTATATAGGTTTCCATTCATTATGTCTAATTATGCGACATAAACTTACGCGTTCCCGAGAAAAAAGTTCTTGACCGACGGACAGACAAAAAGACGGACAGTGAAATGATCCAATAAGTGTTTTCTTTTTTATAAAAAAATCTCATGTGCGATGGAACCCTAAAAAGTAGATTTATGAATATTCGACTGTTTTATAGCAGTCCTTTACGTACTCGTAGGTAGGCACGTAATTTAACGATCCTTTGAATAAAAGACGAGATGTCTATCGCTTTTATCCGCTGCGTATGTTATCACGATGTTGCTTTCCAAGTCCGTTTTGTCATGACTGAAACAGGAATGTACTATGGAAAAGTAGTTCTCATGTACGTTTTCATATTTTCGGAGAGGGCAGAGAAGGATGGGTTTAAGTGATACAATTCACTAAACACCTGTCAAATGTACTACTGTTTTGTAAATTCGGGGGGTTCAACCAAATAACAAAAAAATATATTTACTACCCCGGGGAAGAACAGAACACAGGATACTTTTTATCGCGATTACCAACATCCACGGGGGCACCAATATATGCAATTAACCACATTCTTGTAAATTTATTTGTTAAAAAAATGGATCCAAATTCTTGTAAATTTATTTGTTAAAAAAATCTGTGGCAGCGGGCACACTGACGTACCGGTCAGTGTGCCCGCTGCCACAGACAGAAAAAACGTCAAACTTATCATACTCCTCCTCCCTTTTTCGTCCCAATTAACACACAAAAAGTTTTTTTTTTATAAAAGTTTTTAATAAAAAGCATGTACCCATACTTAAACAATCTTAGGTTGTTTAAGTATACAATCTTGTGTTTCACAAACTTTAAAATGTTCCACACAAACCTGTATTTTCCGACGCCTCCGTGAATACTCTCTATCAAAAAGATAAATTACAAATTTTAAAAACCCCGACGTGAAAGCTCTTAAAAGTAAAATTATTATCCTTTTATTTATATTCAAATTATTTTTGGTACTTGAACGTGTCGGGGGAGCGCTTTGATTTATTACGTACTTTACAACTTACCTATTCCTTTTATTTTATTTTTTTACTTCTTTACAGTTAGGAAGGGTGCTAACGTTGTTCAAATTGACCAATGAGAGCGCATACTCGCATATGGCTAGGTTAAAACTTAGTCTTACGAAGAATTACCGTCTTATCTCTTTTCTACTTATTTAGCTGTGTCGGTCTGTACATTGAAGATATTTATTAAAACTAGTCTAAGTCAACTAATTAAGAGTTTCTGATATGATATATGCTAAAACAACTAAGCTTTGTTTTTCCATGTCTTTTTAATTCAGTTTCAAATGCTGCGCAGCATGATCTCAGTTCCACTAGCGCCTCATTAATCATCGAGTCAAAATAAATAAACAAGTCTCCCAGACGCACTGGCGATTTAAAATTTGGGATTAAGTGAATTTCGTTTAATGAAAATAAATCGGTAATTAAAAACCACGCTGTGTGATTTTGCAGTGAGGGCCTAGCCCGTCTGGGTGTATATGTATCAGTACGCTAGAAAAGCGTGAGTGATAGAAAAAACTCGTCCATTGCCGGGTTTTTAGTATCATTTAAAATCCTTTCTTTAAGACCCTCTTACTTACTTAGCTTGACTAATAGGCTGCCTGGCAATAATGAGTTCCTTTTGCCATAATGAATGCAGGCGGCACTTTCTTATCCAACTCTGCTAAATTACAAAGACAAAGGTATAAGTAGTTATTTTTGTTACCTCATGCAAAACGGCGCAATCCCTTCAGCATCCATTACCCGCTTCGGCTTTGCGCGAACTTATTCCTATTTTTTAGGGTTCCGTAGCCAAAATGGTAAAACGGAACCCTCATAGTTTCGCCATGTTCATCCTTCGACCGCAGCTTTACTCAGAGACTGTTAGTGCTAGAAGGCTGTAATTTTTATTTTATTGCCGACAAAGTGAAATAATTAAAATCTTGAAAAACATTTTTTTTGAGGATATCTCCCCTAAATGTAAAGTTGGGACGTGATTTTTTTTCTCACCTGCCCCATCATGTGGGTTATCATTAAATAGGTCTTTTAAAAACGTTTCGAGGTTGTACAGACCATTTTTGAAATATTAAGCTTTAAAGTGCAATTTTTTGTTAGAGTCAAGTGTCCTCCCACCTGCCAGCTAAATGGTTGATGTTGGGTATGTGAAAAAAAGTCACGGTAGCAGTATATGAAGTCAAATTAAAAGGAAAATTATCACACCTAATAAGGCTTTACAACTTAACGAGTAACAGCAGACTAAGTGAGATATAACAAAATTTACGTGCAGATTCCATTAAAAAATACTTATTTAACGTTGTTAATAATATGAAACAAAAACAACAAAAAACTCAGTTCTTAAGCTGCATTATTTGGATGGGGGACTACGGAACCCTACATTGTGTCCGGTTTTATTTATAAAATTTGCTTTAAAAAAAATAGGAAAACTGGACCAAATCTATTGTTCTACAAACAATTTCGACATAGTACAATTTTGATTATAGGAATTAGCGTCATATAGTTGTGCTTTTGTTCTGGGTATATTGATACTATCGGTAGAGGTAAGTATAAAGGGAGCAAATGCGGAGATTAACACTAACGTTCTAATTAATTTCCGATAGAATATCATAATCTGATTGTACGGTAAGACGACACCACCGAGGGATTAGACGTAGAACCGGCGGTTTATCGTGTTCTTCAAGGCACGGTTGGATGGATTCATTTTAGACTATCTCACGGTTTCCTCTTAACTTGCGAAGATTTGAATATGAATTAAGCACATGAAAAACTAAAGACACGAAGTTCAAGTACCTATAGTCCACGACAGGTCGACATGGCAATCGGAATAAGAGGTTAAATGGGGAAGACGAGACGATACGAGTCCTACACCCGCGCTCCGTTGTTGCTATCTTTGTCTGAACCAGTTTCATCAGATACATTAACAGCCGACCAACGACTAAGCCACAGCAGTACGAGTAACAGCCGACTGTGAGAAGTTACAAAATTTTCGTACAAATTCCATTGAAAATTACTAATGTAATCTTGTTAGTAGTATGAAACAAAAACAATAAAAAACCCAAACTTAGTATAGCATTATTGTGCTGGGAAGCTATGGAATCCTGCATTAAGCGTACCCCGACATGCACTAACCAGATTTTTTAAAACTGCGTGAGGGGCTGAATACCAAACTATATGGAACGGGGAAAATGATTAAAGAAATCTCATCCAAGTCCGAAACTTGATCATTGTATTACCTAATAGAATGCCAACTTAAAGTATAGAAGCCATTGCCAATAGAAGTTGTAGACAAAAAATATGAATCGGTCATTGGCACCGTAGCAGCTTCTACGATGGTGCTACGGTGTCAGTGCCCGTGTGGTCTTCGTAGCGTGACGAGTTTACTACAGCTATATTTCATAACTTCATGAATACGTGCTGTCTGTTTATAAACTAGGTACTAATTTATTGTATCACTCGTATATAAATTAAACGGTTAATATTTTATGCATTCACTTTAATACCAAAAACCCATTTTATATACTGATAATAAACGTTAAATTATCGACCTCAAAAAATAAAATGTTTCTTTACGACTATTTGGGGCGGATCCTACGCTGCCCCACCGTTTAATCTGCCTTTTAATCTTAATTGACCGTAAAAGTATAATACTAGAAAGAGACAAGACAATGCAGTTGTCAACATTTCATTTCTGAAATAAAAATATACTTCACTGGAGATCTCATCGGTTTTCTTGGTATATTGCTATGTGGAATATACCTGTCGTAAAAATTGTCTGTCTAGGTTTCATAAAGTAAATCAATCTGTACAATGTTAGCCTTTCTGGAACCAATGGAAAAATAACTCTCCTTGATAAAATCAAATCTTTCAAATAGCCTCTTGAGAATATTCGAACGAATATTTGAACTAAACTATTGTAAAAATATTAGGTTGTTTGCAAGGGTTCTTGCACAAAAGTAATATTGAAACGATCTTATGAATGGGTTGCAGGAAAATAATTTCGTTTTCTCTTTATGAAATACTAGCGTTCGCCTTTCGGTTTCACCCGCATAGTTCCTGTTCTCGTGCCTATGTCACCCAGGGTTAGCGTAGCTTCACAACAATGAAAGATTTTTTCAAATCCCTCCAGTAGTTTCGGAGCCTACTCAATACAAACAATCAATCAAATCTTTCCTCTTTATAATATTAAAGTATAGAAGTATAGATCAGCTTCCGCCCGCGGCTTCGCCCGCGTTTTGTTTGGACTGCCATTTTACCCCTTTAAAGATTTGCTTTAGGCTTTGTAGTGGATGCCTACATCGTAACAACTATCTGTGTACCAAATTTCAACCCAATTCATTCAGAAGTGTTCTGTGTGTTGATATATCAGTCAATCACAGTTTTTTCTTATGACTCTTAAATACCCATATAGAAATTGAACAAAATTTGATAAAAAAACCTACGATGCTAATTTAAAATCACGCGGAAGAAACCAGGGAAAACATTGTTTGTAATGAGTAGTATTTTTTATATTATTAACGTTAAAAGTATAACGTAGGCTATTTTAGGTTACACCACACTATGATCGGTAAGAGTGATACAGGAATAATAGAGGAGCATTTTTTAAACAACAAACTTATTAATTTGTAAAAATGTTAACTGAACACAACCATGCCATAGGGAGCATTCCGCTCGGCTTGCCTCGCAGTGCTACCGGCCGGACTTGGTACCGTGCCCCCATAACCACCCATCTCGCATATAATTCCATATAGGCTTTTGGTACTTGACTCGCCTCCCAGTAGATTCGATTGATGAAAATTTTGTCACTAAAACTTGACAGAAAAACTTTTGCAAATAAATGCATTATTTTAAAACAATTTTGATTACCATAAAAAAGGTAATAGTGGGTCAACCTTATAAGATAGGCATTTGCTGACGCGGACTTTTTTTAGAACTTTATAAGAGGAACAAATCCATCATACATTGTTGTTGTGTTACTTTAACCGTTTACGCAACGGAAGCTCTCAAAAGGAATATTTTGCAACATTTTTCATTGCTGCTCCGCTCCTATTAATTATAAATTCGAACCAGTAGTTCCTGAGATCATCGCGTTTAAACAAACAAACAAACTCTTCAGCTTTATAATATAAGTATAGATTAGCTGACCCGCGCAACTTCGTCTGTGTAAAACTTCGTGTGTCCTCAATAAATGGGCTAAGCAACAGTAAAACATTTTTTAATTCGAACCCGTAGTTCCTGAGATTATCGCATTCAAACAAACAAACTCTTCAGCTTTATAACATGAGTATAGATAAACCGCCTCTATACCACGGTAACTTCTAAAATCATGTGCCTTTTTCATGTTGGACAAAGCGAGAGCGGTCACGCGTACCTATGACCAGGCTAACGAAGAGAATGATTTCTTAAAACATTATTTATTTATGTCGATGGCAATGCCCGTGTGGGTGGCTGTTATTGCAATGTTATGTTATTGAATGGGTGAAAAACCTGTAGTAGTTTAGGTTTCTAGTGAGTTCTAAACATTATGTTCAATTTCTGGAAGTCCGTCAATATGACATACCTATATAAAAATTGAATGAAAACAAAACTATTACTACCACTTTTGTTTCTTTATTATTTTTTAGGGTTCCGTAGCCAAAATGGCAATAAACGTAACCCTTATAGTTTCGTCATGTCCGTCTGTCTGTCTGTCTGTCAGTCTGTCCGTCCGTATGTCATAGGCATTTTACTCAGATACTCCTCAATAAATATTGAGGAAATTTGGTAAAAAGGTGTCTTATAGTAGTCGCTGCTTAGTTTGATAGCTAAATAATAAAAATAAATATTTTTAGGGGGGGGCACTCCATACAAGGCACATAGGCTTAAAAAAAAATCCGGTGATATCAACGTGTGGCACATCATTCGACAGGTCTTAAAAAAACATTTTAAGGTTTGTAATAAACGTTTTTGCGTGAGTAAATATTTTTGGAAAAAATGGCTCCGAACGTTGCATAAATTGTTCCCCCCCCCCCCCGCCGATAACTTTTGAACCGTGTGACCAAAAAATGTGAAAAAAATCACAAAGGTGATTAACTAACTTAACAGATACTTTAAATTAAAATTATTTCGGACATGATCGGATGTACCGTCATTGAGCTATAGCCGAAAAACTGCTTTTCTCAACAAAAGGGCGTAAGTGCCATGAACATATGCTCTTCTGCTGATGCAATTATTTAAGGCTGCGGAACCCTACACTGAGCATGGTGCGACATGCTCTTGCCTGTTTTTTTTATGTTTTTGTTAAATTAATGTAAAAAGATTATAATTTAGATAGTCGTTTTATAGTACGCAATCAAATATTTGCCTCTATACACTATACCCAGCCCTTAATTTCTATGCCCCACAGGATGTAGTTTTCCAAAAAATCACCGATTTTTTAAAAAGTATCTTGCTATGGAAATATAGCATAGAACCCTCTGCGTAATTTATCAAATCGCTAAAAAAATGTATCAGTGTATGAGTTTCCATGTCTAAATTGACCTTTGGAGTCAGGACCTGATAAGGGATTATCGCAATAAAAATTAACTCATGCCCTTTCCCGTGACTTAAGCTATCTCCTTACCAAATTTCATTTCAATCAGTTTAGCGGTTTAAACGCTAAAACGTAATAGACAGACAAAAAATTATTGACACATTTTTATTTAGTTGCGATTAGCTTTTCTCCGCAGTATTTTAGCTTTAGAAAGTGAAAGATTTTTTAAAATTGGTCTAATAGTTTTGGAGCCTTTTCAGCCTTTTCTTTGCAAACAAACAATCAAATATTTCCTCTTTATAATACTAGTATAGACTACTAGTATAGACTATTATTCTAAATACGAAATATGAAAGATATAATTTTAAAACTGACGGAATTTGCTAAAAAACCCCTCTTAGGGGCTGATTAAAAAAAGGTGAAATACGGAGAAAAGGACGGAGAAAAGATAAAATACGGAGAAAAGGTGAAATACGGGTATCAGCGTTTTTAAAGAAAAGCGCTGAAACCCGTATTTCACCTTTTTAAACCACAAAGCTAAATACTACATTTCACAAATCTAACTTTAAACTTGACGGAGTTTCAAACAAACTTTCAATTTCCAAAAATCCTTTCTGATTGGATGCCTACATTATATAAGAAATATGTCCTCGAAATTTTACGCTTCTGCGATCAGCGGTTTCGGCTGTGTTGATCTATCAGTCAGTCAGCCAGTCAGTCAGTCAAGACAAAGAATTTGATATTTATATAGATAATCTGAATCTCGGCCACGGCTCCAACGATTTCATAAAATTTAGTATGCGGGGGGTTTTATGGGCAATAAATCGATCTAGCTAAGTTTCATTTTTAGAAAACGTCGTTTAAAAAAATTCTATATAGTCATCCATGTACTTAATAGTCCATATGATTAATACACGGCTGAAGCAATAGTCAGATTGTGCATTGTGTACAATCGTGGCAAATCGTAGCATGGTTTGTGATGCTTCTTTGTTTTAAAGTTGTCAAAGTTGTCAGCAGCAGTTGTTCAATAGTCCAACAATGACACTCAGTGAATCATGAATACAGCCCCTATATTAAATAAATTCACGGATGCTAGTGGCGTTCAATTGCTACGAGTAGTGGGAATTCGTTTTCAATAATGCCGTCATCCGTTCGGTGTGCTAAAATACCTACAAAAGTTTCGTGTGCAACTGTTGCATGCCGCCATAAAATAACATAGAATTTGCATGAAAATTCGATAAAATTTACTTGTAACTGTTGGTGGAAAATATGATATTACATTAAAAAACCTCCGAACAGTTAGACAAAAAATGCTGTGTAGTACCGGCGATTAGGGCAATTACCCCCGATCTGCAGTTTTGTTTCTATATAGTTAGTTAGTATCATAACTAGATCATCTAGTTAAGATACTTGGAATTTAAAGCTAGTTATATCAGCCGGCTATTGTAAAAGTTTGGCGAAGAAAACCCACTCCTGTGTTAAGATAATACGTCAACACCCTATTATCGTCCCCATAAGTGAGCTTAGCATATAGCTCACAATCATTCCTCAGTTGTGCATTTTCTGTTACTGTTTTTGATTGTCATTTATTTTTAGGATTGTGCAGTGCCCGTTGATTTTCAACTTTTTTGATAAAGCTTCTTTTGTCGAAAAAGATAACAAAGATAAGTCTTTGATAATTTAAAAATATAAAAGAATGTTTCACATAAATTATCTTTAACTATAGTTATTATATTTAATTTTTTTTTTTTTTTTAGCAAAAACTGACGTAATTTGGCAACGGTAGTGCCTTAATTTGATACTCGTATGTTCTGAGTGGGATCATTGTGATTGAGCTTTTCTGTTGGAACAGTTATTATGAAGCCGTATTTTTTATATTTTTAAACGTACCGTGAAGGTAAGTGCGGTTTAAATAACAATTCTGTTTACCTTGAAAGAGCTCGCTCGGGCGGGTGCGGTCCCAGGTGAGAGCTCTTATTTAAAGGTTTACGGGGCAAGGAAACAAGTCTCAAGTTACTTTTCACTGACTTTAGAGAGATTTGGTTATACTGTAGGTACATTGGTTTACTATATGTGTTTATAATATTATTAGAATTTTTTTAAAGGCAACGCCCGCTTTACGGACGCTTTAAATGTTGCGAATATTTTAAGAATTATATGTTAAAAAAAAGCGGGCATATGCATGTCATGACGGACGTGGCAAAACTATAAGGGTTCAGTTTTGCCATATCGGCTACGGAACCCTAAAATCAAGGGTAATGTTTTTATCACCAACTGCCGTGCTCCTGTGAGCATTCAAACAAACGACTGTTCGTTTAATGCTTACTTAAATCATTCCTGTTTCAAATTTTTGAAGAACATCTTTACTAATGAATGATTTAATAAACCTTATATGACTCTGAAAGCGGCAGTGAGTTACCCTTAGTTTTTAACAATACGAATTAACCCTTAGCCAGAATCGTGGGTCCATTTGAACCCAACAGTAACAAAAAATCGTTTAATTTCGAAACGCGCACAGTTACAGACTTGCGCGTCAATCTAATCTCATTAGGTCGCAAGGTGGGGTGGGTACCAGGCGCGCGGTGCTTGGAGTTTACTGGAAGTGTATATAAGCCTCTACAAAAAGAAATTCGAAAATTTAATTACCAGTTTTGAATAAGCAAAGAATAACTTTGTTTTAGGAGCAGCTATGATGACCAGTGACAGACACGCGTGGCATAGATGCGTTGACGAGCGCTTAAAACTGTTAGTTTAAAAAAACATAGTTTTTTTCAAGAATTTATCGTGTTTATGTGGTCTGTTCTACATAGAATAAACATTCATGCTATAGTAAAAAATGACTTTAGTAGTTCATAAAATGCTTATACTGTATAAACAGCGTGAAAAATTCGAATAAAAAACGAATAAGAATCGAATATCGTTTCCGAATCTTAACGAATATTTACCATTTCATCGAGATAATAATGTACTTAATTAACTCAGTCATACTAAACATTCTTTAAATTGCCATCGTAGCCCCTTCAAACAACGTTCTCCTTCAAACCGTTTCTCGCAAACCCACCCTGTCATCGCAGACCGAGGTGTTTAGGGCAGAGCGGAACTGGCCTCAGCAGCGTAGATCCTGCCTCAAGGTATCTTTAAGGGGCGTCTAAACGAGCCATTTTTTACGGCAATTTTTGGCGGCACTGTTGGCAACTAATTGCTCGGCCAATAATGGCAATATTTTTGCAATTGTATGGCAAATGATTTAGTCTCCTAAGCGGGCTACACAACCCGGCAACAATAAAATAGAGAGCGACTGAAACAACAACAAAATTGGCCGGGCAACATTACGGATAATCGATTGCTTTGCGAACATCTGGCAACCATCAAATCAATATTGGAGAGTACTGCCAAGTTGCCGGCCACGGCATTGCCGCCAAAATTTGCCGTAAAAAATGGCCAGTTCAGACGCCCCTTTAGGTTAATGTCGGCCATTCTCTATTTTTTGACTAATACTTACCAACTTTCTAAATTTATAAAAAATATTTTTCTTATTGTTGCAGGAATCGCAGCTATGCCGATCATACAGTCCTGTTGCTGTTGGCGCAGCCTACGTAGAGGCTGTTATGCCTCCGCTGTCTACACAATGGTACGTCATACAACTTATGTTGCTTTTGAAAATCGTTAAAGTCACTGGCGAGCTGGTTCGTACAGTTGATTTTGGTATATGACGATGACGCTTTTACTATTAAAATGAAAGAAGTGAACTTTATAATTTATTTCGAAATAACATTTTTTCGCTTTAAATCTTAATAAAATGTATCTACTTGACTATTGCGACTTCAACATCTAGGCCTTGTTTCTGGGCGTTGTGCGTCGCGTTTGGCATAGCGCCTCGCGTCGCATTGGACGTTTTTTCTGTTTGCGGCACTTGTGATCGCACGCGTAAACACAAACATATGACAATATATGATGTTGTTTATAGAGATGCGTGGCGGGTAGTGTGGCGGTGCCCACCGCGGCGACCGCAGCGAATCCTCAAGCATGTAGCAAAGCACGCGGCGGCTATTGCTGCATCGCACGCAGCGGGCCTCCATGCCGCGCACGCGGTGTACTTAATATTTCACTTTTAAACACAGAATTTTCTTAAAAAAAAGTCGAAGATTTGACGCGGGCATCGCTTCATCGAGAATTGCCGCTGCGTGTGCGCCGCCAGGCCTCATTTACAGAGACACGATGACTCACGCGTGACGTTTTGCGGCGCGGCCCGCACTGAATTCAAAACCTCATAACCGAAATCGCATAACCTAGACTCGACTTTTTTTTATAGAAAACTCTATGTTTAAAAGTAAGTTATTTAATATCATTCCATATCATAATATAATAATTTATTTTTTAACATAAAATAATATTTTATGTTAAAAAATAAATTATTTCTTTTGCACGCGCATTCGACGCAGCGATAGCCGCCGCTGCGATACGGCAAAGCAAAGTACGCGGTGTGCTTTGCTTTGCCGTGTCGCAGCGGCGGGCACCGCAACATTTCCCGCCACGCATCTCTATAAACATCATCATATATTGCCATATGTTTGTGTTTACGCGTGCGATGATAAGTTCTCCGTGAACAGAGAAAACGTCCAACTCGACGCGAGATGTCACACCACACACGACGCGCAACGCCCCGCGTCTCCGTAAACAAGGCCGTAACCTTTTCACGGTAGGTCAACAACAAAAACGGATAAAGCAAACACGTGTGTATCGATATTTATCTGCTTGACTGCTTGTCAAGCAGATAAATATATCGATAAATAAGCTTCAGACATTATGCCAATATTATAGGGAACTACATTTATATTTTATTGTCTGAATAATTGAATCCCGTTTTAATTGTCGTATGCAGACAAATCGAAAAAAAAAACTGTCAATAGAGTAACAAAAAAAAGGAAAATTGATGCCTCTCTCTATGGCTCAACAAAATACATCGGGGAAAACGTAAAAACCGTTCATAGACTCAGTTCATTCAATCTGTGTATTCACATTTATATAAAATATTACCTACCTTCAATAAATCCCTTGTATGTTACCTACAGTAAGTGGCGTGGTGTAGGTACTAAGGATATTTTAATTCTATGCCTTCTTAAAGAACACATAAAATAATATACTGTATAGTATATTATTTTATGTGTTCTTTAAGAAGAGTTGAATAATACATATTATATACTGACGGACTTATAAACTGCATCAAAGTAATAGACGACTTTGAAATAAATATTTTAACCAAGTATGCAAACTTTCTATACAGATTTAAATTGAAACCTCTAGATTGGTTCGTGAACTTTAAAACAGCGTAGGATCATATCTTTAAGTTTAAGTTTATGTACTGGAAAGGACCTTAAGACCTTTTTTGAAGAAAAAACAGAAGTTTAAGGAAAAATTGTTTAATTAAAAAATTGGTTTTAACAATAGACACAAACTTTATGCAAGGGTTTATTTGTGTTTTAATAAGGTGTATTACCCCCACGTGCCCTTATTACGGATTCTAATCGGTTCCGCATAGATTTTATAAGGGTTTTTAAAAGATCTTGCGGAATATTGTCCCATTCTTCTGAAAGTGCTGTTCTTAGTGCTGCCACTGTCGTAGGCGAAGGGTTTCTCGCATATACAGCTCTTTTTAAATTGTCCCAAACATGCTCGATGGGATTAAGATCCGGGCTGCGTGCTGGCCAATTCATTGTACGTATCCCAACCTCTTCGCAATAATGTTGAACTTGTGCAGCTGCATGCGGCCGGGCATTATCCTGCATTAAAGTAAAATTTTCGCCTATGAATCCCATGTAAGGCACCACGTGATCTTCTAATATCTCTGTTATGTAGCGATGTGCTGTCAAACCCCCTCTATTACCGTTTTGACGGACCATGTCTATGAACACAAGTTCTGTTCGCCCGTTCATCGATATGCCACCCCAGACCATACATGAACCGCCTCCAAAAGGAACACGCTCCTCAATGCAACTTTGAGCATATCGCTCCCCACGTCGACGATAGACTCTTCTGCGACCATCTGCACCATATAAACATGTCCTACACTCGTCCGTGAACAATACAGAGGCCCACTGCTCTTCTGTCCAATTCAGGTGATGACGCGCAAATCTTAAGCGAGCTTGTCTGTGAGCTGCAGACAACTTTGGACCATTTGCTGGTCTAAAAGGGGTGATAGCCGCTTCCTTTAACCTTCTTCTTATTGTTCGTGCACACACGTTTTTTCCACGCACTTCATTAAGCTCGGTTTTGATGTTAACTGACGTGAGGAAACGATTTCGCAGGGAAGTTGTAACAATAAATCGGTCATCACGACCTGTGGTTGCTCGAGTTCTGCCTGTACCACGTCTCCTCCTGTAAGAACCTGTCTCTACAAACCTTCTGTATATTCTACAAACCGTAGACTGGTTTAAATTTAAATTTCTACCAATCGTTCGTTGATCCAAGCCCTCCCGCACCAATGCTACAATTTGTGCCGCTTGTTCGGACGAAGTATCCATATTATGGTTCAAAAACTCTCGATGTGTTAAAAAACTAACCCAACAATTATGCTGGTAACAATAATTCAATTGACCAAACAAAAAAAATCAATGAGAATTAATTTAAAACTTTGCTATAAATAACACGCAAATCTGATACTACGAGTAAATTTTCTTTTCCCGGCTATATTCATTTGTTTTACCGCAGTTCTATTTTTAAATTTAATTTTTTTTTAAGATTAAGAGCCAGTCTTTCCATATTTATATAATTTAATCTAAAAAGTTTGCATACTTATTATAAAAAAATCCTTTTAGAGTAAACCTGAACTTTGATGCAGTTTATGAGTCCGTCAGTGTAGTTTATGTCATTACATTAACCCCATTAGGTGAAAGTTAAGTGAACAATTGACAACATCATTTCGAACACTGGGGAGGAGCTATATCAATGTGAACCGGCTATATCAGCTGATTAATTTTGCGTTTTATTGTGTCAGGACGGCTTCGGAACGGTTTCGTTAAAAACGATGTAAAGAAATTATATTAATTTCAAATCCCGAAAATCCCGGGAGTTATGTAATGTGATCCAAAAAAGTACTGGAATCCCGGTTTTCGGAATCCCGGGATCGAATTCCCTAGCTCATATTTCTCTGTTTCTGCGCTCTGCAGCCTCGCTCAGTTTCATTGGACAAGCAGCCTTAAACACTCATTTCTAAGGATTACAATTCTAAATTCCTTACAAATTTACTAGAATTACGAGTATGTACCTACTCAATCTATTTATCAATTTGTGGTCCTATAGTGGTTTATTTTTAATTTATTTATGGTGCTTTACCTAATGTACTCACATATCATTAAAGCATTAGTTAATTATTCCTTTTGTATGAGAGATGTGCAATGTGATAACGGTATGCATTAGTAGAAGTACCTTCTAATGACATACCATTATCACATTGTACATAATCAAACGCCTTCGAACATTACAATGGACTTTGCGTCGAAATTAACTTGATTGGTGTTATTGACTTGATTGTTATTGTAGGTACATAGGTACTCGTAGATAAGGACACAATAACAATAGCTATGTTAGCCTTCAACTTAAAAGGTTTACGTTGATAAATCAATCAGCCAGCAGGGCAAGTAATCACTTTTCCTGAGCGGCTGACTCTACACTCATATACTAATAGTAAAGTGTGTTTAATTAGCAAAAAAGTTATATTGAACAAAATAAAGTAAATACCTAATCAATATTGTTGCAAACTTGCAACCCCTATTTCATCCTTTTAAGGGTTGTTTTTTTAAACGCTGATACACGTTTCTTTATTTTATACCAAAATCCAAGTGCGAAATTTCACAGACCTAACTTCAAAACTGTCGAAGTTTCATACTATCTTGTGACGGAGTTTTAAACAAATTCACAACCCCTAGTTTGCCCCTTAGGAGTTGATTTTTCAAAAACACTAAATCACGTGTTTTTTTACTTTAAACGAAGAAGCTAAATACAAAATTTCAACGATCTAACTTCAAAACTGACGGAGTTTCATATAAACTTGCAAGCCATATTTTAGCCCCTTAGGGGACGAGGCCTAAAAAACCTTTCATAGAGGATGCCTACAACATAAAAGGCATCAACTGCCAAAATTTCAGGGTTTTAACCCTAGCGGTTTAGGCTCTGCGTTGATGAATCAGTCAGTCAGTCAGGACAAGTGATTATATATTCTAAGTATAGATGAACTATTCACAAATGCGTCAGATCGTCCCGGTAGCAAACAGAATCAGGACATAGGCAGGTATGTATCGTCATTTTGTATTAGATCACTCTGCATGCATATTAAACGATGTTCTGCTATAAACTATGCTCAACGCTCAAGCATGAATTTAATCAAAACTACCTATATTTCAAAGCAGTTCCCTTTTAACGATTATAAGAAACTCATTAACTGTCACGTTAGCGGGTTAATACTTAAATACCATGCATATATGTATACCTACTAAGAAAAATAAGAGGTCAAGACAATAGAACCCAAAACTATAATATTATGTTTGTTTGTTACTTGTTACCGCATGAAACGTAATTTGATTGCATTGATATTAATTAAACTTTAAAACCACGCAAGTGCATGTTGGGTCACGCGCAATGTAAGGTTCCGTAGTCCCCCCCTCCAAATAATACTGCTTATGAAGTGGGTTTTCTGTTGTTTTTGTTTCATACTTCCAACGTTATACCTACTTAATAATAATTTTCAATGAAATTTGTACGAACATTTTGTTACGTTAAGACAATAGGCTAGGTGAGAAAAAATCACATCCCCACTTTACATATTAGGGGAGGTACCCTCACAAAATGTATTCTTTCACTTTTTTGGAAAAATTCCAGCAGTAACAGTCTCTGAGCTAATCTGCGGACAGACGGGCGGACATGGTGAAACTACAAGGGTTCTGTTTTGCCATTTTGGCTACGGAACGAATGACGCTTTTATTAAAATCAATCGAGACAATAGGAAATGAGAGCTTGAGCCATCTTTTATATGAATCCAGGCAGAGTGTAGAGGTCTATTCTAGTTGTTGGAGGTCGCGTAAAGCACATATGTACAGATTTTCACAGGCGAAAAGGCATCATCATCATCAGCACATTGTACTGTTGTCATTGCACTGTTAGATATTACCCGCAGGTGCCACTATGATTTAAAAAAAAGCAAAGAAAAGTAGAGAGAGACAGTCAGGTTAGTGAGACCTTTGACTGCAATGAGACAATATGGTACAGGCTATTAATATAAAAATATGTCTTTATAGGAGATGGATGTGCATTTTTTTTATCCTTTAAAAGTTGGCTGATGATTGAAGCCAGCGTAACACTTAGTCCTAATTTATTTTTAACTATAAACTACCTGCAAATACATTGAAAAGGCGGACTTAATGCCACAGGCATTATCTACCAGTCAACTTTGGGTGGTGTAGAAAAAAGAGTGGTAGGTGCTTATTCTTATACTTATTACAAAATAGGAAATAAATATATACGTCTATAAAACAAATACATACTAAAAAATAAATAATACTAAATTATACTTGCAAATATCAAAATAGATACTAGGTCAACAGAAATTAATTAGAGTTTTAATAATTCTCCGACATGTACATATATCTATATAATGCATAAAGATAACATTTGTATAGTTTACGTACTCTACCTTCTGCTTGTGGACAATCTGATTTCCACAATCCTCATTCCAAAGACGAGAAACCTGTATCGGGAAAGAGGAATGAATTATGGGCTGAGTTATGAGACGGTCAGAGAAGTAGAATACTTAGTAGAATTTAGACTAAATTAATTAAACTCCTTTTTTTGTCTTAGAGGTGGCTAAAAATCTTTTATAATTTATTATCTACAAAAAACGATTTAGTTAATTAAAAATATGGTCTTTTTATCACATTTACGATAAATTGACCATAAACGGGAAGGTATATAGATTGTGTTCATGCTACAGAGATAAGGCACAGGTTCGGGACTTTCCAAATACGTAATCAATAATCTGATTGAGACCCGTTTCCAACAAAAATGTTGGCAAATTCAGTGTCGAGAACATTTCGACGTGATAAAGTCTTATAAATCGATGACGGAGTGTACGTACAAAAAGTGGCACGTAGCAACGCTCACGTTAGTGATTGGTTACTAAGCAGTCACGACGCAACGGTCACGTTATTGATTGGTTGCTAAGGAATCACGTAGTAACGATCACATTATTGATTGGGTGCTAAGCAGTCACGCTATTGACTGGTTGCTAAGCAACGCGAATGGCGATTCCGCCAGGAGATAGGCTGAAATATTGTGGCCGTCGTGCGCATGCGCGGTTACACTAAAGCTGTTACAGGCATGGTCGTTTATTCCAGTGTCATGAATGCATACAATTGTGACCGGTCTGTTGGTTTAGTGGTTAGTATTTATTAAGAGTTACATTTTGTGTTTATTTCATATTTTTGGCCATATGGTTTATGAGATAAAGGGAATACAATTTATGCCACTATCAGACTAATTATTTCCGAAAATAGGTTTTCAAATATTCATAAAACCTAAGAGTATTCTAAAAAGACCTGTCGAAATATGTACCATGCGTTGAAGTTTGCTGATTTTGTATTCCAACATCTATTGCATGTATGGAGTGCCCCCCTCCAGACTTGTAACAAATGTTGGACAAGCGGCTTTTACAAGAAATCTATATTCAACATTTCATTAAAAAATGTGTAGTTTTTGAGTAAAATGCCTGTGATATATGGGCGGACAGACAAACAAATGGGCATAACTATAAGATTTAAGTTATTTTATTTTAAGTTTAAGTTATTTTAGCTTAGTAACCCTAGATCCGGCCAAAAGCAAGTCGGATTATGCTCAGTGTATGGTTCCGTAGCCGATATAAAAATGCATTACGTAGAAAAAATAGGATATGAAAAGTGCACCAACAAATGTGCATATCTTCATGGCACTTTGGTCCTTTTGTTGAGAAACACAATTTTTCGGCAACAACCCAAAAACAGTAAATCCAATCTTCTGTAGTTGCTCCGAAACGAATGATATAATAATAATATCTTGGGACAACTCACACAACGTCATTTGATCCCAAACTAATCCGAGCTTGTACTATGGCAACCAAACAACTGATAAATGTACTTAAATATTTCTAAATACATACAATTACACCCAAACACAGAATAAACTATCGTGATCAATACAGAAAGTTTTGTCCTGGGTGGCGGTCGAACCCACGACCTCCAGCTTAGCAGTCAGGGTCACTAACAACTAGATCAACAGGCCAGTGAATATGTTGTCTATCGACGACGTGAACGGCGTCCCCGGCACTGTCATCCATACCGGGGACGCCGTTCACAGGAAGAGACTGCATACATTATGGGGTTCTTCTAGAGGGGCGTGAATAGATATTTATAGAATCAGCAACGCGCCCCTGATCAATACCGGTCTTAGCATGTCTAAGTGGCTACCCTGGGCGCCGCGACCAGGGGCACGACGTGATAGAGTCATCTGATTCATAATGACCTTTTGAACACATTAATTTCCAGCAAAAAAATATTCTTATACCGACCTCCTTTAAAACTAACAAGAACACCAAAGCAATAAAGTCCAAGTTGCGGGAATTGCCCTACTCAGGGTCTAATCTAGGGTTCTAGGTGCCCTAGACTAACTATTGATTGAGCTACCATTAAGAAATTGACACTGCGCAGCGGGCAAGCGGTCAAGTCGATAGATGCGCTCGCCACATTTCATCCTTGCACTTTGGCTTCAGCCTATTTAGTCATCAGCCAAAGCCTTCCTTCTTCATCATGGTATATTTACGGGACAGACTTTGTCAGAAGAGGCTCTGGCATAGACGCTATAAAATTACTTGGGGAGATCCAGAAAAGAGGATTCATTAGCGAAACCAAACCCAATGGCTTTTAAAAGGCGCTCATTTATCACGGAAAATTGGTTCCAGAGTTGTAAGCGTTCCGGTGTAGGTTGTAAGCGTGTTGGAACTGATGTTCCACTCCTGTGGAACATTAGTTCCGACGGGAACGCTAATGATGACACTTCATCTCATTTCCTCTCGTTTGATTAGAGAAAAGATCTACTGGCCGGGATCGTCAACTAATTGGATAAATTCAGAGGCTAGGTCTTGATATGGCTCTACACAAGTCAAAGACCCTACGGCGGGAGCGTCTGTATCGCTATTCAGACTGCAGAGGGGAACAAACAATGCCTCCATCGGAAGTATATAATCGTAAGTTGCTCGTAAAAAATTCCAATTGTGCACGGGGGAGGGTGTGAAATACAAAACCATGCTCGGGGCCCCTTCAGCTTGGGGGTCCCGTATAATTGATGTGGCTGCTACGGACACGAAAAAAAATCTAAAAAAAAAAATCGTTGAAAGTATTCAATAATATTACTCTTTGGCCATACGACATAAAAGATGAAGGAGTGAAGCAATTTATGTTACGTTAGGAGATATTATTTCCGAAAACATTAATTTAATAAAAAAATGCAATTGCTAACTAATTGCTTTCGGGGTCTTTGTAGCCTGGAGGCCTAGTATCATTAATACGGCTGATATGGCGGTAGCTACGTGTCTGGTTCCGTTTTTAAAGGGTTATGTTTTTCGCGCGTATCTTGTAATTCCAGACCCATTTAAACAGTTAAGACATCGTTACATTCGTCTTGACCGCCCAAGTGTTCTTAGGTATGTGACATTTGGAGAAAAATAATAGCGGCTGCGAGATGTCAAAATAAAGAGGTGTGAAAGAAAAAGTTGTTAAGAAGTTGAAAATATAATTTATTTAGGGGAGGATTTTGTAAAGGACCCCCAATTCCTCTTAGATTGGTACTAAGCATCAAAGCATATTTTAAAACATGAATTTGTTGGAGTCCCCACCCCCCAGAACCTGAGGCCCCGGGCAGACCGCCCCTACTTGACTGTTACATACAAGGGTGATCCCATAAATGGTCGAAAGATCTAGGAACTAATCAAAAGACTTAAAACTTGTATATTTTAAAAGCGTGGTAATAAATCTACGTTTCTTCTTACAACGGTAAACAGCATTTTGGTGTTTATAATCTAACTAAATAAACACATTCAGCTACTTTGTCTTGCTCAAGGTTAATAACGCAGTATTTTTTGCTTCAGGTATACTTTTCCGTCACAATAGTGACAATGGGACACTTCATCGAGATGGAACAACGTTACTTGAACGGGGATATGACCGAACCGGAATCAGACAGCTTCCTGGAACCAGATAAAATTACACCGAGTAAGTACCTACCTTACTACTTTGTACTGAAGCATTGTACTGTACGTTGTGTTGCCTAGAACCTACGTCGGTATGCGCTCCTACTTACTCCTAATTAAGTAGAAGCGCATAGTCGACGACAGGTGGACATGGAAATCCTGGTATGCATGGGCGTACACATCCAGGATCTTTTAGGTGTTGATCAAATTTTGGCGCTCCAATAATGGCACAAATCAAACCGAATTGGTGCAAATAAGTAACTAACTCGCGCGACAAGGGAGCGGTGCAAATCATGTCGCTATATAATTTCACTTCATTACCTACCTTTTCATAATTAGGGTGGGAGGGTGAGGGGTTCAACCTCAAATGCTCCCCCCCCTTGGGTACACCCATGCTGATATGCGTTTAGGCGGGGAAGACTCATGGTACGCATCTTAGACCCGCGAAGCACTTGTGCCATCTTAGTGTGCACCAGTGGCATTTTTAATAATAATCTCGCTTTAAACGTGCTACGTACTGAATCATCATCTAAAACCAAAAATGTTAGTGTTGACCTGTCGCGGACTATATATATCTATGCTTTTTGTAGTATTTACCTACAAATAAAGTAGGTACAATGCAGTGACGTTTTTTCTCGTACTTACTTATTAGGTGGTTAAGGTAAATGTATATTACAATTATCTAACGCGGAAGGAAGTCTTTATTTTTAGGTTAAAGATTATTTATTCTCAAAAAAGAACAGATACAGTTCACGTTCAGTATTACGATATAAAAAAACTTGCTGACATAAACGCTTTTAAACATAAGTAAGGTTTTATTATTAGTACCTCATCCGGCAATTTGTTACAGTTGTGCACCTTCTTAAAGTAAACTCTCCTTTCCATAGTCAGTTCTGGGTTTTGGTACTTGTAATTTGTTTTGTCTTCGTGTGTGGTATGGGTGTGATTTGTTGTTGAAGTTGAGTTGTGAATGTGTTTCTTTTAGAATTACCTACATGCTATGTTAATATAATTAAGACGTGTTGCCCTGCGAATAACTATTTTTTATTTTATTTGTATGTAGATTCAATCACAACTACATAATCACACTCTACATGAAATTATGAATAGATTTTAGGTACTGATTTTATTTTTAAAGTAGGTAATGCTTGCGGCTTTGCGTCTAATCCTGTTTTGGTCTTGCTAGTAAAACGGTGATCAATCTGAAACAGTTTCAATGGGGAAAATGGACGTTTTAAGTATTTCCCGGCAATTTTTTTATTTTATTTCTCCTTAAGAACCTTCGCCGGACTTTTGAAAATAAAATCAAATTGGTCCAGCCGCTTTTGAGTTTTTCGCTTGGCAGCAAATTTAGTTATTTGCGTTTTTATTTGTATGAACATGTATATTAGCTGTTCCGTCGAACTTCCAATATTTTAATAATTAATTATTCTGCTATTTAGGACGGAGACAAATCTAACAACTGTCACTAGTTTTCAAATTAAAAACCTGTTTGAAAACATTACTTACATTATATTTTACTAGCTGACCCGCGTAATTTCGTCTGCGTCAATTTCCCCCGTTTTTGCAACATTTTTCATTGCTGCTCCGTTCCTATTGGTCGTAGCGTGATGTTATATAGCCGTTTTGCAGCCTTCCTCGATAAATGGGCTATCCAACAGTAAAATATTTTTTCAATTCGAACCAATAGTTCCTTCTTGAGATTATCGCGTTTATACAAACAAACTCTTCAGCTTTATAATATTAGTATGGATTATTAGGCATACATAGATATATACTCCACTAGTTTGCGTCGGGGCTACAAAAACAAGTAATTGCTAATAGGTTTGGCCCTGAGATTGTTTATGAAAGCCTAACTAAAACATACGTAACGTAACATACGTAACAGTTGAAGACAAGATAGATTCGAATTTGAATATACAGAATGACTTTGAATTGAGTCGACAAACTTCAATAAGTAAACCTGCATGTATCCAAGAATTTGTAGGACATATTATTAGAACAAAATATTAATATTCTATGATACTATAAAATACAAAAAACAATACATAAGAAGAGACAATACACTAGTGAGTAATTCCATGCGTCGCCGTTTTTTGTTTCCTTGAGCCTGAATGAATACAGACAGTGCAACGTTGCCATGCCAAGGGACGCGGTACGGTAACGAGTCGACGAACTATCTGTACCTACAGTCCGTCAAATCTAAGAAGTACCGTTTGACAGTTCTGACAATTGAATGATAGGGATGGGATGAAAAAATCGATTACTATAATATCCGAACTTTAAGAGATCGATTACTATAATATCCGAATTTTAAGAAATCAATTGTTATAATTAAATAAAAGAAATGTTTAGGATATTTTTTTATTCACTACTAGTACTAGTATCGTCGTCTTCGTCATCATCGTCATTTAAATTAATGACCAGTTGATTGTCCATTACATTATCAAAGTGTACGTCTCTTTCGAAGTCGTCCATTATTATTTTCTTTGTTTTTTGTACTACTTTACTCCAATCTTCCTGTGTAACTTGGGCACATGCTTCCTTTAATAAACCTTCCATTTTCTTGACACTGAAGGGTGGTTTTGTGTTGTGTCTTGCTGCATAACCTGTAAAACAATAATGTAACTATTTGATAGCAGACGAAAACCATTGTTTAAATTATAAATGTTAGAAGTACTCGTGTTATTATTATAATATTATAAAATATTACCTTTAACTTGGGCCCAAATCAGTTCAATGGCATTATATTGGCAATGGTACGGAGGAAGTCGTATGACTTTGTGCCCGTGCTCTTCGGCCAATTGGTCAATTACATATGTCGGTTTTGGTGGTTTATGCAATTTCACTAACTGTAATAATTCAGCTTTTAATAGTGACATGTCGGCATCCACTCCTTTTCTTTGCAGCCATGCCACCAAATCTGCTTTCTTATTGGCTGACGTAGGTGCTTTATCAATTTGCACAGAGTGGTATGGGGCATTATCCATTATAATTGTGCTGTTAGGAGGGATATTCTGTAATAAATTTAAGAACCACTCTCGGAACCTTACTGCGTCCATTTCTTCATGATACTCTTTAGTGCTTTTGGATTGGAAAGCTAATAAAGAGTTTTCCACGAAGCCTGTAGACGCTGACCCAGCATGGCATATTATGAGGCGTCCACCTTTTCCTATCGGCACCTTCGAGCACGAAGCTTCAGAATCATCAGTCCATGTTTTCGGCACAGAATGGTTGGAATTTAGCCAGGTTTCGTCCAAAAATATTACATTATCCCAGTTTATAATTTGTTTAACTTCGCGCAGGAATGTTAGTCGCTGCATAATTATGTCATGTCGCTCCATAACAATTTTTCGTTTGTCAACTTTTTTGTATCTGAAGCCAATTCCTGTTATTACCGTTCTCAACGACTCTATGCTTCCCTTATACAGCCCGGCATCTTTTAAAGTTGCACATAACTTTGCCAATGTTGGAAATTCGCCTCTTGTAAAATACCCGTATATATGGTTTCTAATAGCATGACTATCGAATTCATCGATGCCTGTCACAGGTTTATTTCTTTTTCGTTTTTTCGGTGTGTGAAGTACGTTACTGTCACTCCCCGAAGGCCCATATTTTTCACTTAATATTTTGCCAACGGTGCCACCAATACCGAGAGCTTCACCGACGCGATCCCGAACTTGTGTAACTGGCAGTAGAAGTCCACCATTTTGAGATTCACGCTCAAAATACTCGTGTAATTTCACCACCAATTCACGAGCCTGGCTGTTCAAAGTACGTCCTCTTTTCGACATTATTAATAAACACTTGCTTAGTTCGGAGTCCAGTATAAATATTGCCAAGGTAAACGGATAAAGAATGATCAGTCCAGAAAAGTAATAGCCAAGTCACAAATTGTAAAACACAAACGAGAAAGCAAGTACGCGCACAGTCAGCTTCCAAGATGGCGAGAGACTGCTGACGCCGAACCGACCGAGCGGACCGCGTGCGCTTGTAGTTGGCAGTGTTGCCAGAAAAAAAAAATTGTAGAGACTTGGACACCTGCGATTTTGCCTATTGACCTAAAAATAATTAAATTAATTTATTTTAGGGTATCTGTGTATTCAGTGCATTATGCGGTCGCGCAGTAACGTCGTTAATTTATAACATCAGGCAACAACATTTTTGTGAATGGGTTCTACATACCTTATTTTTATTAGTTTTAGACGTAGAAATAAGACTTAGAAGAAAAAATTGTAATTGTAAAATCAATGGATGTGCTTGTTAAAAATTTGTTTATTTCTCTGTAATATGCAAACCCATACTATCATACACAAAAATAAATGTAAAAAACACTATCCCTGACTCCATTTACTATTTCGACAGCGTCAGCGCGAGAAACCCCGACTTATTTGGGCGCGAAAATCAAAAATCGACAAATCGCTTTCGACAACTTTTTAAAGAAGCAAATATATTTGATTTATAAATACGTATTTTTGGTGAATGGGTTTTATCTCATATTTTACGATTACATAACTATTTAGTTATGTAATCGTAATATGTGAGATAAATCCCATTCACATGAAAAAATATTTGTTTGGTTGTCAAGTGTAATTTGTAAATAATACATTCGATTTTTCGTATATGTAAACGATTTTTTTGCATACAAGTGTATCCGAAGAGTCGCAACACTACGTGCAGTGACCTAACTACGTAACTTTGTAATGAGGTCAAGAATATAACTATTAGAAATTATTTACTGTGTAAATATGTGTTATTTTGCTTTGTTTGAAAGTTTTCAATTACATTTAGATATTAAGAATTGTACATTTTTAGATACAATAATGAAATCTTTCTAAATTCATGGTTTTATGAAAAAGGTTATCGAAACTGAATAATGTACGTATGAAAAAAGTTGTTTCGGTTTGAAAAATATGAAACGTCAAACGGTACCTCTTAGATTTGATGGACTGTAACCTACCTATCATGCCGCGAAAACAAAACAATGTAAAGACAATTTTACCTTCATTTTTTTGCCGGCTTGACTTTTTTCCTCTTGCTTGCGCATTGGGAACATGAAGACTACTATCGAATTCCAAAAGGTTTTGAGTGACACTTAGTATCCTCTCTAAGGACGGTTGGTTTTGGTGTGGATAATTTACCCGCCATCTTCGCTGCGTTTCCCTTAAATTGTTAGTTTGGCTATACCAAATCACCATATTTAAAATTTGACAAAAAAAAGTTCACTGTTTCTTCTCGTCCCCGTAGGCAAAACGGGAAACTTATCACTTAATAGTACACAACCGATTACTCTTATCAGTGCATGCGACCGTCACCTCAATGAGCTTTCGTCCGACAGGTGAAATTGTTTATTTACACTAGCAACGATTGGCATGCGCCCGCGCCGGCTAGGGATGATACTATGGGAACAAATTAAACTTATCGATATTTCCGTATATAATGATCATTACTTATTTTATTTACATACTAGTAATTATTTACTCGTACTTGTACTTACGAGATCTGAAGTGACTTGAATACTGTGTTGGTATTAATGTATTGTTCTTAGTACAAATCCTCGAGTATGCAAACGTACTAGAAATTTTAAATTGGTTTAATTCTAAAAAACTATTAACACTTGTAAGAATATCAATCCTTTACATTCGAAAAAGCTACTTGACAATTATGTGATTTCGAGTAAAAGTATCGATATCGGTATGTTTATTCCTGCCTGCGACACCACCCGCGTTAGACGTGCCGGCCCGGCCGGCGGAATCTTGTCGCCGTCCCGCGTTTGTTGTCGGGAGTGCATTACACAAAACACCGAGAGTACAGAAGGTAACCTTCATACGTATCCACGCACACGTACACACCGTTCACATGGAACAGGTTATTAAAATTCACTTTAGACCACGTTGTTCGTAAGGCGACGCGAGATTTCGTGTCCGTGAACGGTGTTTAAGTGTCCGTTATTATTGCGCGCGTTGTTTGAAAGTTGCCTTCTGTACTTTCTTTATTTGGTGTTTATGACCAATGACCCTTTGAATAAACTACGTTTTTACGAAATTATGATCATATGATTTTTATAGCACGTCGTACGATTTTGTAACTATGATAATTTTATTTATTTGTTTATGTTTTAGACATAAGGAAATAACGACAACGTACTGATTATTTTAGTTTACTAAACCTTATTAGATCTGTCACCATCCTTTTAAACAATACAATCGGATTGAAGTAATTTTTATAGGCATTTCTTGTCAATTACTTTACAAATACAATAATTGCATTTTTGAAAGATAGAAAAATTTAAAATCCAGACTCAGGAATTCATCCAGATCCGAGACTTCCGTAGCCAAACCGGGGCCAGAAGCGAACCACCTGTCTGGACCATGTTACTAGACCTCAAATTTCTCTATCTCTTGATGCTCGCGAGTTTGGGCCCTCGCATGCGCCATCTAGTCGGTAGTTAAAGAACTATCACGGCTTTTGTTATTGCTTCGTTACAGAGAGCATTTTAACAAATTATGATGTCGCAAGCCGAATATTGAAGTAATTTTTATAGGCATTTCTGGCCAATTACTTTTCTATCTTTGCATGCATTTTTCAAAGATAGAAAAATTTGCTGCGCTTCTCGATCGCTTCATTTCGTAGGCGTTGGTTGGTTTTGAAACAGCCAAACTGTCGACTAACGGCTTGTTTCTGGATCGTATTGATAAATTCTGAATTCGTCACCTGTCATAATGTCTTAAAGGCGCCGAGAGGAGCCTGCTCCAAATTTTTTAATCATATCACGGTACCATGAGCCTGCTTCTGACCTTCGGTGAAGTTGTGGGGCAATCAGTCCTTTTTTTTTTTTAAAAATGAGAAGTTGTCGGTGTCTTATACATAAAAAATTTTTTTCGCAAATTTTCTGAGTGGCCTGGTATGGGTATCAAATTAAAGGGCTCATCGTATTTAATAAACGTGCTCTTTTAACCCGCGACGGCCACGGAGACGGTATATGCGTTTGAGGTAAGAGGTGTTTGTGTGTGTGTCCGTTTCCGAGAAAATGTTCTCGGAAACGGCGGGGCCGATTTTGATATGGTTTCTTGCGTTGTACAAGTCTCACTCACTAGCATGTTCTTAGCTAAGTTTTAATGTTCTAGACCGCCAGGGGGCGTAAAATCATGCATTCGGAGGCAATATTGAATCTCGATGAATTTAGTAAAGTGTCTCCGACTGCATGATGTTGTAAATGTAGGGGATCTTGTTTCTTTCTTTTTAGCAGAGGCTGTCTTTTTTTTATTGAATAGTTTTTAGTGGTTGTAGGATATAACAAGCAGCTTTTATTACAGCCATTGCATAGCCGAAATGGCAAAACGGAACAATATTTGTTTTAGGGTACCTCCCCTATATGTAAAGTGGGGGTATGATTTTTTTTCTCACATACTGCATCGTTTGGGGTATCATTAGATAGGTATTTTAAAAACGTTTAGGGGTTGGGAAGACGATTTTTAGATTTAGGGATTTGTTTGTAAAATATTAAGCTTTAAAGTGCAATTTTTTGTTAGAGCCAAGTGTCCCCCCCCCACCAGCTAAGTGGTTGATGTTGGGTATGTGAAAAAACTGACGGTAGTAGTTTAAATAGTAAAAATAAAATTAAAAGGAAAACTATCACAGCTAAGCAGGCTTTACAAGTTTACGTGTAACAGCTGTTCAAATGAGATGTAACAAAATTTTCGTACAAATATCATTGAAAAATATAATGTTGTAAATAGTAGATATAATGTTGTAAGTTTGAAACAAAAATAACAGAAAACCCATTTCTCACATAATTCGGATGGGGTGGGGAGGACTATGGAACCCTACATTGGTCGTGGTATGTTATACCTTTTAAAAACCACTTTTTTCACACCGTTTTTGACATGAACATCTCACAACAGCCACTTACCTAAGAACACTTGGGCGGTCAAGACGAATCTAAGGACATCTGAATTGTATCCGTCTAATGGTCTAAAGTTTATAAGGTAATAAAGAAAATTACACACATACCAGCAAGACATACATACCAGAAGAGTAATTTGGCGGTCTAAAAAAATATGTTATTGTTATTTAATCGGCTTTTTCGTGTATAGCTTTGAGGTTTCGGTTTGTTGTAGTTATGATTTTATGGCGTTTGTAACAATAAGAAATCTCAAAGTTTTCTAAATGTTTAAGTTAGAATATTGTTCTCTAATCAAGTTTCTGACAAAGGTAGAGGTCGGCCCGACCGATATAAAAACGAAGTTAGATGCTGTATACGGGAATACCTAACCGTCATTTTCTACATCAAAGAACGGAGTCGACGAATCTCGCTCCGGCTGACCTGTAAAACTACTCACCATGGACTGCATCTAATTAGTGGAAGAAGAATTTCCGAAGACTTAACACTAAAAAAACAACTTCAAGAACAGGGCTTTGGAAAACTTCTTCTTCATGAACATCTTCACATGAATAAAGTTAGTGTCAGGTGGGTGCCCAAACTTTTTTCGAACTTGCAGCGAAGGGAGCAAAAAGCGTGTTCTCATGAAGTTTTAGAAGCGTATAGACAACACGGAGAGAGTTTTTTGAAGTCAATTGTTACGGGGGATGAAACCATGGTTTTGTACTATGATCCCCTATCTAAAAGGGAATCGATGGAGTGGCGTTGTCCTGGTGAAAAATCGCCTAGGAAGGCCAAGGTAACGCAACCCACCAAAAATATATTGGCTACGGTTATCTGGGATTGTCACGGCATACTAATAACTGACATAAAAGGAATACCACAGTAAATGGTAGCTACTAAGTCAACTTTATTGAGTAGTTACGAGAGGCGATCAAGCAGAAGCGTTGTGAAAAACTTAGCAGAGATATTCGGCTAGCAATACAATAATTGCATTTTTCAAAGATAGAAAAATTTGCTGCGCTTCTCGATCGCTTCATTTCGTAGGCGTTGGTTGGTGTTGCTTCTCCACGACAATGTTTGTTTGTTTTCAATTATTGTGAAGAATTGTTTTAATTCTCCACAATAATTGGAATTAAATAAAAAAAACATGGTCGCATCTCCTGAGATCCCTAGCAGAGGCGTAGCTTGCTTATGAGTATCAAAATTTGTTGGGAGATGTCCAATAGCCCCAACGGCCAAAGGACTATATGAGTCACCCGCCCAAAAATGTTCAAATGACTCTTCAGGAGTGTCGCTGGCACGTGCAATTGATACGGCGGTTACTACGCCCCTGATCCCTGGAAAATGACAAATGTTAGGGATTGTTACCTACAATATCTTTCAGAAAACCACTGCTGTTGGTTACGATTAAGTATCTTCTTACGTCCTAAAGTAAAGTAAGTACCTGCTAGCAGGTGTGTTCTATCATGTAGTGTAATAGACTGTAAACTGTAAATGTAAACAAGAAAAAATAAACATAACCGTCATTGTTCACATGTATTATCCTACATAATGCAACTTGAGGCGGTAATACGAACATTATGTAATCAATAAATACAAAGAGTTAATGCCGCTCGGCGGCTACAAAATTGACAGCCTAATTCCCGTGTTCCCTACAGACAATTCAGTTTATTCTATTTGAGGTTGTGAGTCTCGAGGCGTATGACAGTAAAGGATCAGATATTGGTATCTGGGCTTTGCATGAAATAAATTATACATTTCCATAATAGATATACCTACCTATATTGTGAATTGTACGTTTGTGAATGCCTGTTATTCAAATCAAGACTTAAAGGCGAAACGACGTCAAATTTGTTCCGCTTATTAAAATAGGTTTACTTAAGTATCGTGTAACTCACCAATCTATGGCATTCGTCTGGTCTAGTTTGGCTATAGCTACCATAAAGCGAGGAGGATCAGCTTTTATAAGAGGGTGGGTCCGGCTTCACATAAAGGTAAATTCAGCTCGTAGTTCCATTCGTAAACTAAGAGGGGAAGGGCTGTGTCGAAACAATTAACATGATTAGTCTTTAAATAAATAAAAAACGAATTGTCGTTTGTAAGGAATATCATCGATATCGCTGATTTTTTCTGGGTTAATAAATTGAAGACTCGCTTAGAAAATCGAATTTTAGATGACATTTCTCTTAGAAAATTTCCATAATATGATATATCGTGATAATTGGTGTTCAGTTTGACAGTTTGTCATTTGTTAGGTAGGTACTATAAAAAGCACTGAGTAATGGGGGTGAGTCGCTAGTGCTAATTAATAAACAACATAATTTTTTCACGGTGTTATTGTAATAAGTTTGAATAGCGAAAGCTAATCTAAAGCATAAAATCTCTAGAAAAAACAAAATAGACAACCGCATATGTTTAAATTAACAACCACTGAAACTTTTCTAATTTTAATACAAGTTTGATTTATCCAGTAGTTTCTATTTGCACTTACAAATTATAAGAACAACAACTATCAAAATTAACTTCTTTAATTTCAACAGCTTGTGTGTGACAGAAGCAATTCACTTAACTGTTCCATTGAGAATTACTTTGTTATATATGTTGTTTAAATTTCTACAAATATAATAATATTTGTAGGAATTCAACTAAGATATAACTAAGATTATTCTCAAGAGGTTATTCATTTTATTCTCTTGGGCAAGTTTTGGGCAGAAGTTTCTGTCAATGTTCTTTGCAGAGAACTGATAATGCTGCTCTGAAAGCTATCAACACACTGCCAAGCAAGGCACTGAGATCCCATCAAAAACATTTTCATATAAATTGACACCAAGACGAATAGGCACATATTGCTACCACTCTAAAAATAGTGATCAGATCTTATGGAAAGCCAAGCTGCTAACTTTACACGCCCTAACTTACTCTAATTCTCATCTTAACGTATTTCGTACTGCGTGAAGCCTAGTCATAAGTTCTCTACAAACCCTACACCGCAGCTTACATGTGTGGCTTAGCTACCTCCTGTTAATCAGGGGGTTTTTAAATTTTATTTGATACATTTTTCATTTTTTTTTCGGGTTGTTATTTTTTGCACATTAGTGGTTAATTTTTTCATAGCGCATTCACTATCTTTGCTTTTAAGACCCCCGCAGACTACAAACTTCTCGTCGGCCGATAGTTTGCTCGGGCTATAAATTAGTATAAGCATGTATGGAAGTGCGCACATTACACCGATTTGGTATCGGTCGGTATTTGGTAGACCCGATCAAACGGTAGCGCTTTCAACAAGTTATAGCAAACAAGACTATAAAAACAAAGCCTGTTTAATGTCTACGTACGACATTACATAATACAAACTGGTTATCTAGATACGTACCTGCATACTTGAGCAAAAAAAATATCTTGTGAAGCAATATCAACGATTTACAGTTGCTGTGAAAATTCGTCGTTACCAATCTTGCATAATTTAATCAATGCGCTGTTCCCAGAAATTACAGGTCTTACATATTCGTAATAATTACAAAATCGCAACATGAATATCGTTTTAAGAATAACATCTTTATCGAAAAATATGTTAATCTTTATTAACATTACATCTAACAATTACCTATATATCATTTTCATAGACTAACTGGGTTCTAAGGGGCCGTCTCCACGGGAGAGAGAATCGCGGCGATATTATCGTCGTGCCACGTATTTCTACAGGTTAGACCAAACCAATGCAACAAATATTTGAGTTACAAAATTTTAATCAAATGAAACATTCTTTTATTTTTAGAAATATAGAGAACTGCATTCAAAGAGTTTTTTACTTTTTATAACTTACTTGCAAGAGCCGGGCATCGAATCCGTTAAATGTAGATAACAAACCTTCTATATTTTCGGCCACAATACAAGGAACGAATCTATCTGATAAACGTTGCATCTAAAATCTAGAGAAGTGAGAATAGTCAAAATAAATATAAGGTAGATTTTCAATAGCAGTACCTAAGTATAAAGTTTGCTATCCACAATTTTAGTTAATTAATAATAATAATAATATCTTATTTGACAAAATTAATTTAATATTATTAACATAAATACAAATCCTTTGCCGCAATATAAAGGTTGAATCTTTTAGTAAATCAATTGCACGTAACTTTGCTGAAGGTGGTTTATTTATTTAAAACTTCCTGCAATTATATTGCAAAAGGTGGAACGAAATAATACTTAATGCCATAAGCATTCTTTATCAGTCTACCTTTGGGTGGTAAAGAGAAAAAGGTAGCAGGTGCTTATTGATTTAATAAAATTACCCACATACTTATTTATATAAAACAAATACATACCAAAAAAATCAGTTCCTGCTCCGTCTTGCACTAATCTTACATTTATAAACTTTATCCTAGACTACACTTTATTCATGACCTAGATGCAATTTTTATTGGGGAGATTTGTACCTTATCATAAAATACAGCATATTTAGTCACGACGATTTAAAAATATATATTCACATAAAAATAATCATTCAGTAAAAATAAAACGTATAAATTACATTATTGAATTGTTCCGGGAATTGTAGAGTATTAAACTATCTTTATAATATCAGTGATGAATAATATCCTACATGAATAATATCAGTGCCTTTAAAAAAAATGTGTTTTCAGTACAAATTCAGAATTTGGCGATTAAATATCGCCACAAGTATAAAATAAAGTCGCTTTCCAGGGAAAGCTATGCTAGGATTCTCTCCGACAAGAAGATGGACACCAACTACATGACATACACTTTAATGTAACTTACAATGTTTGCCGCCCTCTGTTTAGTGAAAAAGGTGTGATATTGACGCAGACTGAAACAAAAGAAAGTTGAATTTGTTAAAAAAAACAATACCCTCGTAGACAGACACGGCAAATATATTTTTCATCTAGTACTATCTACACTAATATTATAAAGAGGAAAGATTTGATTATTTGTTTGAATTGAATAGACTCCGAAACTACTGGACCGATTTCGTTAATTCTTTAACCATTAGAAAGCTACATTATCGGTGGGTAACATAGGCTATATTTTATTGTCAAAAAAAAGACATCCCTACGAAAATTACAATAATGTAACTCAAGGTATAAAAAGCTACGATATGACACCCGTGCGAAGCCGGGGCAGGCAGCTAGTAATATTATAAAGAGAAAAGATTTGATTGTTTGTTTGCATTGAATGGGCTCTTAAACTACTGGATCAATTTAAAAAATCCTTCACCATTAGAAAACTTCACTATCGGGGAGTAACATAGACTATATTTTATTGTCAATAAATTAGATATCCCTACGAAAATTGCTATAATGTAACTCAAAGCATAAAATATTTTTCTTATTTAGCGTGCGCTGCCAAAGCTATTGATGATACATTAAAATAATGTACTACATATTTATAGTAGTCATTATTTCCCACAAAAAAGTCTAAGAGAGTATTATGTCTAACTATAATAGTTAAGTCACAATAACCACTTTTTGTTCAAATTTCGCTACGAAATACGGATAGAATCGAAAGATGATGATATTCGTATTAAGTTATTTATCCTTATTCAGTTAAGTAAGATAATTAAGGTTGATTATTCACGTGTAAATTTATTTATAATTATTCCAATCGGACCTTTTGTTTAAAAGTTACGACTAGTTAAGAGTGAGTAAGAAAAACCGGGGAAGAGCATGTCGGACCACTTAATGTAGGGTTCCCCAGCCGTTATCTATACATATAATAAAACTGTAAATTTCACGTGTCTGTACATGGCCGAACTTAGTGAAAAAAAATATTAGGAAATGTTCGAAAAGAGTATTCAAACACTTTGCTGCATTTTTAGAAATGTCTGTCTGTTTGTCTGTCTGTCTGTCTGTCTGTCTGTCTGTCTGTTTGTTTGAACACGCATCACGCAAAAACTACCGTACAGATTCGGTTGAAATTTTGCACGTGCAACCTAATAGATGCAGATTAACATTTAGGCTATAAATTATCACGCTTTTTCCCATAAGAGCTAAGCAGTAAGGGATAATGTCTGTAGCTATTTTTCGTTATAAAACAGTAACTACTAGACGGATATTTATGAAAATTTGCAGTTTTATAGTAAATACTATAGGACATTATTTACACTATGAATCATTACGCTAACGTCTATGGGGAACGAGTAGCAACGTATTTTTTGTCGCACCATAATGGTTTATCACAAAATTTTCCACAATTAGACATTAGATAATGTCTAATTGTGGAAAATAATTGTAACCCATGGAATACATAACTTCACGCTAAAACTAAAAGGAGCTAAACACAACATTGTTAAGTTTCATAAGAACAGTTATTTTGACGTGGCAAGTAGCGAACAGTATAGCCTCGAAGCTATGCTAGCGGACTTTGCCGCGGAAGTCCCGGGCTCGAATCCGATGTCTTATTATGTTCTTTTTGTATTTTTTTAAATTGTCTTTATCCTTTTTTAATATTTTTCTCAATGTTTTAGTTATTTTTTCGACCGTAAGTAACTTATTTGCTTTGGTTATTATTTTTTTTATATTAAAAATCATGGTATTGCATGCACTGCTGAGAGTAATTAATTAATCGTAGTAGAAATGAAAAAAAAATTACATTATAATTAAAAAGTATTCGACATTTTACAGAAATTATGTGTTCGTCTAAAGAAAAGACATACCACACGTAAAAAAAAAAACATGTAGCGCCATCTATGAAATCAAATTGTTCACCGTGATCAAATAATTCCTTATTTGTGAAAACATTTATTAGGGTATAGGTGCTTGAGATGCTGAGTGGCAACATTCTTGAAAGTAGATGGCGTTGTATTCAATAACGTTCTATACTTAGTAAAAGAAGTTTTATAAAGAAACACATTGCTATGCTTTTTAGAAATGTTTGTCTGTCTGTCCGTTTGTTTGACCACGCATCACACAGGTGCATCGAGGATCATGTTTTGGGGTTATGGTTGGAGATTACGTGTTCATCAATTCAACGATAATGAATGGCTCAACATCGGTCAAGTGTGAGTAGTTCGGGTGACGGGAGGAGGGGGGTCGTTGTTTGTCAACCGTACCTTTAGGGATATCGGACATTTTCGCGGGCATGACACACATGACACGCTCTGTGTTTGCTTACTAAAGTGTTACAGCAGTTTTATTATTAGTATTGCGTTGTAACACTATATGAAATACACCCCATTTTTAGCCAAAATGGCAAAACAGAACCCTTATAGTTCCCTTATGTCCGTCCGTCCGCAGCTTAGCTCAGAGACTGTTAGTCCTAGAAGGTTGCAACTTTTGCATTAATAAATTACTAACGCCGATAAAGTGAAAGAACAAAATCTTGAAAATCATTATTTCTCATATGTAAAGTGGGGATGTGATTTTTTTCTCACCTACCTACCCCATCGTGTGTGGTATCATTAGATAGGTCTTTTAAAAAGCGTTTAGGGTTTGTGAAGACTATTTTTAGATTTAAGGATTCCTTTGTGTATAATATTAGGCTTTATAGTGAACATTTTTGTTAGAGTCAAGTGTCCCCCTGCCAGCTAAATGGTTGATGTTGGGTATGTGAAAAAATTCAGGGTAGTAGTATAAATACTAAAATTATAAGGAAAACTATCACAGTTAAGTACTTAGGCTTTACAAGTTTACGATCACATGAGAAGTAACAACATTTTCATACAAATTCTATTAAAAATTATTAGGTAATAAGTAGGTATAACGTTGAAAGAATGAAACAAAAACAACAGAAAACCCACTTCTTAAGCCGCACACCAAACTAACTATCTAAAAGAATAGAACAGATCGATTTTTATTTAGTAAGTATTTAGTCAACAGGACTGTTTCCAACATATACACAGAAGTTATTTCGTTACCTAAACTACCTTAATTTAAACCCGACTTTCACGCGAACGAAATCGCGGGCACAGCTATTATGAATATATATATATATTACGGGTCTTAATCGCGTGAATAATTTTAGGTTAAATACCTTGCTTACCTACGTTTAATATGCATGATAGTTTAAGTATAACTTAATTTTAAGTCATCAAGTATTAAAATAAACTTATCCAGTGTTGAAAATAGATGGCGTTTAAATACAAATGAAACAGAATCAGGTAAATTGATTTAAAAAATAAATCTGAAATTCTTACGTAGAGGGATATGAATTTATGATGATCTTAGTTAACGACAGGTTCATCATCCTCATCATCAGCCTATCGCAGTCCACTGCTGGACATAGGCCTCTCTAATTGCACGCCACTTTGTTCTATCCTCGGCTACGACAGGTTGACACACCTATTTTTTAAGTCACCAATGTAGACATTATAAAGAAATAAGCTTAGTATTTAAACTAATCGTTTCTAAAAGATATACTAATTCAGTATATCTTTTAGAAACGTTTGAATGTTGTCTGTTTGTTTGAACACGCATCACAGTACCGCGGGAATGCAATGTTTTAAAAACAGGATATTTTTTTAAAAACTTATCTCACACTAGCCCTATTTCGCGCGAGTACTTGGGCGGTTTCGGGCTTCATTTAACCCGAAACCGATAATAGTAATATTTGATGTGATGCAAATCATTTTGGTAAAATACTATTATAATTTGTCTTCTAACCGTCTGGCGCCATCAACTTTGTCGCCCTTCATTTTGCTGCACTGGGCATTTGCTTGGCTTGCCTTGCCATAGGTCGGGCCTTGATTAGAGCTAGGCCCTAATATCCATAGATGCCACAGAGCATTTTGGAGCATGTTTCCAATATGTTTTACACAGAAGTTAAATTGTAACATAAACTACTTTAATATAAACCCAACTTCCACGCGAACGAAGTCGCGGGCACAGCTAGTTACAAATAAATGCAGTACATGTGAAAAAATACTTAATTGCACCAGCAGAAGAGCGTATGTTCATGGTACTTAAGCTCTTTTGAGAGAAGCACCGTTTTTCTGCAATAACTTATAGATGGTGTATATCCGATCATGTCCAAAATAACTTTAGTTAAAGTATTTACTAAGCGTTACCTTTGAGATTTTTTGTCAATTTATGCAACTTTCTGGGCGATTATTTCTAAAAATACTCACTTAACCAATAAAGTTTTTTAGAAACCTTAGAATATTTTTGAAAGCCCTGTCGAATGTTTGCTGACATATTACTTTTTCAGCTTCTGTTACATGTATGGAGCGCCCTCCTTTATTTTTTTTTCATTATTTAACCATTAAACTAAGTAGCAACATAAATAACACAACAATGCTCTAATTTTTTTCAATATTCATTGTGTAAATTTCGAGTAAAATGCCTGTGACATACGGAAGGACAGCCGAACGGACATGACAAAACTATAAGGGTTTCGTTTTTGCTATTTTGACTGCGGAATCCGTATTCCGGTATCATGCAGACATGCTCTTGCCCCGTCTCTTACAAGTAACATGTCTATCTCATGGTATATCTTTTGATGTCGTTTTGTGCAGGCCAATTTAACAAATTTGTCTCCAGTGAAGTAAACATATTCAGTTGCATTGCCATCCCGTTCCGCTCTATTTTTCTAGAGAGTCGGCAAACAAAGTCATGTCTTTACTATGAAAAATGTTGTTAAATATGTTGCATTGACTCCAATAACCCAAAAACTGGATGACGATTTAATCAGTCGAATACCTGCGGGAGAGGGGTCAAATTTTTGTAAACTTTTGAGTTCTACTAGATTGGCAATCAAACAAACAAGTCAGTTGTCTGAGTACATACAGTGAGAGAAAAGATAGCTTAAGAAGAGTAAAACCATTGCATAATTATGCCAATGACAGAGACGGAGAGCTCAGAATGTGATTGTTACATCCGCTTACAAAATAATAGATGTTGTAAAACTTAAAAATCATTAGGTGTAATTTAATAATTTAGGGCAACATTTTATATTTAATTAATACCGGACTCTTTAACTAATAAAATTACCTGGTATTATCGCATAATATCCCCCACCAATTTACATCCTCAACAGGCAATTCTTAATCTTTGTAGTCTTATCCTATGTTAACAAACTGATGTTGTGAATATAGGATATGAATCCTAGTACGTGACCAAAATGACAGCAAAAGCCCTATCGCTCTTATAACTATAATAATGTATGACATATGCCTATTATAAACAGCTTAATATTGATTTAAGGAAGTGGCAACCCTGTTAAGTGGCAATATATACGATAGTACGACACATTAATTGTTTTACAAACGATATTATCATATGTCCTATTGTTTCTGATAATAATGGTAGTCATAGAGCGCCAACAAGACCAAACTTTTATTTACGAGGGATACTCCTATAAATTCGTAATTATTATAAAAATGAATATTTACACTAAATGGAAATTTAGCAACCAGGTGAGGGTAACTGGTGAAACTCGCGCTTCACGGAGATGTCGCTAAACTGTATAATCGGTCTCGTGACCACGATTCGTGCAATAAATAAAAATAAATAGTGAAGAGAAGATAAAATATATTATTTTACGAGTATGTTGTTATTTTAAAGGTTATTACTACATAGTATAAAACAAAGTCGCTTTCTCTGTCCCTATATCCATATGTATGCTTAAATCTTTAAAACTACGCAACGGATTTTGATCCGATTTTTTTTAATAGATAGAGTGATTGAAGAGGAAGGTTTATATGTATAATAATATCCATTAAATAGTGGAGAAATAAGGAGCGGAGCAGCAATAAGAAATGTTGCAAAAACGGGGAAAATTTACGCAGACGAAGTTGCGCGGGTCAGCTAGTATTTTTATAAGAATAAGTTTTGAAAGAGCCGGGTGAATGGGCTGGCTCATTCATAAAAGATTTTGAAGCATAAAGTGAGCATTAGTTTTAAAGTTTTTTCTTATTAGAAATTATTATTTGTTATTGTGTCTAATTTTCGAGATTGTTGTTGTTAAAGAATAATCCGCCTCTAATAAATGTGTACTTATGACTAAATATTAAGTTAATATTAAAGCGTTTGTTAGATTGACTTAAAATGACTGATAGAATTAAAATATTCTTAAAAAGGTATCGTTATTATAAATATTTTTTAGAATTGTCTTTTTGTTTTCTTTTAAATAGTGCACTTGTAATAATATTGTATAATTTTCATAATTACACTTCTCAATACTAGGTTTTCTTATAACTTTTAGTGGCTCAATAACTAAATGTTATGAAAGAGCCAAAAGAAACATTTCTTAAAAACGGATAATTCATTCGTTTTTTATTGTGTTTAAGGCGTTTCAGTTTAAAGTTACCTAATAAATAAATAATTGAGAAAAAAGGATCACCATGTCATTCAATAATACCTACAATGAATTCAACAAATATATCGTTTGTGTACAGGCTGAGGGGATAGACGAATAAAAGCGTAACACAAATCTACTGATTATGATTATGTGAAGATAGATGAGGAGGTTGTGTTTTATAGTTTTTTTTTTTTTTTTAATTTTAGTTGTTATTTTTGAAAAAGGTTGTATAGTCCTCACGATCTAAGGGTATGCTCCGATATGTACTGGAGAACTGTAAAGTGGACGTCAATTTAGTATACTGCTAAGCCGTTCCTTTATAATTAAGTATTATGTTTACTGTTTAAAATGGAACAGAACTCTTTATTGTTTTATTCTGTACTAGCTGTGCCCTGCGGTGTTACCCGCGGTTTATTAGCCTATGTGTTAATCCAGGGTGTCAGCTAACCCCATACCAAATTAGACGCCGTTTAGACGTGAAGAACTAACAAACATACACACTCACATACTCACTAACTTTCGCCTTTATAATATTAGTGTGATGTGATTAATGAATAACCAATGATCTAATATAAAAGTACGTCCGCCATTGCTACGCGTTGTCCATCGAACTTATATGTACTAACTACATTAATACCTCAATGGCGTCCGAGCAATGTGTCACGGCTGCCACCGAACACCTCGTTTCAAGACTCTTTCTATCAATATGGGTAGTATACATCACATATAATATATTAGCTTTCGCCCGCGGCTCCGCCCGCGTGGGTGTCGGTTATCGCGGTAAAAACTATCCTATGTCCTTCCCCGGGACTCAAACTATATCCATACCAAATTACATCTAAATCGGTTTCGCTGTTTGAGCGTGAAAGCGTAGCAGACAGACAGACAGACATAGTTACTTTCACATTTATAATATTCAACGTATTGACATACAACGGAACTCTCCTGAGGAACTCCTCAACAAATGTTAGCAAATCAACCGTGATTAAAATAGTTTTTATAGTAAAAATCTTGTTAGGGTGTCTGAGCATTACGCTATATAAAAAACTAGCTGTGCCCCGCGGTGTTACCCGCAGTTTATTGGCCTATGTGTTAATCCAGGGTGTCAGCTAACTCCATACCAAATTTTATTAAAATCGCTCTAGCCGTTTTGACGTGAAGAAGTAACAAACATACAAGGCGAAAGTTTGTGAGTATGTGAGTGCACATACTCACAAACTTTCGCCTTTATAATAGATATTAGTGAGATTTTTTTTTTTCAGTTATCTTGTATAATTTTTTTAAATATTTTTTTATTTGTTAGTTTTTACGTAACTACAAAATATTTTTATGCCTTTATACTTATTGACTAAGGTTTTAAAAGGTTTTTCCTTTGAAATTTCCGTAAAAATGTAAGCCCGGCCCTCAAATTTACACGCTTTTGTTGATATTTTCCAAACTACTTAAGCGATTTTGGTAAAACTTGCACTGTTCCATAAGTTAGAGTACCTAAGTGTGAATAATTAAAAATGGATTGTCACAATGTGATCAATTATAATTATGTGAAAATGTCGCAATGCTAATAATCTTACATGTCAACGTATCGTATACATAACACACTTTTTTGGAGTCTGTTAAAAAACATCCGAATTGAGAACTCCTCCTTTTTCAAGACGGTTAAAAAAGATAGGTAAATAAAAACTTTAATAGCTACGATGTAAAAGTGTCATGTGTTCTTTAATATACTTATATAAATTATATCTTTAATACATATTTTCTTTATTTTAATATATTCTTCAATAATATTATCGTGTTTACTGCGTAGTATTGTATGCAATTCATAGTTATTATTGCAAATTAGTGATGATTTCTCACTTCACTTCACACAACTTCACTTTCCATCACATTCTGAACAGGTTTTAGACTAAAAAAAATACTTTTTACAACCCATTTTAAGCACAGTGAAGCGCATAATCGTCAATGCACAAAACTATTCTACGTTACTAAAACTATGACGCTGCAAGCCTGCAAATGCAATGCACTGCAACAACTATTTCAATCAACTTACTGAACGAACGCAAACTAAACAAATGGTAGGCTTTGCAAAAAAACAACTTGAAATGCCTTCGTGAAGTTTATTTATGATTAAGCTTACCTACTAGGTTGTAAACTATTAGGTTAAACTAGATAGTGGAAATGTTCTGTTCGAATTATGTGATAATATACAATACCCTTTATCGATATAAAGCCTTATCAAAAGCACATATCGTATAAGCGATTAAGAAATAGGCGTTCCCGGAACCTGTAGGAAATACGCGCTTACACGCGTTACAACGCGATCGATTTGTAACATTTTGAATACCCCCAATCTGCCAAGCTATCATCCTTCTGAGTAATATTATATCTCACCAAAAACATTTTCATGTAAATTGACGCCAAGACGAGTAGGATCATATTGCTACTCTGTAACGTTGCGTTACAAGTCATAATAAAAACGATGTTTCGAAATTCATTTTTATTGACGCTTCACGCGACATTTATCCACAACCTTCTCAACCAAATGGAGTACGCCATCTAGCGGAAATCCTTTAAACTTAGTAGTATTGTATCTGATTTGAATTCTTTTCGAAATTTATAGAAAGCATCTGTAAAATATATTACATTATTAAGTTCTGTTACAAATGAAAATGCATTTTTATTTAATGAAGTAATGTAATATTACTAAAACTTATATGTGCATATTTATTAAAGTCTCAGCAAATATCATAAAACAATATTCTATTCAAAATGGCCACCTTTGGCTTTTATATAGGCCTTTAATCTGTCTGGCCACGAATCTATGGATTCACACACTGTTTCCATGGGAAATTTCGCCACTGGTTGCTCCAGATATTTTTTAAGAGACTCAATGTCGCCGTGTCGTTTAAAGCAAGTCATGTCCTCCAAAACTGACCATATTTGTGGTCTAAAGAGTTGAGGTCTGGGCTAGATGAGGGCCAGTCTTTAGTTTTTATAAAGTCCGGATCTTTGGTTTCAACAGTCCTGCTGAAAAGTTCACGGTACATTTTTAAAAAGTGTATAGCTAAGAGGTTTCACAACACGATCCAAGACTGTCTCTTGATACACTTTGGCTTAGTTTTACATCTTTTTCACAAAAATGTAGCTTTGTGACGCCTTGATAAGACACGCCCCACCAAATTATCACTGACGCAGGATGACGACCACGCTGTACCTTTCCGACTACTTGAGCAGTTTCTTTAGAAGTAGTGCTCTACAATCGTGAAAATGTTTTCATCGGTAAAGAGGATATTTCTGTCTTCTGCTCTTCACCTGCGTTTCACGACAGAAGGCGTTTTGATCGATCCACTCTCTTTAATTGTAAGGATTTATTGATTTGATTTATTGATTAATTTCATTTATTTATCGATTCATTTATGTATCGATTTATTTAACTATTATATGTAGTTATCATGATATCCATTTCATAAAGTCTGGTAATCATTGTCGTTGGATCAAGCTTAGAGTAGTATAAGACACTGGCAATCTCCAGAAGTGCTGCCATCACTCAAGCAAGCAGTAAACAAGCGAATATATTCCATTTTTAGTTATCTTCTGGTTTAGTTTTTATATCTCAATACTAAGCTATAAAGCAGAAATTAAATAATTAAAATATCTACCCCGCGAACCATATAGTATCACGACCCATTGTATCTGATTGAAATTAGTACCCCTTTTAAAACAACTATGTGTACCTAAAAATAAGTTACTTCGTGTAAATTCTGCAACCCAGTAGCACCGACATCATACATTATTATATTTAATTATCGTTTCATGATTCAACCTTTTCATAAGAAAGGACGTACTAAACATATAATAATAATTTAAACCCTAACTAAAAATATAACCTCGCAGTGACACCCAACGTGGGGCAATATTATTGCTATTTATTGTTTAGTGGAAGTTTAGGGGTAAAAGTCAATAAAAGAGGTAGCACAGCATACCGACTTACTATTCTTACACTTCTATATTTGTTTTTTTATTTTTTTTATTTTATTTATTTTGTATCCATATTATAATGTTCTTTCATTGACACCTTTTGTATAGGTTGGGTAGCCTTGTGTGCAAGAGGACTGTCCACCTGGAAACCCATGGTTATAACCCATGTTTGGTATTTTGCTATTTCAAATGAAATGTTTTCACGTTTAAGAATACCACTTTTTAAACAAAAGAAGCTTGACATCTTGTTACAATTCATTAGGCCTGTTTATTCGGAACCGTAAGCTTTGTATGATTTTAATTCTGTTGGTGAACTTAAAGGAAAATGTAGGAAAATTTAATCCAGACGTCAGCAAACTAGCTTGTTCACAGAGCCACCCAAACACCTGGGAATGATTCCCGAGTATGCATAAGGGTCAATCACTTAAACCAGTTGCTGCTTTCGCCCGGTCATCGGCGAAGGCTAGTAAACTTAATTATGAGCCAAAGGTGAATAAAATAATTTTGTTAAAGTGTAAAGTTGATACTCATAGCACAAAGTTTTGCAGAGACTAAAAGTTACTTTATTTTAAGTGTGGTGAATTAGGGTTTGGGGTTTACTATTAAATCTTGCCCTTAATGTAATAAACCAAGTAAACCTGTGTTAAATAAAACAAAAAACTAAATGGTCGGAACCGAGGTAAGTCGAAGAGACAGGTCGAACCTTAGGAAAGTAAACAGTGGATATATATTGTTAAGGATTATTTTTAATGTAACACTGTTACTTCGGTTTTGGTTAAGCCTAATGTAGATGATATTCGGCCATATTTAAACGTGAACATTTTGGATATAACCATTTGCGGATTATTGGATTCTGGAGCCGCAGTTTCTATTATTGGTAATGGAGCACATGAACGTTTCATTCAATTGGATTATTCTTTAACCAAGTCTAGTAAATGTACAGTTACTTATGGACCATTCTGTCACGCAATTGGAATTATGTCGTTGCCTATTACCTAAAAAAAATGTGAATAGAATCATAATATTTTACAGTAATCCTTCAATTGTTTCAAATGTTATTTTCAGAGCAAAGTTTTGGAAAAGTTTGAGATTTTTTTCAAAAATATTTCTTATGTAGAGGCACCTAAAGGTATAACTAGTTCTAATGATAAATCAATCAATTTTATTCAAGGATTTTTATTTAACTTCTGAACAACAAAGGTTGGCAAAAGTGATAATTAGACAATTTCATAGTACATATTTCATTTGAAAATAAAGGGTAGGACGAATTTAATTAAGCATACTATTAACACTGGAGATGCTTCACCAATCAAGTGTAGACCATATCCCATGTCCCCGGAGAAGTCAAAAGAGTTACTTAAGGAAGTGGAGAAGATACTGGAACTCGATGTCATCACTCCCTTGAGAGCCCTTGGAACAATCCAGTCCTTATAGTTCACAATGGGACGTTTCATGGCGATTTTGTTAGGACTGTTGCAAATTAAATTCTGTCACTTATGCAATTTCGTATATACCTCAAATTTTAGACAACCTTAAAAATGCTAAGTATATTAGTTCTATTGTTTATGAAGCTTTATTTTGGCAAATTAAATTAGATGAGTAGTCTCACGAGAAGACTAGCCTAGAGTAACATGCTGCGGGAGTCGTCTTTAAAAAAAAACTATCAGGGCAGGGGTTTGTTTAAATTTAAAGTTATGCCGTTTGGTCTTTGTGAAGCTCTTGCTCGTCAGCAAAGACTAATGGACATGTTATTCGGTATGTTTCTGTAGTGATATAACAAAAAGAATGATATTTTTCTACGTGGACAACGTCGTAATTGAAGCGGAAGATTTTGAAACCCATTTATTATTGTTAAAACGATTGCATCAGCGCATAGAAAGTTCCAATTAAACCTGTTAATACTCTGGTTAGTCCAGATGAGGATGTAGAGTCGTAATGAAGTAATACATGGTTGTACAGCTTATCCTAAAAATCATCCCAACTACCGCATCGAAAATGCCAAACTATACAGAATTTGTAAGGTAAAATATACTCTGACCCAAGAGTTTGATTGGAAGGAAGTTGTGCCCAAGTTTCGACGTGGATTATACATCTCCGAGAACCACGAACATCCTACTTCCGGACATTTTGGTGTATTTCAAACACATCATAGAATTAGTTTAAGGTGTTATTGACCCGGGATGAACCATGATGTAGTAAACTTTATTCAAAATTGCGCGAAGTGGTCCGCATTAAACCTTAACCTTAACTCCTTAACCCCTTGTCATAAAGGTGAACCCAAAAGATGTTACAGACCATTTCAAGTGTTGTCCGTAGATTTAGTAGGACGGGATCGGAGTTTCGTGGTTTGCTGGAGAAATACAAAGTTCCTCGTGGTCACTATGGACCTAGATATACACCACAGATAAATTTAGTCATAAGGTACAATTAAACAGTCGTGACTGCAGTATCATCTTACGTTTAGGATGATCATAGAACTGGGGATTTACATTTGTTTAAAATTCAATTCGTAATTAACAGCGCTGTTAATGAAACGGCTTTACACCGTTATTTTTCGTTGATGGCAGGGAACCTGTTATAAATGGCTCTTTTGATAAATGTACAGACGACTGTGAATATGAAGTTGCTATGCCAAGATACGATTATTTATCAAATTAAAATAATCATTAAAATAAGATTTGGTACTCTTATGAGGTTAAGTAGTAATAATATCTACCCTGTACACCATGTAGTATCACGACCCGTTGTATCCGATTGAGATTGGTACCCCTTTTAAAGCAACTATGTGTACCTAAAAATAAGTTACCTTTTAATATATGCAACTAATACCAATCAAAAGGAATTGTTTTATTTACTGACACTCCGTGTCAATTCTGCAAGCCAGTAGCACCTACATCATACATTATTTTATATATTAATTTTAAGCTCATGATTCACCTTTTCCATAAGAAACGAGGTACTAAATAATATATAATAATAATTAACACCCTAACTAAAATATAACCTTGCCCTATCAATCTCAAAAAGTTATCAGATCTTATGGAGAGCCAAACTCCTAACTCTACACGCCCTAACCTAATACCCTGTAATTTTCATCATGACGTATAGTGTTCTCCGTGAATCCTAGTTTTAAGTTTTCTACAAACCCTACACCGTAGTCAAAATCTGTGGCTTGGCTGTTCCATTTCACAAGGCCCTATAGGCACAAATTAACACTTCTTACTACTAAGTCAATATTTTCTGTTTATATGCCAATATGAGTGCCCACGTTACGAAACAGTCAAGCCAAAGCGCTGAACCTAGAAATCATAGTTCATACATACTATAAAAAGCTTTGTAAAGAAAATGGTTTTAGAAAATAGTATCTTTATCAAAAAAATATTATTCTATAACAACATTTATAATATTTAGGTATCAAATGTAATTTTCATAGACTAAGATGGAAATATAATTTTTCATGACCACGAAGTTCGTCAAAATAGAGATTTATCATAAGATACGTCAAGAAATGCCTTTCGGTACGAATCTTTTTTTCATTTAAATACTCCGAGAAAATATTAAACTAACATGAAGATATTACGAATTGAAATGATACAGTAAACACATTCCTCTAATAATCACGATGATTTATAAATATGTATTAGATTATTTATTCAGATAAAATAAAACGTGTAAATGACATTATTATATTATTCCGGGAATCGCAGAGTATTAAACTATCTTTTAAATACATAAATAATATCTGTGCCTTTAAAAATAATTGTGTATTTAGTACAAATTCACAATCATTGAATACAGCTGTTGTATAATCGCCACTCTTCTGTTAGAGGCAGAGACGTATCGACTCAAATTTTTATACAAACTTTCATCTCCCTATTTTAGGGGATACTGGGCGAAATGTACTGATTGCGTAATTATTATGTTACTTGTATGCTAACCCTAGCTTTCACACCAATTTCAGCTTTCTATGACTTCTGGAAGTACCATAACGGTTTTGCCTATTGTCAGGGAGTCAGGGACAAAATCTGGCTATTTTGGATATTAATCATTTCAAAAGTTCTAGCTAAACCCGGTCACGCTTCGCTGTGGCTTTTGCCACAGCGAAGCGTGACCGAGCCAGGAACTTTTGCGGGCGCCCCCATAACACTCTGCCAAAGTTTTATCATAATCTGATCAATGGTTTCGGAACCCATAGAGGACATACAGATAAACATATTTTTTTTGTATATATAGATAAAACTATAGTTATACCTTTGATACTTGACATGTTTAATAAGTTCTGTATTGAAATCATATTCTGAGAATTTAAATTCTATCACTCTCCAGACCAAATCTGCAGGGATACCTACAAAAATACGACCTACATAAAATAGGTAGTGCCCTGCGCTTTCGCGGTCTCTTCTTGGCCAGGACACTACCGTGCCCCCTGATCTTATTGCGAGAACTCACGAGCAATCTAGATATGTTTTAAGCCAAATAAGGAGTAACCGTATGCGGTGGTTGGGAATGTATGCGAGAAAATTTAACCCAGATTTTTGAGGTTAGAGTAATGAACTAGATTGGTACCTACACGCGTTATTATACTGACGGACATTAACAAGTAACAACCATGACACGACAGACATCTTTAATTACAAAACAGATATGTCAGCGTCCCATGATGTGGGAATATAGACGTAGTAAATCAGGACAAAATGAAACAAAAAAGAAAAAATGTTCGAGTCTGTAAATAAATTAATAAAACAATTCAAGTGAGTCTCCAAGTGATTTCAATTTTAGGCACACATTTTTCACTTCAAACTGTGAGGTAGCAGATGTACTTATACATTTTGCACACGCCGCCAGATTCGATCACGTAGAAAAATATATCCGAATTTGTAACTCAATCACATTAAATTGAACGTTTTCAACGAGGCATGTAAACTCGCTTAGGTGTACCAAAATCTCACGGCACGAAAAAAAATATGTGGCTATTAACTTTCTTGCCAAAGTAGGAATACGACTGATTACTACTGCGATAATTTTTGTCCTGTCTTGTGATGAAATTATCGAAAATAACTTACGACGAAAATGCACTATTAGGATAATAATAGTAAAATAAATAAATTTCCAATCTTACTTATAGATTGCATTTTTTTTTAAATTGCAGTACCTAAATTTGTTGTAAACATTTGCTATTTAAACTGCACTGTTCCGATATGTTCCGAGATTTCGTGTGACAATGCAAAGGCGTTTTACGACGCAAAACGCCTTTACATTATCACACGAAATCATATTCTATTTGGGATTTTGATTATGTTATTGCAGTTTTAAAGGTAATATTGTAACTTAAACTACAGCTATAAATTTCATCAAAATTGGTTAGATACCTACAGCTGGATCTCCGTTTTAGTTTTTAGCCGCGCTTATACATGAGGGAGCTAAAGTAAAATGTATGTAATAATCGGCATCCAAATGGGCGACGCCTTGTACAAAAGTAAATATAAGTAAAAGAAGTTCCTACAATAAAATTCTCCTTGTCCTTTTTGTCGTTCCTTTCTCAGCCAAACTTTGTGAGAAATTCAGCGAGCTAATTTTGAAGCAAACGAGTTGCGTTCTTCATTATTCAAGCATTTTGGCGCAGTACAATAAAACTCTGTATTAATAGATACACAGTTGCAATAGCTGTGTTCGTTAACTGAGAAACTGCCTAAGATCAATAAATTTTCTTGCTTCATTCGCTTGTGTTATGAATTAACAATGAACAGAAGGATTTTCAACTTCATGACTTATAAATTGTTAGGAACAAATAATTCGATTTAAGTAATTAATTGCAATCCTTTCTTATTAACCGGGTAAATGTTTGTTGGAAGTCTTATTGTATTGATTTCGATTCGTTTTTTATTATTATAAAATTTTAGACACTTATTTGGAAAAAAAGTAAACTATAATGGCTCCCTATAATAGATTGACTACATGATGGATCAGAAACTATTCTTTGTTTTTCTTGTCTGTTTGTTTGTTTTGAAAGGTAGATAATATTCTGAGGTCGGCTGCACACATTGGCCCCAACGACAGTCCCTACGACACACGTCTAACGTGTAAATCACTTACACTAACACAAAAAATAACCTTATATTGCTAGTTAGCTATTTATGGTTTTTTTTTTATAAAAAATGGTTGTCTGTAAAGTCAGTTTATGTAGGTACGATAATTTTACGTGATAACGTCATAAGAAAACATTGATTAAGGAGTTCTCTTATAACAGGGTTGCTCATATAACATTAATAGAAATAATGTGATCAAATCGCGAAAGTTTATCAACGTTAATACTTTTTAAATAAAAAAGTTTGTTTACTTAATTTTAATAAATGTAGGTATACGTTACTTTAAAATACAAAGTACGCCACATAAATGCCTATTTAATAGTATTATATGCCTACATTTTATTTTTAAAATCGTATCGTAGCCACCCAGCGTTCCTTTATTATTCCTGTTTTACTAACGATTATTGTGTGGTGTACCCATTAAAAGTTATACTTTTAACGTTAATAAAAAAAAAATAGTACCCATTACAGACAATGCTTCCCTTACTTTCTTCCGCGTGATTTTAAATTAGCATTGTAGTTTTACCAAATTTTATTAAATTTTGTTAAATTGTTCTGAAGTGATTCGTGAATAAAATCATAAATCAAAGAAAGTTTCAGCTCCTTTGGGATTATAGGGATTTAAATTTGGTACACATATAGTTGTTATTATGAAGGTATCCACTACAAAGCCTAAAGCAAATCTTTAAAGGGGTGAAATGACAGTTTAAACTTAACGCGGACGAAGCCGCGGACAAAAGCTAGTCAATTTATAAGAATTTATCACGTCAAAAAAAAAATATAATAAACTGGTATTTTTTATGGACTAGGCTATTGATATGGAGTGAAGAATTTTTGACTCTCAAAACGACTACAAAATCCCGGTGTATAATTTATCTATGTATGTATTTGTGTGTCTTTGATGCTAACTTACTGCGGGGAATAGATGATAACTAACATTATTTTTCGTAGTTTCTTTGTAGCCGACCAACGTCCACTAATTTAATACCATTGAAGTCGTTTTCAATACCACTAGATTAGTATGCGTACTATATCTATATCATACTATATACGTTATTTTCCGCACGATATAGTACAGTCGACCAAAAAGTGTCTGACAAAAGTTCCTGTGTAATCAAAATCGCTTTTAAGTTGTGATTAATTTTCGTGTAAATTTTTGCGAGGGATAATCATACAGGGATAATTATTACGAGAAATTCATAATTCATATTTTAATTATTCACATATATTGAGTACCTACAAAGTTACAAATGAATTCTAAGAACAAGAGTAGTGCTTAAATATATGGGTGCCTGTACCAGGTAATACCTGTATCACAGGTACGTTTTACCTACTTGAAGGATGGGCGATAGAACTTCAATTATAAGGTGATAGACCACATTGTTCGACCGGTTTGTTTTAAACATTTGATTTTAATAAAATTAAGGCAGCAGAGCGGCTAACGCCGTAGGAACGGAACTCCTTGGTATCTATGTTTGCTAGTTCGAGTCCCGCCGCGCCGGAGTCTAATTTATCTTACATACATTGTATTTGAAGGTTCCAAAAAACAACAATAATAAAATAAAAATATAAATATTAAAAATCAAAAAGCCCGCCTGCGTATATAACATCATCATGCAGTCGGGGCCATTAATGAATATCAATGAACTTAGTAAAGTGCCTCCGCTTGCATGATACCCGTATACGTAGGGGATCTTGCGTCCATCTTTTTTGAGCAGGCTGGTTTTTTTATTTTTTAATTTCGTAAAGTTTTAAAAATTTAAAAAAGAATAGTTGCTAACTAACTTTTTTAGTATTGCAGCCATAATCATATTATACCTTTCTGAAATCCTTAGCATGGGTCCTTTAATTTGATTTTAACACCTCTTTCTCATTCAAATTCCTTTTCAAGAACACTTAAGCATTATTAAATTATATATTCTACGGGTCTTAATCACGTAAACAATTTTAGGTAAAATACCTGCCCGACGTTTCGAAGAAAGTTTATCAACATTTATAACACTTATACAGTCAAGACCAATCCAACAACGTGGTTTAAAAGATATTACATATTGCAGTCGGGTAAAAATAAACGTGAAATAAAATTTAAAAGTACAACAATTTCTAAATAATTACAACATGTTTATGTTTTATTTATAAATAATAATATTTTGGAACAACTCACACAAAGCTATCTGATCCCAAACTAAGCAGAGCTTGTACTATGGAAACCAGACAACCGATAAACAAACTTATATATTTCTAAATACATACCTAATATAGATTAATAACACCCAGACACAGAATAAACCATCGTGCTCATCACACAAACATTTATCCTGGGTGGGGATCGAACCCACGATCTCTTGCGTAGCAGTCGGATATAGAATAAATTGGTATATAATATGCTCAAAATATATATTATCTTTGCTCAAAATGTATAAAACTGTTTTCTTTGTTACAGTAACCGTCTCTTTGAACATAACGTTGCTGGCCTGTAGCACTCTGGGACTTATAGCATGCGTTCTCTTAATCTTCGGAGTTTACAAGGTTTGTAGAACTTACTGTATAATATATTTTGTAATACACCGCTAAAAATACCGTGAAGATTTGTGAAGATAGCACTTTTTAAATAGGGTCCATACTATGAATACATACTTGAGGTAAAACTATTTGAACTTTGGAGGTCCATGTATATCTTTCTATGATGCTTGGACACCCGTCCATATAGATACAGGGAGTCCTCTGGTAGCTAGTTGTATTTTTTTCGTTTAGCTCTGTCAATGGTGACCTTAAACTGAAATAAAGCATAGCTCTAAGTACACTGCAAGAACTCTAGTTTGCATGTAAATTCATGATTACTCTCGATAGGTTTAAGGGCATGTGCCACTCTTGGTACTGGTACAATACTACCACATTACTATTACATAATATCTGCATTTTCATTTTTTTTTTAAATGTAACCTAAGTATGTGTTCTAGGTAGGTGTCTTTTTGAAATCTCAGTTGATCAGAGTTGAAGTTTGATGCTGCAAAAGTTTCCAAGTAAACAAGACTTTGGGTAAGAGAGTAGCGACCGTTTCTTTTTTTTCACTCTCATCTAATTTGGCAATAGCCTTTTGTGCAGCGTGTTGTTTAAGCCATACAAAGGACTATCACATCCGGCGTACCTTTGTCGTAAAAAAAATCGCGAGCGAACTAAAACAATTCACAAGCCCTGTAACTTTAGTACGCGAACTACCACAGATTATACACATACACATAACAAGCTTTATACAAAACCTTCTTTAGGCACGCACACATAGATATCTCATACATAAATTTAGTATGTTTCGGGGGCGATAAATCGATCTAGTTAGGTATCATTTTTAGAAAAACTGATACAATTCTATATTTACAGTTGCGTAGCGTTTGTTATCTTTGTATTTAAACATTAGAATACAAAGGTGAATTTCGCCACCATCTGCAATGTAATAATAGCTCAGGTTGGAAATCGGGCGGGCCAGAAATCAATATATATTTTCCTTATTTTTTTGATTTGTGATTTATTAATTCATCTTATTCAAATTTCATCAGTATGTAATTTGTAACTAAGTATAATTTAAAAAAAACAGTATTTACCAAAAAAAAAACGGGCATAAGCATGTCTAACAATGCTCTGTGTAGAGTTCTGCAGCCGTCGCCGTATAAAAAAATCGATTTGAATAATTGCACCAGCAGAAGAGCGTATGTTCATGGAACATCGGGCGGTCCCGAAACCCGAAGACCCCGGTTTGAGTCAGATGATTATTTTAATCCCTTTTTAGGGTTCCGTAGCCAATATGGCAAAAACGGAATTCTTATAGTTTCATCATGTCCATCTTGTCATGTCTTGTCGTGTTTCTCATGTCTGTCTGTCTGTCCTCCGTATGTCACAGGCATTTTACTCAAAGTTTTCAAATTTGGTGAAAAGGTGTTTTCTAGTAGCAGCTACTTAGTATGTTATCTAAATAATAAAAATAAATATTTTTAGGGGAGAAATGTACCTAACACAAACTGAATTATTTTTTTGAGCAAACATCAACGCGTGGCACATCATTCGACAGGTCTTTTCAAAACATTTTAGGGTTTCTAAAAAGCTTTATGGATAAAGTAAATATTTTTGAAAATAATCGCTCCGAAAATTACAAAAATTGATCGTTTTAGCGTATGTTAATGACACTTATGCCCTTTGTTAAGAAACGCAGTTTTACTGCAATAACTTAATGACGGTATATCTGATCATGTCGAAAATAATTTTAGTTTAAAGTATTTATTAGGCGCTATCTTTGTGATTTTTAATACAATAATGAAGTGATTGGCAAGAAATGCCTATAAAAGTACTATAATTTGTGATTTTTGGTTCAAAAGTTGGGGGAGATGGTTTTATATGAAACCTTAAAATGTTCTTAAGTATTTGAAATACTAAATATACAATATCTCAGCGTGAGGTATTTGAAAAATCAATTACAAATTACATTTTTAGGAAGTAATTGAATTACAAATACCAAATACATAGGTATTTGTATTTCGTATTTATTATCAAGTAATTTAAATACTCTCTAAAAACAATTCATAGACGTAACCATGTAACTCCCACCAGCGCCAGGGTATTTGAAAAATGTGTTATAGATTCTTTTATAGAAAAACAGTGGACAGAGTGTAGCACAAGTATTACAGCTTCCATCATTAAATTTACATTAAACATATTTTGAATGAATGGATTTCATGAGCGATGTCATGAATATCCACAATTTCATGATAGATCATAATATGGTTGGCCACATCATGAAATGATCGATTGTACGATCTGGCCAATAGAAACAGCTTTAAAGAACAAAGCATCAACCCTGGCAGCGTTCATAGATATTGAAGGAGCCTTCGATAAAACCATGCACAACAGCATAAGCCACGCCCTACAAAAATTCAAGGTGGAGCCAGTCCTGAGAAGCTGGATCACAGAGCTAGTTAGCAAAAGGGCCGTACAGGTCACTGTGAATACCACCACAAGGGCCAGAGTGGCGAGGGGATGCCCTCAAGGAGGGGTCCTATCGCCACTTCTGTGGAACATTGTGGTGGATAGCCTCATAAGGAAACTAAATAATCGAGGGTACACCACTATTGGCTATGCAGATGACCTCACAATACTTATAAATGGTACTGCAGAGAACGTACTATGTAAAGTACTGCGCTCAGCATTCGAACTCGTAGAAGAATGGTGCGACGAACACAAACTGTCAGTAAATCCCAAAAAGACAGAACTTGTCCTCTTCACGAAGAAAAGGAAATTACCAGATCTACAATTACCAAGGTTATTTAAAACCCAATTAACGCTAACAACCCAAGTAAAGTACCTAGGCATAACCCTGGACAGCAAATTGACTTGGGCGGCACACATCGAAATGAAACTAAAAAAAGCCTGCATAATTTTCTGGCAGTGCAAAAGGCTAATAGGCAAAAAGTGGGGACTGACCCCGCAAATAACGCTGTGGCTCTACACCGCAATAATACGGCCAATTATCACCTACGGTTCCGTGGTGTGGTGGCCTAGAACACAACTGATCACCATGAAGACCAAACTCCAGAGTCTTCAACGCCTAGCATGCGTAGCCACGACAAGCTGTATGAGAACTACCCCTTCGGCTGCGCTAGAACACATCCTTAACCTGAGACCGCTTCACCTTGAAATCAAGGAGACAGCAACAGCCACTGCACTCAGATTAAAAGCGAACGGCCTCTGGAAAAACGATGAGGGGATAGTACACTCTGGAATTCTATCAGAAATTACAAGGGAATATCCATTCCTGGAAGCCCCAACAGATAGAATCCCCCAAAAACATAACTTTGACCAAAGATACAAAATCAGACTTAAACCCGAATCAAAAGACAGCTCCGGACCATCTGAAGTAAGAATATACACAGATGGATCCAAAACCGCGGTAGGCACGGGAGCAGGAGTCTTTTCGGATGACCTGAACATTAAGATATCTACTGCTTTGGACAGAAGAAACACGATTTTCCAAGCAGAATGCATTGGCATAACCAAAGCGGCTCAAGCAGTCGCAGCCAGGAATGTAAAAGAACTTAAAATAAAAATCATAACCGATAGTGCTTCAGTGCTACAAGCGCTGTCAAACACTAGCATAAACTCGACCTTTATTCAAGAATGCCATGAATCACTTCAAGCCATTACCCTGGATAATGAAGTGACCCTGCAATGGATAAAGGGACACAGCAACTCAATTGGAAATGACGCGGCAGATGAGCTAGCTAGACGGGGATCCAAAATGAACATCCACGGCCCCGAACCACTAATGCCCCTACCCCAAGCCCAGGTACGAATCTGGCTGCGCGAGAAAACAGAGGAAAACCACAAACTGGAATGGGGAAAAAACACCGGTTGCAGACAAACAAAAGAGGCGATTCCAACAGTGCCCAGAAAGTACGCTCGGAATCTAATCAGATTAAACAGGGACAAACTGCGAAAAGCAATAGCCATCCTGACAGGCCATTGTCCCCTAAACAAGCACCTGTACACCATCGGGATCACAGATAGCCCACTGTGCAGAGGGTGCATGGAGCATGAGGAGACGCCCAAGCACGTAATCATGGAATGCACTAGTGTGGCCGAGCACCGGGCGCAGTTCCTAAAAACACCGTCATCCCTCCCTGAAGCCTGCAGCAACCTGCGGGGAATGCTGGGCTTCTGGGAGTGTTTGGGCTGGCTGGAGTGAGAAGAACTGACACATTACAACGTACGCACAATGGCCCAATTAAGAGGCTAAGTGCGACATTGCGGCCCCGTTAAAACAAACAAACAAACAAAACGATCTGGCCACGGCATATTTTTTTTTAACTTTTGAGGGATGGATGTTTGTTACTCTAAAAGTTGTACAGAGGTAGATTAAAGTCTGGAGTAGCACATAGAATACTTACTGCAATAACTTAATGACGGTATATCCGATCATGTCGAAAATAATTTTAGTTTAAAGTATTTATTAGGCGCTATCATTGTGATTTTTAATACAATAATGCATTTTGTTAATTAAGTGATTGGCAAGAAATGCCTATAAAAGTACTATAATTTGTGATTTTTTCATATTTTTTGGTCACGCGGTTCAAAAGTTGGGGGAGATGGTTTTATATGAAACCTTAAAATGTTCTTTGTATTTGAAATACTAAATATACAATATCTCAGCGTGAGGTATTTGAAAAATCAATTACAAATTACATTTTTAGGAAGTAATTGAATTACAAATACCAAATACATAGGTATTTGTATTTCGTATTTATTATCAAGTAATTTAAATACTCTCTAAAAACAATTCATGGACGTAACCATGTAACTCCCACCAGCGCCAGGGTATTTGAAAAATGTGTTATAGATTCTTTTATAGAAAAACAGTGGACAGAGTGTAGCACAAGTATTACAGCTTCCGTCATTAAATTTACATTAAACATATTTTGAATGAATGGATTTCATGAGCGATGTCATGAATATCTACAATTTCATGATAGATCATAATATGGTTGGCCACATCATGAAATGATCGATTGTACGATCTGGCCACGGCATATTTTTTTTTAACTTTTGAGCGATGGATGTTTGTTACTCTAAAAGTTGTACAGAGGTAGATTAAAGTCTGGAGTAGCACATAGAATACTTTATATTCCGGAAAAATGTTTGGCTCAGGCGGTTGATTCATGCTCTCTAAAATTTATATTCGAACGAACCTGCGGGCGCGTATAGTAGGTATGTTATATAACTAACTTACCTATTCTATTTATCTAATTACTTTTCATCACAAGGTGATTTCTTCCCAAAAGCATGACACTTGGGTCACAGTTTAATTTACTGTGGGCCCTAAACCATGCTAAAGGAACAGATAATAAAAGTATATTAACAAAGATTTATTTATAGATATAGTGGAAAACATACATTTCGTTGTTATACGGAAAGTTAGAACATAAAAGTAGTTTAAGCGCGTAAAACCTACTTTATCGGTACATTAAGTAGTTATAGTTGTTGGAAAGGTCTTGTAGATCTTATAACTTATGAGTCTGTTGGCCAGACGCGACAGAGCAAACCTGGTAACACCAATATTATAAATGTAACTAGTTTGATCATTTTATATATCTAGAAGTAACTCACGTGTCCTAATAATTGATTTTGTAAATAATACAAAGCCGATAAGTACAGTATATTTAAATATATTGGGATTGTCATTACGTGGCCTTCATTTTGATACACATAGGTATCGAACGGATTAAAAAAAAAATAATCTTGTGTTGTTGTGTGAACTGTAATCCCGTCTGATGGCGACAATATTGTTTAAAAAAACCACCCAGACTCATATAACGCTTCTAACAATTTCTCAACCATCTAAATCGGTTTAGGCGTTTTGAGTAATGGTACGATAAAAGATCTCACAGTTGGGGCAGTCGCGTAATAAAAGCGAAGGTTTTTAATCTTTTATGCAAAATTTAGTCTTTTATATTTTGGTGAAACTAAAAGAAACACACAGTAAGTTAACCGATTGACTCAGGCGTTACATGGCGGAAATCCATCTTAAGTAGATTATAAGGGAGGGATCCCACCACCCACCCTCGATCTGTGAATCACCACGATTGAAGTAGTAAGGAAATGCCCTTAATACAACAATCGAAATAGATTGACAGACCGCACTCAAAAAGAGAGACCTGTAACAAAGAAAATTAGTGACAGGTACTCTTACCAAGTCGAGTGGTAGGCACCTCCGGACCCTTGACTTGCAATATTCCGCTTCCACGAAGTGAAACTTCGACACGTGTTTCGCCTCTACACGAGGCATCCTCAGGACAGTTTGGCACCGACTGAGCCAGTGTAGAAGGAAAGAGCTCAGTCGGTGCCACGGTTGAGTGCGGTCTGTCAATCTATTTCGATTGTTGTATTAAGGGCATTTCCTTACTACTTCAATCGTGGTGATTCACAGATCGAGGGTGGGTGGTGGGATCCCTCTCTTATAATCTACACAGTAAGTTACCTACCTTAAATTAAACAATACTTACGGCCAGTCTTAAATAATAATTTGTCCACCGTTATCTGTCTATTTTATTAGCTAATTCTAGTTGCAAAACTCACATTTCTACTGCCTATGTGGCGCGGTGGGAGTGTGTCCGGCTGCTCTGCAAGAGGTCGTGGGTTCGATTCCCACACGGTACCTACACCACTTTGTGTGATCCACAAATTGTTGTTCCGAGTCTGGGTGTACTTTGTGTCCGGTTTTTTAGACGACTTACTGCGGGAGCCGTCTAAAAAAAAACAAATAAAAAAAACATTTGGCTGTCGATAGATAGAAAACATTTCGAGTTTTCTATCTATCGTTAATTATCGAAACTATTTTGACAGACATACACAATGGACTATATAGTTCCAACTAGTCAAAACAGCAACTCTTTCAGAAATGTCAAAATACAGGTCTTTTATAGAGATCTAATACAAATGCCGGACAATGATGCACTAATTTTTCTTGTCAAATCATTTATTTTTATGACATGATTTAATAATTCAAAAAAAAAATTAACACAAAATTTAATCTGGACTTTACCGTTGATAGTTTTAATTTTTAACAAGTTTTTTTTTTTTGTACGAAACTAGCCTATTCGACACGGGAACAAACGCGTTTAAACTAGGTAAAGTATTTACCTTATGCTTGACGTTTGAACTGTGTTACACCGAACAAAACTTACTTTACTGAGTTTAAACGCGTTTATTCCCGTGTCGAGTTGTGTATACCTACTGGATGGCGATCTAGATCTCACCATGATGCTCAATACAAAAAAATCAGTACCTTAATTATTTTTATAAACCTGTTGTTGGTACATTTACTGCGCGCGTTGACTTCAGATTCCAATAAAAGAAACAGTACGGTTTTTTTTTATTTCTTTCGAGTATCGTGGTGTGACTGACCCAAGGATTCGACTAACTAAATCGGCATCTAGTATAATGCAACGCGTAAGTTCAAATGCTATAATTTTAACAGACAGTTAACTATAGATAAGTTATTGAGACTAGCCGTAAGACGACGACACAAAACACCGAGAGTGTAGCGCCACACTTACCTCGCTTGAGCAACGCACACAGTTATGGAACCGGAATCTGTGAACACTTCGGAACAAAGCGGTTTGAGGTGGTCTGATGTCTCGTGCGCGTGAGCAACATCTGTGTGTGCGATACTCTGCGCGCTTGTATGATCCTGTTTTGTAACTACGACTTAGGACTTAGGAATACAGACAAGGTATTTAGTAAGCAATATAATATTTCATAAAAATAGCATATTTCTGCAAAATTTTATTAATTTAGTCTCCAATTCGATATTAAAATGAAATGTTTTTACCGTGTCAACGGATAATTTTCGCAAAATAACTTCCCATTGTGGCTCTATTCACTCCCTAAGGAAAATACACATTTAATTTAATTATTATTTCGCAAATTTCAGTGGATTAAGTTATCCATTACTTGTCAGACATTCACCCAGACACAGTTTCACAATAAAATGAATTTATTATTTTTACAAAACTAGCCACGCGCTCCGACTTTACCCATATTACTTAATTAACATAAAGATATCATAAAAAGATAACATTTAAAGTTATTTAAAATCATAAAAATTCAGCAAATATCACTTGAACCGTAGCTCAATAATTATTCATACGGCAATTTATTACCTAGATGGTTGTGTCATTTTCTGAGACCATTATAAACAGATTTTCAATCCAACCCGCAGACTAATGCCCTAGGGGTGTTTTAAGAAGAAACAGCGATTAATCTGACATTACAATATGTTAGCAATTCAGTCACGTTTTCTTATCAATTTTCTACGCGTGTATAATTTTATTCAAATAATATTATGTTTGGATATTAGGACTGAGATAATAAGGGTAAGTTTGACTAGAGTCGCCCAGAGAATTTATTCTTCCCCCTTTTTTAATATAAATAGGTGGGGGGAGTTCCCCCAGTAGCGGACACTTAAGGTTTATTCTACATAAATAAAAACAAAATTAAAAAAATGTATGTTTAATCAGGTACAAATCAACTTAGTTATATTAGACATTAAAATAAAGCAACAAAATACCCAACTTCTAGGAAAATCTAACAAAAATTTTAATTTAACTTTGGCATATAATTTTGCACGAACGTAATTGTGGCACCTAGTACCGGACATAGTGATTGTCGAATCCCTAGCGCCGGACAATATTAAAATAATAAGCATCGATCGCAAACATAACCGTCGGAGCATTCGGGTACGTCAGCACAAGCTTCGTGAACCCATCCTGAACAACTTCCACATTGGATCCAACTTTCGTCATGGTCCTCCAAACAGACCTCGCAAGTGGTCTGAGGGTTTGCGATCTGCGATAATGGCTCACTTTTATCGGACTTATTTTGGTTCTTAGGTTGCTTTTTGTTTCCGTCTTTAAGTGTTTTCAAATTCTTTGTAATCTCTTTCTTGACTTCCTTAATTTTCCTGTCATTCTCTTTTTCTTCTACTGCGTTTTTATATGGGGACGAAGTGAGAATTGCGCTTTTTTCACATTTCCTTTTTCTAGCAGCCGAGCGTTTTTTAGCAGCGTCTGGTATAGGAGATAGCTTGTGAATTGTTTCAACGATAGTCATGGTTGAACTAGTGGACGGCTGGACTTCAAAATTGGCGGGCAATTCGACAATGGCGCTAGTGGTTGGCTCTGAAACTTCATCATTTTCAGGAACAATGGGTTGCAAACATTCAGATTCTTCGAGTGGAATATTAGTCAAATCAGCAGGTAAGAAATCGAGGTCTGAAAAGACATTTTTATCAAACGGGTAGATACCCGTGCATTTAAAACCTGATACCGCAATCTCTAGTCGAGCTACTTTTCTAAATGCATTATTAACCAAACCGGCAATATCGTAATCGGTTATTCTTGCTCCTGCATTTGCTCTCATCCACATATCGCATTGTTCATGATATGCATTTTTAAACGGTTTCATAAACGTCCTATCCAGGGGTTGAAGTTTATGAGTTGTATGAGGCGGTGAACTCATTAAATGAATATGATGCTCACGACAAAAATTTATGACACCCAATGTCTTATGACTGCAATGGCCATCCAGCAGAACTAGCACTGGGTTTTCCTTTGTAGGGCGTGAGAATTTTGAAAAATGATTCATCCACTGTAAAAAGAAGTCACTATTCATCCAACCCTTCGGTTGTGCTACTCCTACGCTTTGAGCCGGAGCGTTAATCATAAGCCTGTCATTCATCCTTTGTCTTGGGAATATAAAAAATGGAGGTATAAAATAGCCATTCGCACTCATACAAAACATTATGGTAATATTTTTGCCTCTCTCTGCTGAAGTGAGTTTTCCAACTTGTCTAACAGCTTTGGGAGCTATGACTTTTGAATGTTTTTGCACACAACTCACACCTGTCTCATCACAATTGTAGATATTAGAAGGTAGAAAATTATGAAGAGTCGTCAAATGTTCCAGATTTGAGAAGAAAAGGTCAACTTGTGGTTTGTTAAATCTAACTGTGCGCATCAGGCTGGTAGACTCTGGCCTTCTCAAAGACAATTCAGGATATCGGGCCATAAAATCAAAATAAAAATGCTTACCAGCAGTTTTTTTCTCGTTATTGAAGCGATGTGGAATCTTTAACGCAATTGCCAAGTCATAAGCCAACTTCAGGAATTCTTTTTTTGTCAGCGGTAGACATCTGTTAGATAAATCCTTTACGTGTTTGACTAATAACTGTTCATATTCGGGTAAAAACGTTTTTTCGTATCTACCTATCTTTGGTGTGAATTTTACTTCTTGTCCAGACTTAATAGCAGCTATTTTATCATGTAGTGTACTTCTGGGGATGCCATATTTTACTGAAGCTTGTCGCAAACTTAACTTTTTCGATATAACCATATCAACACCAGTTTTCAAATTTTGTTGACTCCAGCTTCCTTTTTTCTTTGGCCCTTCTTCACCGTTTCCCTCCATGATTGTTTGGTGTGCTTTGTTTTATCCTATAAACACAAAAATGTTACATATTAGTAAAGAAAACGTAAATAAAATAGACATGTTTATTGTCCGGTACTAAGGGACAAAATCCTGTCCGGTACTAGGGGACTACCTATTTTTAAAATTGTTGGAATATTTTCTGAGTTTAGGTAATATAGTAACAGATTGTTACATATTTTGTGAGATAACAGTCACAACTACTTATTCAAAGTAACATTAAATAAGTAAATACGAAAATATTCTGGTAATACTCACTCGAATGTTATCCGATGCCGCGTTTTCCCGCCAATCGCTACGATCGACCGCTCTCACTGCCGTCTTGCGGGGGACTGAGAAGCCGCGTCCCGTGTGTTCACTACGATACCCGCCCCGCACCCTTTTCATTCTATACCCGAGTCGATCGTGCTGTTACTTGTTCAGATAATACATGTGTCCGGCGGTAGGTGCCGTCCGGCGCTAGGGGTATTCCCCCTATATACGAACAATAAAATATTTTGATTTGATTTGAACCATCTTTTGTATTTTTTTTAATACCTAAAACTTAATTTCTTTTATCTTGAACTATTAATCAGAGATTATTTTCCTTTATTGAAACCATTCTTGAAAGACTTCAGAGTAGATAAAAAAAAGATTAAATATATTTTTCAGCTTTTTTTTTCACAATTAACGTAGTAATAAAATTTATTAATAAACTGAAAAATAAAAAGAGGGTTTGCGTTTTTCGCAAATGTCTCAACAACTACTTGAGACTTTTCAATTTTAAAAGAAGATTCGATTAAAAATGAGCTGAATCTTCTGATGGAGCAACCAGATGATTCGCAACGCTAAACGCCGCCATGTTCTTAACAATTTGGATTCTTCTTCTCCCAAAAATATCTGGCGGTTCTTAAGGACTCTAGAAATCGGTAAAGAGGGGCGTACTGATCCTCAGATGACGGTTGGTATAGATGTCATCAATGCTCATTTCATCTCCACTACACCTATTGATTATCTAACCAAGCGTCGTACTTGCGAGTACCTAGCCGATCTTCCACGCCCCAACATCGACTTCTTTAATTTCTCTCCAATCACACCGAGCGAGATCAAAAAGAGCATTTCTTCTATTAAATCCAACGCTGTTAGTCATGATGGTATTAGCCGTCGCATGCTAATTCCTATCCTTGACTTTATTCTCCCTGCTCTATCACATAGCTCGATAAATGCTGATCTTGATGCTATCAAGACCTGGTCTGACAGATTTGGCTTGACCCATTTAAGCGTCAGGCTATTGTGGTCGATCCGTTGACTGTCTACACAGTCAACGGATCTTGAGCCGATGTAATGTCGACACATTGCCACCAATTATTTTAACGGGTCTACAATTCCTTTGAGTTCTTCGGTCAGGGTTGTCGGTATTTTAAGTGACACTAATCTCAACTGGCAAGCTCAGGTTACTAGCGTGAGTCAAAGGGTGGTCGGTATAAATGACTGACACGTATGTCTGTATGTTATGAATTTAAGTAGGTATATTATTATGTATATTTGTATGTATGTTATGTATTTAATTATACGTATGTGTGTATATTTTATTTTTTAAGATCGATTGTATTTATTATATATAACCAGCATTGCCTGTCAACAATATGGACTTATATAATTTTAAGTTACATAACCCAAAGGTTGACTGGTAGAGAATGCTTTCAGCATTAAGTCCGCCTTTGTACATTATTTTTGTGCATAAAGTTAATAAATAAAAAGAAGAGGAAATTTGCTATAAAAAATGACCTATCCCCCGGAACTGTAAGACCAATATTTAGTAAGTATTTTGACTTTGAGATAGCAAAACTTTTGCAAGTTTGCGAACTTGATTTATTTTAAAGAATCATAAAGTTATTCTATTTATTCAAATCACACCATGTTCATAGTATTCGGTGACTACAGAAGAAAGTTGAGCTAAAAAGCACTTGTGAACCAGATTCTTGTGAAAATTGCTACATATGTTAGATATCACAATATTCTTAATAAATTTAATAATTGAAGTACCTATTTAACCACGTAGGGACCTCCAGAGAGCGCTTCTAAACTATTGCACCTACTAAGAAAGTTTTGCGAAGAAAAGTTTTTATGTTTATAGCACTGGTCACTTGTCATTAATTTGAAATAATTGGTTATTTAAAGTTAACATATTTCGTACGAATTTCGAATTTCCCTCCACATTTTTTCGAGAGCCAAATTAAATTATAGTGTATCATTTAAAAATATATCTGCATCGAGAACATTTTCCTACGATTTTTAAATATGGCCTAAGACCTAATGAGTCCTTTGACCGACTTCAAATGGCATTTATGAATGAAGGACCTTCAAAAGCAACCATCTAACGTTGGCATCGCGAGTTAAAGCGCGGTCGACTTACTTTGGGGGATGAACAAAGCAGTGGTCGTCCTACGACGGCTGTAACGGAAGAAAGTGTGCTGGCAGTATAAAAAATAATTCAAGAAAGCAGGCGAATTACATACGAAGAGATTCAGCATACACTGCAGATTAGTTCGGGAAGCGTTCACAATATTCTACAGGAGCACTGAAGCTCAGAAGCAGGCCTGTGCGGAGTGGTGCCGTGATATGATTCAAAAATTTGAATTTTAAAAAGAATTGCTTACGACATTATGTCAGGTGACGAATCCTGGATTTATCGATCCAGAAACAAAGCGTCAATCGTCAGTGTCGTGAAGCGATCGAGAAGCGCAGGAAAAATGTTAATCACTAGTTTCAATTCCATTTGGAGACCTAAGCAGCATCAATGCTAAATAGTATACCACAAAATGCCTACCAGAAGTTTTGTCTGCAATGGGCAAGAGGTGCCTGAACACCAGTCTCCGCGGAGTACTGCTTCACCATGACAACGCGCCCGCACACTTTATGCTCAAAAGGGGGGACTTTCTGGACACCGCACCGGTCAGAGTCTTAAGTCACACTCCTTACAGTCCTGATCTGGCACCATGCGAGTTTTTTTATACCCTAAAATAAAAAATCAGCTGAAAGGAATACAGTTATCATCGCTGGAAGACGCGCTTGCAGCGTTCGAGAGGGCCTAAAAAATTTGTTTTTTAGTTTCTCAAAACTTTCTAAGTGTCCAACGTATAGGTAAAGTAACATAGAGACTCCCCGAAGAGCAGGTACCAGGTATGAATAACCGGATCGTATTTCCTTTCGTGAGAAATCAAACGACAACTTCCCCGTTGATATACTGTATTCACATTCACTGCATTCTATTTTTCTATTTATACTTCTATGCTAATACTATAAAGAGGAAAGATTTGTATTTTTGTATTTGTGTGTGTGTGTGTGTGTGTGTGTATGTTTGTAATGAATAAACTCAAAAACTACTGGACCGACTAGTCTTAAAATAAAAAAAAAATATACATTAATTCTTTTTAATATGACTTTTCATGCCATTGGCCGCGACGGTTCACCTTTTCCCTTCTTTCGCGATACCCCACCAGAGGGAGGGAGGGGTTCCCAAATTTGCTAAAATCACGTCACGTCATTTAAAGCTCCCTTATCGCAACAAAACAATTATATATCCTTCCCCGGATTTTACACTATCTACATACCAAATTCATCTAAATCGGTTCAGTGGTTTAAGCCAGAAAAGGTAACGTACAGGGTTACTTTCACATTTGTAATTTGTGCCGTACCTATTTATTTCATTCTCGGTAACCAAACTGTATCTCGAAATAAAATTAATTGGCTTCATTTATTATGAAAAACTTCTTTCTTCATCTAAATTCATAAAAGAACGTGTCCGATGTTCAAGACTTGAACATTTTATTACCATACTAAATTACCAATGTCCATTTTTAGAGGTCCGTTGCCAAAATGGCAAAAACGGAACCCTTAAAGTTTCGCAATGTCCGTCTGTATGTCATAGGCATTTTACTCAAAGACTACTCAATGAAAATTAATAAAATTTTGTGAAAAGGTGTCTTGTAGTAGCCGCTACTTAATTTGATAGCTAAATAATTAAAAAAAATATTTTTGGGGGGGCACTCCATACATGTAACCGAAGCTGATTTTTTTTTGAGCTAACATCAATCTGTGGCACATCACTGGACTGGTCTTTAAAAAACCATTTTAAGGTTTTCAATAAACTTTTTTGACTGTGTGTATATTTTTGAAATAATCGCTCCGAAAGTTGCATAAATTGTGCCCCCCACCCTTAACTTTTGAACCGTGGGACAAAAAATATGAAAAAAATAACAAAAGTAGCGTTTAATAAATACTTTTAACTAAAATTATTTTGGACATGATCGGATATACCGTCATGGAGTTATTGCTGAAAACCAACGTTTTCTTTTTTTAAGTGCCATGAACATACGCTCTTCTGCTGATGCATAGCAAACCTACACTAAGCATAGTCCGACATGCTCTTGCCCGGTTTTATTTAGATGTTTCTATGGGTTTTTCCTAATGATTTTTTTTAAGAACCTTCCCTTAATGAAGGCAAACAAAGCAAAAAAGAATTATTAAAATCGTTAAGTTGTTCTCTAGTCAACTAGTGAACAAGGGAAATAGGGATTCATTTATATATGATGACTATATAAACATAAAATAGATTAGCTTTTAAAAGAACGTCAATGCAAATGGTTCACAATTATCATTGATTATTCATGTGAGTTGTTCAATCCCTCGACACATCTACCACAGTACCTAGCACTTGGCCTATCACGGGAGGCACAAGTGGTTGACACTTGTACTCACATCTCACAAATTCACTCAAACAAAATCTATGATGGGACCCACCTTAAATCTACGTCGAGTATGAAAACTTGTAAAGGAAATGACAGAATGTTTCTTTCATAATTCGTTATTTTAAAGAATATTCGAATATCAGTATCTGTCGCGTGCGGCGAAAACTAGTGAAAAATGCGAATCTCTGTTTATAGACTCCGGTTGCAATAGTCGTTAGCTCACATTTTGAATAGAAGAATAGAAGTCACTTCACGAATGTGATAAAAGCTGACTAAAAATACTTACCTAGATAATAATTGGATAAAAAACATTCATCACCGTTCTGAAAAGCACGACTCTCAGAGATAAAAATGACGAATTGCAAGCTTTATTGGAAATTGATTAATCACAATCTACACCTGAGCTAGAAGCAGCTTTCAATGTAAGTGACAGAACGATATTAATTCATTAGCGTCAAATTAGGAAAATAAGGTATCCCCGGGAAGTAGGAACCGAATCAACTAACTCAAGGACGACAGCTCATGTCGACAGCGACTCATGTGAAAGTTCGCTTTACTCAATTTGTTTTGGGAAACTGCACAGTAGTGAAAAGACTTATACTAGTTTTGTGATTAGTGGGGAAAAAAGAAACTCCTATTATTCTATTATTATAAGACACAAAACGATTACGTCTCTAAGTTAATTGGCATTGGAATAACCAATGGAATTGAAATGTTTGTTTCAGACAAGTTAAACCTAAATCAATTAGTAGTTGGTTTCAAACAAATGTAATATATAAAATTCTCGTGTCCCAGTTTTCGTTGCCATACTCCTCCGAAACGGCTTGACCGATTTTGATGAAATTTTTTGTGCTTATCCGGTATCTATGAGAATCGGCCAACATCTATTTTTCATACCCCTAAGAGTTTGTTTGTTTGTTTGAACGCGATAATCTCAGGAACTACTGGGCCGCATTGAAAATATATGTTATTGTTGGATAGCCCATTTATAGAGGCAAAATATAAGGCTATAGGTTATAACATCACGCTACGACCAATAGGAGCGGAACAGCAATGAAAAATGTTTAAAAAAAAAAAAGGAAGAAAAAAGAAAAAAGGGAAAATTACTATCTATTATTCATGCCCCTAAGTGATAAGGGTTGTCCACCCCTAACATTTATAACTATACTATAATATTAGATGAGAGAGAAGAGTTTGTTTGTTTGTTTGTTTGAACGCGATAATCTCAGAATCTACGGGTCCAAATTGAAAAAAAAAAAAACTTTTAGATAGCCCATTTATCGAGGAATGCTATAGGCTATAAAACATCGCGCTACAACTAATGGGAGCGGAGCAGCAAGGAAAAATGTTGCAAAAATGGGGAAAATTTACGCAGACGAAGTTGCGCGGGTCAGCTAGTATATATATATAAATAGAAAATAATGTAGGGTTCAGTAGTCCCTCCCCCCCATCCAAATAATGCGGTTTAAGAAAGGGGTTTTCTGTTGTTTTTCTTTTTTTTAGTTCTATTCTATTATGTTCAAATTAAAAAACTAAAAAATCCGACTGCAAAACGAGACAAAAACAGGAAACCTTTCATATTTAAAATCATGCACCTAGTCTTAGGCACATTATTATGTTCAACAGGATTCATTAATGCCGCCGACATATTTTCGTACTCGCCTTTTAAAGCCATTTAATTTAATAATGCAGTTGAGGTTAATAATAATGATTTTACATCGCACATATTAAAGCGCATAAAATACGCCCCTTTAATTTTATCCAGTGAAACTCGCGTCAGTAAGATGAATCTAATGAAGTATCATTTATTAAAATCGGTTGAGCCGTTGCTCAGCAACGACCGGACATATGCACATTGAAAGGATACATACTTACACACATACATACGCGTCAAACACATAACCCTCCTCCGCAGTCGGAGAATAACCTACACCTGACTGTATTTTATAAAATAGTTAAAATACTATATTTTGTTATTTTATATTTCAATATATGTTGTAATTTGTATTTTTAATACGCGCGAGATAGTATTTTGTAGTTTGTATTTTAATTAAAGGCAAAGCATATATTTTGCCCAGCCCTGGACTTATCACAAAATTCACGCAACATCGAAACATTAATTTGTGGATTACACCACGTTGTAGGTAGGTGCTCGAATTCCCAACGTTTTGGTAAACTAGCTTTATTTCCTAAATGGATACAGAGAAAATAAACATTCAACAATAATAGTTATTAAGGGTTTTTTTATTATTCATGGAGGTCAGTATGAGCGTCGGGAGATGCGCGATTACAAGGGCACTATAGGTACCTACATCCCGTCTTATTTATTATTAAATAAGCTTTTGCTCACGAATTCACATACGCAACGGAATATTACATTATGTTAGCCTTCATGTTCTTGTAATTCTGGCTATGAAGCATCAAAAGTCTAAGCAGATGTAAAACAATCCCTCTGTAAATGAATATTTTGGTAATCTACGAGTAGACCGAGAGGAGAGCGCCAAAAAGTGCAAGCGTTTATATAAAGGCTGATTTTTAGGGTTCTGTTGCCAAAATGGCGAAAAAGTAACCAATAAAGTTTCGTCGTGTCTGATTGTCCGTCCGTATGTCACAGGCATTTTACTCAAAGACTACACAATGAATATTGATTAAATTTGGTGAAAAAAGGAAAAAAGGTGTCTTGTAGTAGCCGCTACTTAATTTGACAGCTAAATAATAAAAATAAGTATTTTAAAGGGGGCACTCGATGCATGTAACGGAAGATGAAAAAAAAAAATAAAGCAAAAATTAACTGTGTGTTATTTTTGGCAATAATCGATCCGAAAGTTGCCTAAATTATGTCCCGCCCTCCTCTTCTCTTTTGAACCGTGAGACCAAAATTTATGAAAAAAATCAAAAAGGTTAAGAAATACTTTGAACAAAAAATATTTAGGAAATATAATCGGCTTTAGCGTCATTGATTTTTGACACCATTTTGTTAAAATATTGCATTTCTCAACAAAAGGGCGTAAGTGATATGAACGCTCTTCTGCTTTGTGCTTCTGATTTTTTAAATAGGGCAACGGCTTCGGAACCCTATACTGAGCATGGTCCGACATGCTCTTGCCCGGTTCTATTTGATAATATATTATGTCACATTACTTGAGGAAACAGTCAGTTGGATGCCTTAGCGTTTGGCGTACAGAACTTTGATCCGCTACTGATAGCTTATGTTACAAAGTTATATTGACTGACTAATATAATAATAATATTAATAAATGTATTTCAGATAATATCCATATTTTCACGTTATATGCCTAATATTATATGATTCTGATAGTATTCTTCAACGGATATTTATTAAATTTTAGATCACACATTCGATAGCACGCACAGATCTTTTAAATCAGTGGTTCTCAAACTTTTTAAATGACGGAACCCTTTTGGGAAGCAAAATACTTGATGGAACCCTACAATAAAACAATTATTTTTATAAGTGTATTCTTTATTAATCAGCATAATAAAAGTACAATGTATCAGTTACTAATTATTATTTACTTCACCACTTGGTAAGGACAATAATAGAAAACATTAAAAAAGAAAAAATCTAACTAGTGGGAGGTATGAAACTGTTTTTTATTTTTCATCAATTGCTTGATATCAGGTTTGATGGAAGAAAGTTGGAGTCTCATATCAGCTTCGGCGTCCAGTCTTTGCGATATTTTGTTTTCGTGGCTGCGTAGGTAGAGAATCCTGTTTCGCACAAATATGTAGTTGGGAACGGGAGAAGAATATCCAGAGCCATTTGGCCAAGCATTGCATATTCATCTTGGATTCTGCACCAAAAATCATTAAGAGGCGTCGTTTTGAACAATGACTCCATACTTGTGTCTGATGACATTTCTAAAAGAGATTTATATATCTCATTTGACATGTTTTCAGGCTTTTCCAAGTTGGGTAAAAAAGGATTATGAATCCAGGAGTTCACTTTAATTTTTGTATTGTGTTCTTCGGGAAAATACTTTTCAAAAGATGCGCGCATCGAACTGAGATATTGGACCAATTCTTCAAACACATTATCTTCAAACATTTCTGAGTCGTTTTCGCTAACAAACTCACTGAGTAACGTAAAACTTTCTATTTCTTTCTTACCAATGCAAATGATCCAAAAATCTAATTTTCTTTTAAAAGCAGTTATTTTATTATAGGCCTGAAACACTGTTGTCTGTTTACCTTGCAACGATAAATTTAATTCGTTAAGTTTTTGAAAGCTATCCGCCATAAAAGACAATCGGAACAACCAAGTTTTATCATACAAACGGTCCTTCAAATTAAAAGAAGTATCTGCTGAAAGAAACATTTGTAACTCGGCTCTAAGTTCAAATAGCCTTGTTAAAGTTTTTCCCCGAGACAGCCATCGCACTTCTGTATGGAGCAGCAGTGTTTTATGTTTGCTGCCATAATCTTCACACAATAATGAGAACAATCGGGATTGTAGTGGTCGTGATTTGATAAAATTAATTATTTTTACCGCTTCATCCATAACTAATTTTAGATTAGACGGCATTTGCTTCATCGCAAGTGCTTGTCTATGCAGAATACAATGACTGGAACTACAATTAGGCGCTTTATTTTTCATTCGTGACACTGCTCCTGCTGTTTTACCTGTCATCGCCTTGGCCCCATCTGTACAAATGTCAATGCAATTGTTCCAACTGAGATTATGTTCTTCAAAAAATATATTTATTTTATTAAAAATTTCTTCCCCGGTAGTGTTTGTAAGCAGCGATGAACACATAAGCATGTCTTCTTCAAAAGAACTTTTATATGGATATCTCACAATAACCAGCAGGATAGCCAAACCAGCGACATCAGTCGACTCGTCCATTTGCAAAGCGAATCGTGTATTTTGTAGACGTGTAACTAGTTCTTGTTTGACGTAGCTTGCCAGATCATGGATTCGTCGTGAAACAGTATCGTTTGATAGCGGAACAGTAGAAAGATGCTTTGCAGATTTTTCATCAAGCATACATTTTGTTATGTCTAATACACATGGTTTTATTAATTTCTCAGCGATAGTGTGCGCTTCACCTGCTTGTGCAATGCGATAGCTAACTAAATATGATGCCTCCGTGGCCTTTTCGTTGGTAGTTTGTGTTACATGCATCATATTTTTTTGACTTTCTAATAACTGATCTTTTTTGCGAACAAAAAATTCTTTATTCTTGTCTTTAGTCTCGGGGTGTACGGTTTCTAAATGTCGACGCAATTTGGCAGGTGCCATGGAACTATTAGGAAGCAGTTTACTACAGAGCATGCAGAGAGGTGAGCCGTTGGAATCAACAAATTCGAAACTGATATAAGATTCATCATACTTCCTTTTTTTCGTCTTTGAAACCGTCGAGCTTGACGTCGTGGCACTCGTGGCATCATCTTCTGGATCGGTGATTGCTAAATTCTCCGCGCGCATTGCTTTTGAACATTCAGCGTCATTAGAAGATGTTGTTGGAACACGTTTAACACCTTTAAGCCAACGTTCCATTCTTCTTTATTTATAATGTTACAAGTCAGGATAGTGGGGTTTAAATAATGCACAATCGTTACTGCGTATAAGAGACTAAATTTAGAACCTACAGGGAAGAAATGTATAAAACTGAGACAACAGAATACAGCAGGCAGTAAAACAATGAACACTAGTTTCTCGCTAGCGAGCTTGTAAGTAGGTAGTAACTTATCGCTCCGAACGCTAATCATCAACTGACGACGCCAACGCGCGATCGCCGCTTTTATACTTAGTCCTAGACTCGATCTCAAATATTCTCGAAAATACTCGAGTCGGACCTTTGATAAACAAAAAGCAAAAATAAAAACAGAAATTTAAAAATAGCGTTGTAAACAATATCGACTTTATCCTTTGAAGTTAGAGACGAAAGTCGCTTGTTGACAACTATAGCGTCTAATTCAGAGGCGGCTTTTATCAAAGAGACTGAGCGCTTACAAGTATACTACCCGCTCGTTTTAAGTTTGCCGCTGGCGATAGGTATGAGTGTATGACGTTCGAAATATTTTATTTAATTGTAACAATAAAAATTGTGTACGGTAGATATTTGGGTAAAACTATGACACATTATAAGTTTTGTTGTCACGTGGGGGAGGGTACGCGCATTCCACAGACCGGCAAACTTAGAGCGAACGCGTTGTACAAGTATAAAATTGTTGAGACCAAACTTATAAGATATTGTACCAGCTAATGTAACACAAGCTTATACAAATACAAATAAATAAATAAATAACATTCATAGCGTTTTGTCTCCGCGCGGCCGCGGAGTCCGCACAGCCGCGGAGCGACCAGAGAGAGGTGTTTTGATTTTTTTATTTCTAAATTCTTGCGGAACCCCGACAGAGGTATCACGGAACCCTAGGGTTCCGCGGAACACACTTAGAGTATAGCTGTTTTAAATAATACAACTTTAACGCATGACTGACGCGCCTGGTTACCAAATGTTGCATGACCGAGAATCGTAAAACTTATTTTGAAATGATATATTGCTAGAAACTAATTTTCAAATTTTAGGAAGTACTTTCACGATGTAGTTCATTCGAAAAAATATCTAGTTCATACAAAAAAAAGATCTTGCCTCTGCGCCAAACGCCAAGAAATCCAGCTGACTGACGAAAGCGTGTTTCTTCACTCTAATAATGTACTTGCATTTTTTGGCGCAACTTAGGTTTTGCTCTCAAAAGTATGTTAAAAGCATAAACTGTGTTCAAAACAAAATAAAATGTTTTTAATTATTCATTATATTTATATTCCCCTAGTCTTCTCAGTATCGTAAATCCTCCTAGTTGACAAGTAGATACTTACCACATCCTTTAATTTATTTTACGTATCAACATTACCAGTAACAATAAATGCAAGATTATCTGGAATTTGGAATAACAAACCGACTAGTATTGAGTTGTACTCTGGCTTTGAATTAAAAAAAAAAACAAAAAATAAATATTGATGACTAATGTTTTAAGCATTAGAAGGGCTACGACATAATGTTTACTAAAATCTAGGCCGACAAACGCGTGCTTAACAAAATGGTTAGTACTAGTATACATACTTCATTTGTGTCGACCTTGTAAACGTCGGAACGTCAGCCTGAGGCTTCTCGCAGAAACCCCTATTCATTAGCCGGAGCCTGTTGATAATTTCTGTTGTGCGGCTTTTTCGCTACTTACACCAGACATTATTGAGTTAACGCCCTCCCTCTTCTTGGCGTTATTCTGAGCAGATTTATCCTTAGGCATTTTACTCGACTTGTATTTTTCGTGAAAAGATGTCGAAGAAAAAATTAAATTGAATGAAGATGTTGTATAGCGTAGGTACCTACGCTGAGCGATAATGTTGAAAGAAATCTCGAGGAAAAAGAAACGTTTGGTTGGAACTGAATGTATTGTGGAGTCAATAACCGACGCTGTCATGAAAAATCGAGATAAATATAGAGCAACAATCTATTCAAAAATGATATAAGGTAAACCTGAATACCTAATTAAACGATATTTTCAGTGGTGGTGTGTGTGCGAATCGTATGGTGGTTTACACGCTCGCATTCTAAGCGATGTTCATTACTGTACGTGTAAACGCATCATTATAGTGCGTTTAGACGCACTCTCGCAACCTGGTAAGCAGCTCGGCAATAGAATAAAAGCTGTAGATTCACGCCTATCCAATCGCTCGCGCTCGTGTTCGTGCCCGTTGCATGTCGCTTTGAACGCAAGCGGGTAAACACACCATTAAATGAAGCCAAGCTGAGTAAATATTGCTTGCACTTTATAAAAGTAATTAGATCTTATAGAGAGCCAAGCTCCTAGCTCTACACGTTCTACACTAACACTCTCTAACTTTCATCATAGCGTTTAGCATTCTGCTTATGTTTTTTACAACCTTACCAACCTTAGTCAAGTGCATTCTGGCTATTTCGTTATTAAGAGACCACTTTGTCACTTGTTGACCTAATAGATGGTGACTATGTATCAGCGTATTAACATACATGAATAATTAATTTAAAAGAACAGATTTAAAGATTTATTAGATACATTTTCCATTTTTAATGAAAATCCGTACATAAGGCACATTGAGTAGTGTATATACTATAGGCTAGTCGAATACCTATGATTGATGATCACCACGATGAGTCAAACTAAAAAGATAACTGGGACATCAATGAAAGACGGGTTGACAACAATAATGACAATTTACTTTGAAAGATAATTGCATCTCTCCCCGACAAGCTTACAATTAGGTACATTACATAACAACAAACTATACGTATCAATAAATGCTATTCTAAATAATTAAGGAAAGCACGTTTGGCGCGTTCGAACGCACGCAGTGCTCGCGCGGATGCTTTCGGCGGCAGAGCGAGCGTGGCGGTCGCAAGTTCAGCCTACCCGGCGCCGGCGGTGCGGGGGTAAGGCGGCGCCGGCAAACGCATCATGAAACGCTTCCTCATGATTGGTATCCCTATCTATTATATGCCTCAGGCTCCCGATCTTTGGGTAACGCGTCGCACTCGCCATCCCCAATACTTTGGTCCGCATGCCTGCGCCATACTACATCGTTACCTAAATCGACTTTATATGAGACCGGCCCCGTTTTCTTTACGATTGTAGCCTCGGCCCATTTGTCCCCTCCCGCCGTATAGTCGCGAGCTAAGACCGCGTGCGTCATCTACGTCAAATTGTCTAACGGTGCCGGCCGGCGGCGCGAATGACTTGTCGTTCTTGGGCGGCTCTCACCTCCACTGCCTGTCAGGCCGTAGCGCGTCCAGACGACTGCGCAGTCGGCAACCTTGCAGCACCACCGCTGGCGATACTATTAAACATTGTTTACCCCCACAATCGGCGAAGTCCGATGCAGCGGGAACTCCCACGGATGCAGCAATTAGCGTGGCGCCGCATCCCGCTCGGTGCAACATGCAGCATACGATTTACCTACTTTTTCGATATCCTGATCTAAATTCGGCCAGTAAATATAATTCCGCGACAAATTTTTCATTTTAGTAATACCCAAGTGACCCTCATGTATTTCTTCAAGAATTTTATTTTGCAGAACGTTGGGTACAACTATCCTGTATTTATACACAATGCAACCATGATCAAGCACAAAGTCGTGCTTTCTAGCGAGATAAGGTTTTTCCGCCTCGCAGCTTGGAACCGATGGCCACCCAAAAAGTACATAACCTTTTATCTTAGATAACAGTGTGTCCCGCTCTGTTTCTTTCGCGACATTCTTGTAACACACGGGTAAAAAATACTCGACTAGATTTAAATAATCTAACGTAGTGACGCAGCAACTCTTCTGAGGTAGAGGTCCGGCGATCGAACAAATTCAATACTTAAATCATATGAGGCTAGCCACGCCGCCCATCTCTGCAGACTAGTGTTGCCCAAATGCAAGAACAAGACGAGACTTAGCCAGTCTTGGTCTTGGTCTTGCGCCAATACACCTGGTCTTGGTCTTGGTCTTGGTCTTGCGCTCCCAGTCTTGGTCTTGGTCTTGGTCTTGCAGCAAGAGTCTTGCAAGTCTTGCAATTACCTATTAGTCTATTACTATTTATTAAAGTTTACTTTAAATCTTAGAAAAACGTATTAGAATTGGAACATTGTGAGCTTGAATTAACATAGCCATAGTAAAGATCAAGCAGATTAATAAGTAACTGAAGATTTGATAAGAAATTCGAAAAATCAACTGACCTATATGTCGTTTTCCATGGAAGTAACTGTTTCTTAATAAACATTTATGATTTATAAGCTTACATTTGCTAAAACATGTAAAAAAACAAATTAATTACAATAACTTGACTGTATTTTAAAGAACAATACTTATCTGTCTAGAAAGAGATTGAACCCTCAACTTATAAGAAATTTAATAAAAGAGTTTACGATTTATCATTTATTTGAATAAAAAATAAAATACAACACAAATCAACAGCTTTATCATTAGGTTATGATACTTTATATAATTTTTTTTGACCAAGAATTAATACAAAGTAACCATCTGGCTGACTCATCACTTAACCTATTTCTATGTTTTCTAATTACTAATGATGCTTTAGAAAATAACCTCTCAGCAGGTACTGAAGTTGCAGGTATTGAGAGAAAATCACGGGCCATTTTCGATAAAATCGGATACTCTGTCTCATGCGTCCTCCACCAATCTAAAATGTCTTCCGAGCTGGCAGTTCTTGGTTTTCTCAGGTACTCCTCCAACTCGTCTATCACTAAGCCTTGAAGACAAGATCCAGATGACGTCGAGGGACATTCATAGAGTTTATCAAAGTCTATTACGTCTTCATCTTCATCACATACTTTATTTTCTTTTTCTGGTAATTCCAGAGATTTGTTCAGTGAGTGTAGACTTTTATATTCTTCATAAAGTTCATTGAACTTGCGCAGACTTTCTGTTTTAAGTTGCTTCCCCCACATTGTCAGGTCAAAAGTCTGAGCCTTATGCCTTGGGTCTAAAATTAAAGAAGTACAATAAATCCAGTTGCTCTTCTTGTAATGTTTAAGCATTTTGTCTCGAGCTGCTTGGAAAGCTAGAATGAGCCTTTCATCCACTTCAGATCGATTAGGTTTCTCATCTAACTGTTTTACCATGGATTCAATTTTATCTAGCAAGAGATTGAATGATACAATGACTAGCGGTAATGTAACATATTTGTCTCCACCAAGTTTTGTACTTAAAAGTTTAAAGTTTATTAGAAATTTATGTAATTTTTCGAGTACCTGCCATTCATTAGCTGTGATTTGAAAATCATTTAATTCGGTGACAGAACTGCACAATATGTCAATGCCCGCTCTCACTTTTAAACCAAATCCAATCATATCATGTGTGGAATTCCATCTCGTTGGACAGTCAAGAATGGCATTTAGATTTGATGGCACGCCAGCTGCTTCACAAGCAGACTGAAACTTCTTCTTCACTATCTCACTTCTTTTTATTTTACTGGAAATACTGCGTAACTTTGTTACAGATGTACGCGAGTCAGCAATATTTGGTGCAGATTCTTCATCTTCCTCATCCTCAGTTTCGTCTGCATAGTCTTCGTACTGCTGATCTTGCGCGTTAGTGTCAGACTCACAGTGTAATGCTAAGGTCTTTAATAAATCTTGTACACCAAGGTTTAAAATGTGAGCAAAGCACCGGAAATGTTGATTGTCTGAATCAAAGTGTGGCGGCAGCTGTTTGCCCAGTTCATACATGAATTTGGTATTTGCAGTTGCGTTGTCGACCGTGATACCTTGTATTTTATCAATTATGCCATATTCCAATAAACATTCATGGAAAATCGTTGCAATATCTTCCCCAGTATGTCGACCGCGTGATGGTATAAAATCAAGAACTACAGATTGATACTTCCATGCGTTGTCTATATAATGAATAGTAACCCCGTAGTAACTCCTACCAGCAATTGACGTCCACCCATCAATGGTAAAAGACATTTTAGATGATAATTGTTGAAGTCGTTCCTTGAGATTCAATTGGAGCTCTTCAAATCGCTCTTTGACTTTCCTTCTAAGTGTAGACCTTTTAGGAAACACCATATTAGGGCAAATACGTCGAAAATATACTTGTGTAGCTTCGTCATCGAAAAATGAGAAGGGAAGATATTTTTTCACCACCCAATCAACTGTAGCTGTCGTGATGTTGTCACTGCTGTTTTCCGACTGAAACAAAACAATAAATCTTGTGTTATTAGGTTTGAGCGTATAAGAGGAGGAGGTTTGTTGTTGTTAAATCGAGAAAATCGTTAAATTGATATTTGTTATATTAAGGTTGCACTGTACTGTAATTTACCAAAATAAAGTACTTAGTTGTTACTGGCCGATTAACTGAAAATATGGGTGTTTATAAAAAATATTTAAGACGATAATTACATACTTAATATGTCGCACCCCTAGATGAAAACTGTGAAAACACCACTAACTCAAAAATACTTACGTAAGTTAATGGCGTTTTTGAAAGTATCGCATGAATAGCTACGCGGAGTTAAAATTCTTTTAACTGTTAAAAAAATATTCTTACCTGTCCACTTCCAGCGGTTACTAAAAAGCTTGTGATATCTCCACTTAATTTTGGTTTAACAGGAAGAAATATTTCTGATTCCTTTTTGTGGAAAGATATTAGATGTTTCCTTAAGCCTGAAGTGTTTCTGTTTTTCATTTTTATTTCAATCTTTTTATGTTGGCACAATTTACAGAAGGCAGTTTGGGATGCATGAATTATTTCGAAAAACTCCTCAAATTTGCTTTTGGGTCTTTTAGATCTGTGACTCAAACTCTCGTTACTCGGACTAGAATAATTTGAATCTTCGTCACTCATATTAAATTGTACACGTGATACGTTTTTAGAAAACAACGAGAATTAGTAAAAACAATTATCAAGTTAGACTCGAAGCACAGCTCAATTGGAAATGACTGGAATTAAAATAATTCCTTTATTTATAGTACGTTTCCTTGCTTTACCGCGCCGCCTCGCCACGTGCCGGCTCTATGAAAAGGATGCCGCCGCAAATCAAACAATGCCGCGTGCGGCGTACAAACACACACTAAATATTACCTACTTGTACAGACGCGACGCGTGAATAAAATAGAATTAGTGCCAATCACTATTCTTTACATATAAGTGAATGTTTTGGCGTACATCTATACTAATATTATAAAGCTGAAGAGTTCGTTTGTATGTTTGATGACAGAAGTTTTAAAATAAATAAATAAGTCCTGAACGTCACTATACCTCCAAAGTTACTATTCCTCGTGGACGAAGTCGCGGGCACAGCTAGTAAATACTTACTCTCATCATCTCTCTCAGAGATATTCGGGCTGGTAAGTAATACAAAACTCTTATCGCAGGCTTTTTATTTTATTAGTAGGTAAGTACCTACGCTTTTTATATTATTTTATTAGTTTTGTAGAATTTTTTTACACGTTTCAAGTATATTTAAAAGTGGCTACAATATTTATTAAACGGGTGATATTTGAACACTTTTTTGCTATTTTTTCTTGTAAAAACTTAAGAAATATAATGACTAAATGTACAATAATAGTACCTAAGTAATTAGTTTAAAACCATATAAGTAATCAATATTATAATATATACTTACTAGAATGAATTAATATGACATCTACTACCTATCCTTACCATTTTATCCTAATCATAATACTACTTGCGTGATCAGTATAATGTATTCATTTTCATTCTAAGCACTCTGAAACTTATTTATTCTTTGGAACACCTGTAGGTACTCTACTAGGAAATTATTTTGCATGAGTATACCTTCGCCCTATGGCGGCAATCAAATAGTGTCAAATGTTATGATTTCGGCGTGGCGGCAACGATTGTTTTAGATTTCAAAAGAAGCCGCCGGCGCGTGTATCATAACCATGTACTTCCGAAAAGCGGCAAATTTCTTTGAGAAGTAAGTACAAAACCTTTGATGCCGCATTATCAAAGTGCCGATGGTTAAAACATAACTATGCATGCACTCAGTTTGATTTTAATAGATATTTTTTTATTCGCTATGTTTATGGTATTAGTCGTAATGCGCATAGGTCCAGTTTTTCATATTCTTTGATACAGTTTTTTGCGTCTCATAGAATTCCTAAGCGTACCTACCTATACACCGAACTGTTACACCTAACTACTCAGTGAAATAGCGCTAAGTCCTAGCTGCAAGACGCAAGAGTCTTGCAGGCTATGTCTTGTTCTTGCTCAAGTCTTGCACGGTCAGTCTTGGTCTTGGTCTTGCTAAAAATACGCGGTCTTGTTCTTGGTCTTGGTCTTGCAAAAACGCAAGAACAAGACCAAGACTGCAAGACCAAGACTGAATTTGGGCAACACTACTGCAGACGACTGGCTACCGTTTGTGGGATTCCCCCTTTATCCCCAAAAATGTACGTTAATGGTACGCTGATGGTCGGTGCGCAACATAAATCGCCTCCCGAATAAATATTGATGATAAGTAGATTATAAGGGAGGGATCCCACCACCCACCCTCGATCTGTGAATCACCACGATTGAAGTAGTATGGAAATGCCCTTAATACAACAATCGAAATAGATTGACAGACCGCACTCAAAAAGAGAGACCTGCAACAAAGAAAATTAGTGACAGGTACTCTTACCAAGTCGAGTGGTAGGCACCTCCGGACCCTTGACTTGCAATATTCCGCTTCCACGAAGTGAAACTTCGACACGTGTTTCGCCTCTACACGAGGCATCCTCAGTTTATCTTTGCTGTTGCATAAATATCTCAACGAATTTTGAGGCTTAAAAGCTGAAAAAATGTTATTAGCCTTCAATACCTTCGACACACGTTCTGTGATATCTCTAAATTAAGTCAAACTGGAAGTACAAGTTACAATTTCTTTCTGGAATGGATACAACATATGGTTGACTATGTTGTGCTGTTTTTTCTTAATCAATGAGTCAATTAGTCTCGTACCGTATCCTACTGTATAATCTACTTAAGATGGATTTCCGCCATGTAACGCCTTATTCAATAGGTTAATATTGATGATGTTTTGTGACTACAAACAAAATAGCAATCGCCTCCTTATCTAGTTGACTGTAGTTGCGTCCAGACAAGCTGAGCGTCGCTGTAGCAGACAGAACTAGCTCTCGACCTTCCTCGTAATGCGCCAGTACTCGTTCACTCTGGAGGAGTTGCTTCGCTTTTACAATCGTTTGTTCACACTTAGAGTCCTATTTCCACCTGACCTCTTTTTTAAGTAAGTTGTTCAAAGGTTGTAATAAAGCACTCAAATTAGGTTAAAATCGTCCGTAATAATTTAACACGCCTAAAAATTTTTTTTACTGATATACGTTCTGAGGTTTCGAAGCGCTGGAAATCGCCTCCAGTTTGCTTGGATCAGCCCTTAAGCCCTCCTTATTAATTATGAAGCCTAGATATATTACCTTGTTTTTTAAAAACCGACATTTTCTTAGTTTAACAGTAAGACCCATACCACGTAACTTTTCGAGTACGGTTCTCAGATTTTTGTTATGGTCGTCAATACTGACCCCAGTCACGCAGATATCACAAGGAATACCACGCACCCAGATACCCAACGAAGTGTTTCCTCCGTAATTTTCTGGAACTTTTCGGGTATACATGATAATCCGTACGGCGTGCGTCTATACGCAAACGTACCCATGTGTGTGGTGATAGCAGTATATGGTTGTAAGTCATCTGACAAAAGACACTGACGAACAGTGTCTAACGCATTTGCGAGGTCAATTTTTGAAAATTTTGATTCCGCTAAGATTCGCCAGCAATTCCTCAATGCGTTTTGTTTAACTACGGGTATTATTGGCGTTCCGTAATCGAAGTAATCAACCTTATATATGGTGCCATCCGCCTCAAGGAACATCTACTTCAATAAAACCTAGTGTGTCAATTCGTGAGCCTGAATAGCAACGTAAAACTATATTATCCATGGTAATATTTCTATTCTTATATAACCGCTTATTCATATCTTCGCTTATAGCTGAAACACATTTCACAGTATCGTTATCCATACATCATTTGATAAAATAAGTATTATTACCTTTAGATGCAACCTCCACATTGAACATATTATCGTCATCCGAGTCCTCACTTGCTTACACATCACCTTTAAGTGATCTTTGTGACCGCACTCATCACACGTGTAGTTCTTAAACCTGCACCTGTCCGGTCCATACGCTCTGCCGCAGCGCCAGCACGCCCGCGCACTTTAATACTAGTCACCAATGGGATCTCAATGAAAGACGGGTTGACAGCAATAAAGACTATTTACTTTTACAGATCGTTACAATAACCAATAAAATAGCTGATATTTTGTTTGTTTCATATTTCAAAGCTAACTTCTTTGAATAAATATTTGGGCAATCTACAATTGAAAACAAAAAGAGACAAAATATTGTAAATTTACTTACAAATGACTTCGTTCCTTTCAATTTGTAAGTTATACAAGCAAATGGATCTGCCTAAATGGTATTACAATCTATTAGAATTTCAGCGTATTTTCCTCAACTTTTGTCTCAGCTGTATATTGTGAAAATGTCCCCTGTTAATCTTCTAGCAGGTACTATATTTTCATTATCAAATATAACAATAACTTAGTACAATTTATTTACCTGCTGTTTGTAAATATATTTGGATGGATTTCAATTCATTACATACTTTTTGTAGTGGGTAGGTACTGCTTAAAATTAATTTTATTTTATCACCGGATAAGCTTGACAATAAAAGTTGGGGGCTGTCACACTATTAATAATCATATATTTATTTGCATCAAAACATGGGGTAACTTGGCTTCCTTTAATTGATTTTGTCCGTTTTAGAAGACGTGGTGATTGAACACTCAAAGATAAAAATACTGGATTGTCCACCAACACCGGTGCACACTATTACGTCAAGTATCTTCTTCTGTCTCACACGTTTGAGTGTAGAGATTAGCCAACTTTGACTCATTGCAATAAATAAAAAGATCGAAGTCGTGACTATCACATGCATCAACAGGGTTAAAAAACCGGGTAAGAGCTGGAACTTACGCCCCTTTGTTGAGAAACGCAGTTCTTCGGCAATATATTTTTTTTTAGTTTTAATTTTAGTTTAAAGTATTTGTGAAGCGCTTTTAGATTAATTCTCATATGTTTTGGTCACAGGGTCCAAAAAACAGGGGGGCAACTTTCGGAGCGATTATTTCCAAAAATATTATATTGACTTAATAAAAAAAAATTAGAAACCTACAAATGTTTTAAAAAGACCTGTCGAATGATGTGCCACGGGTTCATATTTGCTCAAAAAACTAAGTAGCGGCTACTGCAAGACACCTTTTCTTAAATATTGATTGGGTAGTCTTTGAGTAAAATGCCTGTGACATACGGACGGACAGACTAACAGACGGACATGACGAGCCTATGAGGGTTACATTTTTGCCAGTTTGACTACGGAACCCAAAAAAAGGGAAAAGCACAGGTTTGTGACGCATTTGGTTTCGATAATTGAAAATGTATTAATTCCGTTTATAATATCAATTTTTTGTATAATTAGTTAAAATATGGAAATACAAATTAGATAGCATAATGTACTTCGATAATATCCCAAAAAATTACAATGTCCCATAAAACGGGCCTGCCCACTTAAACTAAAACTAGAGTGAGTTGATTTAACGGACATTGTCAAAAAGGGCTAGTAATTATTTCTGCAATTTAGTACTGTTTATTATTTATCCCTTTTGTTACAATGTAAATTTCTTCCTTTTTACTGAGAAATGTCACTGGCATCAAAGAAAATTGTTTCTCTTTTGACGATTCTTCCGAAGGTAAAAGGGAAATATGACTTTGATCTTGAATCTGACGAAGACATTCAAGGCGAAATAACTGCACATGAGTTCTTTCAGGTAACAAATTTCCAATTAAACCTGAACAGCCACCAACCAGTACCAGTATTGTCACAATCTATCCCACTCTGCTCAGCATTTTCAAATCTAAAACGTAATATGTAGCTGTAACACAATCGCCAATGACCGTTGCCATCGCCATTGGTGGCGTTGTAACTTTGCCACTAATGGGTGTTGAAAGAGCCTCATGTGTTATTTAACACCAAGGATAAATTAAACTGGCAGATATGGCGCATGCAATTTTATTGTTCAAACCTTCAATCCGAGCTGCAATCATTTATTAATGAAGCTCTTGGTTTGAACAAATAAAATGAAAAAGAAAAATGTAAAAAGTATTTATTTGAAATTTGTACACATCTTACAACATTAAAATTCCGCCAAACTGCTAAACAGTTTGTTGGCAGAGCATGCTCCCTATAGTACAATTAATGTGTATTCTTTTATTTTCTTGTTTATTCTGTTAAACCCACCCACACGCATATAATACAAAATACGTAATGCTTCGTAGGTACCGTGCTGTGCAGTTGGTTATAATAGGATTAGACTTATTATTAACTTAAATATACATTATCCTAAAGTTTGTGAGATTCTTATCCTACTTTTAAACGATCCTTTTGTTAAATTCCTTCATTTTTAGGAACTAGCCAAAATAGTTTTTTCATGTAGTCACTACAAAGCATTTATCTTTGTTCCTACTCGGTCTCTGTTGTACAGAGTACATACATTTTAAATTTGTTACAATATTGTTCTAATGCTATCAAAAACACCACCTTCTCATGGGCTGGCAACATATTACATTCTAATAATAACTCTTTATAATTACTGCGTTTGCAACGAGTTTTTGTATTTTGGTCCATCAATAGCATATTTAATCCCTTCTGTAACATTTTTGTTTTATTCCAAAAATATACGAGTTAAAAGTACGACCACAAGAAAGCAGCGAGTCTACTAACGCGTAATATAACATATACATAGTCGCCCTATCAAATATAAAGCTGAGATGTTGAAATTTCACAAGCACTGCTCGCAGTTTGGCGGATGCGCCATGTAAACACAAAAAGCTATGTACAAAAAAAAAATGTATAAAAATACATTTTTTTTTTGTTAAAAGATACATTGGCAATGTTTTTGAGATAAGGCGACTGTACAAGCATACATTTGGTTTTCTTTAAATTAATTAAAATACCGTTGTCGTAAGCCCATTTTACAATTTTGTCGAAGTCCTCTTGGATATTATTTTCAATGATCTTCAAATCATTATCTGCATATAATAGGGATCTACAAACGACTATTTTGTACCTCATTGCACATGCTGTTCAAATGCATTATGTATCCCACGGGACCGAACACGGAGCCGGTGGGTACGCCATAACTGACGTGAGCCCGCTCAGCACACACACCTTCAACGATAGTTCGCAGTGTTCGATCCGTGAGGTAAGCACGGAGCCACTTATTCAGCGATCTTGCGATCCCACATTCTTCCATGGCCTGAAGCAGCTCGGATTTATTTGGATATCTGAAGAGAGATAGTCCGAGATCATAGTTATAAAGAAAAAATGACAAAAATAAAACTTATGAAGCAATTTAAAAAAAAAAAATTACAAAAATAAAACTTATGAAGCAATTACAAGCTGTAGACTAACTACAGCTTGTAATTGATTCTTAAGTTTTATTTTTATCATTTTTTTTAAACCAGCAACCTAGCTTTTGCTTTCTATTTTTAAATAGATTTGCTTATTAAAAATATTTATACCTATATAACTGATGCGTGCCATTTTTTGGGTTCCATAGCCAAAATGGCAAAACCGGAACCCTTATGGTTTCGTCATGTCCGTCTGTCTGTCTGTCAGTCCGTGTCACAGGCATTTAACTCAAAGACTACCCAATGAATATTGATTAAATTTGGGGAAAAGGTGTCTTGTACTAGCCGCTTCTTAGTTTGACAGTAAAATACTCGTAATAAAAATACATATTTTCTTGTGAACCGGGTGACCAAAAAATATGATAAATATCAGAAATGTAGCGCTTGACAAATCTTTAAACTAAAATTATTTCAAAAATGATCGGATATACCGACATTGAGTTATAGTCGAAATACTGCGTTTCTCTACAAAAGGGCGTAAGTGCCATGAACATACGCTCTTTTGCTGGTGCAATTATTCAAATCGGATTTTTTGTACGGCAATGGCTCCGGAACCCTAAACTGAACATCTTGTAGTAGCCGCTAAGTAGCTGCTTACTACAAGACATTATTTTTATTATTTAGCTATCATTATATACATGTAACAGAAGCTGTTTTTTTTAGCGTACATTAATTTGTCACACATTATTCGATAGGTATTTTAAAAACATTTTAAGGTTTCTAATTAATTTCTTTGATTAAGTCATTATTTTTGGAAAATCCGAAAGTTGTGTCGCCCCCTTATCTTTTGAACCGTGTGACCAAAAAATATGAAAAATCACAAAGGTAGCGCTTAATAAATACTTTAAACTAAAATTATTTCGGACATGATTTCGGATATACCGTCGGTTGAGTTATAACATATTTTTTGCGATTTTTAACAAAAAAGCGTAAGTGCCTTAAACACATGCTCTTCTGCTGGTGCAATCATTCAAATCTGATTTTTTCATACATCGGCTGTCTGACATGCTCTTGCCCGGTTTTAAATTGACCAATTTGAATTTATTCCCTTAAAAACCAATTTCTATTATCCGCATTTTTTTAGGTTTTTCCTAATTTTCTTATTTGTAAAACATACCAGTACCTGATGAGGTAAACCAAAGGAAAAGCCAATACCTATACCAACTGGTCCGGCCGTTTTGAGTCTTAAGAACTTAACAGACAGAGTTAACTACTTTCGTATTTATAAATAGTACTAGTACGAATCATTGAGGTAATTTAGTATATATTATCTCGATGTTACGAATAATTATGGATTTTATGAGTGTGAAAACAAGGGGCACGTGCAAATGCAAACAATTTTGCAACGTTAAACAAATGTAAAGCGATGAAAGTTGTAACTAACTACAGTGAAGGATCACAGTTAAAAGGACAACTTAGGAACTAAACTAATTAAGAGTGTCTAATTAGTTCTCATCCTCGATCCTCAGACAATATTGATTGATGTTGACAAAGTACCGCTGATCTATTGCTTTAAATAATATAATACAAACATTTTGTCAAGAGACTTGCTCTTGAGAGGATCCTTGAAAATAGCCTGTAATAACGAAGTATTTGAAGTATCTACTTAGAGATATTTGAAATACCGCAAAATATATGTTGTTATCTATAAAATTATTTTATGTTATTTAAGGTGCTTACCTCTTACTTACAGCAACGATAAAATATACAAGTATATTTATAAACTACCAATAACAAGCTACTGCGTGTGATAAGTGATAATCAGTTTATACTGACAATTACTAAATATGACTGACAGGCTGTTGGCTGCAAAGACATTCGCGTCAAAATTTTGAAAAACCCAGATAATTTTTGTATCCAGATTCATCCGTTCTGGCGTGATTGCGTAATAAACTCCATCCATTCAAACATTCGCATTTGTAATATAAATTTAATTAAAATAAAACGACAATGGCAATAGATAATATTACAAGGCTTCGCCCAGGTGAAAATCGTTAAACAGGCATATGGATGGAATTTTGATATTATCCATTCTTAGAGCGATAAGTTAAAAACTTTTTTTGCAAAGTTACAATTTTCTAGTTTACTTTTTATAATAATAATAGCTATCTCTTGCTCTTGAAATTGGGAACCCCCGTTTAAATCCCTATAGGGGTGGAATTTTGAAAAACCAGTTCTTAGCAGGTGCCCACTTCGATCGATGTGCCCAGCCCTACCCGTTCTGTGGTTTGAGTTGTGCGTAAATATATGGCTCAGTCAAGGTTTCCTTTTATGTTTAGGTTCATGCATATATTGAAAATATTTGTATCGTTTTTATATTTAGTATGTTTAATTTAATATATAATAACGGGACAGGACTTATTGCTAAAAAATATATTTTAAGTAATAAGCAGAGTATAAAAACAATGACAATATAGGTAAAGGACTACAATTAATAGTAAACTTGTTTCTAATCAGTGCCCACGGGCGTAAAGGAAACTCGGCCAACCTTCTGGGCACACCCAGAAGGTTGGCCGAGTTTCCATTTTGTATGGCCAGGCTCATTTGCTGGCCAAGGAACGTGCCGGCCCTCTGGACACTCGAGCTATTCCTTAGCCGCTGGACAAATATTACCTAGAATATATAAACTTGATATTGAATGATGATTGAATAAACCTGTTTTAACAGGACAGCGGTCGCATTTGAGCGTTGTATGAAGCAACGTAATTTCATTATAAGCACAAACGCGTGTAGCTTAAATTTAATAATTTACCACCGATGTATAAGTTAATCAATGGGATTGCGTAGTAATTTTACAAAACTGATATACGACTAGGGCCGTACCTACCCGTAATTGTGAGAACGCCTTGGGAGAATTTGAGGGGGTGGGTGCGCGGGAGAGGGGTTTTACGAGGGACGAGGGTGACTATCCCTCCACATGCTCCCTTATACCACAAAATACCGAGTGCAGAAGGTAACCTGATGCTCTCATCCACACCATAGGAGGCTAATACAAATATATTGTAAAAAATGGCATTTTTTAAAATTGGCCATGAGTTTTTATTGCCAAGGTCTTTCCTCACGGCCTTACTCTTGCGATCTTGGCATTAAACATAGAATCATTCTATGCCAAATTTTGTCTGACGTTCTTATGAACATTTGCGTTGCATTTTGTAACCCAAGTAAATAAAGTTCATTATCGAATTTTATAAGTCATGGGTATTAATCGCGTAAATATTTTATTATAAGGCTAAATACCTTTGTTTAATGCCCGACGTTTCGACTGTATTGCAACGGTCGTGGTGACGGGTAGACTGATTTAGCTCAGCGTCGCCTCCGAGAAGCGTGGGTTTCGGAAACTACCCTCATTTGATTTTTATCACTCACTTTTACGGAACCGTCGGTACTTCGACACACAACAAAGTGTGAAAAATTAAATCCAGCTCCTGACAGCCGTTTTGCGTAAATCATCACTCCGCCTGGTCTGAGGGCGTCCTACACTACGCTTGTCGAGACGCGGTCTCAACTCAAGAATTCGTTTACCCCGGCGGTGTATATACTTGCTGATCACGGGATTCCACGATGTTGACAAACGATATCCATCTTCTCGGTTGAAATTAACGTGTTTTTTTTATTTCAACCGCTTTCCGCGCCATCCCGGAGTAGTAGTGACGGTCAGTGGAGAGGACCTGTGGTTTATGTAGTTCAATCCAGTGTTCCGCTATTTCTGACTTGTTTGTCTGTCGGTATTTCAAAGCCGCAATTTGTTCCTTAACCCTTTCCGCTACAAACACAAACCAAACGCACAATCGTTTGGTTTGTCTGATGTAGGAACTACCACAGCTGCAATCCATTTTGTAGACGCCAAGTGTCTGTAGAGGAATGACATCCTTAGGAGTACGTAGGTGAGGTAAGGTAGGGTTCCAACTTTATCCGTCACTCCTTTCACGTACGGTAGAAAACTACCTCCTCGCACTTGTTCAGGAGGTACTAAAGCGAAACTTTGTATCCACAAAGGAAGCACACGTCGTACGAAGAGGAGAGATTCCCGACTGGGGTTGACAGGGCTCCAGCTTTTCTACCGAACGTGAAAGGAGTGGCTGATAAAGTTGGAACAGTACTGATAAAGAAACAAGTTTTGAAAGCGAATTAATCCTAAACCCCTGTTTAGGATTGATTCGCTTTCAAAACTTGTTTAAAATCATCCACGCTGACGAAGCCGCGACCGATCTAGAAATAGCGCCAAATTTGTTGCTAAGCGTAAAACTTCAATTCAAGTTTTACGCTTAGCAACAGATTTTCAATTAAGATTTTGATTTTTTTTAAACTAATTCGTCAATTTTTGGTTGAAGTCCGAAGATTAATTGGAAAAAATATAATTCCTACATCCAAAGCAGTCCATAATGGCCTTCGATCAACAATACAACGCTGTGCGTGACGGATAGCGCTCTGTCTTACTCCCACACGAAGTTCGCAATGCGCTTGCACAGGTTGCATCGAAGTGTAAATTACGTAACACAATTATTATTTAGTGTACCGAGACCGTTAAATGGCGACTGGGCTAGCCGCATTACAAAAACAAAAAAAAACTAACAAACAATGGCGCTAACCGCCATTGTTTGTTAGTTAGACAGTTTTTTTAAGTGTATAGGTGTTCTCCCTTAAAAATAATTAACAACCCTTGCGAAATGGCCATTACAAAACTGATAATCATGAAAATATCAGTGAGTCGGCACTCCTTATTTCAAGACCAAATGAATGTAACCAGTGAGTCATTTGGTCTTGAAATAAGGAGATTGTCTCCTTATTGCATATAGTGCTGGAATGGCGATGCGTCTCCTGGAAACTGAGTCCGCCTAGTTATTAAAGCCGTCTTTAACTTAGCTTCTTTGTACTTAGCACGAGCAACGCAAGAAAAACATCGTTTATAGACACGACATCTCGGCCACTTCAGCGTTCTTTGTTCCGTGGATGTTCCTAGATTCCTAGTCTATGCGTGCGTTGCTCGCGCATGTTTGTATGAAGTTTATATTCTGTACTCTTGGCGTTTTGTGTGTTGTACTTCTCACTGCGCCTACAGTATTCTTTCGACTGAATACCTACCTTAAAATACATGCCTGAAAGGGACGATTTCAATTTTACACGATTGCTTCAAAAATGGAGTGTAACATTGTCGGGGTTCGGGTTCGGTCAATATAATGTACGTTTGTGAGTTTATTATAAGTTCTAAACGCCTGAATGAATTTTAATGAGAGGGGTTATGTTAAAATCGTTAAATAACTCCGGGTAATTTAAGTTCGTTTAACAAAAAACGACATCTGACGCGATTGAAGTCACACTTAATAATAGGAATAAAAGTCTCATTGAGAGCATTTTAATTATTAGATATGTACTACAGATACAGATACATATAGGTTAATTAAATAACCAGCATTTATCACATTATCTTCACACTACTTTCTTTCAAAATTGTAGGCTCAGTTATTTTAAAGAGGGGGTCGATATTTACAATCTTTTTTATTTAAATAACTTTAAGACATATATATTTCAGACCTTACACCAAACCCTTTCGTTTAATTTCATGTTATACCATACCAAGGTATTTTCGATTTATTAATTTGCTCTATAAATTAACCTCCTTAATCAAAATTCAGATTACTTATTATTTTTGCTGCAATTTTTAGACTAAGATCGGCTTAGGCTTAGTAGCTTCGGAGTTTTTGAAGGGACCCCCCTTCAATAACTCCGAAGCTACTAAGCCTAATATTTAAAAAAAAATACAAAAAAATAAGGTAGATCTTAGTCGAAAAATTGCAGCAAAAATAATAAGTAATCTGAATTTTGAATTTTTCCTGTATAGCTTCAAAAGTAATTATTTTAAAACTACCAATAAAAAAATACATTTGATATCCTTAGCTCTTTTATTTGATATGTTACACAATTCAGTTAGGCAAACTTTTTTTTTCAATTTCTCATTTGGTCCCCCATAAATGACCCCATTTTTAAAATTCAGACTTCTTATTATTTTTACTGCAATATACATATAAGTTAAGACCTATTTTTTGTATTTTTTTCGAATTATTAGGGGTAATGGACTATTTTCATAGTTTTTAAACAGTAGTTTTTTAAATTTCAAATTAACGATATTAAAATATTTGACATGCTCACAACGAGGTCTTTCCTTTGATATGTTACACGATACAGATTCCAAAACTTTTTTCAAACATTTCCAGTTTACCCCTAAGAAAGTGGCTCTTAAATTTAAAACTCTTTTAATTACTTTACATGTACGTGTTTTAGTCACACAAATTTAAATTTATTTTTTTCATATTTTTTATCTCTCACTAAATATGTTCGTCTAAATTCCCCCGGCAATAAATAAGAGTATAAACCGGCAAGTAATTTATACGTTAACATTCAAGCCAGTTTGTTATGATTTATTTGTTACGGTTATCTTCAATTATTTATATTTGAAACTTCGCTTATCTAGTATATAGTAATTAATGAATATTATTCGTGGCAAAGACTTGACCAACATTTGAAATGCTTTTAAAGATCAATATGAAATGCTTTTAAAGCACAATAGGAACGATACGAATCGTTTAGTTTTAAATTGTTTTCAACTCCTGATTAAAAAGAGAGTTGTTTGTTTAATATTATGAACATTCGTAGGCTTTATCCGTCTGCTTTCAAAAATAATTAAAGTCAAAGCCTAGTGGTACATTTATAGAATGTGACTTTAATTATAGTTATAATTGGAATTTCTCTTTAAACTTGATTGCACAACTATTAGTATTTAACTTAATTTGTTACAGTGCAATCAGGTAACAGGTGGGTACATTCTACTTATTCTTCGTCGCTACTCGCTACACTCTTGGGAGAGTGGTCGTAGTCGTCTTGTCGATGAGACGCTCGTCAATACAAGTCGTCGCCATTCCTGTCAAACTGCGGCCATCTGGTGCCACTTTTATTATTTTATCCTAATATAGGTAGAAAGAGGATAAATGTACAAGTCCAAAAATGACTGCAAAACATAAACGTTATGTCTATAGATACTCGAAAATATGAAAACAACTGAGTCCTAGAGCCACGGCATGTAAGGTCTGCCTTTAGTCCAAATCGAAATAGAAATGGCCACGACTGCAGGCAACAATGTAGTCGCAATGACTGCCTCTGTGGCGCGGTGGGAGTGTATCCGATTGCTACGCAAGAGGTCGTGGGTTCGATTCCCACCCGGGACACCACTTTGTGTGATCCACAAATTGTTGTTCCGAGTCTGGGTGTACTTTGTGTCCGTGACTTATATGTTTGTAAAGTCCCCCGCGACACAGGGCTTGTATCCTAATGCGGGAGTCGTCTTTTATAAACAAAAAAAAAAAAAAAAAAAATAGGTTGCAACTCGACTCAAACTTGTACTTTAACAAACAACGATTAGGTACACGGTTAGAGATCATAGATATGCTCTGCAAATCGTGTGTTTTAAAAAGAAATGACAGAGACGAATGGTGTAAATTAAAGGTAAAATGTAACCTCGGGAAAAATAAACAAACCAGATGGCGTATTTAATGTGACCTATTTACATATATAAATAAATAAGATATATTGTTTTAATATAATAGGCCTAATGCAATATGTATTTTGGCTACCAATTTGAATAACAGAGAGATGGTACCTATATTGTAAGGAAAATTTCATTTTTGCTGAACAGCTCAGCGATGTTACGTGATGCGACTATGTATACTTATGTAGGAATGTCACAGTTCGCAATCGTACTGTTTTATTCGCCAACTAAAATAAAACTATAAACATAAGTCAACTTTGACTAGATACTGTAGGCAGCTGTGTATTCTACCGGTAAATCACAACCTTTTTTACCATTACAATTTTATACTGCCTATTTTTTAACTGTGACTTTTAGTAAATGTTAGTATCGGGAATAAACAGAGTTCTTATTTATTTAGTTTATTTTTGCTGCAGCTAGTGTGTGTTAGAAATAGCGAAATAAGGTTTAGAGGTTTAAGGAAACTTGGGGAAAGACATCGAGACAACCAACACATGTACAGGCAGAAACACGGAAACAGCGGGATATTATTAACTATACTAAAATTAGAGTTTGTTTATTTATTTGTTTGAACAGGGTAATCTCAGGAACTACTGTTCCGAATTGAAAAATTGTTTAACTGTTGGATAGCCCATTTTTAGAGGAAGGCTAAAGGCTATATAACATCATGCTACGACCGACGATAAAACTTACATTATTGTTACATACATATATCGTTCATCTTTTAATATTAAGACGAGTAGCAATATGCTACTTCTCTAGTACGTAGTACATTAATACCACATATATTAGATATGACTAAAATAATTAACTATGCTTAATGTGCTTATGTGCATAAAATAAAAAGGGTTTTTTTTTATTTTCCTGATTGTATTTATTTTATAATGTGCTTATATTATCTATTTAGGTCACGAGTTAACTAGAGAACGACTTTACCGATTTAATTAATTATTTCTTTTTAGTTTAATAATACTCTGTAGAAGGTTCTTACGTAAAAAAATTAAGAAAATAACAAAAAAAATAAATAGCGGAACGACAAAGTTCGCCGGGACAACTAGTGTGCTTATGATTTTTACTGATCAAAAGATATAGGTAGGTACCTACTTAATAAGTTACTAACTAGTAACGAATCACACTAAAAGCTTGCATTTCATACAAAATTGTACGGAATGGCGCAGTTTTAGACATTTCTCATAAATAAACTGATTTGACATATATGTACTTAAATACCACTGAGCTCTATACTACTTATTACGAATAAAATAAAATACTTTTGCAATATAATTCCTACATCGCCGAAATATGCATAGGCATTTTATTTGCAAACTTCCTCACAGCTACGAATAGTGCGAGCAGTGCGGTTATGCAACCACGATACTAAGTACGAGTATAAAAGCGCTCAATTACCTTGCTTTGATTTCCAACATAAAGCATAGCGCGGCAATTATCCCGTATGTTGAAATACGACTCTTAAATCCAAATGGACAAATACAAATTATGCTGAAGATTCAGGCCGGTAAGTTTATCTACCTACCTACTTTAATTTAAATTTACGGTTTCAATTTAATATTTAGTAAATTAAATATATATTTTTTTCTAAGTTGAAGAAGGTAATCTTTAAGACAAAAATGCAGGGATAGTATCTAATCTCGTACAGGGAAAGAATGGACAAAAAGTTCCTCGTCTGAACATTGAATAGACTCTAACTCGAATAATACAAAGATCGCCTGACTAACGGCAATAACTTTCAAATAGAATAAATAGTACCAGGTAATGTGTTAGTTCTGCGTAAAAAGTATCGACATGCTTCAATAGCTAAAGTAGAAGTTTTACGATCCAATTCTACGTATGTATTACTAGAAGGGGTTACTAGTGGTCGCAATGAGACCGTAGTTAATTAATTTTAGGGTTCCGTAGCCAAAATGGCAAAAACAGAACGTCCATATGTCACAGGCATTTTACTCAAAGACTACTCAATGAATATTGATTAAATTTGGTGAAAATGTAGTAGCCGCTACTTAATTTGATAGCCAAATTAAATGGTGGCACTCCAAACATGTAACAGAAGCTGAAAAAAAACTTTTTTGAGCTAACATCAACGTGTGGCACATCATTCGACTGGTCTGTTAAAAACATTTTAAGATTTTTAATAAAGTTTATTGATTTAATGAACATTTTTGAATGATTAAAAAATAGAAAAAATGGGGTTATTGTACACTTACCACATTGTCGATTTACCACAAAAAAGTATGTACAAACTTGCCACACTTGTTTTCAAAGTACAGACTGCAGAAAATCAAAGAGGATAAAAAAATGGTTGTCTGTAAAGTCGGTTTACAGACGATAATTTTACGTGATAACGTCATAAGAAAACATTGATGACATTGAATAAACAACCATGCCTGTGGTAGCTTTTTTTCCCATTTGTGTTGCATGTCGCTGCAATCGCCAAAACATTGATGGCATTGTAATAAACAACCATGCCTGTGACAGCTTTAGTGGACCCGGGTCAATAGCGTGATGACATATTGCCATTCACGTAACTTAGCAACCAGTCAACGGAACGTGAGCAGTGACGTCACACTTTTTCGTGCGTGCACCCGATATAAGACGTTATCACGTCAAAAGATAATTATTTATTTCAGAAATCACAAGAAGTCTCTATAAAAATCACAGTTCTAATTGAAGAGTCGAATAAACAGCTAAAGACACCTTACAACTTGCTAATACCACCAACATTCTAATAGTATGACATAAAAAAAACAATTATCTCACAAAAAATCTTTCTTAAATTACAAAAGTATTAATAAATAACTCACCCTACATATATTTAAAAATCAAAGTTTTTATCATCATAAAATTTATAAGGCGTGCTCTTTTCGGTGAAACTGATGTAGATGCTTTCATTTATCTCTGTTTATATCGTTTGCATAAACTTCTTTATATATTTTCTAGTTCACAATCAATGTATGTAATTAATAAAAGTGTGCTGAATCGACAATGTTGTAAGTGTACAGTAACTCGTTTAAAGTATATAAGTCAATCGTGTTGTCGTCATTGACAATAAATGAAACAGTGAATTTTTAATTTAATTTAAAATATATGTTGTGAACCTTTTATTACGTATAAAATTATACCAGAGATTTAATTTTGTAATGCAATCTCTAGTGTATTAAGTGTCTGTGATTTCTATGTTTGTTAAGTCCCCCGCTACACTCCTAAATAAATATAACGATGCACTGCGTTACACCATGCATGGCTAATTTTATTGCTTTTAAAACTAATTTAGATCAATAAAGTGTTTGTGAAACCAATATAGAGCTTTACTTTTGTAAGAGCTTGACATATGAATTGATTATGTTTATTTTATCAAATGTTATATATTTTAAATAATTAGGTGATCTTAAATATCACTAAGAAGTTTCATCCAAATAGGTTTTGTATAACGGTAAATACAGCTTGGCAGCCGTTTTGCCGCGTTTGAAACTTCAATTAAAATGGTTTAGGTATTTATTAAATTTTATCGCAATAACTGGCCGCGGTGTCTACGCAGGCTACCTTTTGGTATATTAGGTTGCATTCGTTTGTAGGGTTTCGTATTGAAATTTAAGATCTCTTAGCGGTTTAAATGAAAAAGTTTTTGTAATTCCAAATCTCTTGATTTATTTAAAGACTTGATTTTCGTATCATTTGAATTAAAATCATCATTATTTTAAAAAGGAGAAAGTACCGTCACACATTTATTAACCTGTCCCTGTATTACTACACACAAAATAAAACAAGACCGTCGTCGGTCTATTTCTGCAAAGGTCATTCTTTGTTCGGTTAGAGGCCACTGAGACGTAATACTGTGACTAATGACGTCATAGCCTACCATGTTAACCAAATATAGATAGAAAACGCACCAGTTCGGATACCAGACGCACAGATGAGTTCGAATTACAAATATATATCCATATCATAAATAGGAAAGTGCTTCCGTCCTCACACCACTCTACATCCGCACGTAGGTACTACCTATACCTAGGAAACTACAAATATAGGGTTGTTTACATTTGGTAATCCTTATAAATTAAATTAAATTCAATCCAAAATTCTTTATTCACTTATGATGCAAAACAACTCTTGTGATACGTCGGGTAAACAGTGTAACGTGAGGGACTGGGAATCGGTTACCTATCTAGATTCTTACATGTAACAGAAACGTTGAGACAAATTTAAGGGTCATTTAAGGGTTGCATTAAACGATTATTAGTGCTTGTATTGTATCCTAACACACAGAACCTGACCTTATACAAATCTGACATTCTGACTGAAGTAAAGTTTGAAGATTTTTTTAGTCACTCGTTCGCTACACGTGTGACAGAAATATGTATTCATCCGCAGCTATATGGCATACCGTATTATAGACATTGCAGTGGTGCAACATTAAATTGTATTTAAAGGTACATAGATTTGGACAGAATTAAGTAGATACATACCTACAATTAATCTTTAGCATGTGCACATGGCGACGCTTGAATTTGAGCATATTTATTACACATGGTATATTAATTAAGATGGCATGGCATATGATAAAATAAATCGACTTCAAATGAGAATCGAGGAAAGTGTCAAGTGTTGTAAATAAGGGAAAAATAAATAAAAAATAAAACTTGAGAGGTGTCAAGGCACCCCCGGATGGAACGAAGTTCTTATCTTAATTTTATTTTTTTAATAATCTTCGCTGCATCACACTGTTCAATGCGAAATAGAAAGACGAAACGAAAATAACTTACAAAAAGACTATTGTGTACCGAAGGCTCGAACCCACAACTACACAATTGTCACCAATACTGTGTACCGAATTTATGCCTCTAGACCAAATCGACAGGTGACTTCTTCGTCAAATTAGATGTTCATATCTTACGCGCACGCCGCACGGCTTTTGTTTTTGTCAAAAAGTGTCGTTACAACTTTTCGTGAGATTTTTTTCCGTTTAGGTCCATTTCACATCGCGCGATAAGGAACTTCGTTCCAACTAGACAAGTGCGAGTCGGACTCGCCTACCGAGGGTTCTGTACAAATTTGTAGTCAAACATGTCATTAGTTCAGAAATCAAGTGTCGCAGTTTTTAATTAAATAGCAGTTTCTATTTTTACATAAACTTAGAAGTATGATTTTTTTACAGCTTCAAGGGACTGGAGACCTGAGTATATGGTTTTATTAAACTGGATACCTAAACACGTTCCCGAGATAAAGGTTCTTGACAGACAGACAGACGAACTGACCGACAACAAATTGATCCTATAAGGGTACCGTCTTTTTTTCCTTTTGAGGTACGGAACCCTAAAAATAGGTACATTACCGATTAATAAAAATCCTTATGAATAAACCGACTCCTATGTTTTATTGTATAGCTCTGGTGTCTTATATTATAATCTAGGAAAAAGTTTTGTACACGTAAATCTTTCAAGAAATTAGCGATTACATTATACTGTCGTCATTACAGGTCCAAACTGTACGCCCTGGCTGAAATTTCGCTTGGCTTGGCTACGATATTTTATTCAAGAGAGTGAATACCTAAGTATCACTTATACCTTGCTGATTCGTTAAAGTCCTTTTCCTTAATCTTGCTATTAAGGGAATTTGTAGTTTGAAAATTCCATTATGGTGAATATTGAAGAACCAATGATTCGACACACTAAATCCGCACCCTTTAAATCTATTTTTTATGAGACACTATAAAGTTAACCATTATCATTACGATCTAGTCTATGGAGACAAATGAGTAATGTAACGTTCACATAAACTCATATATACTAAAAAAGTCCGTGTCCATTAACACTATTCCTATTGTTTCTCCTAATATATGAACGCAGTATGTTCCTGTATCCTTTCCTGCACTGTTACGCGATAAATTTTACTAACTCAAAAAGCTTAGTCCTATTCAGTCTTCTCACTATATTTGTGTTGTCGAGGAGTGATGAAGTCGATGTTCATGAGTTTCAACAATTTGTTAGGGTTCCGTAACCAAACTGGCAAAACGGAACTGGTTATTTATTTCTTTTAAAGTATGACACCGGTTTTTGTTACAACCTTTGCGATTTTCACCTAGGACCTAACTTAGGTCAAAGAAATTGCAAATCGCTTAACCATCTTTGTTTTGAAAGAAACAATAACAATTTATTAATTTGCTGAGAGAGCAAACCATTTTCAAATCTCCCCTCCTGCTTCATTTACGTTCTAACTATTCATTAGCTAATGCGAGTGGGGATTGATAGAATTTAATTAGAGAGTACGTTGAACGACCGCTCATTTTGCCGCGTAACCTTTCCAACAATGACTCTTGTAGCGAAACACGTGTAGCGCGTGCACAATTTCGCAACTTGAAAAAACAATAACTGCTCACTATATATTGTAGATAGACAGTCAAATCCCCCCCCCCCCCCTCGTGGGAATACTAGTAGTTATTACATTATTACGTCGCAAGGAGTCAGCTCTAGCGATAAGGAGGTGAAAAACCACCCTCACCACCACCTATCGTAGTCGAGAATATTTTAAATTATCAGCAGTTCTTGGACGACGTTTCGACTCAACTAACCAAAGATTTGTTCATCATAATGAACTCAAATGAGGTGGTTGAAAATAAACACCAGAGATCAGGAATCGTACGGAGCCACAGCTAAGTTTTTGGAACGAAGTTCCTTATCGCGCGTTGCGAAAGCGGGCTAGACGGAAAAAATTCTCACGAAAAGTTGTAACGACACTTTTTGACACACACAAGCCGTGCGGCGTGCGCGTAAGATATGAACTTGTAATTTGTCAAAGAAGTCACCTGTCGATTAGTCTAGAGGCATAAATTTGGTACACAGTATTGGTGACAATTGTGTAGTTGTGGGTTCGAGAGCCTTCGGTATACAATCGTCTTTTTGTAAATTATTTTCGTTTCGTCTTTCTATTTCGCAATGAACAGTGTGGTGTTGCGAAGATTATAAAAAAAAAAAATAAGATAAAAACTCCGTTCCATCCGGGTGTCCCTTGACACCTCTCAAGTTTTTATTACAAATTAACTGTCTCTGGAACTCTTACGAGAACAAACAAGACAGACCAATCAGAGTGATGGCAAATCACTCACACGCGTCTAGCTTGCCTGTAAAATCATTGAATACTTGACAGCCAAACGCTTCAAAATTTAGAAAGCTGTGGTTAAACATAAAATCGAATCATTTTGATTTTATGTTTTCGTTTGAAAAGGACAAATATATAAATAAAATATATAGTACTAGCGGACGCCTCGCGGTCTCACCCGCGTAGTTCCCTTTCCCGTGCGAATACAGGGATAAAAAATAGCCTATGACACCCGGGGTTAGTGTAGCTTCACAACGATGAAAGACTTTTTCAAATCCGTCCAGTAGTTTCGGAGCCTATTCAATACAAACAAACAACCAACCAAACAATCAAATCTTTCCTCTTTTTAATATTAGTACAGATAGTATAGATAAAGTCCATAATGAGCTGTAAAAGGGATGTCCAACATTAATTAAAATCAAAAATATTGTTCTAAAGAACCTAGGTGCGTTAAGTGCATCGGTAAGCAACTGACTAGAGAGTCCAATCAATTTGTAGGAGCAAAACCCAAATGCGTTCACTGTGGTGAACCACACCCTGTCAAGTATAGAGGTGTATGGTAGCTAAGGGTCTGCTAAACAATTAAAATGTGTTTTTTTTAGAAATAGTCCCTTATCTTTTGAACTGTGTTACCAAAAAAATTTTTAAAAAATTACAAAGGTAGCAAATCTTATTGAATACTCCAAACTAACATTATTTCGGACATGATCGAGTAATTTTACCTTCATTATGTTGTTGCCGAAAAACTGCGTTTCTTAACAAAAGGGCGGAAGTGCCATGAACATATGCTAAACTACTATATGCTGCATACCATGAACAACTTTTCATGGACTTTCATAAGTGTGGAAGCTAAGTGCGACAATTAGTGTATGAAGTTAGTGGGTGAAATTAAACCACCTTGCCTAACCCCGCATTTAGGTTTGTACGGTTCCGATAGTGCACCCGCCCACCTGACATAGTTGACCTGATGTGTGTGCCAATACTTGAATATGCTTACAAGTTCCAAAGGCATGTTTACACTCTTAGGCTTTTGCTATAACACATTGTACAGCACCAGATCAAAGACCAGGACAGATAGGTCGAGTGGTGTTTTGCGATCAGTATATTAAGTGATAGTATTTAATGGTATGCTTGAGACACAGTATTGCACTATCCGTACTTTAATATAATATCTTGGGACAACTCACACAATGCTATCTGATCCCAAACTAGGCAGAGCTTGTACCATGGAAACCAGACAACCGATAAACATACTTATATATTTCTAAATACATACATATTATAGATAGATAACACCCAGACACAAAATAAACCATCGTGCTCATCACACACAGTTTTATCCTGGGTGGGGATCGAACCCACGACCTCTTGCGTAACAGTCGGATACACTCCCACCGCGCCACAGAGGCAGTCATTTGTTTGTTTGTACGCGGCAATCTCAGGAACTAGGTCCGAATTGAAAAAAATCTTATTCTGTTGAGTAGCCCATTTATCGAGGAAGGCTATAAGCTATATAACATCACGCTACGACCAATAGGAGCGGAGCAGTAATGAAAAATGTTGCAAAAACGGGGAAAATGTACGCATACGAAGTTGGGCGAGACAGCTAGTTTAATATAAAATTAAAAATGTATTTATCTACCACGACGTATTGCAACGCGATTAAAATTACATTCAAATAATTCGATCCTAAAAATATTTCTAACCCTAATGGTTAATGAAAACGTGTGCACACTTTTCAACTCTTATATTTATATGTAACCTTTTTTGGAAAAATCAATGCAGTTTAGATTGATCTAAGAGTTCAGAGTCAAAAGACGACGTCATGGTGAAAGAGTTCCTTTTATTGGATTAAGAGAAGAAGACATTATTGCCATCAATCCACTTTGGGTCCGCGTAGTGGATTATTTGCCCTCTTCGTATCCAGTAGATAGATAGAGTGATTAGGCAGTTAACGTATGTGTGGGTAGATACCCTTTGCCTACTTGAAATAATGTAATTACTAGCTTATGTTACCTAAGGCCACGTTATAGTTTTGGTCCCATTCCCGTTTCTGACATGTAGATTATAGATATATACTAGCTGACCCGCGCAACTTCGTCTGCGTAAATTTTCCCTTTTTTCATTTTTCTTTTTTTTTTTACAACATTTTTCATTGCTACTCCGCTCCTATTGGTCGTAGCGTGATGTTATAACCTATAGCCTTCCTTGATAAATGGGCTATCCAACAATAAAATATTTTTTCAGTGCAGCCCAGTAGTTCCTGAGATTATCGCATTCAAACAAACAAACTCTTAGGGGTATGAAAAATAGATAGTAGCCGATTCTCAGGCTTACTGAATATGCATAAAAAATCATGAGAATCGGTCAAGCCGTTTCGGAGGAGTATGGGAACGAACATGGTGACACGAGAATTTTATATATTAGACTAGCTGACCCGCGCAACTTCGTCTGCGTAAATTTTCCCTTATTTCTTTTTCTTTCTTTTTTTTTTTACAACATTTTTCATTGCTGCTCCGCTCCTATTGGTCGTAGCGTGATGTTATAGCCTACAGCCTTTCTCGATAAATGGGCTATCCAACAATAAAATATTTTTTCAGTGCAGCCCAGTAGTTCCTGAGATTATCGCATTCAAACAAACAAACAAACTCTTAGGGGTATGAAAAATAGATGTTGGCCGATTCTCATAGATACCGGATAAGCACAAAAAATTTCATCAAAATCGGTCAAGCCGTTTCGGAGGAGTATGGCAACGAAAACTGTGACACGAGAATTTTATATATTAGATAGATTCAAACCATGTTAAATTACCACCGAACAATAATTTTCAATGCATTTTAAGACTACTATTACCTCGATATTATTCAACATTAAATAATTTATTTTTGCTGTAGTCAAATATCCAACTGATAGAGGGAGGTATACGTTTTAAAGCTTCCTAAAATGGAATAAAAAGGTTTTAACATAAAGTCTATTAGTCACCTCTAGGCGAGTCCATTTAGTCAGCCAAAAGCTGACATTTTATCACAATGTGCAATGTTGCGAAAGCGGATTATTTCGGAATGTACGCTATCAGATTACGATGACACCCCTGACAATGGTTTGATTGACAGCCAATAAACACTTACACATCCCAATTGGTAAGTGCCTAGAGTGATTAGATATATCTCTCGGTAAAATATCCAAACTAAGAGTTGTTCGTCTGGCATGTTCCGATTTTACCTATTTATTTTTGTCGTTAACTCGCACGCACTTGAAAATATAGTCGGAAAAAAATGATTAAAACCAAAAACTTTTAATTAACTACTGTGTACCTGTGGCCGTCTAAGCTGATTCGATAAATTTTCTTAGATTTCGATTTAAAGGTCTGCGATGAGGCGAGGGAGACGCAGTGTATGACGCCTGATACATACTATCTCATATGACGTCGCTTGCTCGCAAACCCTCCTTTTGTGCATATTTTCAATTTATAATTTGACGAGACAACGTGTAAACAAAGAAATCTACGGTTGTCAAATTACTGGTAGGTATTACTGGATAATAAAATTGTAAACGTAAAAAAGTGTGTGGTGTTATGGTTTATTTTTATTTTTCGGTGTTTTTTTTTTAATATTTAGCTTATTTTAGGAGTCTGTATTAAAGATATTACGTGTCATATTCGCGTAAATAATTTAAGATAAAATACCTTGTTTATTGCCCGACGTTTCGACCGTATTGCTACAGCCGTGGTCACGGGTAGACCGAGGCTTTTTATGTTTTATTATCTTAGTTTGAGACAGTTTTTATAATATGTAAAAAACCAAATTCTTGACTCGTGATATTTTTGATTATACTTAATTAGGAAAATAAGAAGTTTTAATTTTTGGCGAGGTTTTTTATATTAAAATAGCTTATGCCCACAGCTTCGCCCGCGTGGATGCAAATTGTTACCAAAATATTTTAACGGCAAAGTTTCATACTTACTTTGCACCCCCGTTTTACCCCTTCAGGGGGTAACCTTTAAAAAATCCTTTCTTAGTGCTCCCCAACGTTACAAAAGGAACCCCTGTGCAAAATTTCAAGTTTCTAACTCTTATATTTTAAGCCCTGCGTTGATATGTCAGTCAGTCAGTTCCCCTTTTATTTAAATAAAATACATCTATCTCAAAAACTATATTTCTTTTATTTTGAACTCAAATCGTATAAAACATTTAAAGTAGGTAGATACCTATATTAAATTTCCTAAAACGTTTTTTTAGGTGACTTTACATAGGTACATATGTCAGATTTTCGCAATGAAGCGAATGGACGTCAAAAAAAAAGGTGCCAAATTGCGCCCACGCTCGAGTATAGATGCCTGGGCGCGGGATGGTACCTACCGAATTTCCAGCACGCCAGTTGAAGAAAACTAAACTACTATTATAAATGTGAATTTTCACGGTTATGCCACTTGTACCACCACGTAAGTGTAATAGGTGTATGTGTCGGAGAATTATTAAAACGCTAATAGCTCATACGACCACCCTGGCGCTTTGACATATGTATATTTGTAGATCTCGTCCGTATAAACAAAATAGATCTGCATCTGACCGTTCATACTGCCGGCCAGTACTCGCTCTATACTGCTATAGAGCAAGCACTGGCCGGCAGTATGAATGGTCAGCGATCAACTATTACTATTGGTATAGAGATACAGATAGAAATAGTTGATCGCTTAACAGCGGAAACTATTTAGATGAAATATGGTGTGAAAGTTTGAGTCTCGGGATGAAAGGTAGTGAATATTTCAGTTCATACATAGGTATACATTTACAAAGTGGTCGTATTAATAATTTTGTCTTCTATATCAATCATTAATAATAATAATAAGGTTTATTTATCATTATAAATATTGTGGTACATTGGTTGTTTACATCGTTTAAGGTTGGAGATATTTACAATTCTACAATAGTATTGGGTGCAGCTCTGCACCCTTAACTAGGTTACAGAGTGACCAACTAAGTTACAAAGTAACCTGTATGAAGGAGGTGCAGTTCCGATCCCTCGTGTAATAGATAGAGGCTAAAGTATTTTCGTATTTTAAATGTATTTTTTAATAATCAAACCTCTTTGATTATACTGAATGTAACTAGCTGGTTTTAATACCATTAAATGTTAACATTCTGAAGATACAATAAATAAAACTAGTTCCCGCCAATAATAAATCGTTTTTCAAGCGAGCAATGTGAATATATGTGACGAAGAAATTCGGTACATTTTAACGTTTTATTACAAAAAAGGTAAAAATGCAGCAAATAAAATTTGTGCGGTTTACGGACCTAATGCGGTATCAATACGAGTAGCTCAAATGTGTTTCAAGCGTTTCAAGTCTGAAAATTTTAGTATGAAGGATGAGATTGCTGAAGAACTGGATATTGATCACAAAACAGTTTTACGTCATTTACAAAAGTCTGAGTACAAGAAAAAACTTGATATTTGATCCACATGATCTCACTGAGAGAAACTTAATGCAACGTGTTTCCATTTGCGATTCTTTGTTGAAACGTAAAAAAATCGACCTATTTCTTAAACGGTTTATTACAGGTGATGAAAAATGGGTAACTTCATTCGAATATCCAAAAAAGATCGTGGTCGAAGCATGGACACGCCCCACAGACCGTGGTAAAGCCCGGCCTGACTCGGAACAAAGTGATGATGTGTGTATGGTGAGATTATTATACAGTTCATTCGTTGGGAAAGTTATCGGACGAAAAGTAGCCACTCTCAGTACTGCTCTGTGGGCTATCTTATACAATGTACCTAATCGTACATAGGCGATGTTGTCTTTTAAACAGCAATAGCGTTCTTTCGAGTTGCGTAAAACCCGGCACTGATTTGAAGAACTGTATTGCACGTTCATTTTTAGGGGTTCGTAGCCAAAATGGCCAAAACGGAACCCTAGTATCGTCATGTCCGTCTGTGTGTCTGTTCGTATGTCACAGGCATTTTTCTCAAAGATTACCCAATGAATATTGATTAAATTTGGTAAACAAGTGTCTTGTAGTAGCCGCTACTAAGTTTGATAGCTAAATAAGAAAAATAAATATTTTTAGGGCACTCCATATATGTAACAGAAGCTGATTTTTTTTTTTGAGCATACATCAACATGTGGCGCGTCATTCGACAGGGTCTTTTGAAAAAAAAATAAGGTTTTAAATAAACTTTGCTGAAGTAGCGCTTAACAGATACTTTAAATTAAAATTATGGGTACGGTTATTGAGTTATTGCCGAAAAACAGCGTTTCTCAACAAAAGCGCGTAAGTGCCATGAACATTTTTTAAAGGGTACTACTCCAGATTGGGCGCATTGTCATCAAAGTTCAGATCTGATGATGAGATTTTGGAGAAATGGAGAGAACTCTTCAAATATTAAAGGCACACCATAGTAATTTGGGTATATTGCTGAAATTCGTGCATTTACTCTTAATAAGCAACATTGACTGAAACGGAACTGAAGATGATGACCCCAGATGACCAGTGGAACTATTCAATAAAAATATTGCGGATCGGAGTACCGTGTTCGATACCAAATACTTTGGGTCCATCAAAACATGAAATGGAACTGATAGCCTAGTCTAGTACAACAACAAAATACGAGTATAATTAAATATTTTGAAGTTGGTGCCTAAAACATAAAACTACATTTCTTGGCACCTTTTTAATTATTTTTTGTTGTCGTACCTATATTATTTTTTGCTTGTTATTTACCTTTTTTCATTTTTAAAGTCGGTTGTTATTTTTTTTTGCATAAAAAAAATAACAACCAATAACAACAAAAAAACAACACATTTACTAAAGCGTGTTTTTTTAGTTTTTTAGACTATTACTTATTTTAATTTTTTTAGTAAAAAAAATTAAAGACCAAGGGGGTAAAATAGGGGATTTTACCCACTTGGGTATTTGAGAAACGGCGAAATATTTTTTTTTTTTTTTTAAATGATAGAACCTATTTAGGTTTTTTCATTGAGATTACAATCTAGTCTTAGACTAATAAGTAATTTTGTTGTGACTTAAACTGCTAGGGTGAATCAATAAGCCAAATACAAAATTCCACACATCTAACTGTAAAACTGGCGAAGTTTCATATAAACTTACAACTATTTTACCCCCTTGGGGGTTCATTTTTAAAAAATGCTGAAACATGTTTGCATGATTTAAAAAAAATAAGCCAAATACGAAATTCCACACATCTAACTTCACTTCAGAACTGGTGGAGTTTCATACAAACTCATGTACCCCCTTAGGGGATGAATTTTCAAGAATCTCTTTTTATCGGACTGTATTGTAATCAGACCTTGATAAGTGTGCGAAGTTCAAATTAAATCAGACGTTCTGAAGTGGGTGAAAAACACCTTCAAAGATTCCGTTACATACAACTTATTAATCTAGGTATGAAGCTAATAAAAGTGTGTTAAAAAGTAGTTCGTACCTGCTTGTTTATTTACCTCATTCGTCTTGTAGACACGTAAGCTCGTCACCAAATCCTGCTTACCTTACAAAGCAATTAATACATAATATGCTAATATCAAACACATCGCTCTCCTTTGCACGAATCTGCCAACAAATTTATACAATAGCTCCCCGCAAATTGGATTTCGAGTAGCGTTGTTAGTCACAATTTACTTTTATTTAAAATATTCTGATGTTTCTCCGGAACCAGCCTTTTATTTTCATAACAATTGGTTTAAGTGTACTTGAAGTATTTTTTACTAACACAAAGCAATGTAGGTACTTGTTTGGTTTCCCCAATTAATTGTGTAATTTACATAGCACCACCTTGAAGTTAACTCTTATTTAATTACAATTTTATACCACGTTAAATCGAAGTATACAATACAACCAAATTGAAAGGCTGCATCTTGTTTCAATCACTTAAAATAAAAGCTCTTACAAAACTGTTCTATAATAAATAGACAGGCAACATGACTACCCCAATATGTTCACTATTGTGTTCTTTAATCATCCTCGAAGTAGAATAAGTTTTTAAGTGATTTCATTATTATAGTACCCTAAATAAACTGGATTTTTTACAATAGTTTACTAATTGATTTATAAAAAAACTGTTAAAGTAATATTCATTAAAACTTAATTAAAACTGTTATTTCATACCCAAATAATAATTTTAATGGAGCCTATGAACTCGCCTATGAACGCTAGTTTGTTTGTATAATCGTGACCGATCACTAAAGTATCGTCTGTAGACATCTAAGTGATATCGTCTAGTCTTAATCGCACGATTTTTTTAAGGAAAATACCTTCCTAAGGTATTAATTTTCCATTTTTTCATTCATTTTTTAATTTCGCTCTGTGCCGGAGTTGTACAGCAGAAAAAAAATTGTTTGTGTGGCACATCATTCGACAGGTCGTTAAAATATTTTATTGATGAAGTGAATATTTTTGGAAATAATCGCTTCCAAAGTTGCATAAATTGTGTCCCCCTCCCACCCCTTATCTTTTGAACCGTGTGGCCAAAAAATATGAAAAAAATATTTATTATTTAAAAAATGATTAGATTTACCGTCATTGAGTATGTGTCATACAAATTCCCTCGCAAGTAGATAATTAATAAAAAAAATATATTATTTTTTTCTATAGGTACTATTTAGTATTATGGCGAAAAATCAGAAAATATTTATTCAAATCGGTCCAGCTCGTCTCCAGCAGTTTCGAGATTTACAAATTGTTCAAAGCAAACTTAACGTTATACTACTTAGTTATCTGACTACGTTTTGTTATGCGTATACCTACTTAATGATTATAATTATTTTGTTTCAGGACATCAAATTTATGCTTCTGCCGTGGGTAGTAGCGATGGGCTTGGAAACTCTCGTGGAGATCGTGAATCTCCTCTACCTGTTCTATTTACAAACAGTAAGTCTAATTGATTTCTTGTTTATTGCCCGACTATGCAAGAAGGATGGTTATTATTTCTTTTTCGAGTGTTTCTATGCATGTATGTATATTTATGTGGCACGCTCTAAAGCCTAAATGGCTTTGTGGATTTTAGTGTCGTTAGATTTGGCTCAGTTGTGAGATATTAGGAAAAAAACATATGAAGCAGCAGTGGCATGGTGTCAATCTTAAAGCAAGGGAACTCGAAGCAATCTATAATAAAAAATCTAAAAACGACGACCTACATCCCATAATATTTTTATTTGTATACCCAGCAATGTATGTAGGTAATACTTACACGTAAGGGGGCGTACCACCATCTTTCGCTTCAAGCCAACCTCACCTGCACGCGTTATATTCTGCTGTATAACGAACGTGGCTCTGGCGACCGACTGGTGGCGGTATAACTATCCCGATTCAAGGCGTAGCTAAAGTAACAGGTCAGTGACGGGCAGCAGCGCCACTGATGCGAGAGCTACGCCCTGCGATCGCCAACCCGCTTGCTCAGCGTGGCGATTATGGGCATTACCCCAAATGCATAAAGCACAAAAGCCATGGCCCCCAGTTCTCGGCAGTCACGCTATTCCTGGATATGGTGACGTCCACGGTAACGGCATGGCGGGGGTTGCTAAGAATCTCCGGGCTACGGAAGGCCATCACAACCGATTGACCTTGGCGACGTATATCGGGCGCACGCTACGGCTAGACTCGCATCTGGCACAACTTGGGAAGATTAGGTGGCATATCCTCGGGTTAAGTGAAGTCCGAAGAGAGGGGGAGGACACCATAACCTTCGAGTCGGGCCACCTTATGTACTTCCGCGAGAGAGACCAACGATCCCAAGATGGTGTTGGGTTCTTGGTAAATAGGTCCCTTTCTGACAACGTTGTGGAAATGTCAAGCGTGTCGAGCAGGGTAGCGTACCTCAATATCAAGCTCACCGAGAGGTATAGACTCAAGCTGGTGCAAGTGTACGCACTGACGAAGTGGAGGATATGTTCGATGACACATCGAGGGCCCTCCACCCCACCACTAAGACCCACTACAACGTTGTTATGAGGGACTTCAACGCTAAAGTAGGCGTACAGAATTGCAGTTCATCTGATGAGATCTAGGCTCCTACCAACTTTGCTCCAAACCATGATAGGATCCAAAACGTTCCAGTCAAACCTGGATAACCGATTTGCTGCCATGGAAACCACAACAGACGTAAACCAGAAGCTCGTAAACGTGGTTCGGATACTCAGGGAAGAAGATACGAGATTTTGTGAAATGCAGCGTAAGGGCAAGAAGTCCAAAATTTCGGAAAGGACTTATGGGCTAATGAAAAAAAACGACGTGAAAACCCAACCGTCACTTCGTTGGAAAAACGCGCTCTAAACCAAGAGATCAACAAGTTTATACGACACGACCTTCGGCGCTCCAACACTGTTTCGATTAAAAAAGCGATCGAGCAGAACCGGTGGTCAAAAGTGTTCGTACAATCTCTTGGAAGAAGCCACCTGACAAAGGTGACCACAGCAAGTGGAGAAGTCGTTTCTTCGCAGCCGGCAGTCCTCTCCGAAGTGACTTGATGAATTCCAACCACCGGAGCAGGCTGGATTTCAGAGCGGATATGACACATAGACCACATCCACACAGTGCGGCAAATTATACAAAAGACCCAGGAGTATAATCCGCCCCTGTGTCTAGCATTCCTGGACTACGAGAAGGCCTTTGACTCAATTGAAATCTAGTCCGTTATGGAGTCCCTGCAGCGATGCCAAGTAGATTGGCGATATATCCAAGTGATGAGATGTCTCTACGAAGCCGCCGCCATGTCTGTCCAAGTACAGAATCAGCAAACAAAACATACCATTGCGTGATTCGCGCGGGAATTTATAATCTTTTTGTGAGGTGTGAATTGTTATTGCGTAACTATTTTGATATTTAGTTTAAAAATATGTTTATAGTTAAATATTATAATGCTGTTTTACCGCAGCGGCATCGACATATAATGGTCCAAAACGCGAATCAAAATCATAAAAGAAATGAGTGAACAAGACAGAACGTAATTACATGAAGTGGAAAAGACAGAGAAAGAAACATAGCTCGACATGCCGAAATGTAGCGTGTTACCGGTGTTACCGTTGCTATATAAGAGAGAATTATATAGTAAGAGACCGCGCATTGTGTATTTTTGAGATTCGCGCGGGAATTTCTAATCTTTGTGTGATATGTGAATTGTTATTGCGTAACAATTTTGATATTTAGTTTAAAAATATGTTTAAAGGTAAATATTATAATGATGTTTTAATATCAAAGATTTTTGAAAGGGAATCATATTCTAAGCATTCGGGTTTTTTTGTCTTGTAATAATTAATTTTCAATCGCAATTACTGCTTAAAGGTAGGTACTACAAATAAGTATTCAAACTGACTTAACCAGTAGCAAGTGGGTACTTATCTTCAACCGCATTGCCAATTGTAATTGTGTGTCCAGTTCATGTTTTTTTTTATTTATTAAGCCTTATTCATGTTATTTATTTTAAAATATGTAAGTTTGTTTTTCTGTTGTTTACCAATAACAGTCCTACGCAGGTAATATATTAAAGTCTTCCTCGTAGTATAACTTATAACGTATAATTATTCTTTCACATTTACACCGAAAGGTCATGCCTATAGGTACCATATTGAATAAATACACAATATATCGATTTATCATTAGCGCCGGAGAATCGAACACGCGAATGATTAGTAGTTTTATGTTCCCCGAGAGGTTTCTAATCAATTATGTAACTCGAATGCGTTAAAGATCGAAATTAATCCGAACATGCGAAGAGTTAACCGTCAAATTTGAAAATGCCTGATGCCATGATTAGCTAAGAGGCACAGGAATGCTGCTGGAATGCAGGATCAACCAGGGGCGAAGGGGAGGATACCTACTGAGTAAGAAATTTTTTACAGGTTTTTTTAATGGGTTCAATAGTTAGTTTACAAGCTAACGTATATATTTATTAATCTGACACATGACACAAAATAATAACGTGCCTTTTATTTTATTTACTGCTTTAATTAAAATCTCACTCGATTTATTTTTTCTTGATCAATGATCAAGAAAAAATAAATCGAGTGAGATTTTAATTACAACTGATTGATATGGAAACATTGATGACATTGTAATAAACAGCCATGCCTGTGAGAGCTTTTTTATATGGGTTTTTAAATTTCCAATTGTATCACATGGCGCTGCAATCGCCAATACTTTGATGACTATGTAATAAACAACCATGTCTACAGCTTTAGTGGACCCGGACGGCAACAATACTTCAGTCTATCAGCAAGCGAAATGTGACTGTGACACTTTTTCGTCCACTCATCGATTTAAAAGACGTTATCACGTCGAATCTCATTCAAATACGTACGTACGTGAAACTGAAATAATACGCTAAAACTTCGCTAAAAGTTCCACCACAAACACCGTGACACGAGATTTTTATATATTAGAAAGAAGATAACACTTCTCTGTTAGTATCAGTGGTTTATAAATCCTTTATTCCAATAAACGCATTACAAATTTGTAGATACCTAAATAACGCATTACAAATTTGTAGATAACTAAATAACTCAGGAATCGAGTCTCGCAGTTTTTAAAATAAACAGCCGCATCTTTTATCTATAAACTCACATTATATGAACCTGCAAGAACCCTGAAATCTTTACAGAGAGCCTTACTTGCTTCACTTGTGTGCATATACTATCTACTTTTACAAGGAATCACATTATCCACTACGTGCTACTGTTGGCCGTTAAACTTCATTGTCACGCCACAACTCAATTGAAAAACCATTTCATTGTGTTATAAAGGAAATAGAGGGCACTCGCTGCAATCTGCTTGTTGCAGTGCCTTTTCTATATCATTGTAAGTATCCATTTCACAAGTGGACGATACGATGGAACTACACAGAGCTAACTTATTATTTTAAATGATGTCTATGCTATTAACTTCATTTCTAAGTATAAGTAGGTCCTAAGTTATGGTTGTTAAAGTACCGAGCAGTCTTTGAAAAAGAAAACGGCTTGTACTCCGGGATGGCGGCAGAAGTGAAAACTTGAACATTAACGTTGTGCATTTTTGAATATTTTTGAATGGTTAGGTTATTTAGAAAAAATTGAAGTCCAGACCCAGGTATCGAACCCGAGACTTCCGTATGCTGGGACTTCAAATTTATTATTGTATTAATAAAGTAATTGGCAAGAAATGCCTATAAAAAATACTATAAAGTGGCGATAGTTGCACCATTTATAAAACAACAATGAGTGGGCCGATTAATTATTAGTAAATAAATTATCAGAAGTTTTAAGAGTATTTTAACTAGCGAATGTTCTGTTTTTTTTCTATTCTGTTTTGAAAATGGAATGAAAAACAAAGACAAAACATTCGTTAGTTAAAAATGCATATAATACGTCTGCAAATAATATTTTAAATACATAATTTAAATTATGTAGTAAAACACTAGTGCATAACTTTATACTGTGTACTTTTTATTAAATCAACTTCCATTGGGAAGCGTCTCTGTACTACATGTACAGGTACATACATAGCCAACCCTTTACACAGAGCCAACCCTTTTGGCCAAAAGACACAGTTGGATATTTGCTGTAAAGCGCTCTTACTGTCGGTGCAAATAAGTACTTTATTGACATTTAGCTGTGAAGCATATTGAAGTGCTTCATAGAGAGCAACTGACTCAGCTATCATGATAGTCAGATGTTTGTTCATTTTTAATATTTTGTAAGTTTAATTTATGGGATCGTAGCAAGCTGCACCAACACTGTCAAGCGCTTTAGATCCATCTTAAGGACAGTAATACAGGACAAAGTCATCAGCGTATTGACTTACATATACATTTTGAATGTTTCGGCAAAAACTAGCTGTGATTATAATAAAAAGTATAGGCGACAACAGGTCACCGAGAGCAATACCTTTACTAGTCCATCTAGTGTATTTAATTCGCCATTAGATGCCTTTCTTTTAAGAACTCCGATATATATTTACATATTTTTATCCCAATTCCCAAGTCGTTCAATATATACATAACACGATCTATGAGAACATCATGTATGCTCCTTCTAAAAATACGACAGTGTAGGTGTGTTCAAAGTGAAACCTAATTGTATTTTAGTGATTAAGCCCGTTAAGCTATCGAGACACGAGTAAGATCTTCTAAAACTGGTTATAATAATATAATAATAATAACTTTATTACAAGTAACATGACTCAGTGTGTTAGTAACTGTATTTCTTATTCCTAAATTAATGTTCCTATTCTAAGCACTTAACCTAATAACAAATAATTATAATTTGTATGTGAAGCACTGCCACTTACACCACACCTAGGTGGATGTCTGGCAGCAGTGACTCACATACAAACAGTCGAGTCTGCTCACTATGCAGTTCAAAACACGGCCGGAACTAGCCCACACCCGGCGCACCAGGAAAGCGCATTTCTTTCTCATAGTCGTGAAAAAGCAATCGACACGAGCTTCGGCAAACATCCCTGGGGCAAACCCATCAGCATCCTGGACACTTTATTATACTGAACGCGAAGGAATTTTGCGAATATTCGGCCCACAGATTGCACGTGTAAATCTTTTGAGCAGCGTGCAAATCTGCGAGCTGTCATATTCGCTTTAACCGACAGTGCCCTCCACTCTCTCTCAATATCCTCATTATCCTTCATGTCAGCGGCTAAGATATATCCAAGGTACTTAAATTTATATACCCTAGTGAGGGGTGTTCCATTTAACCTAACTCTCCAGTTAGGTTAAATGGAACACCCCTTCAGTTTCAGGATATCACCCGCCGCCGACTCCAAAGACCATGATATTACTTTTGCTGGCATTGTACACTAAACCATGAAGCTTAGCTTAGCATAGTCTTACACATTCTAGCATAGGCCAGACATTAAAGCTATAGGCCGAAGCTTGCAATCAAAACCACTGTTAGTTTTGGGGATTGGTATGACGTGAATATCTCTCCATTCGAAGGGTATGCAATTTTTAAAGATCATGTTATAGAGATCATAGACTTATAAGATCTCTATAACATGATCTTTAAAAATTTTGTAAATTTTGTAATAGTTACTAATGTACCTACTATTGTTAAAACGTACTTACGTTTTAACAATAGTAGGTACATTAGTAACTATTGAATATGATATATTATCAATCCCGGGAGAAGTGTCTTTAGGTTTTAAACAGGTCTTTAATTTTTATTTTGTGACACAACTAGTTGTGCATACTTAGTTGGTCTATGAGGAAAACATGTAACCAAACTATCAAAATTTGCGTTAAAAATCAAATTCTCAATCCGATGGGACAGAAAACCGCCAGAGAATGGTCAGAGACGCAAGAAAAAGAAGCACAAAGAAATGCGAGATCTTTAGAAAATGACTCGCATCTATGGATTTGATTACAGTCTAATTAAGGTTTTTTTTTATTGCTTAACCTCTCTTAACTTTACCGAGATATCACTCCATCTTCACTGGTCTATCTATACAACGGATGTCGATAGTGTAATTACGCCTCAATATGCCTACGTAATTTCAATATGAGAACGGTTAGGGCTTACAAAGTCATCCATGAAAATTGGTTCTTGCCCAAAACTCGTCGAAGCGGATTGTGTAAGAGGAATTAGACTCTGTGTTCTAAAATGAATCCCTCTTTGTACATTCAACCTTGATTATTTATTTGAAATGTGGCTTGAATATTAGATAAGTATTTGACATAAAGCTCAGATTATTGTATTTTGTAGGCGCGTGTAAGAAATTGTGAATGTCATTTTTTATCTAAATATAGGTACTACTAACCTACGCTATAGCTACAGAATCTAAGTGTAATAAGTAGCAACTGTATATTTTTATTTTTCATCTCAACAAACTAAGTTTTATTCTCAACACAGATAGAATTTAATTATTACAGTTTTACTCAGGATTTTATTGTTTCCTTCCGTCGCCCATTTTTCACTATAATCTGAATATATTTTTTGTTATTTATAACTTCCGACGATTATCGTAAAGCAAAGAATAATTTTTGTTTTCTAAAGTTGCTTTTGTAATTAGCTTTTGCCCGTGGCTTCGCTCGTATTAAGTTTGTTCTCCCCCTTAGAGCTCTAGTTTCCTGAAACACTTTCTATTACTTCAAAAAAGGGAGTTGTTTGCAAAATGCCTGCTCTAGCTGCAAGGCTTTGAAACACTTTCTTCAACATAAATAAAGAAACCTCGTTGCAGAATTTTACACCCCAAGGTTTTGTGCTGAGCATAGATGAGAGTATGAGCATAATGAGTCCGGGTTTATATTTTGTGAACAAGTTTAATTTTTTTTTAAAGTACAACGTTTGCAATTCAAACTTGTAATAACTTTTTTGAAAACTGTTAAAAGTTTAGACAAGCTATTCCCCGCTGCAAGAAGTTGTATTTATTTTTGTTTAACTTTATAATTTGAACCATAATTTTGTAATTCTTAGTAAGACATCTATTTTTACGACCAAATACGTTTCACAATATCCTATATTTATTACTAGGTACTAGACACATGTCCCGAAAACCCCAAGATTTGTCTTATTAATAGTACGAGTACCTACCTACTTATTTTCAAAGCAAGGAATAACAAGATCTATTACAAGTTACAAGTAGAACTAATTTTAAACTTAGTATGAAAACTTATGTTTTTGTAAGTTCTAGTTATAATAACTTAATGACTTATAGTCCTCGTGATTGGTGAACATTGAAAAGCAACAATCTAAAATTACGTCGAATATACTTGATTGTTATTTTATCTTCGCTATAGTTTCACTACAAACAAATTGTAACTTCAATAACAACATTTTAGAAAAATAATCAATTACACGGAATGTATTTATAAATTAGATTTTGGCAGGTTATTTTTAACATGACAACGTCTTATAAATCGATGACCGGCTGCACTCACGAAAAAGTGTCGAAAAAAAGACATGACATGCGATACAATTGGAAGTAATGTTATTGATTGGTTGCTAAGCAACGCGAATGGCGATATGTCATCAATGTTTTCTAATGATGTTATTACGTAAAAGTATCGTCCGTAAAACGAGTTTACAGACAACCCTTTTTTTAAATAATTCTTGTTGTGAGATATTTGGATCGAGTTTGTCCAGCCAGGTTAGATGAAACTTATCAAGCTGAACAATTATGCAAGCCTTTAAGTGACCATTTTATGTGTTAATTCAAAAAATTGGGATGACAGATTTTGTAAATTTCTCATTTCCTAAGCTTTAAATCAATAAGCATGTATTAGGGGTTAAAGTATAAAATTGCCGATTTGTACTTGATAAAAACCGTTTCTTGTAGGATAAAATGTATTTATTTGTTCAAAGGGTTCAAAGTATTTACCCTTGTTGTCTTTACATTATTGCCATCTAATTGCAAGATCATTTAAACGCTTGCGATAGAAATCTGAGATAGAACAAACTGTGTGAAGGCATTATGTACTGCTTTTCGGGAAGAGATATTTATCCATTCAAAAAAATTTAAAATCGAGGAAAACATGATAGTCGGTTGGGGTGAGGTACGGCGAAAAAAGAGGCCAACGGATCTTTTCTAACTGCAGGTCTTGTAGTGTTTAAACCGTTTCTCGAGCGGAGCGTTATCAAGTAGCAAAAATGGTGACAATCGATTGAAGAGTCGGAGCTGTTTTGCTGCGAGTTTTGCCATAATTGTTAGGAGTAATCTAACATCTGCTGTTATTGCTTGACCGAATTTAAGGAAGCAAAAGTGAATTACCTACTAACAAATTACCATGAAATTACTACCAAACAGTGATGACCTTTCTATGCTTAATCGTGGCTTAAGAGCATGGTTGTGGCATTTGACCTGGTGTCAGCTATTGCGTTTTGCGTTTACGACTGTCGTATAGAAACTACTTTCAACGCTTTCAATTAGTCAAATCAGCACCCATTTTTAAGTGTTTTAATGTTACCGATTTGCTGCAAATGGGTCAATATTGTAGGTAAAGTAACGTTAATTTCTGGGTATTCTGACTCGAATCGACTTTCACCATCTCCTTCAGTTCTTCAAGTAGGAGCTTCCATTACAAAAATGTTTTAACCAAAAAGGCACGGTGCGTTCGTTAGCAGTCCCCTCTTCAAACGCAGCATTGATATTAAATAAGGGGTTCCGCGATAGTTCCGCAGCGGAACTCAAATTCAAAAATACTCGGATTTTAATGTCCATCTTTCCCGCTAAGCTGAATAATAAAAAATGGTTGTCTGTAAAGTCGGTATACGGACGATAATTTTTTTTATATTATTATTATTATTAAGAAAATATTGATGACATGTCGCCATTTCCGTTGCTTGGCAACCAATCAATAATGTGACTTTTTTCAGACACTTTTTCGTGAGTGCGTAAGTATAAGACGTTATCACGTCAACAATTGCAATTGGTTAATCAAATATTGCACACTTTATAAAGAAAAAGAGAGGAGTATCTTATGAGAAATAGGTACAATACAATAATGAGAAATAGGTACGAAACATTAAAAACGAAAATCTTTTAAGGCACTTGACGAGTTTTTAAGAACATTTTCACAAATCCTTCATTATCATAAAATTATACTCTCCACTTTGAGAATACAAATGTACCTAATCTACGATAAAAGTAAAAAACGGGCAAGTCCATGTTGAGCCACGCACAATGTAGGGTTCCGTAGTCCCTAGTGGCTTAAAGAAATGGGTTTTCTGCTGTTTTTGTTTCATTCTTACAACTTTATATCTACTTAATAAAACATTTTTTAATGGAATTTGTGCGGGAACAAACTAATGAACGAGAGTAAACTTGTAAAGCCTACATATCTGTGATAGTTTTCCTTATAATTTCACTATACAGGGTGTAACAGAAAGGTGTGGACAAATTTCAGCAGCGGATAGTGTATGTTGTCAGTATTGCACCTACCGTGGTGCCCTAGCTGGTTGCATTATTATTACATAGTTATAGCATATTCTTTTGCACATTTTATAAAGAAAAAGAGAGGAGTATCTTATGGATACTAGATATGAGCGCTGAGGGGTATAAGGCCGGCGGTGGCGCGCCGACTTTTTGAGGTCGGTGACGGCGGCGAAATCGGCGGCTCGACCTTTGAGTTTGACCTTCTCACGTGATGATGTATAATATAGCAAAATGTAGTATAACGATATCAGGGTAATTTTTGTTAGAATTTAAAAATACGAACATAAAAAAATCAATATTCACATTGCAAGGACAACATTTTTAGCTATGAAAATATATAGGTAGGCTACCCGTCTACCTGTGACCACGGCCGTTGCAATACGGTTGAAACGTCGGGCAATAAACAAGGTATTTTACCTTAAATTATTCACGCGATTAAGAACCGTCATATATATATATATATATATATATATTTTCATAATCAACTTTTGACATTTTTAGTACTTTGATTGGTCAGAAACAATATATATTTTTTTAATTTAGCAATTGCACCAAAGCAGCGCGTCAAGGTTTCTAAACAAATTTGTTTTTATTTTGTCATTTAACTATAAATTTATGGCGTTGACCATTTTTCTAATCACGTGAGGCTCGAAAGGCTAGGGGTTCGGAAAAAAAATAACAAAATATCATCAGGGAGAGGGCGGTGAGATATCACGTGTATTTTTTCAAGACTGGCGTCGAATATTAATTGCACATTGTACCCTTCTTGTACGACTACACGTGTTTTTGGGTTGGGTAGGAAACTGGGGAACCTGTACCTAACATAAACGCAGTTTTAAAATTCATATCTAGGCATAAAAAGTTTATGTCGCCGTAAAATATTCTACAGTATATCTATACTCTATACCTAATGTGCTCTAAACTAATTCTTTTACTCGTTTTTAAGTTTTAAAAAGCGAAGTTCTAAGACATTCATAGGTTAGTCTACTTATATCTTAATATAATAATAATAATAAGGAACAACTCACACAACGTCGTCTGATCCTAAACTAAGCAGAGCTTTTACTATGGCAATCAGACAACTGATAAACATACTTACAGTACTCCAAAAGTAATAATGCGCATAGAAATCTTCGGAAATCTTCGTCATTGTTCGGCAACGGTCGTATTACCCGAGCGTCGAAAGACGATATTTATATAGAGTGGTTAAGAGCAATTTCTCTATGCCTAATTTTATATATTATGTGTTTTGTGCTAAAACAGATTTGATTTACCTGTAACGAAATTTGATTCGATAATTCCATGTAAGTAAATAGCGAAAACGCTACAATCATTGTTGGAGTGATTAGTTTTCAAGTGTCTTACCGAAGTTGGTGTAATTATGGAGGAAAAGGTTTAAATAACATAAGGTTTTATTAGAAGGAGAAAAAAACGTTTTCAAATAGAGGTTTACATAAAATATAATCAAAATCTCAGTTCAAATTTGTTTACAGCACTAATCATTCCAGAAAAATAATACAATTATAAAAAAAATAATCAGAATCGAGGAAGACCTCTATTCCCGACATCGCAGATTCATCAGAAGTTTCATTATGCTCTTGTTCATTTACACTTTCCTCACTGCTATCACCTGTGTAAATAATCAGTTCATCGGAATAACTATCGATTCTTGGCTCAAATTTTCTATATTCATCTTCGCATTGAACCGCATGATCAGAAACTTTTTTCCATTCTTCTGGTCCTATTTTATTGATTTTTTCTAATATAGCATCTTTAACTGACGTCACAGTCATTGCAATATTTCTCTTGGCCACGTGTTGCTTTATTTGGGACCAAATATTTTCAATAGGGTTAAAATCGGGATGATATGGTGGCAATCGTATAATTTTATGCCCATGTTCCTCCATTATACGGTCAATGGCAAATTCTGTGTAATTTTCTTTGTATCTTTGTATAATTTTATACAAATCGGGTTTCAGTTTCTTTGGGTCATGCGGAATGTTGTGTTGTTGTAACCAAGCTGTCATTTGTGGTTTAGATGTGTTTGAGTTTGGTGGTTTCACAGACAGCTTATTATGATTTGGGGCGTTGTCTATTACCAACACACTATTAGGAGGCAAGTTGGGAATCAATTGATTGCGTAGCCAAGTTTGATAACGTTCCGCGTTTATTTCTTTATGATAGTCACCTTCTGAGTCGACACATTTATGTAACATTAGAGCCCCTGGGACGAAGCCTTTTTCATTGCCTGCGTGTACAATAATTATTCGCTCTCCTTTGGAAATGGGTTGTTTGATACCTTTTTTGTTGCTATCTTGCCAAGTTTTACCCTTAGTATGTGATGTGTGCACATACGACTCGTCCATAAATACTATGTTTCTACCAGAACTCCTCAGCTGTTGTATTTCTCTGAGATATTTGATCCTTTTTAGGCGTATATCATGTTTTTCCATAAGTAATTGTCTGTTATTATCAGTTTTCAGAAACCTAAACCCCATGTCTTTCAAGATCAACCTTAAAGTCTCGGCACAGCCTTTGAAATTAATAGCTTCGATCAACTTTATTCTTAAATTATTTACAGTTGGGAGTTCTTTCAGCGTCAATTGAAAATTGTATATCATATTACGAATAACACAGTAGTCGAAATCATCAAGTACCAGCCGAAATCTACTTTTAGGTCTTCCTTTTTTCGGTGTAGAAAATTTCTTTGATTGATTATGTTTTTTTTCGTTTAAGATATTACTCAAAGTTCGTCGCGAAATTCCTGTAGCTTTTGTAACACGGTCTTGAATTTTTTTAAAATAACCATCATGGTCTCTGTTGAAAACATTGGCTTCATTTAAGAAATAAAGGTACACATTAAATACCATTTGCCGTGCTTGTGAATTAAGCGGTTTTCCACGTTTAAATTTATCCATTTTGGAAGAATTCGTCTGAAAGAAAATGGCATGGGCAGAGTTAGGTATATATTTTTTATGCATGTTTATCTATTTATTTAATTTAAATAAATCTCATTTTTTAAATGTTTTTCTAGTACTTAATATGTATTTAATGTAGGTATTTTATTTTTTTAATATTAAAAAAACGTGAAATATGTTATTTATTTTCCTTTTTTCAAAATATACTATTTAAATCTGAATAAGCTAATTAATGTTGAAATTATATTTACCAAGAAGGGTGTGTAATAGCAGCTCTATATATTTCCACAAATAGAGAACACGTGCAGTCACTACCAATATATAAAGACGACTGACAGACATTTCGCTGACCGGCGACAGCTGCCGAACGCCCGATTTGTTTTCGATTGTGCACACATGATATTGACTCCTATCTCTTTTAAACAAGGTGCAAAATGCAAATGCCTTGTTTAGGGCTCTTACGATTCCATGATTCGAGTGTTTCCGGGAATACGACAATTAGCGAAGATCTGCATGTGCATTATTAATTTGGGAGTACTGTATATATGTATTTCTAAATACATACATATTGTAAATAAATTACACCCAGACACAGAATAAACCATCGTGCTCATTACATTAAGTTTTATCCTGGGTGGGGATCGTTCGTCATTTGTGGTCTTCATCATCAGTTCCACTTCACCAATCATTTTTTTGAGGTTAAATGCACTAATGAAATATTCATAAATCACTATGTATAGTAGAGTACTCTCGATTTCTCCAAAATACCATCATCAGGTCCTGATTTGATTTTAAGTCGGTAGATAAATAGCAACATTCATTTATTTAAATAGATCAGCGGCGCCCCCTTCGTGTTGCCATCATAAAATATATTTAAGAACCATCGCAGATAAATTACACACCCTGCACGGAAAACCACATCTGAATCTAACATATCGTTCTTGAGATAAAATACAACATGCAAGTGCACAATACAAATACACACGCGCGCGCGCACACACACTAACCCACACTTATACAATTTCTTACCATAAATGCATAATATCTTCTTCGTTCATCATGGTAAAATATATGACAATTTAAAAAATACAAATAACCTAAAACACAACCTCCAAGCTTCACATAATCTATACTTAAAATATTATAAAGCTAAAAAGTTTGTTTGTTTGAACGTGGTAATCTCAGAAACTACTGATCCGAATTGTTGGATAGCCCATTTATCGAGGAAGGCTATAGGCTATATAACATCACGCTACAACCAAAAGGAGCGGAGCAGCAATGACAAATGTTGCAAAAACGGGAAAATTTACGCAGACGAAGTTGCACGGGACAGCTAGTCATAAATAATAGAATTTCGATCCATGTCAAAATATTACGGTTTTATTCGTCCCTCAGCTCGCAAACAAATGACATGGTGCGATAAGGAACTATGTTCCAATAACAGATTTTTGAGCGATGTTAAAATGTTACTCTTTTTAGGGTTCCGTAGCCAAAATGGCAAAAACGGAACCCTTATAGTTTCGTTATGTCCGTCTGTCCGTCCGTATGTCACAGGCATTTTACTCAAAGGCTGCTCAATGAATCTTGATGAAATTTGATGAAAAGGTGTCTTGTAGTGGCCGCTACTTAGTTTGATAGCAAAATAATAATAATAAATATTTGTAGGGGGACACAGTTTTTTTTTCGGCTAACATTAACGTTAGGCATGTCATTCGACAGGTCTTTCAAAAACATTTTAAGGTTTTTAATAAACTTTTTTGATTATGTGAATATTATTGAATTTTTACCTTAGTGAATATATTACTTTTGGAAATAATCGCTCCGAAAGTTGCATAAATCATGCCCCCCCCTTAACTTTTGAACCGTGTGACCAAAAAATATAAAAAAAAACTAAAATCTCACAACAACACAACACAATTTTTAATGTCAGTTCAGAGTAGGTACTTAGGAAATTTCATACTTTAACCCATATTAATACACAAATTGTAGTGCATTAATATAAATTTTCTACAATGATTCTTTTAAACATTTTTTTTCTGACTTTTAGCTTCGGACTGACATACTCTGCTAATCTCAATACAATAATGAGAAATAGGTACGAAACATTAAAAACGAAAATCTTTTAAGGCACTTGACGAGTTTTTAGGAACATTTTCACAAATCCTTCATTATCATAAAATTATACTCTCCACTTTAAGAATACAAATGTACGTAATCTCATTAGTTGATAATGATAAAAGTAAAAAACGGGCAAGTCCATGTCGGGCCACGCACAATGTAGGGTTCCGTAGTACCCCCCATCCAAATAATGTGGCTCAAGAAATGGGTTTTCTGCTGTTTTTGTTTCATTCTTACAACTTTATATCTAAGTACTTAATTTTTTTTTTAATGGAATTTGTGCGAAAACAAACTAATGAACGAGAGTAAACTTGTAAAGCCTACATCTGTGATAGTTTTCCTTATAATTTCACTATACAGGGTGTAACAGAAAGGTGTAGACAAATTTCATTTCAGCAGCGGATAGTGTATGTTGTCAGTATTGCACCTACCATGGTGCCCTAGCTGGTTGCATTATTAATACATAGTTATAGCATATTCTTTTTGTCAAAATTCAGTATTGAAAGGCGTATGGCTTATGAATTATACGTCTCCTGGTACAAAATTCGATTGGATTATTATGGCGTAAAACTTTTTAAGTCATACTTTTTTTAGGTAATAACTTTTTCACTCTTATATAAACGAATGAAAAAATAATAAATATTTTTTAGGGTAGTCTGATTTTGATAAAATTAGGTATGTGTACTCAGTATGATGGGCACATACCAACCCTTGAATATGACCACACCTTTCTGTTATACCCTGTATATACTACTACCGTGATTTTTTTCACATACCCAACATCAACCATTTAGCTGGCAGGGGGAAGGGGGAACTTGACTCTAACAAAAATTTGCACTTTAAACCTTAATATTTTACAAACGGATCCCTAAATCTAAAAATTGTCTTCCCAACCACTAAATGTTTCTAAAATACCTATTTTAACTCAATGGTACCTATCAATCTTATACATGATACATTCTTAAGAAATTAAACCAATTATATGGATAATCATATTGGTATTGTTACAAGATTTGAAGGTAATATATTGAAAAGTCTGCGATAGTCAATCGAAAGATTGCCTATGATTAGTTGTGTTCCTACTTTTCAATCTGCGCATTCGACTCGACTTTTTATGTAAATACGATTCGCTGACAGATGAGCTTACTGGTAACCACTGCCATGTTTATTCCCATCTCTATGAGCCAAGTAGCAAACACCTGAACCTACTTACATTCGTTTTTTTAGAAAGAGAATTCATTTTCAGGGTTACATAGCCAAAACGGCAAAACGGTACCCTTATAGTTTTGCGCAGTTGGTCCGTCTGCCTGTCCCCAGGTTAGTTCAGCGACCTTTAGTACTAGAAAGCGGCATGGATTTTGATATTAGTAACGCCAACAAAGTAGTAGAAAAAATCTTGAAAAAATCTGTTTTTGAGGTACCTACCCTACATGTAAAGTGGGTATGTGTTTTTTTTCTTACCGGGCAGGTAAGAATTAGGCATTGTGAGTGGTGGTTGTAACCAACAAGGTCTTTAAGATTATTTAGGGGTAGTGAATATCACTTTTTGATTTAGGGATCCGTTTGTGAAATATTAAGCCTTGGAGTGACAATTTTGTTAGAGTCAAGTGTTCCCCGCCCCCATACCAGCTAAATAGTAGTTTTTGAAGATGTGAAAATAAAAAATTAAAAGGATATCACAGCTAGTAGGCTTTACAAGGTTACGAGTAACAGCAGACAAAGTGATAAGTAATAAAATATCGTTTTCCATTGAAATACACATATTTATCGTTGTTAGTTGTATGAAACAAAACAACCGAAAACCCTCTTCTTATACCGCATTATTATGCTGGGTAGCTACGGAGCCCTACATTGTGCATGGCCCAACATGCACTTGCCCTGTTTTCAATTTTAGTAATGAGTACCTAGGTGTATCTACCTAAGAAAGCTTTGAGCCATTTTAGTAAGAACAATACACCTACGTACTGTACTATAATTATTGCACGAATGAGTAATATTTTAATTAATTAATTTAAATTATTACTCATTCGTGCAATGATTTTCAGGAGATAGGTTCCATTCCATGTTAGTCTTTAGTATGTTACTGACATAGATGATTTGTTATATTTTTTTTTTAAAAGGCGACTTCCGCAGTATGTTACTAGCACTGTGTCGCGGGAGACTTTACAAACATACAAGTCACAGTCACAAAGTACACCCAGACTCGGAACAACAATTTGTGGATCACACAAAGTGGTTTCCCGTGTGGGAATCGAACCCACGACCTCTTGCGTAGCAGTGTGTCCGACACTTCCACCGAGGCAGTTATAATATGTCCTAAATACTATCCATTGCCAGCTACATTGACAATCTGGCCAATTTGCATTGTATTTTTGTTGGAAAGATACATACTATGTATCTCCTACAAAAATACAAATACTGGGGGAAAATATAGAATACATTTTATGTTGGTATCCAACATTCACGCCAACTTTTTATAAATTACTAGCTTTCGCCCGCGGCTCCGCCCGCGTGGATGTCGGTTATCGCGATAAAAACTATCCTATGTCCTTCCCCGAGACTCAAACTATCTCCATACCAAATTTCATCTAAATCGGTTCAGTAGTTTGAGCGTGAAAGCGTAACAGACAGACAGACAGACAGACAGACAGAGTTACTTTCACATTTATAATATTAGTATGGATTTTGTATTCAACTAGTTTGTACTTCATTGATTTCTAGCTTAAGTGCGTAAAAATAAAATAAAAAAGTAAACGTAACGAAGCCACGGGCATCCGTGGTTTCTTTACGTTTAATTTTTATAGCCTACATTAGATACTGTAAAATTTAATTAAAATTCGTTCAGTAGTTTTCGCGTGAACGTGCAACAAACATGATTCATCCATCCATACTCACAAACTTTCAAATTATAATTATTTATTATATTATGTAACTTTTATAATATAACGTAGCTACACGCGCGGAGAAGTGTCGTTAATAAAAAGAACTAGGCGCAAAACTAAAATATAACAAAAACCTTTGGTAATAACTTTTTTATCTGTCATAGTGGTGTTATAACTTTGTTCTCGGCTTCTGGTCCAACTCGTACTACTCGTAAGTATAAAGTAATATTTACGAACTTTATTACAATGTATTAGTAACATGAGTTTTCTGCATCGTCATATTATTAATCGCTTCGATATTTAAATGTTTGTTCGCCAATCATAGGAGAATGAAATATGGTTGGTATAAAAATAGATGCAATTTTTAAAAGAGGCAGTGCATTTCTTGTACGGGAGTATTTAAATGTTAAGACTTATAATTAGCACTACAAAATCATGAAATTTTGAAGTGTAATGATACTTGTAAAAAATATATATATTTTAGAATGTTGTTCTAGTGGGGCAAAAATGTCATTTGTCACCTAAAACTGGGTTCCGACCTATGCATGGGAACCGTCAAAATATACCATACCACAAAATACTCAAAGTATCTATAGAAGATAGAAGAAAGGCTCGCGGCTCGCGGGTTCGAATCCTACCCATTACACTACCGACGTGAACCCACTCCTAGCACAAGTCTTTGAGCTTAGCTGGAGGGGTTAATAAGATTGCTAGTAATGTGGGACCCAATCTCACATTGCTAGTTATATAAAAAGAAAGGCTTTTTACCAACTCGCTAGAGCAACGCTCACATAGATATCGCTCACGGGTGTTAAATCGTGTCCATTTAGATTGAGGAGCCACTTTTCGTATCTTATATAGTAAATAATAGGTATATTATTTAGTAGTAACTTTAAATAAATTGTGGGATCGGTCCTCGATTTTGTAGTATAATACTTCAAAAGTTATATGAACATCTGAATTGAGGAGCCACCTCGGAACACGGAAAGTAATAATTTTTTTGAAAATTTCGCATCATATAGTAGTAATTGTGTATAGTGTCTACTAAAAATCTGGTTTTCTTTTAATCTTTAATGTGGTTCCTCAATCTATACATAAGCGCGTGAATTTCTATTAAAGTAATTGTGCAATTAGCATTCCACTAAAAACATTTATTAGTGAGTGTGTTCGAATTTGTAGCATGTGGACAAAGAAGTAAAACTGAGTGAATTTAGTAAATAAACGCATTTTATTGGCTCCTTAATCCTGATGTTCTGTATAATAAATCATTGACTGTACCTACCCGAGATCACAACGGAATCTAAAACCAGAGACACTAACATTTAGTACAAATGTCTACTAAATATATATGTTCGTATATACTGTACGTGGTATATACTAGGTGTCTGAAAAAGAAATCATTTTTCAATATTCCATAGGAATTCGCTATTATGGGTGTACAGAGGAGATTGGATTCTGGTTCCATGTTTTAGGTATTATGTAGTCAATTAAGAAAAGTATATTATTATTAATTTACAGTTACACCCAAAAAAAAATATCTATACTATATATCTATATTAATGTTATAAAGCTGAAGAGTTTGTTTGTTTGTTTGTTTGTTTGAACGCGGTAATCTTAGGAACTACTGATCCGAATTTCAAAATTATTTCACTTTTAGTTAGCTCATTTATCGAGGAAGGCTATGGGCTATATAACATCACGCTACGTCCAATAGGAGCGGAGCAGCAATGATAAATGTTGCTAAAACGGGGCAAATTTACGCATACGAAGTGGCGCGGGACAGCTAGTTAAAGATAAAAGCCACGAACCGAAAAAAAAATGTATATATTTTATTCATGAATTACACAGCAATTTGTTAGGAAATTAAAGAATAGGTGATAACTTCCTAGAGGTGTACTTTTTTAGGGCAGGATTATACAAACAATTAGTAGAAATTAATACAAAATATTAATGGTTTTTGTTTCAAATTTCGTCTTAAGTATAAGTAGATTAGAGGCAAACCTATTTACCGCAGTATCTTAATTGAGGAGCCAGTTAAAATGTACAATATCTCCCAATTCATTCATATTTTAATTACTGACTCTTGTTCTACTCACTACGAAATGATGAAGAGATTGCGCATTAATTGAAATACTGCCTCTTTTAAAAATGACGATTCATATAGGTGTTTGGTCTGAGGAGCCACAGATTTTGTCCACTAACTACTCTAAAAAGCTTCAAAACCATACTAAATTATGATAAGTATTCATCCATGATGTTCCTAGTTCTGATGTGGTTCCTCAATCCAAACATTTAGATTGAGGTTCCACCTTTGTGTTCATATAACTTTTGAAGTATTATAAAACAAAATCGAGAAACCATCCTACATTTATTAACGTACAACTAAATAAGTAAATTATTTTCATTAAGATATGAAAAGTGGCACCACAATGCAAACTGACACGTGAAATCACGGATCGGTCATTTAGTCCCAAAGGTGTTCTGAGAGTTCGTGTACAATGTGTATATTGCTCGAACGAAGTGCATGAAGCTTGCCTTCTGTAATCTCGGCGTTTTGTGACCTTACCAAGAGCCCTTTTACCTTCGTACCTTTTACACACACAAAATTGTGAAAAGAGACTAATACTTACAAAATAAACATAAATGAATAAATTATTAAGTGCCTATTTACGTTCATTTCGACATCATTATTTACCTTACAGAAGCAATTGCTCCATGATTAATGAAGGCCGTATTCCATAACATCTGAAGTTAAATAAATTATTTACGGGGAATCGAACGCAGTACCCCCCGTAGGTAAATAAATAATACATTCCTTTGGCCTCAAAGGAATCTTACGGAAGAAGACATGGCACACACCCAATAGCGAATTAAGTTTATGGGAATCGAGCAGCGCGGCGCCACAGCTAGTATGTAGGTACCTAGGTACTTATGTGATTGAATTTGAATGATTTTAGTCTCATAAACACAGACTATCTTAATTTATATTTGGATGTAAAAGTTGATTATCCATACCAATTATGATAAAGGCGAAAGAGTGTCTGTGCGTTTGTACCTATGTCTGTTTCTTTGTTACTTTTCCAGGACTAAACAGCTGAACGAAAATTTAATTAGGTAGGTACCTAATTGAAACAAACGTCACATGGCGTAAACCCATCCTAATTGTATTACACAGTAGCTTTTACCCGCGGCTCCGCCCGCGTGTATGGTTATCGCGAAAAAAAAATGATAATAATTTTACTCCGATAAGGGTTAAATCGCTTTAAAACGTTGAAAGACGTGTTTCTTTATCCACGAAGCCAAATTTTCACAGATTTAACTTTCAAACTGACGAAGTGTCATACAAACTTGCTATCCATATTTTACCCCCTTAGGGGTTGATTTTTTAAGTAGGCTCGACTCGGCGCGTGAACGATATTGTGATAGGTGACAAACCCTGGATTTATTAATACGATCCTAAAACAAAGCGTCAGTCGACAGTTTGGTTGTTTCAAAACGAACCACCGCCTACAAAAGTAAAGCGATCGAGAAGCGCAGGAAAAATTCTTATCGGTAGTTTCTTCACTATGACGAGGGATCTGGTTTTAATTCCATTACGAGATCAAAGCAGCATTAACGCCGTATGGTATACCATAAGTTTTGTTTGCAATAAGGAATAAACGACCGAACACTCCGGTGTTCGGTCGTTTATTCCTTATTGGTCCGAGGAGTCCGCTCCTCGGGGTACTGCTTCACCAGGACAATACGCTCGCGCACTCAGCGCTCAAAACGAGGGGCTTCCTGGACACCACACCGGTCAGAGTCTCGGGTCATCTTCCTTACAGTCCTGATCTGGTACCCTGTGGTTTCTTTTTATTCCCTAAAGTATAAAGAGCGGTGGAAGATTTATCTGCGGTGGACTGGAAAGAAAATCGAAAATTAGTTCAGACGCATGAAACTTTGTATAGAGGCTATTGAAGAGTTTTAGAAAAAAAAAAAATTAAAATATTTTAACTATAGAAGTTTTTTAGTTTCTCAAACTTTTTGAGTGTCCCGCGTACGTATAGATATACGTGGTAGATTGGCCTTTTAGCTGTATAATAACATCAGCGTAAATGTAATTGATATTACAGATTTGGAGAAAATTTACCAAATTAACAAAAGTGCAAATTGTTACAACCATCCTTACCCATAGGGGTGGTTGTAACATTGTATTGGGAATGTTGTAACAATGTAAATAAAAATAACGTTGCTAGCATAACACAATATAATTTATTTCTAATCAACCTTTTCGGTAAAAATCAATATTTCATCGTTAATTTTGATTGCTATGAAATTGAGTGCTGCCTGTAGGGGCTGATCTTCATAAATTCTAAACGATGTCACCTTAACGTCCTAGAGACTAGCTGAAGGGGTAGATAGAATGTGTAAATAGTAAGGGGTCCAAAACCTGAGGTCATTGTGCCGTGAGTGGTATAGGAGGGTTCAAAATGGCACAAATTATGTCTTAAACTCATTTGTCACGTTCATCCCTCGTTACTTTCATGCCAGGTCTCCCCTACTCACTCTATACTGCTGTTTTTTTATAGATAATATCGCTAGTCGCTTCTCGCTGGCACAGGTGTAAAAAGATTGGAAAAGGACGTAGATATTTTTTGACGTGACAACGACTTATAATTCGATGGAGCCGGCTGAACGTACGAAAAAACATGACTCATGAGGCGTTACCTTGCTCTGAGGCGTTCCATTTAAGTGCAAGCGAGAGCGCGGAACGAGCGACATAGAGGACAATCGGCCTACGCGTTCGGCAGCGTTCGACATCTGTCTCTTTCCTACTTGAGTGAGCGATGCGTCCGCGTGGACAGCTGCTATACAATAATACATTTACATGTTTTCGTAAAAACTATGTACATTGTAAAAATAAATAAATAAAAATTGACATAATTGTATTTATGCGTACAAATAAATATACGCATAAATACAGTCAGTACATCAGTATTTTCTTATGACGTTGTCACGTTCAACTATCGTCAGTAAACCGACTTTACAGACATCAGATTTTTTTTTGTAGCAAGAAGTCGCAAAGCACAGATAGCCTTCAGTATAGACAAGTATTTTACGTCGCGTCCTAGTGTAGCAAATTTTAACGATAAATTACATTTATTAATCAAAATCCCGGGAGCAGTTCTGTTAATCGTTTCTAAGCGTTCGGATCATTCTCCACGAGATGATATGAGGATTGGGGTGAAAATGAAAAAGTACGGGGTGGCAGCGATTTAAAGGAAACACCCAAAATATAAAGATTTTTTGGAGGAACGACAATCTATTCATTCATTCTCCATAATTTTTAAGGTCTAAATAATAGCAACATTCAATTTTATCCACTATAGATAACGAATACATTGAACAAATAAATGGTTTCTGAGTTTAAAGAGTTCACAACAAATAAAGGCACATAAGGTATATTTAAAGGTAGCATAAATTTTACCTTACGCGTACAGTAAGCTCTGCCAGTGAAAGCCTCATCAAAAACCAATTCATTCAATCCATCAAAAACAGTATGTGTATTGAGGTGTATTCGGCAACATATTAGTACCATGGGGAAAAATAGGCGGGCAATAATAGCCCCTTCGTATTTCGTTTCCGCTTCAAGCATTCTGACAATAGATGCATTTATTTGTATTTCTTTTCTTTACTCCTAAGTAATGTTTGGTCAACCGTGACGTTTTCAGACTGTTATTGCACTAACGATCATTTTAGTTGAACTCTGTAATTTATGGCGCGCTTAGTAAAGCAGAGATCAAGCTGTTATCTACTTTTATACTCACCTATTTTGATGTAAGTTATAGCAGTATTTAAATCAGAGCAAGGCTACTCAACCCCACGCCTGAGGGCCTCAGTATGGCCTGTAGTTTCTTATTATAATAATTCATAATATTGTGCATCCTTTTGCACAATTCATTAACTAAAATAGGACAAAAAAATTGTTCTGAGAGACTGTCAGTGGCCCGCCAACCATGTCTAGGTCGTACGTTTGGCCCAACAGTCAAAAAAGTTGAGAGGCCCTGTATTAGAGCATTGTTTTAAAACTGCAATGAAGTAATCAAAAACAAACAAAAAAGAAAAGTATAGTTTTGAATTCAGAAACCCTCAACTTGATCTAGATTTTTTTTTCTTAATATATTTAATATACACACAACTACTTTACAATCGAAGAAGCTAGATAAAATATATATATTGAATTAATAACCAACAGTACGAGTATAATATAGGTAACAAGTTGGAATGTAGTCGAAATAAGTAAGAAATGTATCCTTGAATAAGAATGATCGTCCATTAAATATACAAGGAAAAAAGTACATTTTGTATTAAACACGCATACTTCAAAGAAAACAACTCGAGTTCCGAATTCTTCCTATTAACCTTATGTATACTGCTCGCTGGCGGTGAGACAGGCACCTGTCCCACAGCCAGCAACTATTTTATCGTTCAAGTAACGTACAATTAAATAGATGTATATTGTAGATCCCGTCTGTATAAACAAAAGAGATGCAGTATAGAGCGAGTACTCGTCGGCATCGGCAGTGTGAACGGTCAGCCATCAACTATAAATATCTGTGTCTCTTTTGTTTACACGGGATCCACATAAGTATGTACGTTTCTCACTATGTCGCCGTTAGTAGGACAGGTGCCTAAACAAGAGATACAGTATGGAGCGAGTACTCGCTGCCACAGAGAAACGACCTGCGATCAACTATTATTGTCTGTATCTCTTTTGTTTAGATACACGAGATCTACATAAGAATATGTCAATCTTGAGCGCTAAAATAGTTGATAGCTACTCACTTTCTCGCCGTTGGTGGGACATTGGCCTAAAACGAAGGCCTGCGCTATTCTTGCGAAAGTGCGCATGCCATATTAAGCTATGGCGTAATTAGCACACATAGGAAGAAAGAAATATTATTTATTATTACAGATAGGTAGAACATTACGATATAGTTAGTACTTATGCACGCATATGCACAGTTACATACTTACAAAAACACACACGAACACCTGCAAAACACTCACTTCCAGTTCTCTCTCTCTCTCTCTCTCTCTCTCTCGAATACATTCTTATGTGCATTAAAGACTACCATAACCTACCTTTCACGATTATAAAGAAGGAAGCCTGGACATCTGTCATACAGGTTTCGAACCTACTACAGACTCTAGCTCTCATAAAGGTTTTATGTTACTAAGTTGTAAGTTATTTAATATAATAAAACATGTATGTACCTTTTTGAAAGGAATAAATTATATTATTATATTACCTTATACTTTTAAACGAGCAATTCTTGTATATATTTAATTTAATTTATTAAAAAATACAACATAATAAAATATAATGTCAAAATAGATTATAATTAAAATAATAATAATATAATTATGATCCTACGAGCAATCCCACAAAGTTAAGCACTGGTGCGTCGTACTTTTCGGTATATATACCTATATATTATACTAGCAGACGCCTCGCGGTTTCACCCGCGTAGTTCCCGTTCCCGTGGGAATACAGGGATAAAAAATTGCCTATGTCACCCGGGGTTAGTGTAGCTTCACAACGACGAAAGAATTTTTCAAATCCGTCAAGTACTTTCGGAGCCTATTCAATACTTGAACAAACAATCAAATCTTTAACGGAGATAATACGATGATGGTACATGTCCTGCATACGCATCTATTAACACCAATTGTCATCATACATTTATCAATTTTAATTTAAGCTTTTGTGTACTAAAACTGAATTCAAAACTTGACATGTCGGCCTATCGCGGACTATACATAGGACTTATTTGTAAGTAAAGATTCTGCGTGATTAATAAAGTCCATTCTTTTCTTCCTTTTGATATCAGAATTAATATTTTATATTTAATTATTCGTTACAAGTACTTTGGTCAATATATGTTTTTACACATATAGTTTTTACCTTTGTTGTAAGTAGATGCTCCTACTATATTGTACCCACTATGGCTGATTTTAGTTTATCTCATGTTTCAACTTTTTGATAATACAATTTGCATAAGTCCTTTAACATGGTGTATAGTATGTTAGTCGCAGCACCTTACCACCATATCAAGTTTATAAACATCCAAACATTATAAAATTTGCAATTTGAAAAGAGTGGCCGCAAGTTTTTATTGCCGGGTTCTTTTCTCCGGCTTAACCTATTGTACATGTAGAATCCCGACGTATCACAAGAGTTGTTTTGCATCCTAAGTGAATAAAGAATTTTGAATTTGAATTTGACTACGGAAGAGATAAAGATAAATTTAACGCCTCTCTGAATAGGTCAGAATAGCAAAATAAAACTGACTAGTAAAATTAAATCTAACATGTTCATATACATGTATTCTAAGACGTTGCCTTGAAAATTTCTAGACTGAACTCAACCTCACTCAGAAAAAATCTGTATTCTTAGTTGCAAAAAATCTCCTCGATTTACTATCAGTCGAAACAATTGTCAACATTAGAGGTGAGGAAACAATTCAAGTGTGAGCATGAGTTTAACATTCAAGTTACGTTGGGACCTACCCTAAACCTGAGTCGAGGAATTATCAAGGTCAGTGTTTTTTGGCTTGGTTAAACACGATAATCTCAGAAATTACTAGTTCGAATTAAAAAAATGTTTTAATGTTGGATAGCCTATTTATCGAGAATGGCTATAGGCTGTAAAACATCACACTACGACCAATAGGAGCGGCGCATCAATGAAAAATGTTGCAATAACGGGGAAAATTGGCGCAAACGAAGTTGCGCGGGGCAGCTAATCCTTTAGACGTGTACGTAAAACCTGTACCCATGTAAGGAAAAAGAACAATAATGAAAGAAAATGGGAAATACTAGCAATTTTCCATCAACTCTGTGGTGTGTCACGATGAGGATATTAACTATCCTGCATAGTGGATATATTTACTTCCAGTGTACCGCTGATAACGTCCAACTTTCCGTTCTATTTAAAACGTTTGCAATTTCCCGTAACTTCACGGTGTTAATTTATCCATAGGCACTTCCTACTGATATTATAGGTAAATCCGAAAGTTCGTGTTACTTTCACGCAAGCATTTTCCTAGTTCTGTGTTGACCCATAAAACTAGTCAACAAAAATATACTTTTAGTATGTAACAAGAAAACTTTTAACTAATTATGTTTAATTATGTATTACGGCCAAGTCAAACATTTTGAATACGGTTGTAGAGAAGTGACTAGGATTCATGCAGAACGCTATACGTTATGATGACAACAGCGCTATATTAGGGTAGGGCGTGTAGAGTTAGCAGCTTGGTTTTCCATAACGTCTAATAACTTTGTTTAGAGTGGTAGCAATATGTACAACTACCGCATCAATTCACATTAATATGTTTTTGGTGGGATATAATTTATTTTTGTAAGTTACATAGATTTTATTACCCATTATTTTATTTTCTTTTCCTCTTTAGGTTGTTATTTATTGCACATTAGCGCACTCACTTTTTCTGCTTGTTAGACCCTCTGCGGACTATAAACTTTTCGTCGGCCGCTAGTTTGGTAGGGTTGTAGAAATCAGTATAAGCATGTATGGAACTGCGCACATTACACCAATTTGTTATCGGTCGGTATTTGGTATAAAACCGAACCCGATCAAACTATCGGTCAATTAAAAAGTTTGTAGTCTGCGGGGCCTCCAACTTACACGTCTACCTAACACCAAATAATATTTTTAAAACGGTAGTATTATCAGCAAGATAAAGTAAACACCACTGAAAAAATAAAATCATGTTAGATATCTACGTACTGCATTTACACATTATAAACAATTATCAAGATCTACATACTTGAAGCACAAAAAATATCTTGTGAAGCAACCAAACCGCTACCAATCTTTGAATGCGCTGAACCCAGAAATCACTGTTCTTACGCACTCGTTTAATATTAAAAAATAAACAATAACATCGTTATTGAAAAATGTGTTATTCTTTATCAACATTGCACCTGACCATTTTCATAGACTAACTAGCTAACCGCGCAACTTCGTTTCCGTTACTTTTCCCCATTTTCGCAACATTTTTCATTGTATTTAATTGTTTTTCATCAAGTATATTAAACTTTGAAACTTGGCATGTTTAATAAGTCCTGTATTGACATCATATACTGAGAATTTGGACTTTCTAGCTCTGTCCAGTCAAAATCTATAGGGGTACAAAATACGACAAAGTGTTTCGAGAAAAGGCAGGTAGTGCCCTGCACACTGACCTATATACTAGTAGGCTGGACAGGCAATCGGCGACAACAGCACTTCTTTATAAATGTGAATCCTTCTATTCGGCTTAAATTGCTGTCACTTTGTAGTGTAGAGGTCAGTGGCACTGCGCTTTTGCTGTCTCGTCTTGGCTTTAATTACGGGATAATGTAGGTAATAATAAACAAAGATACGATTATTTTTCCGAATATTGCTTCAGGGACGTCTCGTTATAATTTCCAACAGTAATCTGCAACTTGCCTAGATATTCTTTTTTCTATTGTAGAAATATCCTGACGGAGTCGTCGCTGATGGTGCTAACATTTTTAGGAAATAAGTCTAAATGGGAATGAAGTGTATTCCGAAATCCTTATATGCAGTTATCAGCTCCTCGACAATTGTTTTATTGTCGTTTCAAAAGTGATTTCTGAAAAAAAATTAATTCACTTTCATTAAAGATTTACAAGATTTTTCGAGACCATTAAGAGAGATAATATTTCATCTTTCTTTAATTGTCTGATTTAAGGACCTACAAATACACCGTTTTAAAATTTTTGGGTTTGGGAAATTCAAAATTCGGGAAACAATCAGGATGAATGGTTCGTGAGTTCCATCTACGACATAGGTTTTTCAAAAGTCAAAGATCGAGATCTTTTTGTTCATCCAGTACGATGCTCACACATGTAACACAACGCAGATGTAAGGAACTTATGCTTTGTGTTGTAATAAAATAAAGGCTAAAATAAACGTCCTATACATATTCATATACGGTTACTAACGGAGTAAAATTTCTCCATTGAGATTTAAAAATAATTTCGCCACGAATATAATACAACCTATTGGCATAATTTTAATATTTTCTCGACTTATTTACTAACCATTTAACACAACTAACAAAAGACAACGACCCTAATACCATAACACAAAATACCCCGTATTAAAAAGCGCAAGTAAATGCAATATTCGTTTTATCCGAAAGTAGCTGTAACACAAAAACAAGACCTAATCAAATCGAAATAAGGGGCTTGTATTGAGGTTAGGTAGATATTTGAAAATTGGTCAGCACCTTTCTAGTTACATATTTTTGTTGAATAGTGTAATCGACCAGCCCAGGTTAATAAAGGCCTCCTTAACTATTTCGCCTTTTCAAAAAAAAAAATATATATTCACTAAGGATGCAAAACAACTCTTGATACGTCGGGATTCTACATGTACATGTAATGCCAAGTTCGCAAACAATAGGTAAAGCCGGAGAAAAGAACCTGGCAATAAAATCTCGCGGCCACTTTTTTCAAATCGCCAATTTTACAATGATAAACTTGATATGGGAGTAAGGTGCAGCGACATGCGACTGAACTTTTCGGTAATCTGTCTATATGACAGTGCACAAGTCTGTAGAGTAAGGGTACACATAAGTGCACTCTATTCGCTTAGGTCCTTTCACACGTGTGAACAGAACCTTGGTGTCATAGTCTGATGGGATCGTACACAAATAAAGAGATATTAGGCATAGAATCATTGCCGTGTGGTGCCGGCTTAAGAATAGTACCACCCCATCTCTACCCGTGGGTGTCGTCAAGGCGACTAAGGGATTTCACCCCGGAGGACGGGCAGCAGCGTCCTCTGCGTACTTAAAGCCTTACTGCGATCGCCAACCCGCTCGCCAAGCGTGGCGATTATGGCAATAACCCCCAGGATCTACATACTAGTAGGTTCTACTGGGGAGACCCGTGCCCAGCAGTGGGCCATCATCTGGGTTGATATGTAGGCATAGAATAGACGGCTTAATATGCTCTTTGAGACACGGAGGGTGTAATTTTTTTATAAAACGGTCATCCGACATTAGTAATGTAAGCAACGTTACCTACTACTGTGACGTATTACATACACGGGCAAGTAAAAATTAGTATAAAATTTTAAACTACTAGCTGACCCGCGCAATTTTGTCTGCGTCAATTTTTCAGTTTTTTTCATTGCTGCTCTGCTCCTATTGTTCGTAGCGTGATGTTATATAGCCTATAGAATTTCCGGATAAATGGGCTAACCAACAGTAAAAGATTTTTAAATTCGAATCAGTAGTTTTTGAGATTATAACGTTCAAGCAAACAAACTCTTCACCTTTATAATAATAATATTGAAGAGCTAAAAGTTATTACCAAATTGTTACATTTCGTACCTTATATAATGTAACCCTCTTACGTCATGTCGTCCATATTTTTAACATATATTTTCTTAAGCCTCTTATTATGGGTTATCAATTTTAATGCTGATTCGTCAATCTCGCAAATGGGATATGTTATTATTGAAAACGTATGCATATTGTACAAGATGTTTCCCATCAAACCATAATTTCGTTGAAACCTTATTATTTTATAATGTCGTTAGACTCCCTCTCCCTCCCAATCTCACATTAATATCGACTCGTTCCAGATTCATTAATTTTCTGTAAGAGGATCTGATGCATTAAAAGCGTACAACGTACAGTGGTAACATATTGTCCTTCAACTAAGAAAAAGTGACAGTGTAATATTCTAGTGCGACTAGAGTATTACGCTGACACTTTTTTACCCATCAATTCTCCTCTACCCCAAGTTATATGTTCACACGACAAGTGGACATCACTACATAGTATAAAACAAAGTCGCTTTCTCTCTCCCTATATCCCAATGTATGCTTAAATCTTTTAAACTACGGAACGGATTTTGATGCGGTTTAAAATAGATAGAGTGATTGAAGAGGAAGGTTTATATGTATAATAACATCCATTAAATAGTGGAGAAATAAGGAGCGGAGCAGCAATAAGAGGGGAAAATTTACGCAGACGAAGTTGCGCGGGTCAGCTAGTTTTAATATAAAACTTCTTTAAGCTTCTTAATTAACAAACAAAGGGATAAAAACGAAATTAAAAAAAATGTGGATTCATAGATGGGTGATCGTTTTCGACAAACGACACACCCTTCTGTGCCTCGGTCTTGCGCCTAATCTCTCTCTCTCTCTCCCGTCCCAGGAGATTACGAGAGTGCTATGCCACAATTAAGGCAATAAGATATTTAATAAACTTAATGTTGTGGGCATAACCGGACCCGGGGATACAGTTATATCTACAATTCGTCAGCAACAATAGAATTTCCTCGCAGCGGACGTTATTGGCTAAGATTTTCGGGGGTGTAATAACCGACTACGAGACCGTGTTGACCTAATTCCTTCAATAGACCGTAATTATAATTCAATAAATACAAGGAGTCAGCAACAATCGCAACTTTTTAATTTAACTGTATAATTAAATTTATTTTGAAATAATTAGCTATAAAATTGGTGTTACTAATTATGTGCCTGCTAAAGAACGAATTCTGAGAAAACACTCAAGCAAAGTTATAAATAAAAATCCTGTTGATCTTATAAGGGCCTAGTCCCAAAACGACTCTTCCACAGAATGTCTTTTTCACAAAATGTAACTTTCCCAAAATGGTTATCTGTAACTTACAATAAAATATAACATTTTAAATAAAAATATTTTCTTGATTATATAATAATTACTAATATTTATATTGATTAATTTTATGAAACAAAAAACCACGAAACTAATGTTTCTTAAATTTTTCATGTTTTAATGATTTTTCTTTAAAGTATTGTATTTTATTCTGAGTTACAGAGAGACATTTAAAGAAAGATACGTTTTGCGACTAAGCGGCATTCTGCGATAGAGGGATTTGAAGCCATATTTTGCGAAAAAGACATTAAGCTACTAAGCCCTTTTAAGATAAAGTACCTTTTTACCCGACCATTTCGATCGTACTTCAACGGCGATGGTGAAAGCGAACATTAAATCACACGAGTATCTCATCCTGGTGCAAAACTTTACTCCAACCGCATTGATGTCGATTTTCGTGGTAAAAACTATGCCATGTCCTCGAAGTCAAACCATCTTCATGCCCAATTTCATCTGAATCTGTCCAACGGTTTCAGCGTAAAAACTCAACAGACAGACAGAGTAACTTTACATAGTGAAGAGAACTAAATACAAATATAGTGATATTTGTGTTTAGTTCTCTTCACTGTGTAATGTGTTTAAAGATTAATTGTTTATTTGATTAGCGAATCAAATAAACAAGTGTTTTATTAAGTGTCTTTATTAAAATACTTACCCTGAAATAATAGGAAAGGAAGAATCCACACGAAGTCACGTACAACAATAATGAGTTGTCCATATCGCTCGCTATGTCGTGGGGAACCAATAAAATAATAATAACGTATTATTACAGTTAAATTAACAAAGACCCCTAGGAGGTCGATTGACTCACCGCGAGCGTTTGCACCGCCCGGGCTTTGGGCATGACCCCGATATAACTTAAGTTACGAAGCAACAAATATTCGGTACCACTGCCACCACAGTTTTTGTCGGAAGGAAATTATTGACCGTGATTTTATGCTTCATTTTTCATTTCTGGTAACCGACGACATTCGCATTTCATTCGCTTGATGAAATATAAGAAAACACATTTGGTTATAAGTAGTAACAGTTTTATTATTGAGAGCTGAGATGATTTTGTGTAAACGGTCTCGAATCTAAGTAAGTTGTGGGTACTACACTCAGACAGGCACGCAAACACTTGTTTCATCGAACCTATTGTTCAAAATCGTGAAGAAACTAGAATATCCTAGAACCAAAAATATTAGACCTGCGTATTGCATTACGGTCCGTAAACACTTGAAATAATAACACAGGACTTTTGATAATTAAATCCTCCCCTCGGTCCAATATAAACATTCCAGACCAGTTTTAAAATTCCCTGCAAAGTAGGTAAGTTTTCTTTTAAGGAGTTGCATTACACCAATATTTAAACGGCGGCATGGCTTCGGCATAATATTCGATTATCGATTCCTCCGACACAAATCTTCATAACTTTCAATTGAAATATAAGCCGCTCCTTATCATCTAAGTGGGTGTAATGAAATTGGAATTTATTCATATCGTAGGTATAACATTTTCATATCAACAAAACTTTACTATTTATAGATTGTTCTTGTACTATATTATATTGTCGACATAATAAAACATTTGTACAAATCATGTATGGGAAATGTATACAAAATTATCTCTCCAAGGAAAAATGTATACGCTACTCAAAATAATAACGATGAAGTACGTTTGATTATTTTATTTATTTCTTCTCTGTATCTCAGTCTGTATTAATGAATAGGTTTTTAAGTTGCTTTAAAGTTATTTCATTTTTAATGTTCCTTAACTAAAATGGCAAAATGGAATCCTTATAGCTTCGCCATGTCCGTCCGTCTTTCCGTCCGCTGAGTGCTAGATGGCGATAATTTTGCGTCAATACACATATTACTTAAACCGACAAAGTGAAAAAATAAAATCTTTAAAAAAATATTTTTTTTAGAGTACTTCCCTGATATGTAAACTGAAAATGGGATTTGTTTTCTCACCTATCCTATCGTCCGACCATTTTTAGATTTAGGGATCCGTTTGTGAAATATTAAGATTTGAAGTGCAATTTTTTGTTGGATTCAAGTATTCTCCCCCCCCCCCTGCCAGCTAAATGGTTGACGTTGGGTATGTGAAAAAAAAATCACGGTAGGTAGTTGTATTTAAACCGAAATGAAAAGGAAAACTATCACAGCTATGTAGGCTATTTTATGATTATGTTTTATTACTAACATTAGTCTTTAAGGTATTTGTTATGTTTCAATATTGTTTTACTAACACTAAATGGATCAATGGTCTGATTAAATGATATTATATTATTATTATTATTATTATTATGCAAGTTTACGAGTAACAGCTGATCAAATAAGAAGTTACAAAATTATCGTACAAATGCCATTTATAATTATTATTAAGCAGGTACCTATAACGTTGTAAGTTTGAAGCAAAAACAACAGGAAACCTACTTCTTAAGCTGCATTTGGACTACGGAACCTAACATTGTGCCTGGCTTGACATGCACTTGCCCAGTTTTAATTCTCAAGAGTTTATGAAAAATGTACTGTGCATTCTGATCACATTAGGTGTCCCTTAAATAATCATTCTCTGTTTTTTTTAAAGGACTTTGATTTCATCACTGAAGCAAACTTATTCACATGAAAAGGAACATTAGCATGCACTCACGGTCCGATTTTGAATTCCCTTTACACATTGCCATTACTTTCCTCTTCCCTATTTATACCAAAAAGTATTTCCTCAGAAATCGCTTACCCTATTTTAGTGTATTAGGGTATATTTATTTAATTGCCATTAATCTAAATTAAATAATTTCATTTTGTAAGTCTGGATCTGATCGCATAGTTTTGTGCTAAAAAGCAAAATTAGTAATAAATTGACGTTGAAAAATTTTTTTTTTCAAATTGTGTATAATTTTATAAAATTGTTTCAGATGAATTTCAATCCAATCACGTCGTTTCTCTTCACGCTGGATTTCTTCATCATAGTGCTAAATGTAAGTACCTACTTATTTAATCTAATCGCTATGTTTAAAGTTCTATAAGGTTCAGACCGGTCTTATTCTTATGGAATCTTCATATCTCATTCAGATTCAGAAAAGCCCAGAAGAATTAATATATTAAAAAAACATTAAAACTTCCAAGTCGTACTACAATTAAAAATCTATTTTCCTGAAGAACCATAACATGAAGAAATAAAATGATTGAAAAATAAGCAAAGCCTATTTTTCAATAATATAATATTAAGACCGGCCGTTAGACATTATGCTGACGAACTAACATTATAACCTTTTTATTACTTAATAAATCAATCATTCGAAGAAAGCACGTTTTCAGAATTACTCGTACTAAAAAAAGCACTAATAAAGCCCATACATAAAAATAATAACAAAACAGATCCGAACAACTATCGCCCTATTGCCCTGTTGCCAATAGATTGTCTAAAATATTCGAAAGGACAATGTGTACCTGTGTCTATTCCTTTTGTGAAAAATTCAATATATTTGGTTTGGTAAGTGTCAAAACGGGTTTCGCAAGAACCAATTTAATAAATAACAGATTATTTGCAGTGGGAATATTAGACATGACAAAAGTACAATAGAACATACTATTGGATAAACTACATAACATAAGAATTCGAGTAAAGCTCACGATAGCTTCAAATCGTACTTGAAAAACAGAGAAATCACGTAGGAATAGAATTTCACAACAGCAATACAAAAGAAATTCAAAAAATACGCGTTGGTAAGAAGTTCAGAAAAAAATACATATACCTAATATATAAATGCCCTCCCAAAAAATATTGAGAAGCCGTGTACTGTGTTTGCAGACGACATTTCTTTGCTCATATCCTGTAAAACTACACTGAACGAAGAATTAAACACCATCCTTAATAAAACATCACATTGGTTAGATAATGATAACTTAGAAGTCAACCTCTCCTAAACTAAAATTATTACCTTCCATCCGCATCAGAAAACGCCACTTAAAATTGATTTTACCATTAATAAAATCAAAATAGATTCAGTCAATAAATTTACTTTGCTAGGCTTAAACATAGACTCTAACATAAATTGGAAATTGCTTATACAAAAAACAAGTTCGAAAATTTCAAAATTCCAAACACTGAGACCGCCCTCGTCTCCTAGATAGTAGGAGACGAGGGCTACTATCTAGAGACTAGGACTATTCGTACGCATATGCATGGCTCAGTTACGGTATAATTCTATGGAGGAATAGCATTGATGCGCCCATGCTGTTTATATTACAAAAATGTAATAAGAATAATAGCAAACATTGTGGTAACAGACAGCTGTAAGCCCAATTTCAAGGAACACAACATTTTAACCCCCTCCTTCCATTATACATCTTAGAAGTATGTAAATTCGTACGCAAATATAGGCGCAAAAGGACGAACAGCAAAGCAAATATGCACTACGCCGCCGCGCGCCGTAGTGATCTTATAAGTCTACCTTCTTCTAACTTGCACATGTACTCAAGTACGCACGTCATGTCATTAAAAATATATAACAAAAAAATCAGAAAAGTGTTTAGGAATTTAAAAAAAATTAAAAAATCTCTTAACAGAAAACTGTTATCTATATATATTAAATTCAAAGCCCTGTCTGACTGAGTGATGGATCAACGCACAAACGTACAACGCCTAAACCATTGATCGTAGAGACGTTTCGAGGACACGTTCCTTACGTACGAAACACGTGTATTTTTATTTGGTCAACCACAAAGTCAAAAACCTATATTTTTTACAGATCTATTTTCAAAACTGACGGAGTTTCATATCAACTTACAACCCCTGTTTTACCCTTTTAGGGGTTAATTTTCGAAAAACGCTAACGCGTCATTCAGTCAGTCAGCCAGTCAGGACAAAGAATTTTATATAAATAGATACTAGCACAGTAGCATATATTAACTAATACAAAATGTGAAATAATTATGGGTTTGTGGTAGTCTATGGATTGGAATTACAACTTGAACTCATAGCGAGTTCAAAACGTTGTCCGCCTTCAATACTGTCATCAGTTATGAACTTTAGCATACGACTCGGCTCCAACTGCATAGAACCGAACGTCTGGTCGCAACAGAGGGCAGCACTTGGGCTTAAGTATCTTGGACTGTCGAGTGGTGAAGTGACGGTTTCATAATCGCGGGGCACAGAACTTGGAGCGTGTTTTCACATAGGTAGGGCACAATTCTACTATGATTGGGTCTTCGATGGATTCAAAATTATAACTTGAACTTATAGCGAGTTCAAATGTTGTCTGCGTCATTTAAGAACTTTGGCATATGACTTGGCTCTGACTTTATAGACCCGACTGTCTGGTCATAATAGAGGGTAGCACCGGGATGTAAGTATCTTGGGGTGGCGAGTGGTAAGGCGACCGTTTCATCATTACCGGGCACAGAGCTCGGAGCGTGTTTTCACATAGTTACGACATTCAAAATGACAGTTCTACTCCTGAATATGAAAAGCTCTGACGATCGATGGGCCGGTTAAGGCAAGATAGATTTGAGGGTCCTGTCAGACACTAGGTGTTCCACTTTCACAAGACAATTTAGGCAAGCAATCACAAGTAATCAAATCAATAAAAAACATCAGCACCACAGTGCTCTTCACCCTAAGCTGCCTAAAGATTTTGTATACTTCTATAACCCTTATGAGTGTATGAGTCACAAGGATTTCACAAACTAATCTATGGCTTATGCAGTTATAGCCAGTGATTTGCACCTGACTCCAATAAATGCTAAAGAAATATTGAATCAGCAATTCAGGCAAAAAAATAATTTACGTCTGTTTACTCATGAGTATCTTAACTCCAAACTGTGATTTACTACTTATACTTTTTTAATTTGTATTTCTTTCTTTGTACATTTGTAATAGTTTAATTGAAACCAAGATTAACCTTAAAAAATAATGTATTTTGCCTAGTTCTTACTACAATAGATGTAAAAGAGGACTGTCTCCTGTAATACAGTCAAAGACTAATACAGAACCCAGGTTTCCGATTAATTTACTGTAAATGTGTATTTGCCAATAAAAGGTTACTATAATTATTATTACGCGTACGTAGTGTCTATTTTTTTCCGTCACTCGAAAAGCCTGCAGACCCCTATATTAGTGTATAACTTTAAACCAGGATGTTCCCGTCACAATCTACAACTAAAGAAAAATGAAAGTGACCAGCGCCATCGATTAGAATGTTCAATTGCTTGGTCGCAATAACCGACATCCACGCGGGCGGAGCCGCGGTTATAAGCTAGTAATATATACAGGTATATCTAAAGTTGAGATATTAAACTCAGTGTGCTTATGACTTAGCTGAAACATAGCTTAAGTTAATCTTAACATAAAAACTAGACAAAGATTTTCAAAACTATTGGTCTTAGCGCAAAATTAACATCGTCTGAGATTAGCATAATTAAGCTTTGTCAAGTTCTTTTGTTAAGTTTTACCTAAGCTAAGGTTCGGTTCATACTAAGTACTCTCTTTTTCTGTTTTAAAATAATATTTTTTATCCTCTAAATCGAACAGTTATGAACACATTAAGTACTTATATTATTGATTAAATTCAATAACTACCCAGTTTCTCTTTCAGTTTGAGGGTGCGATAGACGTAATTGAAATTGGGGCAGTTTGGAACTGATCGGTTACCGATTGCCAAAAGCAGAACCCCCATTAGTTACGAGTATAATCGGGTTAAATAATACTAACTTATGGTCCTTGTGATTTTGCACATACGGCGTGGGCACATGTCCCTTATTACCGTTATTACTCATCCTACAATCAATTAAACGTTTGATTTGTCTGGATCTGCAAATATTAAGATATTACAGTAAATGAGCTAGTCATTATGAATAATGACTAAATAGCTACTAAGCCATTTAGTCATTATTCATAAACAATCACAACATTAACATGAAACACAAGAAATATGATAAATTAATTATTTGAACTAGCTATATTTATAACTAGCAGACGCCTCGCGGTTTCACCCACGTAGTTCCCGTTCCCGTGAGAATACATGGATAAAAAATTGCCTATATCACCAGGGGTTAGTGTAGCTTCACAAAAAATGAAAGAATTTTTCAAATCCGTCCAGTAGTTTCGGAGCCTATTCAATACAAACAAACAATCAAATCTTTCCTTTTTATAATATAATATTATATTAGTATAGATAGATAGTTGATCTTAGGAATAGTAATAAATACAGTGTGTAACAAAAAGGTATGGTCAGATTAAAAGGTTCTTTACATAAGTACACATATCAGCCTGATTTAATTAAAATCTAAGTAGGTACTCAACTTAAAATTTAGTGATAATTTTTCAACTATATTTTGTTTATTACTGTTCAACACAGTAGGACGTAGAACGGGAGTGTAGGACCAGGGAAAGTGCAATTCTAGATAATGTCATACTCAAAAACGAAACGCTCTAACTATGCAATCATTATGAAGATAGGTAATATTTGGTTCTGATGAGTCCTTGAAACATTGACGATTGAACAACGTTACCACTGTCGGTCCATTGGTGGGCGACCGTTTTCTGCAAATGTCACTTAGTGATTCTAAGATAACGCTAAGCCGTCAGCTCTGTTTCTAATCTCTCCCCGGTCATGTCACGGTTTCATTCCATATTACTATAAAAGCGTACATGGTTGTGCCCCTTGTTCGCTTTAGGACAGATTTGCTATAAGACAGATTCGCTTTACAGTAGAAATTATACAGTCGTGTTAAAGCAATATACAAGTATCTCCTTGAATTGATTTCTGATGAAAATGTCCGCCGTGACCAATATCGGTTAGGACAACATTATAATTATTGTTTGATTGGGCTAGTTCATGAAATCATGCTCGAATCTCACTGAAAGGTATCGAGTAGCCACTTCTGGTAGGGTACTTACACCCTCCTCAAAATAATACGATAGTAGTACGAGGTGAACCCATTATAATTTATTACTGTTCCTACTATGATATGTTATCTAACTTATGCTATCAACGGCGCAACCGGTATTCTTCGGGATTTTCGGGTGGGGTAATCCCAGTATAGGCTAAATAATACCGGTCAAGCCTGGGAACCATGTCGCGAGCGCTGTTGTATAAAGTTTACCTTCTTTCTTACCTTTTTCGATATTTCGCGCCTCGAGTGCTGCTGTCTATAAAAAATTCTTAACTAAATTCATAAAACACTCTGTGCATTCCTCGGAATTTTCTCTTTGGCGGGATTTAGCCTCATTCCGTTCAGAAGAAAACTTCAAATTTTTGCTAGCTAAGAAGTAAACGTTTTAGTTAAAATAGGTAAAAAGTATTGTAATTTTAAAAATTTAGTGAAACCCATTGTATTTCTTTAATTTATTTATAACTAGTTAACCCGCGCAACATCGTTTGCGTTATTTTTCCCTATTTTCGCAACATTTTTCATTGATACCCTGCTTCCCGTACCTACCCGTAAACCTTCGTGGGCTCATGCACAACACTTTGCTGAAGATCATCACATGATCAAATGCATAGTTTACGATTCTATAAAGGACATACAGACAAACAATTATTGTTATATATATTGACTAGCTAAGCCGCGCAACTTCGTTAGCTTTATTTTTCCCCATTTTTGCAATTTTTTTCATTGATGCCCCACTGCCATACGCCATACAGACAAACATTCATTTTAATTTAAATAGATAACATGAATTACAGTTTCCTGCAAATTGGAATCCAATTTTCGTAAAACATTCTGAAGGAGATAAAATCCATCTATAACCGAATACATTATACTTATTGCTATATCGTACATTGACTTAACTGTCATGTTTCGTTTGCAAAAGACATGCATGTTTAAAAGTGTAATTGTTTAAGAACTTACAGACTTTTATAATAAATGTTATGTTAGTCTTCTGTAAAAATTGACACATTTGTTGAATAGCAGTTATTCAACAAGTGTGTCAATTTTTACAGAAAACTCAACAAACAATGTCAGCTGCTGAGATTGTTTGTATGAAAACTAAATAAAAACTGGCTTTAGTTTTTTGGTTACTAATAATAAAAAAAAGTGTTTTAAGGTCTGTTATTTCTAACGTATAAAGTGCTACTAATTAGACAAACCTAATTGTTTTTATTTGATGGAGTAACCTATAAGTAATCTTAAATTTAAAGTAAACGAACAACACGTTTCATAAATTTTATACCATACCCAGAACCCAAAACAACATAACAGGCAGGGGTTAATTTATTATCCCTAATGCATGCAACATGTTACTTTACATATACGCTATTAATTTGGAGCGAATGTTCAAAAACAAAGAGAATAATTTCACATTGTTAACCTGCAAGTTAGGAGTCCGTTAATTCTGCCCCCTCTACAATAAGGGTTTTGCCATAATTACCAAGGGAAGTGGTGGACAGATTTTAAACTGGTGTACCTACTCTTGGTAGATTTCAATAGTCCAGTAAGCGGCGGTAGTACAATAAGTGTAAATAAACATCGGTCTCGCAATCGTGAGGTCGCGGGTTCGAACCCCCGTCATGAGAACGGTTCACACTTGACCAGTGAGATTAGCTAGGAGGGAGGGGGTCAAGCCAAAGCTCACGATATCTAAGCACTTTGGATTTGTTTACGCAAACTAAGTTAACTTGTGGAGCAGTTTACGTACCTAACGTTATTTATTTTCGTCCAGTGACATATGGTTGACCTTTAATGAAACATTAAAATTAACGCGTCGCACGACCGCTAATTATAGGGGTTACCTTCCGATTTCGATTTTCAGCGTGAGTCTTAAAGGGTATCTATACTTGAACTTATAAAAAGAATATAAATAAATCGTTTTATATTTATGCTATTGCTTAAGCTTTAAATTATCTTTCGTTAATTTTAGTTTTAATAGGTTTTAGTTTTAATATATCAGACACGGAGAAACTCACATGATGCCAAAAGATGACAATACAGATGATTCGTTAAAATAACGCCCTGTTACTTGTTTCCAAAATACTTACTGCATGTATAAGCTAGCCTATTTCAACAACAAAAAGGAGGCAGGAAAAATAGTCAAGGACGTAAAGAGCTACTTAACATAGATGCAATAACTATTAATGAAGCGTTCCACAAAAAGTTAGATATCCACAGTATGTTTATAGATTATCGTAAGGCCTTTGACTCGGTACCACAGTTGGCTATTTTTTATCATCAACTTTTACAAAATTAATCCTACTACCATAACAACTGGCCTATTGGTCTAGTGGTTAGTGACTCTGACTGCTAAGCCGGAGGTAGTGGGTTCGATCCCCACCCTGGATAAAACTTTGCGTGATGAGCACAATGGTTTATGTGTACTTTATAGGTCATAGGTCTGGGTGTAATTTATTTATAATAATGTATGTATGTATTTCGATTTTTTTATATATGTGTATCAGTTGTCTGGTTGCCAGAAAACAAGCTCTGCTTAGTTTGGGATCAGATGACGTTTTGTGAATCATTCATGAAAAACTGGTGTCGACAATAACTACTGAACCTATTCAGATCCAACGAGGTCAATATATCAAGTAGACGAACTTAGCCCACTCTGGTTCTGTCTAGCACTTAGGTAACCCATTTTCTACTCTTCTTAATAATAGTATTTCTGGATATAATTAAGTAACTAATAATAGTCAATTCTCACTCACACACATCTTTTCCTAATAAAAGATATTAATCCAGAAGCTCTCTAAATATATTTGTATAGAACTCGGAATCGATAAATGTAACATTTTGTCAATAAATAAGGGTAAATTTGAAAGTAAGAGATATATTTTGGAAACAGGACTTACAAATATCTAGGTTTCCGACAGTCCAGTAATTTTTTTCAAAAGGAAACGAATGCGGAGCTAACAAAGAAACTAAAAATTTAATTTTAAAAACGCAATTAAACTCAAAGAACATAATTAAAGCCATCAATTTTTTTGCTATTCCTATACAAACTTACTCTATTGATATCATAAATTGGTCTCAGACAGATTTGAAGAACTTTCAACAAAACCATAAGCACTCACATGATGAAACAACGTAAGCATCACCCAAAATCATCGATAGAGAGACTTACACTACCTCGCAAAGTAGGCGAAAGAGGTTTAATAGATACACAAAACTTACACAATAAACTGATAAGCACACCAAGGCACTACTTTCACACTAAAGCACATGATCCGTTACTTTATTAAATTATCATACATATACATAGATATGAAGCTCACACCACTTAACTTATGCGACACACAAATACAACCCAATGAATCTATCTTACGTACACTCAATCAATACGTCTATTACAAACAGCTAGAAATTCCTAATACTTGCCGCATTACTCGAAAGTTCCCCACATCATCACATCTTTGTCATCAACATATTCCATTAAACGAGTCATGATGGCTTATGGGAGTTAAACAAAGAAAAATAATAATAAAACATCTTTATTCACTTAGAAAGCAATTACTACATTTGCGCAAAGCCGATTCTACATGTACATGTAATGCCTGTTCGCAAACAATAGGTAAAGCTGGAGAAAATAACGAGGCAATAAAAACTCGCGGTCACTCTTTTCAAATTGTCAATCTTTGTTTATAAACTGTATATGTGCTTGAATATTGGCTAAATTAGGTACTGCTAATTAATGAAAAAGTGTAAATGTTTTGCAAATTAATTTATCACGCTGAATCTTTACTTACAAAAGCAAATCGTTTTCTTAACTAATATTTTCCTGGTAAAAAGAAAACCCAAAAATGCTAAATAGTGGCGTATAAAAATATTATTATATTTTTTTATATTTCTTTTCGTAATGTAGTAAAACAGTAGGTAATCTTTATATAGATTACAGTGTAGGTGAACTCTATGTTTGTTTCTGCTAAAAACTTTTTTGAACAAAAAGTCAAACACAGACATTGAAGGTGCCTAGGAAGAGGGTTCACTAGGAAGAGAATGCCTTTCTAGTCAGAATCAACCAAACCTGCCTTCTTATTCCAAAGACTTGGAAATAAGTTGAATAATAGTTGTTTTTTTTCATTATTCAACTTTAAACACAAAAAGAGTGTAATCAATCGATATTTCGCCCACATTCCCATTTAATACGTTCATACAATGTTCATTCAATCAGAATGAACGTTTCATATAGATACTTACTTACAAATATAAATAGGCAGGACCATCGACTGACTCGGTTGAAGTGGTGAACACTTCAATCGAGTCAACAGTTGTTCCAATTATAACAAAACTGTACACCTTGCGTAAACGTGACGTTAATTACTTACATACCTACATTATCGTTAATTCATAAAATGATACGGCATTGTTTGACAACCTTTTTGTGGAAATGTTTATTTTACGAGTAATTAATAAAGTACTGTGATCCAATAACATTCGTCTAATGTTGTGTTTTAGTCCCCCTGATATAGAAGGTACGTAATTGTCAATGTCGCCATCTTTCTCTTGTCATTCTGTTTTACTGTTTCCTTTTGTTTATGTACCTAATATCCAAATTTACCTTTCCAAGTACTGTTATAGAATCTACCCAGTAATTTGATTTAATTTCTGGTTTTGATATATCCTATTTATATTTGTAAGTATATGAAATGTTCATTCTGCTTGAAGGAACGTTTTCTAAACGTATTAAGGCCGTACTCTGACCAAATAATCTTGAGCATTCGTTCCCTCTTCGCCGCACCGTAGCGGTAGCGCTCAGTTTTTGGAATAAAATAATAAAAATATTTGGTCGTTTGAAAAAAATGTTTTTAGGATAATGTTTTTTATTAAATTGTCTATCCTTAGTGTAATTAGCAAATCAAAGAAAATGATACTTTACGAGGAGATGCATTTTATCAATAATAATTTCACATTTCTGTGGTTTCGTTGTGAGGAGATTAAATAAACATTATACTCCTTTAACAAAATCTACAATTTTGGAGTCAAAATTATGTAGAAATTTAATGTATTTTTATTAGTTGATATTTCTTTTTAGCAGAGCAGATTTTTGAAAACGTTTCGGAGTTGTAAAGACCATTTTTAGACTTCGTCGGATCCGTTTGTGAAATATTAAGCTTTAAATTGCAAATATTGTGTGTCAAGTGTTCAAGTGAATGTCCCCTCCCCTGCAACATCGATCGGTGGGAAAAGGTGTCTTCTAGTAGCCGCTGTTTACTTTAATAGCTAAATAATAAAAATAAATATTTTTAGGGGGGGCACTCCATACATGTAACATCAGAAGCTCAATTTTTTTTTTTCAGCAATCATCAAAGTGTGGCACATCATTCGACAGGTCTTTCAAAAATGTTTTAAGGTTTTTAATAAACTTTTTTGGTTGAGTGAATATTTTTGGAAATAATCGCTCCGAAAGTTGCATAAATCGTGTCCCCCCACACCCCCTTAACTTTTGAACCGTGTAACCAAATAACATGAAAAAATTCACAATGATAGCGCTTAATAAATACTTTAAACTAAATTTATTACCTTACTTGTATACCGTCATTGATTGCCAAAAAATGCGTTTCTCAACAAAAGGGCGTAAGTGCCATTAACCCTAACCTTAGGCTGCGGAACCCTACGCTGAGCGTGGTCCAACAAGCTCTTGCCCGGTTTTTTTTATACTAGCTTTCGCCCGCGGCTGCGCCCGCATGGATGTTGGTTAACGCGATAAAAAGTATCCCATGTTCTTAGCAATACTTAGCTATCTCCATCATATCCCAAAACTTAGCTATCTCCATACCAAATTCCATTTCAATCAGTTCAGTGGTTTTAGCGTGAAACGTAATAATTGTTTTTAAACTTTCGCGATGTTTACACACATCGTTCCAAGATGGTGAGAACCGGTATCCATCTTCTCGGTTGAAGTTCTTGTACTTTTTAATCTCAACCGCCTCATGATATTTTTATGGATTGCGTTTAGGTACTCAACGAATTGTTCTACTGTGTCACTGTCGGCCTTCATGATGCAATATAGGTCATCGACGTATCACTTCCATAGCTTGACATGAGACGCGTGTAGATCTATAACCTCTTCTTTATGCTCCATCCAGATGTTGGCCATCACCGATGCTACTGGGCTACCCATGGCCACCCCGTCGATCTGTAGGTAATACTGTCCACGGTAGAGGAAGTAGTTAACTTCAAAACAGTTTTTAAGCAGAACAATGTACTCTAAGAGCAGGCCGTTTTCCTTCAGTTTTTGTGCGATGACTTCAAGACAATCACTTATCGGAACATTGGTGAATAATGACTCAACATCAAAAGTTACCATTATCTCGTCCGGTTCCAACCGTATGCTCCTGATTATACCCAAAAAGTGGCGAGAGTCCTTTACGAACGATGCAGTTCTCCCAACCAATGGTTGCAGTACTGAAGCTACATGTCTCGCGAGATCGTAAGTAGGAGAATCAATTTGACTTACGATCGGGTGTAATAGGCCATATAGTTTAGAAGGCTGCACGACTATCGGCTTGTGCAGACGGTCGAACACGTCATCCGTAAATAAATGTTTGTGGTCCCCGATCAGCTGACTCGTGACCACGATCGGTGCAATTCAATCGAATCGTCGGGTAAGTAAAAGGTTCGTTACTTTAAATATTTCATGCGATTAAATCCCGATTCTAATCTAATATGAAACGTATAGACAGAGTGAATTATTTTCACATTTTTTAATATTTGTTTGGAGTAGGTTTTCCCCGCGATTTTGCCCCCGTTGAGTTTGAGTTTAGTACCTATTAGCGTTTTTCTCGTATTTTTTCCAATTAATCCTCGGACTTGGATTGGTTTAGTCGTTTTCAAGTTTTGCACTTAGCAACATATTTGGCGGTTCATTTTTAGGATTCCGTATCCAAAATGGCAAAACAGAATCCTTACAGTTTCGCCATGTCTGTCCGCAGCTTAACTCTAATAGTTCTCTATATAGTGAAATTAAAAAGAAAACTATCACAGCTAAGTAGGCTTTCAAGTATACTTACTTACTTAGGATGCAAAACAACTCTTGTGATACGTCGGGATTCTACATGTACATGTAATGCCAAGTTCGCAAACAATAGGTAAAGCCGGAGAAAAGAACCTGGCAATAAAATCTCGCGGCCACTCTTTTCAAATTGTCAATCTTACAATGTTTGAATGTTTATAACCTTATTATGGGGGTAAGGTGCTGCGAATAATGTATTAAACAATAATAATAATATATTGTTTATTCCTCAAAAAAGGTATAATATTAAAAGTACATTATTATATTCTTTTAATAAGCAACGTAAGATCTAAGTACCTTAGTGAGAGCTGGAGTCTGTCTGTATTAGGTATAGATTTTTGTTACTAGGATATACAATTGCCTGGCTACTTTGTAATTTATTTTGATTGTAGGCCGCTCTTTATTGTATTCAACAACCAAGGCCGCCGGGATGTATAGGAAATAAGCAAGATTGCGTGGAATATTTTGCTCATTATAAGTAACAGCTTGCTTATATGGCGTATGTTACGCGTCGGTGTTATAGACGGACCGTCGACACCATTTATCTACGCTTTGGTGTAAGAGGCGGACCGTTGACACCATTTATCGAAGCAGTGCAGTTGCGGACCGGCACGAGGCGTCGAGTCAGCGCTACGTGATTTCCACATCTCGCCACTTCGATTTCGCAACCGTCTTTCCATAGTTGTAGTTTTAGATTTTAATAAAGAACGATTCATTCTTGGTACATACATCGACCATTTATCACTAGTTTTAGATTTTAGTTTAATGTAATTTATAATTAAATTTATTTAAGATGTATAGACTTTCTCTGCAACCTCCGGCTCCAGTTAACGTAATTGGCGCAGTCGGTAGGATATTCGCGGGCCGGTTCGCGATAATTAGGAATATCTCAAATCGATATCCGCGTTCGCGAGTCACCCGGGTGGTTTCCAAGCACCTTCAACGAATATCCGGATCTTCGGAAGCTGAAGCCAGAGGCGTATCCAGACATCGATACTGCAGAGGGGCCAACTATACACTTATTGAACCCAGACGGAACATCCGACCAGAAGAAGTAAGATGAACACCAGTGGTCTGGCAGCAATATTTGCCACTCCGCTTGACAAATAGTTGCTGTTCTTCGGGGGGAGGTGTTACGCGTCGGTGTTATAGACGGACCGTCGACACCATTTATCTACGCTTTGGTGTAAGAGGCGGACCGTTGACACCATTTATCGAAGCAGTGCAGTTGCGGACCGGCACGAGGCGTCGAGTCAGCGCTACGTGATTTCCACATCTCGCCACTTCGATTTCGCAACCGTCTTTCCATAGTTGTAGTTTTAGATTTTAATAAAGAACGATTCATTCTTGGTACATACATCGACCATTTATCACTAGTTTTAGATTTTAGTTTAATGTAATTTATAATTAAATTTATTTAAGATGTATAGACTTTCTCTGCAACCTCCGGCTCCAGTTAACGTAATTCGTACGTTGGGATGTAATCAAGATCTATTGTTCTGTCTGTAAACAACACACATTCTGGGTTGTATTCATCTAATACATATTTTCAATATGGGGAACAATATATAAAACATACCTACTCGTAATTTCTACATGTTTTAGCAATGGAAGAAATAAATGTGGATACCGGGAATAATGTTTGTTTGTACCTAATAATAAGTTAAAACAAAGCTTTCTGCTAATGTATCTGTTAAATATATTAAAAACAATTCATGGACGTTTAGAAAGGAGTTGTGAAACAAAGAACATTGTCCTTGAAATATCACGTTTCAGTTACACGAGCACCTAACTACTGCCCATTTTCTACGGTTTGTTTAAAAAATAATTTAGGACTGGATAAAAGGTATGTATTATGTTTGCCGGCTTGATAGTTTTTTATTACTTCGCAATGTTTACAATATTGTATGTATGAAAACAGATATTTGTTTATCCTACAACATATTTTGTTTAATTTTTGATCCTGATTCCTTGTCCGTTAGATATCTACGGGTGCGTTGTGTTTTCGTAAATCCCATTTTCACGTTTTGTGGTCCTATCCTACTACTATTGTACTACATAAAACAAGAAAGTATGTGCAAAATGATGTATAAACGTTTCTAACCCTGCGAAAAGTATTGAAGGTATTTTGATCAACCTTAAGTAACATGCAGAATAACATATCTGAGAAGCGGGGAGATTAGCTCATCATTAGATATTATTAAAACTTATTAAACAGTTATTACATTTTATTACTAATTATGACGCCAGTTCTTTCGGCTTAGTATCACTCCTAACCTACAAACGATTTAATAAGTATTTACTGAGAAGGGACAGGGACCTATGATGAGTGTTGTCGGCCTTGTCACACACCGGGACTGTCAGCTTAAAGTTCCATCTATGGCAGAGAGAGGTGACGATATATAAACAGGGTCATTGTCGTTCTAAGTAGGTACAACATTTACCTTGTATATGAAAGACTGTATAGCTGTTGCCCGCGTGGATGACTTTACCCAATACTTAGTGGTTGATTTTCCAAAAAGGCTGACTAGTTTCATTATTTATATACAAAAAGCTAAATTGAAAATTTCACAGATATAACATGAAAACTAAAGGAGATTCAAACAAACTTGCATCCCTCTTTTAACTCCTTAGGTGACTAATTTGAAAAAAAAATCCTTACTAATTGAATGCAATATAAGAGAGAAAAAAATTGACTTTATTTATTACGCCGTATTTTCTCTTCCAAAAGTCCTATTGATTCTGCAAATTCAACCTACATAACCCTTCTAACATATTCGAAAACGTTTCAAAACTATAATAATATTCGTTCAAAGTTTTTCCTTAACAAAATAATGTATGTACATTGCGAAAAAGGCAAACGTACCTATATATGTATAGACTCAAGGGTCAAACTGAGAGCCTTTCTTGATTTTCAGCCAAAAAATCATAAGAAGGATTGTATAAATTGTGACTTCCAATAAAGATTTTGTTTCGGTACAATAAAGTGAAGAATTTGTTATATCGCATATCACAAATATAAAGGTAAAATTATATTTGTGAAGACGTAATATGTATGAATTTAGCCTGTTACCCTTTCAGTTTTTGATGAAGCTTACCAGTAAAGTTGCTTATCACAACGGTTACATTTCAAGGCGATATAATTACGACACCCATGCTCAATACACTAGCAGTGAATAGTGCTACAGAATTAAATAATTTCTCACTGAATTTACAACCTACATGTTGTGCAGAGAAGAGCCCCCGAAGACTTACAATTTCAAGTTGGCCGAGTATCTATCGAATAAATAAAAACTAAATCGCATTATATTTCAAAAAATAACTTTACTCAAGTTTCTACATTTTATTGTGCGTAAAAGGTACAAAATAATAATAACAAATTTGTCTCGCACGTATCACTGGTGCGTAATTCGACTCATCTGAACAGACTCTAAAATGAATTCTGAATGAATGTAAACTCGGTTGAAATACGATCGGCATCCAAGTATTGGTACCGAATAAGCGAACGAGGGGTCCGTTATCCCTGTCGGTTCATAGACGGGTGACAGTTTCCAAAAAAATTACACCGCTATTTTTTCCTTGATTGATTAATTCATTAATTGATTAGGAGACCATTATGCAAAAATTTATAATTGTCAGATAAGGTGTGAGGGCCATCATAGTCGTGCTCATATTCAATATGAAGAGGTATGTATAAGCGCATACATTTTGTTATTGCCTAATTTTTTGATGGACTACTCAACTGCGTTAGAATGGCGCACTGGTTAGGTACGAACCCAACTTTTTAGTTGAACCAGTGTGTGCGCTAACTGCCCAACGCAACCAAACTATCGGCCGATAAAAAGTATATGGTATGCGGAGACTCTTAGAGACGCTACTGTACGTGTGCAATACCACCTGTAGCGTCAGTGCTTTCTGGCTAGTTCCCTTCTACAAATACCTACCTATAACAAGAGCATGTAGAAATTGCTTACTCTTTTACAGTTCAAGAAATTTGTGAGCTTTGCTGTCGTGGTAAACTTGATAATTGTTTACCACTTCGTTAAAGATGCCTTCTCGTCTCTTGGTACGCATAGTTTGTGAAATATGGAACGTACGGGAAAAGCTAAAAAATACCAAAGCCAAAAAAGACGGGTCGATTAGATGACATTTTATTTTCATTATGGCTGTATTGCTCATAAAAATGTTCAAGGAATACGAAATATATTTTGCCGGTTGTCTCATAAAATTTTACAATTCCGTATTCTTGGAATTGTAAAATTTTATTAGACAATCGGCAAAATATTTTTCGTATTCAAATCATAAAATCTAATTAATTGACTTGTTTTAACCCTTAAGAGCCCGTTCCCACTTGCCAGTTGTCGGGTCCGAATAAAAATGGGATTGCTCCAGTGCTAGAACATTTTGTATGGAGATACGACTGTCTCTGTGACGAAACAGATTTGAATTCGTTTTGTTAGACAGCTGTTGCTGCTTGTGCTGAAAGAGATATTTCTCAGCTTAACAAAAACCTGATCAGTTATTTTTTTTTTTTTAAAGATAACTAGCAATTGGTCCCTCATTACTAGCAATCCGGTTAGCCCGTCCAGCTAAGCTTAATGGCTTGTGTTAGGAATGGGTTCACGTCGGTAGTATAATGGGTAGGATTCGAACCCGCGACCTCACGATTGCAAGACCGATGCCTTAGCCATTAGGCTACCGCCGCTTTAAAAATAATAAAGTTTTTGTTTCATATGTCAAGGATTTTTTAACACGTCATCTTATTTTATTGAATACTAGCGGTACGCTCAGGTTTCGCACGGACTTTTTTACCACATAGACAATTACCATGTACGCATTATATACACTGACGGACTTATAAACTGCATCAAAGTAATAGACGACTTTGAAATAAATATTTTAACCAAGTATACAAACTTTCTATACAGATTTAAATTGAAACCTCTAGATTGGTTCGTGAACTTTAAAACAGCGTAGGATCATATCTTTAAGTTTAAGTTTATGTACTGGAAAGGACCTTAAGACCTTTTTTGAAGAAAAAACAGAAGTTTAAGGAAAAATTGTTTAATTAAAAAATTGGTTTTAACAATAGACACAAACTTTATGCAAGGGTTTATTTGTGTTTTAATAAGGTGTATTACCCCCACGTGCCCTTATTACGGATTCTAATCGGTTCCGCATAGATTTTATAAGGGTTTTTAAAAGATCTTGCGGAATATTGTCCCATTCTTCTGAAAGTGCTGTTCTTAGTGCTGCCACTGTCGTAGGCGAAGGGTTTCTCGCATATACAGCTCTTTTTAAATTGTCCCAAACATGCTCGATGGGATTAAGATCCGGGCTGCGTGCTGGCCAATTCATTGTACGTATCCCAACCTCTTCGCAATAATGTTGAACTTGTGCAGCTGCATGCGGCCGGGCATTATCCTGCATTAAAGTAAAATTTTCGCCTATGAATCCCATGTAAGGCACCACGTGATCTTCTAATATCTCTGTTATGTAGCGATGTGCTGTCAAACCCCCTCTATTACCGTTTTGACGGACCATGTCTATGAACACAAGTTCTGTTCGCCCGTTCATCGATATGCCACCCCAGACCATACATGAACCGCCTCCAAAAGGAACACGCTCCTCAATGCAACTTTGAGCATATCGCTCCCCACGTCGACGATAGACTCTTCTGCGACCATCTGCACCATATAAACATGTCCTACACTCGTCCGTGAACAATACAGAGGCCCACTGCTCTTCTGTCCAATTCAGGTGATGACGCGCAAATCTTAAGCGAGCTTGTCTGTGAGCTGCAGACAACTTTGGACCATTTGCTGGTCTAAAAGGGGTGATAGCCGCTTCCTTTAACCTTCTTCTTATTGTTCGTGCACACACGTTTTTTCCACGCACTTCATTAAGCTCGGTTTTGATGTTAACTGACGTGAGGAAACGATTTCGCAGGGAAGTTGTAACAATAAATCGGTCATCACGACCTGTGGTTGCTCGAGTTCTGCCTGTACCACGTCTCCTCCTGTAAGAACCTGTCTCTACAAACCTTCTGTATATTCTACAAACCGTAGACTGGTTTAAATTTAAATTTCTACCAATCGTTCGTTGATCCAAGCCCTCCCGCACCAATGCTACAATTTGTGCCGCTTGTTCGGACGAAGTATCCATATTATGGTTCAAAAACTCTCGATGTGTTAAAAAACTAACCCAACAATTATGCTGGTAACAATAATTCAATTGACCAAACAAAAAAAATCAATGAGAATTAATTTAAAACTTTGCTATAAATAACACGCAAATCTGATACTACGAGTAAATTTTCTTTTCCCGGCTATATTCATTTGTTTTACCGCAGTTCTATTTTTAAATTTAATTTTTTTTTAAGATTAAGAGCCAGTCTTTCCATATTTATATAATTTAATCTAAAAAGTTTGCATACTTATTATAAAAAATCCTTTTAGAGTAAACCTGAACTTTGATGCAGTTTATGAGTCCGTCAGTGTATATAAAACATCCGTAAGAGTTTATGTAAATGATAGTGAAAACTGCATCAAAATCAATTGCGTAAGTTAGAAGTTCTAAGCGTAGGTACCAACAGCGGGAAGTGACTTTAAGTACAAAGGAAAGTTTGCACAGTGCGATTCTCTTATTACCCGATTACGGTGAAGCCGAAAAGGAAGGGTAATGTTTTTTGAGCCGTCTATTTATAATTGTATGTTTGTATTAACGTATGTTCCACCCTAGCGCCTAAACTACTTATCCTATTTTGGTGAATGAGCTGTCCATCGATTCGTAATTATCGCGAGAGTTACATAGATTATTCTTCCATTATGAAGATCTCATAAAGTATGGTAAGTATGTATATAGGGTTAATACCCTAAAACTTTTTTTTTTTTAAGTATTTTCGTGTGCTGTGTTTGATATCAAATGCAAGGGTTTAATTAGCACGTTCATTTGAAACCAAACACATTGCTAGCATAGTTTGCGTTAACTAAATACTTGTGTATATATATCCGTAACTTTTCATAAAATACAATGACATAGTAGAGACGTAAAAATAATTATGACGTTTTTGTTTGATGGATTAAATCTTTATGACATTATGTAAACAAGTCATCGGAAATTCAGGATAGTTTTGAATAATAAAACCCGGGTAATTAATATGGCCTATTAAAAAAATTGCTCAATCTCTCGAAAAAAAATTGAATGAATGCTGTCCAAAACAATACACCAGACATGACACCAGTCTGTTTTTATGGTTTTTACAACTTTACAACGCTATAGAGTTACTATAGCAACCTGTTTTGGTCTCTGGTTTGTCTCTGTAAATAGGTACTAGACGAAGAGTTGAATTCTCTTTGGTAGGTACAAGATTACTTGAAACTATTCCGACCTTCAAAATTTGAATAAAGTTAAATAATTGCATAGTTGCGTACGTCTGTACAAAAACTTTGTTACATCCCACTTGGTCTGCTGTTACTCGTTAAGTTGTAAAGCCTACTTAGCTGTGATATTTTTCCTTTTAATTTAACTATATATACTACTACCGTGATTTTTTTCACATACCCAACATCAAGCATTTAGCTGGCAGGGGCGGGGGAGACATTTGACTCTAACAAAATTTGTACTTTAATGCTTAATATTCCACAAACAGATCCCTAGTCTTTACAACCCTTAAGTCTTTTTAAAACATCTATTTAATGATAACCCACCCGATGGGGTAGGTGAGAAAAAAAAATCACATCCCTACATTAGATATAGGGGAGGTAATTTTTTTGTTATTCTATTTTTTTATTATTTTATCTTTCACTTTGTCGGCATAAATAATATGCTATCCATGCAAAATTACAGCATTCTAGCGATAACAGTTAAAAGACAGACGGATATGACGAAACTAAAAGGGTTCCATTTTTGCCATTTTGGCTACGGAACCCTAAAAAAGGCTACTTTTGCTGACGCATCAAAGTTTAACACGGAAATGATAGAAATAAAATTAAAGTTTAAAAAACTATAACCCGATTACGACACAATATCTATCGTGATCTAAAAATATTAATCTTGGCCGATATTTGTTTTTAGCAAGTATTAGATTGTGATATAAATTTTCTTTATATATACTGTTTTCGCGTAGCAATCGGTCTAAGATAAGCAGATCAAAGATGCCATGCGACCATGGTTATTTTCTTTATATCACTATCTAATACTTGCTGAATACAAATATCGGCCAAGAATAATGTTTTACTTAATACTTTTTAGATCACGATAGGTAATATGTTGTAGTCGGGTTATAGTTTTAAAAAATATTTTATTGTTAACAGAACTTTTACAGTCTAATTGAATTGCCCACTGAGCTTCAGTAGTGGTTAATATACTAACCTAACCAAAGAGTTCAGTGAAGCAAACAAGAGCAACACAAAACCCGTTAAAGGTCCAGCCAGCCGTGAAAATTAACCAATTCTCTCCATTCCACGGCCCAAAAAAGAAAAGTTCAAATGTTCATATTTAGCATAATTATTCTATTATTCCCATGATTCCAAAGCTTTTTTAGGAATGTAGAATAATTTTGTTAAGTTTTAACAATACGGTCGTTTCCAACTAGTCAAAACGTCAACTCTTCATGAGATTTTTTTTATACAGACGTCTTCCGCAGTATGTTACAGGCCCTGTGTCGCGGGGGACTTAACAAACATAAAAGTCAGGAACACAAAGTACACCCAGACTCGGGACAACAATTTGTGGATCACACAAAGTGATGTCCCGTGTGGGAATCAAACCCACGACCTCTTGTGTTGCAGTCGGAAACACTCGCAGCGCACTACAAATATCGGACTATGACATCATTACTTTTTCTCTTCAAATCACCTTTTAGGGTACCGTAGCCAACAGTAGAAAAATTGCAAAACGGAACCCGTGTAGTTTGACCATATCCGTCCATCCGCGCTTGGAGGCACGCCGACATAGTGAAAGAATATAAATATACTAAATATGTGTATATGGGAGGTATACACCTCCCCTATATGTAAAGTGGGGATGTGATTTGATTAGATAGGTCTTATAAAAATGTTTTGGGGATTGGGAAGACTGTTTTTAGATTTAGGAATCTGTTTGTGAAATATTAAGCTTTAAAGTCTAAATTTTTGTAAGAGTCAAGTGTCCCCCTCCCCTGCCAGCTAAAGGGTTGATATTGGGTATGTCAAAAATTCACGGTAGTAGTATATATAGTGAAATTAAAAGGAAAACTACCACAGCTGAGTAGGCTTTACAAGTTTACCGAGTAACAGCTGATCCAAATGTTCGTACAAATTGCATTGAAAGATTATTAATAAGTAGGTATAACGTTGTAAGTATGAAACAAAAACAACAGAAAACCCACTAGCAAAAGCAATCCTGTTAACCCTTCCAGCTAACCTTAGTGGCTCGTGTTAGGGGTGGGTTCACGTATAATATAATGGGTAGGAATCAAACCCGCGACCTCATGATTGCGAGTCCGATGCCTTAGCCATTAATTAGCCTAGTCCAGACACAAAAATCGAACCCGATGCTTTCGTATGCCAATGTCAAAAAATGGCACAAGCGAGGTTAGATGTTTCGATTCCGGTCCCGGTTTGGCATACGGAAGCACAGTACAAATACGAGTATGTCTACAGACTGAAAACTAGGCCTAATTGTTGAAATTAATATTTACGTTCCATTAGAGCGCGCTAGGGTTGTCTATCACTCTTCAAGTTTGTAGTAGTAGTGTACCTAGTTATAATATTTTATTGTTTAATTGGTTCTATAGCTCTATCTAGTGTATAACCAAGCAAGCGAATAAAAATAACTAGTTATCAAATAAAATGTGTTTTTCAGCCACCATCTTGGATTTAGATTTTGACTTCTCTATCGGCATTAGCGCCCTCGAAAACCACAGCCATGGCACAAAAACTGTATTTTTTGCGGCCTTCATCTTGGATTTGCATGTAACGTCACTATCGACTTTGCTATTTCAATTTTTAATTTTCAAAACTGCAAATATTGGCAAGAAATGCCTATAAAAATTTCTATAATATCAAGTTATTACGAATAAAATGTGCTATTTTATATTATACACAGAAAAAGTATAAAATGTACACAAGAATTCCATCTTTTAAATACTTTTAATATTAAAAATTACTACTTTGTTTAGTATTAAAACTTAAAATTTAAATTTAATTAGTACCTACGCTAAAAATTAAAGTAGGTACCTACTTTAATTTTTAGCATTACCTATTGGTAGGTCTCACTTAAGTACTTTTTAAAATTAACACCGTAGGTAAAAACAAGAGCAATACCTACCTATAAATCCTTGTTGTTTCAAAAGCTTTCCAAGTTATTTGTGATTAATTATATTGATTGATTATATTAAATATCTATAGTGAAACTTTGGCGGCCTGAAAACCAATTTGTTCAGACATAAATATGGCATCCTTGTGTTGAAGCTGTTAAATTAAACTAATAAATACTTTTGGCAACAGCTTAACCAAAATCACCGCAAACCGAAAAGTTAAATTACAAAATAATTTTTAAATTACTCCACCGATTCTGCACCTACTTAAATTTTATGTTAATTTTGTTTAATATTCTGTCACTAGAGCTGAGGTTTGCATATAAATTGTGTCTACTTTTTGTTTAAATTATTTAATTATTCCCTCAAGAAACTTCGTGAAATCTGTTCAGAATAGTAAACATTTAAATTCATTAGGCTCTCTTAATTAGCCCACATAGTAAATAAAACATGTAAAGTGGGTCAAAATATGTAAGTAATGTTATTTCTAACTTTATAGTAGTCACAATTTAAGTTTAAACTTTTCGATGTTTCTAAGCTTGTAACTTAACCATTCGATACCAAAAAATCCTAATATTCGAGAAGTCGATTCAAAATTATATAACATGTAACAGTCCTAGAATTCGACCAAACCTTTATGTTAAAGGTCAAATTCATGGGTTGTTATGTGCCCATGATACAGAGTGCAATAAATAACCCTAAAATTGCGTATTTTTTAATGACAATATTGTCGATTAAAAACTGGGCAAGAGAATGTCGAACCATGCTCAGTGTAAGGTTCCCTAGCCGTTGCCGTATGAAATAATTATATTTGAATAATTGTAACTTATGATGATAAACGCAGTTTTTTAGCAATAACTCAATGAGGGTATGTCTGATCATGCCTGAAATTATTTAAGTTTATTTAATTTAAGTGTTTATTAAGCGCTAGCTTAACTAGCTTAGCGCTTTGTGATTTTTTTTCATATTTTTCGTCACACTGTTCAAAAGATAGGGGGAGGGGGGACAACTTATGCAACTTTCGGAGCGACAATCCCGTGTAGTAGCCGCAACTTAGTTTAGCATAAAACTAAGTTGCGGCTACTACAAGACAGATTTTTACCAAATTTCATTAATATTCATAGTGTAGTCTTTGTGTAAAATGCCTGTGACATACGGACAGACAGGCAGGTAGACAGCTGGATATGGCGAAACTATAAGTTCCGTTTTTGCCATTTGGGCTACGGAACCCTAAAAAGTATGACTAAAAAAGATGTATGCCTTAATATTCCAATCGAATTTTACACTAGAGGAGGTATAATACTTATGCCATAATCATTTCGTGACTTAAATTTGATATAAAAGTTACCTACTCTGTAACTATGTAATAATAATGTAATACCTTACTGTTGTATACATTTAAAATGGATGAAATCGGAGAAACAAGCATCAATTACTATTTAAATTACGAGTATATAACATACAAGTTAGATGTGATCGCGGTTTTAATAATAAATAAAATATTCACTTAGAAAGCAAAATCTTGTGAAAAGTCGATTCTACATGTACCTACATGTAATGCCTGTTCGCAAACAATAGGTAAAACCGGAGTAAAGAACGAAGCAATAAAAACTCGCGGCCATTCTTTACACAAATTGCCAATGTTTACGATTTTTCAAATTTTTTTTTTACAGGTATGTTACCATTATATTATACACCATATTAGAGGACTGATGCAAAAACAAGATATGACAAAAAAATCCCGATGAACTTAGTAAAGTGACTACATGAAATTATATAAGCTTTTTTGAGCAGGCGGGTTTTTTATTTTTTATTTAATTCCGGGTAGGGTGTAACAACTAACTTTTATCACAGCTATTGTCAAGTATTGAAAATTGGGAAAAGAATGGTTGCTGACTAACTTTTTTAGTATTACAGTTATAATTATGTTATACTTTTTTGAAATGCCTAAGATGAGCCCTTTAACTTGATACCCATATGGCCTAACCCAAACCACTTTTTTTTTCACACCTCTTTATTTATGACATCTCACAGCCGTCATGTATATTTTTTCAAACGTCACCTATCAAAGAACACTTGGGCGGTCGGGACGAATCTTACGACGTCTTAATTGTATAAATCTGTTCAGTGGTTTGTGATATATCAGGTCATAAAGAATATTACATACATACAAGATACGCGCGAAAAACATGACCCTTCCTTACAGACGGGTAAAAATATAAAAAAAAGAATAATAAGAGATTATGAATAATATGATGATGTTGTAATGGGTACAACATAGTAGGAGCATCTACATACAATGTAAAAGCTATATGTGCTTTAATATGGGCCAAATTACTGCTAATTATTAAATAAGTATTTTTTTTGCAAAATAAAGAAAAAAAGGCCTTAATATATCAGCAGAATCATTTCTTACAAAAGTAAATCGTTTTCTTAACTAATCTATACTAATATTATAAAACGGAAGAGTTTGTTTGTTTGTTTGCTTTGTTTGTTTGTTTAAACGCACTAATCTCAGGAACTGCTGGTCCCATTTGAAAAAATCTTTTTTTGTTGGATAGCCCATTTATCGAGGAAGGCTATAGGCTATATAACATCGCGCTACGACTAATAGGAGCGGAGCAGCAATGAGAAATGTTTAAAAAACGGGGAAAATTTACGTATACGAAGTTGCGCGGGACAGCTAGTATCTACTTATATAAAATTATCAAACGACGACAACAATATTCTTATAAGTAAAATACAATAAACTGTATTTTACTAAGCACGCATACCTTACATAAAATGATAACGATATACGGTGACTATTTGAGCCGGGCGTAGGTATATACTTTAATTCGCCACTTTTATGTTTAAAGACATTTTTTCAGAAAAAAAAACCTTATGTGGGTCGCACATTACTAGCAATCTTGTTAACACCTAACTAAGCCAAATTGCAATTGCAATTATAGTGGGTCACCATGGGATTCAAACCTGTATCCGTGAGATTGTGGATCCGATGTCCTAACCACTAGACTACCGTCACTTTATCTCAGTAACGTTTGAATAAACGTAACCTAGTTTGTAAAGTTTAGTTCTAAATTTCACAGCCCTTGCATGAGCATAAGCTGGGGCTATGCGTACTTTGAAGCGCCCTTGAACTAGTTTCACCCTTTTTGCTGGATTGAACACTCTACTTCTCGCCTCGGGGAGTTTTAACAACGAACCGCCCTGTGTTCCCACATAGAATATCGACACCCAATGTCAACAAGAAGTTTAAAAGGTAGGTAGGGTAGGTATCTATTGTTGGTTGTGTGTCATGCGGCATGTCACTGCAATCGCCATTCGCTGTTGCTTAGCAACCAATCAATAATGTGACTTTTTTAGACACTTTTTCGTACGTACACCTGGTCATCGATTTATAAGACGCTATCACGTCAAAAAAACTAAGTGAATGAATCACGGTTGATTTGCTGTCATTTATTGAGGAGTTCCGTTCTCTGTCTCCGAAACTCAACATCTTGATGAAAATTAAATAGGACCATGTCGGAATAAACCACTTTTGAACAAGAATTTTACAAATATATATTATGACGGAGTTATGACCGAACATTACATACATAAAAAAACATCTGAATGGAGAACTACCTCCTTTTTTGAAGTCGGTTATAAACCGCTATAGCGCTATAAATAGGTAGGTGGTGTTAGCGACCGTAGTTTTAGTTTTATAAGAAAATATATTGTTTCATGTTAAGGTCCGACAAAAAAGGGTGTTATTCCATTCATTCATTTTGAAAATAATCAACTTTTTGTTTCATGTGTCAGGGGTTTTTTTAAATGTCAAGTAACTTTATTTTGATAAATGAGTTTTCACATTATAATTTGTGGCAATCGTACCAATAAAACTTTTTTATTTTTAATCTTATCGTGAAAGCAATTATTAACCGGATTCGTATTTTGTTGGGGACCGTAACAAATGTTGTAGTTCTGAAATTATTACTGGCGAAAAGTGATTTATTGCAGGTACTGAAACTTGAACAATGTTTAGTTATAAAGGGAATGTTGATTTATTGAAAGAAAAACTAGAACAAAGCAATTAAAGCCTTAGGCACAAAGTTACAAAGTATACCTTCTTATTTTATTAATTACTAGCTGTCCCGCGCAACTTCGTATGCGTAAATTTTCCCCGTTTTTGCAACATTTCTCGTCGCTGCTCCGCTCCTATTAGTTGTAGCACAATGTTATTAGTCTATAGCCTTCCTAGATAAATGGGCTATCCAACAAAAAAAGATTTTTTCAAATGGTACCAGTAGTTCCTGAGATTAGCGCGTTTAAACAAACAAACAAACAAACAAAGCAAACAAACTCTTCCGCTTTATAATATTTAGTATAGATTAGTTAAGAAAACGATTTACTTTTGTAAGAAATGATTCTGCTGATATATTAAGGCCTTGTTTTCTTTATTTTGCAAAAAAAATACTTATTTAATAATTAGCAGTAATTTGGCCCATATTTAAGCACATATAGTTTTTCATTATATGTAGATGCTCCTACTATGTTGTACTCATTACAACATCATCATATTATTCATAATCTCTTATTATTCTTTTTTTTATATTTTTACCCGTCTGTAAGTAAGGGTCATGTTTTTCGCGCGTATCTTGTATGTATGTAATATTCTTTATTACCTGATTTATCACAAACCACTGAACAGATTTATACAATTAAGACGTCGTAAGATTCGTCCCGACCGCCCAAGTGTTCTTTGATAGGTGACGTTTGCAAAAATATACATGACGGCTGTGAGATGTCATAACAAAGAGGTGTGAAAAAAAGTTGTTTGGGTTAGGCCATATGGGTATCAACTTAAAGGGCTCATCTTAGGCATTTTAAAAAGGTATAACATGATTATGACTGTAATACTAAAAAAGTTTCAATACTTGACAATAGCTGTGATAAAAGTTAGTTGTTACACCCTACCCGGAATTAAATAAAAAATAAAAAACCCGCCTGATCAAAAAAGCATATCATTTCATATAGTCGGGGGCACTTTACTAAGTTCATCGGGATTTTTTTTGTCAGCTCTTGTTTTTGGATCAGTCCTCTAATATGGTGTATAATATAATGGTAACATACCTGTATCATTTTCTTTTTGAAAAATTTTGAACATTGGCAATTTGAAAAGAATGGCCGCGGCCCGAATTCATATCGGACCAGTAGTTCATGAGTTTAGCGCGTTTAAACAAACACAAACAAATAAACAAACTCTTCCGCTTTATAATATTAGTATAGATTTTACTTATTTTTCGTGATAATACTTGTATAATATTATGTAGCCGCTTCTTAACATTAGCAGTATTCTTAACGGTAGCCTGATAACTAAGGCATCGGACTCGCAATCATAGATAATGTTAACAAGATTGCTAGTAATGTGGCACCCACAATTTCACATTGCATTGCATAGTTATACTAATATTATAAAGCTGAAGAGTTTGTTTGTTTGTTTGAACGCGGTAATCTCAGGAACTACTGGTCCGAATTAAAAAAAAAATGTGTTATTTAACATCACTCTACGACTAATGGGACCGGAGCAGCAACGAAAAATGTTGCAAAAACGGTGGAAATTGACGCATACAAAGTTGCGCGAGTCAGCTAGTCTTATTCATATAAAAAACCGGGCAAGAGCATGTTGGACCATGCTCAGTGTAGGGTTCCGCAGCCTTGAACAATTGCATCAGCAAAAAAACATATGTTCATGGCAGTTACGCCCTTTTGTTGAAAAACGCAGTTTTTTGGCAATAACTCAATGACGGTATATCCGATCTTATCCGAAATCATTTTAGTTTAAAGTATTACATATCAACCCATAAGATGGCCCACTGCTGGGCACGGGTCTCTCCAGTAGAACCTACTAGTATGTAGATCCTGGGGGTAATTGCCATAATCGCCACGCTTGGCGAGCGGGTTGGCGATCGCAGTAAGGCTTTAAGTACGCAGAGGACGCTGCTGCCCGTCCTCCGGGGTGAAATCCCTTAGTCGCCTTGACGACACCCACGGGTAGAGATGGGGTGGTACTATTCTTAAGCCGGCACCACACGGCTTTAAAGTATTTATTAAGCGCTATCTTTGTGATATTTTTCCATATTTTTTGGTTAAGTTATTTGGTAAAGTTAATGGAGGCACGATTTATGCAACTTTCGGAGCGATTATTTTCAAAAATATTCACTCAATAAAAAAAGTTTATCAGAAACCTCAAAATGTTTTTGAAAGACTTATCGAATACTGTGCCACACGTTGATATTTGCTGAAAAAAAAAATCTGCTTCTGTTACATGTATGGAGTGCCCCCCTAAAAATATTTATTATTATTATTATTTAGCTATCAAACTAAGTAGCGGCTACTACAAGACGCCTTTTTACCTAATTACATCAAGATTCATTGGGTAGTCTTTGAGTAAAATGCCTGTGACATACGGACGGACAGACAGACAGACAGACAGATAGACAGACAGACAGACGGACATGACAAACTATAAGGGTTCCGTTTTTGCCATTATGGCTACGGAACCCTAAAAATAGGTATAAAACAAAGTTTTCAAATGATTAAGAAATTTTTCACATCTAATGCCTATAAATACTACATTAAATAATTCTATTTTTATCAGTACATTCGTTGTAGTTATGAAATGCTATTATTAGGGTTCTGTAGCCAAAATGGATAAGCTGCAGCCCGTGGGTTTGATCCACATCCAGGATAAAACTTTGTGTGATGAGCATGATGGTTTAATGTGTCTGGGTGTAATTTATCTATAATAAGTATGTATTTAGAAATATATATATCAGTTGTCTGGTTGTCATAGCCCAGGCTCTGTCTAGTTTTGGATCAGATGGCGCTGTGTGAGTTATCTCAACATATTATTGTTATTTAAAAAAATGATAATTACAACCAGCGCACTGATCAAATTGCTTATATCTACTAATTTATATTACAGTTTGCTTGCACCCGCGGATCTGCAAGCGTGGAATAAAAACTATTTCCATGCTAAATTTGATCTAAATTGGTTCAGCGGTTAAAGCGTAGAACTGAGGTTACTGACATATCTCAGAGGATTAGTAAGTTGAAGTGGCAATGGGCAGGCCACATCGCTCGCAGAACCGACAATAGATGGGTACGGAAGGTTCTTAAGTGGTGACCACAAGCTGGAAAACGCAGTGCAAAACGGTCCCCCACAAATGGACTGACAACCTGATTAAGGTGGCAGGGAGCCTCAGGATACAGAGCGCTTAAAATCGTCTGTATTTTCCGGCAATGATTCGCATGGCCTGGACAACACGGCAGCATCATGTAAAAGGAGCCGTTAAATTATAGCATTAAAATATTGCTTTTGGATATAAGCACAAGAGAAGATGAAAATGTACAAAAACTTATACCCGACTATGAAAAAACTACTTTTAGACCTAACACGACCTTCTAAATAATCTCACCTATCGAATCAGTTAACAACTAATTCTTAGAGTAGTTTAGACTGTATGGTGGAACATACCTGTACTCCTAAGCACAGGCTAATTACTTAGCCTAGTTAGGAAATACAGAAACTTAATTTATATGTATGTAAAATCCTGTTGTTTCTCATACTGATGTACTACACGCTGTATTTACTTTAGATAAATAAACATTATTATTATTATACCTAAATCTAAAAAGATACGTAGATCGCTAAGAGGAATATTATCGGGACTTAATCATATCATCTAAAAACCGTTACAGCTAGTTTAAACAAGTCAACAACAATTACAACTCTTCCTTTTTGGCTTCGCTGCAGTCGTGTAAAAATAGCATCGTGTCAATGAGCCGTTAAGTACACTTCCGCTATAACTCCCACAAGCTATACGAATATTGAATAACTTGAGCAAGTTTCTTTCTCGTGTTATGTGTCCCATCGGACACGAGACGTCAGTTACTCACAGCCAACGCGACATTTCGAAGGTTTACATAAATTTCGGTCTTTTTTTTCCTCCAACTTTCGGAGCTCTGCAGCATGTTATACCCGGATAAACTTTTTTATATTATTATTCTGTGTCTATTTAGCTCGACACAGACTTGCAAATCATCTAGGTATCTAAATTAATTACGAGTGAATACAATTTCGAAGAAAATTCTTATTATTTAATGGATTCTCAGTGAAGTTGAAGGAGACAGTAGTTTACAAGACGTGAAATAATTATTTACCTGTGTACTCGTACGCTCGAAGAAAGAAGGGATTTTTGGAAGTTCATCCCCTAAAGGGGTAAAATAGTGGTTTTAAGGTTGTATGAAACTCAGTCAGTTTTAAAGTTAGATTTGTGAAATTTTGTTATTTAGCTTTGTGGTTTAAAATAATGAAGCATTAGTTTCAGCGTTTTTGGAAAATCAATTCCCAAGGGGGAAAAACAAGTTTGTATGAAACTTCGTCAGTTTTAAAGTAAGATTTGTGAAATATCGTGTTTGTTTTTGGTTTCAAATAATTAAATACGGGTTTCAACATTTTTGGAAATTAACTCCTAAAGGGATAAAAAAGTGATGGCAAATTCGTATAAAACTTCTTCCATGTTAAAGTTTAATCTGTGAAATTTCACATTAGGCTTTTTATAAAAATCAAACACGTGTTTTACCTTTTTTTTTTAAATCACCGCCTCAAGGGGGTATAGGGGTTACAAGTTTGGATGTCCCTTCGTCAGTTTTAAAGTTAAATCGGTGAAAATTTGGCTTTGTAGATAAAGAAGTATCCTTATCGGAGTAAAATCAAAACCGCTGGGAAAATATTATAAAACTGTAAAAAAATTATGTCTGTCTACTGCGTCTTTACACTTCGACTGAATCAATTGTAGGTAATAAAATTTGGTATGGAGATAGCTTAAATCTCAGGAAAGGACATGGGTTAGATTTGATAGCGATAACCAAACAAATACGCGGGCGAAGCCGCGGGCGAAGGGTCTATGTATATAAATAAAAGCCAAAACATTGACTTTTATTTTTATAGTAAGATAGATTAAGAACGTGAATGAAACCATTAATCAGATTGTAATAAAACTTAGTTAAGGTCATAGACTAGTAAATATTAAAGGTTCATTTCCGTGCATCGCGGAGAAAGCAAGATGTAATGATTCAACAAGCAATACATCTTGCTTAATAAAAATACAAAGATAAAGTTTATAAGATGATGGTAATCTCTGCATTTAACTAAACCGTTTGTATTAAAATCAGGTAAAGAGAGCTAGATAGTTAGCAAGGCAGCTAATAATATACCTCTGTCTGTAGGTATTGATCAAGCAAGACCTTTAAGTACGTGATAAATCAATCTAATCTATACCTGCGTCTGCCATCCGTCTCGCCTCCTAAAATCATCTGCGTCGCTCTATCTCACTTCGGTCGTGTCGGATTTTGCCGTCAAACAAAGAGATTGAAGGCATACAGAGTGCAAGACCCAGATGTGCAGATACAGCTTGTGATCACACTCATTGTATACTGTATTTCTTGGGTAGATGGCTAGTCTTTGATGAAATTGGTCGCCACAACCTTAATCTATTAGGAGACCACAACCATACTTTCTGTAGCCTGTGGCGATTGGAAGAAAACAAATTATTCTGTATTTCTGAAAATCTAAATAAATTATAATCAGTATTATAGTACATAATGTAATATAATACTGATTAATTTCATGCTAATAAACATTAATAGTTGAGACTCTGCCTGGGCTCCGGCTTCGCTATTGTCATGTAGGTACTTATGTATTTATAATGTAGGCACAATATTTACACACTGTACGCTAAGCTGTAATTTTGATCGGAATACAAAAACCTAAAAAATGACAACAACCTCGATGTTGAGTAGTGCTGCGCCTAGCCTTAAGCGCTAGTGTGATATAGTGGTATTATGATTATGTATAATTGTTTTTTCGTCGCTGTGGCAACATCGTGGTCCAGGCTGTATATTTTGGGAATAACACTCATATGTAGTCATGTACTTACAACACTAGCACTAAGACTTTCACGTTGCATGATTACAGTAAACAATAAATAAATTAAAAAAATTAAAAAACCCGGGTTTATTGATTTTTAATATTTTTTTTTTGTTAAACACTTTTTGTTGCTTAGTTGTAACACGTAACGTAAGTACTCAAATTTTCGGTGGTTACATTTACCGTATATACCGTAATAACTGTTACTCCTGACAATTTAAGTGAAAATAGTTGGTAACGAACTTTAAATCGCTATTTAACCTAAACGGTTATTTTAAGTGAAAATGATTTAAAAAAACCTCATCATGATTTTAAAATACCTACACGATGATATCCTACATGATATAGTTTGTTGACTCAAATAATCAAATCAATCAATAGTTTGTTTGGTCTTTAAAGTGCCGCAAAGGAACACATTAAAAACACGTCAAAGACATTACCCTCTGCAGTCGGGTAAATAGCAGTTAGTTCCGCTGTAATTTGCTGTAACAAATAGTTTGAGTTTGGTAGTCGAGCAGAGCTCTTCGGGATAAGCAGTCGCTTCACCACTAATCCAATTCGGTGATCCCGAGCGCCGAGACATAAAATATACCTATTTATTGTTGTGCCACAAACTTTCATGACAGCTCAGGTCACGTGAACTTTGCCAATGTTTTTAACCCCCTATTAGAAACAGGGACGTTATAAAGCGTCATGTGTTTATACTATGCCAACGGACTTGAATCTTTTTTAGGGTTTAGAGACTGTTAGTACTCGAAGGATGTATTTTTGCATGGATACACGTATTACTTACGCCAATAAAGTGGAAGAATAAAATCTTGAAAAACATTTTTTGTAAAAAAACCACATCCCCACTTTACATATAGGAGAGGTACCTCTCCTAAATGTAAAGTAAGGATGTATTTTTGCATGGATACACGTATTACTTACGCCAATAAAGTGGAAGAATAAAATCTTGAAAAACATTTTTTGTAAAAAAACTACATCCCCACTTTACATATAGGAGAGGTACCTCTCCTAAATGTAAAGTGGGGATGTGGTTTTTTTTTCCCACCTACCCCATTGTGTGAGGTATCATTAGATAGGTCTTTTAAAAACGTTTAAGACCTTTTTTAGATTTATGAATCCATTTGTGAAATATTAAGGCCATTTTTAGACAACGTGTTCCTCATCATTCGACAAGTCTTTCAAAAACATTTTAAGGTTTCTAATATTTTTTTTTTAATAATTGAATATTTTTGGAAATAATCACTCCAAAAGTTGCATAAATCGTGTCGTCCTCCCCCCTTAACTTTTGAACCAAAATACATGAAAAAAATCACAAAGATAGCGCTTAACAAATACTTTGAATTAAAATTATTTCGGTTAAGATCGGATTTGCCGTCATTGAGTTATCGCCAATAAACTGTGTTTCTCAATAAGTGCCATGAACTTACGCTCTTCTGCTAATGCAATTGTTCAAGGCTGCGGAACCCTACACTGAGCATGATCCGACATGCTCTTGCCCGGTTTTTGTTTAATCTAATTTTGGCACAAGTACCTACTTAAAATATTTTACTACTCAAACCCAAACTGTTCGTAACTCTTTTACAGATAAAGAATCGATCATAACTTGTAAACTATGTTATTTTATGCCAATAAAAACCTAAGTCTATAACTTCAAAAGCCACTTATTTTTATTTCCCTGTTCTGACTTGACAAGAAAAGCAATATATTTACGCTTATAAAGAACGGGGCTGACCCGGATTCCTAGCACTAACCTCAAGATAGTGTTTATTAACACTGTGCAAGCGCTTCTATCGTATTTTATAACGTATAGGCTGAATAGTGGCATCCATAAACTATTTATAATTAGGTATTTCGAATACAGGTAGGGGAAACACATTTGAACCCACTGACCTCGTTTTAGACTCCCGTACCCATGAGGGTTCGGGTGTTATGAAGAAGGGAAAATAGGTAGGTAGGTGGTACACACACGTCCTTCGGGGCCATTCGTGTTACACTCACAGTGACAAAGGTTTAGGATTGCTTCGTATATCCTTTAATGTGTTACAAAAGAAACGATTTGAGGTTCAAATTATTTCTGTTATCGTGTGTGTACAGTTTGTTGTATTATTTATATTATTAGACGTAAAATACTTTCATTTAGACTAGAAAAACGGCAAACGGTAAATTACTTTGATTAAATATCTACGATATCCGATATTTTCCTTTTAAATATTCTTGACCGATAATAATTACTAAATTAGAATAGCACTTATCTTTAATGGGTGGGTGGCACTCACCCTACGATGTCCCTCCTATTTTGCCTTCCATAAAAATAATAGGCACCATGAACAAAATTTAAAATTTTGAACAGAATTTTGTTTTATAAATGGTTTAACTTATTTTACTTTTGTAATTGTATTAATTTTAAATTTTATTTTGGTATTTGTAAATGGGTCTCAGCTGACAATAAATTAATACAAAATTAAATTATTTCTGTAAATTATTGTGACCTCGTGACTTTATTTATGTAGCTAACCATATATAAATATACAAGTGGAGCCGCGTAAAAACGTGATTCCACTTGTACAAATTCACCGAAGAATTGATCAAATTTTACGATAACTGTATTTTAATACTTTAAATGGAGTAAACTTTCTAGGAAGTAAAATATAACTTTTATGGCATGTGATATCCTGCACAAAGAGTAAATACAAAGTTATTAAATTATTTATATAATTACTATAATGATGACAATAAATTAATACAAAATTAAATTATTTCAGTAAATTATTGTGACCTCGTGACTTTATTTATGTAGCTAACCATATATAAATATACAAGTGGAGCCGCGTAAAAACGTGATTCCACTTGTACAAATTCACCGAAGAATTGATCAAATTTTACGATAAATGTATTTTAATACTTTAAATGGAGTAAACTTTCTAGGAAGTAAAATATAACTTTTATGGCATGTGATATCCTGCACAAAGAGTAAATTCAAAGTTATTTAATTATTTATATAATTACTATAATGATAGCTTTCACCCGCGGTTTGACCGCTTGGATGTCGATTATCGCGATAAAAACTATCTTATGTCCTTCCCTGGGACTCAAACCATTTCCATACCAAATTTCATCTAAATTGGTTTAGCTGTTTGAGCGTGAAAGCGTAACAGACAGACAGAGTTACTTGCACATTTATAATATTAGTATGGATTGTTCTTTGATTACATTCTCCATGTAAGATGACTTTTCACTTTTAACATCATTAAAATTTATTCAGCGGTAAAATAATGTTGACGGGTAATTTATTCATTTACTCTCATTGACCTTGAGAGCAGATATTTGTTTGTTTCAAGGTCATAGGAGCCTAGGTCGCTATACATCTATATTCCTTATTTGGCAAAGATTTTAAAGTGTCATTTATCCGGATCTCAAACATAACCCTTCCCTGAACCATAACTACTTTTTCACATTTGATAGGATGATTACCCGTGGATGATTTCTACGCCAAAAAGGTTACAGATTGGGATAGAATTTTTCACTAATGCCACGGCAGGTCAAAGGCGATATTATAGAGGGTCAGATAGGTACGTCATATCGATTGAATACTTTGGACCTTGCTCGTATTAGTTATGAAGGCGATGACTCATACGTTTGATCGACATAGAAGAGCAGGTAACTATTTGTCAACAAGTTTTCATGAACCATGTTTTTAGACCATTGGAAACAGCATTTAAGTACTTAGTTATTTTTTTAAATACCATTCTCTATTCATGTAGTACCTACCTAGCTTCAATTAGCCTAGACAGTTGATTTTCATATACCTATATAAAATTCAAAGTCTTGACTAGCTGACAGACAGACGGATCAACGCACAGCCTAAGCCGCTGATCGTGGAAACGTGGAATTTCGAGAATGTATTTTTTATATAATGTAAGCATCCGATATGAAATGAATTTTGGAAATTCAACCCTGAAGGGGGCTAAATAGGGGTAGCAAGTTTGTGTATAACCTCTTCAGTTTTAAGGTCAGATTTGTGAAATTTTCTTATTTATAATAAATGTATTCATTATCAGATAACAGAGATCCATGGTGTTAGTGAAGTGCTTATGTTTAATGTTAGTAGGTAAATGTGCGAGCAATTATTGCGCTTTTTAAAAGAGGCTTTAGAAAAGAAGAGTTGATACTCTCCGCTTTAGTTTTCAGAATACTGTTGTCACTGACCGGCGTTATGTGCACTAATGATGCGATTTTTTAGCGAATGAAGGACATGGAAGCCGTCAGTTTGATACTGCGCAAACATTTCTGATGCACAACAAAAGCAGGGCAGGCCCAGCAGCATTGTAAATATATTATAATATTGTATGCGCAGTACATCCAAGGATCTTTTGGTGTAGCTAGCCCACAGACTGCCCGCAAATAGACTTTGGCAGTCTGCCTTGAATAACGTTATTTTGACTGCTTTGCTACAACGAAATAATCTGCGGACCAACATGTTACCTCTGACGGATAATGCCCTGCACTCCCTTTCAATATCTACATCGTCTCTAAGGTCATCAGTAAAAAAATGTCCTATATATTTAAATTTTGTAATTCTTTGTATGTTCATGCCGTTTAGGGTCAGACTTGGTATTTATTTACATTATTTATGAGACCGTGTGAGGCAGCATAGGACTCTCATACTTTTAACATCTCACTTATAGCCCAGCTGCAGTCAGCGTAGCTGATGCTATTAACTTTAACCCCGTGTATGCTGCACCTAATCCACATATTGCTAAGGCTAACTATTAAGTCGTTAATTTATAAGTTTAATACCTAGGAGATGTCAACCCACCCTGCCTCACACCGCACTCCATTCTATACAGCGCAGAGAGGGCGTTTGCCCATTTAACATTATTGGATTGATTTCCATACCAATATTGCATAATTCTTAAAATTCTAGTCAGTATACCCCTATCCTCCAGCTTACTCCAAAGCACATCATAGCTTACTAGATCGAAAGCCATAGAGAGATCAAGAAAACAGGCGTACACCGGTGTTTTTCGATCTTTATAGTATTGGACAGTATGTTTAAGGCTTAATGTAGCACTTTCGGTAGATAGCCCAGGTTGAAATCCAAACTGAGAGTCGTGCAAGTTGATATATTTTTTCAAGCAAGAATTAACCATAGCTTTTTAGTTTTAAATAAAGAAACACTTGTTTCAACGTTTATGGAAAATCGAATAAATAAGACACCAAAATCATTCAGCCGTAATATGATCGTGAAGGTGTTATAATCTGGAAGAGCGTTTGGTCTATATAATATGTCTGGCTGAGCATATGTTTGTTCCATATAATCCCTTACGTAACATATACAAGAATCAAGCATCAGAATATAAGCTTTGTATCACAATAACTTCACGATCATATAACGGCTGAGGTATGTTTTTGTCTGTGTCTGGGAGAAGGTTTGGCTCACGCAATTTGTTTGGCTGAGTAAATATATGTTTCATATAATCTCCTAAGTAACATATATAAAAATCGAGTGTCAAAATATAACCTAAGTTGCTTTTTTTATAATACCCTCACACTGCTGAATGTTTTTGATGTCTGGTAGAATCTTTGGCCCATACAATTTGTCTGGCTGAGCAAATATATGTTACTTATAATCGTCTAAGTATCAAGCATCAGAAAAATAATAAGTTGTCATCTTTTTTGGCCACTTTAAAGTGTCTGACAATGCTGAATAATATTTTATATAGTACTAGCTGACCCGCGCAACTTCGTCTGCGTAAATTTTCCCCGTTTTTGCGACATTTCTTATTGCTGCTCCGCTCCTTATTTCTCCACTATTTAATGGATGTTATTATACATATAAATCTTCCTCTTCAATCACTCTATCTATTAAAAAAAACCGCATCAAAATCCGTTGCGTAGTTTTAAAGATTTAAGCATACATAGGGATATAGGGACAAAGAAAGCGACTTTGTTTTATATTATGTAGTGATAAACTTTACACCATATATAATGAAAATCAATCGTCAGTAAATAAGATAACTTAGGCAGATTTATTCTTACCTTTCTCACCTGGTACCTGAAACTTGATTGTCTATACAACTTAGCTGGTATGCTGGCATTGAGAGTACATATAAACACTATCCGAAGCCCCACATTTTATCGGTCAGAAAATAATGGCATCATGTCGGGCAGGCCTGGGATCTTGGAACATACGAAAAATGTCCGTACATTCTTTACCAAATAGAGAATAAAACAAACAATGCGGATTACTTAAATGCGTAAATGTTGTAGGTATTCTCCCATTCCACCAGGAGCCGGGTTCGAGTCGTCCTAAAACGATGGTTCGCGAACAAATTGACTGAGTGACGGTTGCAAGCCGGGGACGAGGGTGAACTGCGACGATTTCAGACGACATTTATCCCGGCGCCGTTGGTACAGTTCTCATTCAATTAGAACCTCTGAATAGTTTCGTATAATTTGACTGCCAAAGTGGGTGTTGCTTTGAATTGAACATTTCAGCTACACTCACGACGCGATCAACAAATCTTAATTTAACGTAAACCTTGAAAGCATTGATTGCGCGTTTGCTATTATTGTAATAAATTCTCATAAACGTGATCTTGGTTTCTGGCTCTATGAAATTATTTGCTATTGTGACGGTACGTATATTAACAAAACCCAGCGAGTAAAATTCGTAGTCGCTATTCGAAGGTTCCATGCCTTGTTACCTATATTAGTACTTATTACCTATATTACGCTTAATTAAAGTTAAGAGATTTTACTATAAAAATCAAAGTTCAAAAAAATACTAACGCTTTTCTAAGTTTCATGTTTCTATTTAGGTATTATTTATTAGGGTATTAACGATAACACTAATCATAGGTACTAAACATTCTTCCAACTTTCATAATTCCAGATCAATGGTATAAAAACTTGATTAGATAATAACTTTACCGAAAAACATAAAAAAATTAAGAAATTCGCTGTTTTTTTTTTGCGTACAAGCTTATTTATTTTACAAGGAATCATAGACTATTAATCACTATTAGATTATTACGTTCTTCCTCGCGGTCTTGAGGAATAAAAAGAGTATATTATCAAAAAAGTAAGTGTTAAAACGGGCAAGGGCTCAGCGTAGGGTTCCGCAGCCTTAAATAATTGCATCAGCAGAAGAGCGTATGTTCATGGCACATACGCCCTTTTGTTGAGAAACGTAGTTTTTCAGCAATACCTCAATGACGGTATATCCGATCATGTCCAAAATCAGTACAAGTAGTTTAAAGTACTTATTAAGCGCTACCTTTGTGATGTTTTTGATATTTTTTTGGTCTCACGGTTCAAAAGTTAAGGGAGGGGGGCCCCATTTTATGCGACTTTCGGACCAATTATTTCCAAAAATTATTCACTCAATCAAAAAAGTTTATTAATTTATGAACCAGAACTGTTTTTGAAAGACCTGTCGAACGAAGTGCAACACATTGAGGTTTGCTGAAAAAAAAAACCAACTTCTGTAACATGTATGGAGTGCCCCCCCCCCCCCACTAAAAATATTTATTTTTATTATTTAACTATCAAACTAAGTAGCGGATACTACAAGACACTTTTCCATCAAATTTCATCAATATTCATTGAGTAGTCTTTGAGTAAAATGCTTGTGACAGAGGGACAGACAGACAGATTGAAGGACATGACGAAACTATAAGGGTTCCGTTTTTGCCATTTTGGCTACGGAACCCTAAAATAGAAGCCAAATCGAATGTTGTCAACTTCACCGACAAAAGATCAGAGATCTGAATGGGTACCAAGTTCTGTAGATAGTCCTGAAATTTCTTCATAAGAACGTTCTTATGAAAGTTCTTGTTTTTTTTGTGCTACAACAATACTTGTTATTTCAAAATTAGATTTTAAAATTTATTACTTTTAGAATTATTTAGGAGAATAGAACCTTAAATACAAAAACTTGCAAACAACATGAAAATGATAATTAGATTAACTAAATAATAATATCTTGCCTACACAAAAAATACCTTAGATTATTCGTTTTTTTCTATTATATATTATATATTTTTCTATTGTATACACACAATTACCTAGCCGGAAGCCAAATTAGAACTTTCTAGGTCATCTATATTTCTGTCAATCAATCATAAAATGACGATTTTTGGACTTTAATATCTCTCTCAAAATAATAGTTTTTGAGATAAGAAGTAGTCGAAAATGGCCCCACATGATTCGTGTAAACGTACACACGAAAGTTGCCCGCCAGTTTCTTGAACTTGCCTTGACGCATGTCTAGATTTTTAACAGTCAGACAATGAGACATGAAAGTGTAAATCTTGTTAATAGGAAGTCTCTTTAGTGGCCTTTCGGGACCCCAGAAACAAAAGAATTGCTCGTAAATTGGAGTGCGACATTTTTTACACACGTGGTACGCGAGATCCCTCTGAAGTCCTTTAACGAAATTGATAGCTAGTCGTCAGTCGGAAGTGGCACTAAAGTGGCGGCACTTATATGTATGGCGTGGTAGGTATTTCCAAGGGTATAGAGGACTGCTACGTACCTACAATAGTTCGGCAAATCTGACAAAAACGGGCGTTAAAAGTTTGACGTCTATCAATTGCAAACTAGCTGATGCTTGCTTAGCCTGCGACCTAGATAATTTTACACCCTATTGACTATTGACAAATGGATATAGACGAGCAACGAGAATTTTATGAAATATAATATATTATAATATATTTATTATTTTATAGAATTTTATGTATACAGTTCCAGCTTTATTTAAATATAAATATCTTCTTAGGACTATTTAAACACAGCCATCTGATCCCAAACTCAGAACCCTGCTTATCAACCAAATAACTGATAAACAAGTTTATATAAATACTCAAATATTATAGATAAATTACATCCAGGCACATGATAAACAACCCATCATACAAAGTTTTTTCCCAGTTAGCAATCGAACTTGCGACTTCTGGGTCACTAACCACTTGAGCAGCCAGTCTGATGAGCTAAGCCAATTTGATAAAAATCGCTTCAAAAGGGTCTATAATCATGTTTTGGAGGTTTTATAATTACCTTCACATTATTAGCTTGTTATTAAAAGGGTTAACGGTTGTAATCTTCCTACCGCTTTATGTCTGATCTATATCTGTTTAACAAGGTTTATTGATCATAAAATCGTTAATAAACGTATAGCGTCTTAATGAAACAATGTTTGATTGTTGAACTAATACGATCGTTTGTTACAAAAGAGTAGCTAGTAGTAAACTTCTTTAATATCTGCCGAATAAAGTCAAGTGGCAGACCATTAGTGGAAGCTATTGGTGCTAGTACTGCTAAAAGTTATAATAATATTATCGGCGGTGAATTCGGTCGAAGCCCGCACATTGCTTTCAATATGATATGGCTTGGCTCACACGACAAGTTTGTAGTCGTGCTAAAATGCGTTGTGACCTTCAATGTCACGAAGCAGTTTTGTTACATATTTCAATTACATGACATAAGCTCACCGGACCGTTCCATTCAACCGCAAAAACCAAACACCTAGCTTGTATGAAAAGCTAACATTTGATGTCAGTGACGGATCCAGAGGCTAACGGCCTTAAGCTCAATTGTTTTGTATAAGGGGGGTAGCCCCCCCCCCCCATACAAAACAATTGGAGAGAATCCCCCAAACTAAAATCTTGGACTCTTCTTGTAGCCCAACCCTTCCCAAACCCAACCTTTGGATGTGCCTCTCTTTGATGCGCACTAAACCGTTCCGTCAGTCATCCGGATCGACACTGGCAAACATAATGTGCAATGTGCTGTTCCGGATACATGACGAAGTTGGCCGGCGACCAGACCGGCGAACAAAACACTGATAGATATAGCTTACGGGCATGGAATCTCGGAATTCTTCGCTCTTCGTTGTGAGGTTTTCCGGGTTTTGCGTCTGTGAGTTCGAGCGCGCTTTGTATAAATATTTCCTTTTGTAGCTACTCTCAGTATTTTTTATATGAACCTAGAAGCTTATAATAATTGTTTTGCCCGAGACAGATAAAGTAAGTATTTTATTTTCTGGGACATACCAATGAACTTTATTATTCCTGCAAGAAAAACTGATACAAGAGGGAATAACAAATTTACTTTATTTGCATAGATACGAATCCTATCAGTGGCGCTATCCATACTAATATTACCGAAACGGAAGTTGCTGTGGGCTCTGCTCTTTCTTTGGTTTTAGTCTAAATCAATGTGCGGTGCGGATATTGAGGAAATGGAGGCTGCTCGTAGCTTGGGAAATAAATACATAAAATACTTTTATCACTATAAACAACATCCACGTGGATGTTCCCCTCGAGGTATACCTATCAATGAATGCAATTATCAAGAAATTATTAAAAAATCGCGACTGTTTAAAAATAAATTAATTACTGAGAAATTATAGCAATCTGTCTCCAAAATTGAGACGTCGTCATTGGATTCAACGATACCTTCGTGATGAAATCGTTCTAAACCGTTTGAAAAAGGGATAAAGGTTTCTGGTGAAGACTTTCTGGTGCAGTTTGGTAAAAAGATAAAACAATCAGATTTTTCCCAACAGCTTTTGCAAAAATAAACAGAAAACGCTTTAACATTGCATGTAGGATTTATTCCAAATATATTAATGTTTACATTTTAACCGTAAAGTGCGTTGTATATTTATTTTCGTGGTATTTGTGAGCTCAGTGTAAACTCACTTGGCAAACATTTTCTGTTTAACTTATCTATACTAATATTATGAAGAGTTTGTTTGCTTGTTTGTTTGATAGCGGTAATCTCAGGAACTACTAATCCGAATCAAAAAAAATCTTTCACTGTATACCATTCCTTACCTACTCCATACCTTTTCGGATAGCCCATTTAATTCGGATAGCCCATTTAACGAGCAAGGCTAAGGCTATATAACATCACGCGAAAAACGGGGAAAATTTACGCAGACGAAGTTGTGCGGTAGTCGTAAATAATATTTTCAATGCAAAAGCAATCTGGCTATTGCATTGAAAATATTTTTCTTTCTCAAAATATATATGTGCATATTTTTAAATAATTTATATGCACATTTAAGTCATAATAATTACACATTAAAAAGTTTAAAGAAACAAACCAGAATAAAAAGGATCAATTTCCATAAAAAATAAAACATTTTTGAATGTTAAAATCAAATTGGTGTAAAAACGTCTTTGAATTAAATGTTGAACTTGTTATTTCGCCTTCAAGAAAGTACTTATTGTAATCGCTTACTTTTCCAAATATAAATTACTTTGTATCGCATATTCGGAGTGCTAAGAACGCAAATTGGACATTTTGTGTGATCTACTATATTATATTTCTTCAAAGTCAAAAAGTATTTTTGTAAAGCTCCACGCGACACGTGTCTCGTACCACAGTGTGGGCGTCTTTTGGAAAATAATAGATAGGGGCATAACGAAAAAACACATTGAACAACCCGACTGCGGAAGCTCAGGCTTTAGGTAACTCTGCCTTGAAAAGAACCAGACACACTTGTCTGTGTCTCATTGTGTGTGGCCCGACATGCACTCATGTCGGGCCACGCACAATGTAGGTTTCCGTAGTACGCCCCACATCGGAATAATGCCGCTTAAGAAGTGGATTTTCAGTTGTTTTTGTTTCATACTACTAACAACGTTTTAAAGTATTTTTCAATGGAATCTGTACAAACAATTTGTTACTTCTCACTTGGTCTGCTGTTACTCGTTAAGTTGTAAAGCCTACTTAGTTTTATAGTTTTCTTTTTAATTTTACTATATATACTACTACCGTGATTTTTTTCACATACCCAACATCATCCGTTTAGGCAGGGGGGACACTTGACTTGAATATTTCACAAACGGATCCTTAAATAGAAAAACCGACCAAGTGCATGTCGTTGGGCCACGCACAATGTAGAGTGAGTTGAAGGGGGGAGGGGGGGGCTTTAACCGAATAATGTGTGTGGTTTAAAAAGTAGGTTTTACTGTTGTTTTTGTTTCATACTTACAGTTTTATATCTACTTAATAATATTTTTCAATGGAATTTGTACGAAAATATTAATTTAAGGACAAGAAACAGATACACGTTGGCATTTAACGGAAACAATAGTCTCAAAATAAGATTGTGAACATATAACCCACACCTTTGTCCACGAAAATATACAAAGTAAACAACCTACTTAGAACATTTGTAATAAGATTAAGTGGTGGAAAATAGAAGTTCCTTGACCCTTTCTTTAAACTTAAAACTAGATAAGGAAAATATGTCCAAGTCCATGAAGTACATGTCATAGTATTCAACGAAGCGACGCAGAGGTACACGAACGCCTGCGTTAGTTTTGCAAGTGTTTAAGTAAAACAAACAAGATGAGCACACTTTGCGCCTGAACACCGTCCTTGGCACCTCGTAACACAGTTTATTAGTAATCTTCATACAATCAAATCTATTGTTACATATACCAAACAACATAGTGGTACCAAGAAGGAGCCGTCTAGACTCTAAACTAAGAATTTTGAGTTTTTTAAGTAAATCAGCGTAGGAAATTTTAGTCCGATAGCATTTATAATTCATGGCTCGACAGATTTTTTTTTGAACCATTTAAATTCTGCTTGAGTATTTATGATATAAAGGATTTCATATTGGAATCGCAAATTCTAACTGAGATCGTATCAGAGTCTTATACAAAAGCAGAAAGATAGAGGGACGCACAAAGTCAGCCGAGGATCTCATGATGAAACCATACATACGGAACGCTTTACTGACAATGGTGTCAATATGTAAGTCAAAGTGTAAGAATGAATCTATCATCACACTCAAGTCTCGAACAATTTCAACCCGATTAAGACTCAATTTATAGCATAAATAATTTTATTTTTATTTTTGGTAAATAATATTGTGTAACATTTTGGAAGGAGATAAAGTTTATTATTATAGCAGTATGTTTGAAGTCTAATAAGGTCGTCTTAAAGAAGCTTACAATCATGTAAATTTTTCCACGATTTATAAATTCGTGTAATTGTCGTCAGCATACATGAGAAATGTAGAATTTATGAAACACTAATTTATGTCATTAAGGAATAGGTTCCCTGAGGAACTCCTGACTATGGGTCGTGATTCAAATCCATTGACGACCACTATTTGGGTTCTGTTTTGAATGTAAGACACAAACCATCTCAACAAATTGCCACGGGTACCGTTTAAGCAATTTTTTGTAGAAGTTTTAAATGATCCACCTTGTCAAATGTCTTTTGAAAGTCAGTGTAGACGGCATCCACTTGAACTTATCGATCCATGTTCTCAAATAAATAATTTGTAAATATCATAAGATTTGTTGTGGTGGACCGTCTCTGAACGAAGCCGTGTTGCTCAGGTACAATCAGTTGATATATATATGGATAAATGGCTCCATGTACCACTAGACTCTCAAAAAGCTTGGACAAGGTGGAGAGAATAGAGATGGGGCGGTAGTTCTCTACATTATTTTTGTCTCCGCTTTTATACACCGGTCTTATAAACGCTTGTTTCCACACGGCTGCAAAAGTACTTTCGTAAAAATTAAATGCAGATCTGTAGACATGTTATGGGGGGTTTTAATAAAAAATAAAGGCGGCAAGTCGTCGGGACCAGGTCCTTTGGAAGAATTTAATGATTTGAGACCACTGTGAATGGTATCCACAGTTATGTGAATGTCAGTTAAGTTGAGTTCTTCAAGTAGTCAACAGGTGTCCATGTTTTGGCGTCAAGTGAAGAAGACTCGTAAACTGAAGTAAAGGAAGCAGAAAATAGATTGCATGTGTCGCTCGGAACAATAGACGAGGTGTCTTTATAGTACATATTCGCTGAAGAATTAGATTTACTATGTTTATTTGAAATATAAGTCCAAAAATATTTTATATTTAAAGGAATGCAGTCCTTAATTGAGGCCTTGTATTTCCGAAAACAGTTACTTGATTCATTATGAAATAGCCTACGATAGTGCGAGTTTTGTTCGTAATCCAGAAAGGTTCTGGTACTTTTTCCATTTGCTCCAAGTACGTTCTTTACATTTAAAAATACAAACTAAAGAGGGTGAAAACCAAATGGGGAATTATTACTTTATTTTCGAGTTAGTGGAACGTGTGATTTTATAACTCCGTGCAGTTTGTCGTAGAAGATTGCAACAGCCTGCTCCGAGGGGAGATGGGAGAGAGTTGTATGCCAGTCTATTTTTCTTAGATCGTCATTAATTTCATCATAATTAACTTTGTTGTAGTTAAATCTGTGAATAAAGCGGCATTTAATAGGCGTATGTTGTATATTTAAAGTAGTTGTAACAAAGAAGTGAGGATGGTGGCTATCTGGGCTCAGAATTGCGTCGCAGGTTTTGGCCTGACAATTCGTGTTTGAAATAAATAAATCGAGTATACGACCTAGACTATTTTTGTATGTATTGAACTGTAGACTATTGGTCAGAGACATAGAATTTAGTAAAAGTCGGCCAAGAGAGTTAAACACATGAGGAGTTACATGGTTACCTTCGTCCCGTCATTTGTCTCTCATAAGATCTCGTAAAACTTCTAAGTAGTCTATGTATACCTCTTCGCGAGTACGCGGAGGTATATACACAGCACTGATGATATGTCGCTTATTTGACGCGTTTGGGTAAAAGCACAATGACCTGCTCATTTTCCGCACTTGTGAAATTAGTTCTTAGCCTAATAGGGTGCAACTCACGGCGTACAGCAATCAAGACGCCACCACCCTCACTCTTATCGATCTTACGATCGCGATCACAACGGAATATCAAGTAACGGTTGACAATAAATTCAGCATCCTGAATGCCGGGAATGAGCCAGGTTTCAGTCAATATAATAACGTCATATGAGCATGACAAAAGTTTAATTAACTTTGTGCGAATCCCTGTACAGTTCTGATAATATACTACAATATTATTGACAGCCATTAGTTAATCTAAAACCGTAACTAAGTATTACAATAAGACGTAGTTCGGTGTAAGAAGTCATAGCGACTATAAAATGTACAATTAAATACATTATTACACAAGAATACAGGAACATCTTTACTAAATCATTAGGTGCAACTTTAAAACCACTAAGTAACACAAGTGAAAAACATAATATTAGGACTGGTATACATTTTAAATATAAACGATTTTTCAAATATAATTCTAAAAAAAATATGGACACAGTATAAACCTCAGGAGTAAAGTGAAAACACTTACAGCCAATGCAGCTCTCCGCACAATATTTATATTGTGCGGAGAGCTGCATTTTACTGTAAGTGTAGGACATAATTATGTGTATATTTAAGATTTCACGACGTGACACTAGATTTAATTTTCGAAATGTCCTGATGTGACCGTATCGCCATTGCCGGCTTAGCGTCATTCTCGAGCGCGAGCACTGTGGCGTGCTTGATCCACACATGCTTGAAGTTATTTTCCTAGCGGCTTCACGACATGATCGAAATAACTGTTTGCTGGTAAGAGTTAGGTGTTCATTCAAATATATCGGTTGTGGTTCACCGGTTATTCCTAGTTGAGCAGTGGTCACGCCCTTAGCCATCCTATAGGCGCTTACGAGATTGTCTCGTAGTATACGGGAACTTAGCCCAACAACGATATTTTTTATTTTGTTTATGAGCTTGCGGTACGCGATGGATTGTGATAACATCATTTTGTCTCAGCGGGCATTTTATTATATTATCAGGTTTTCATTACGCTTTTCAGGGATGTTACACAGTTCTATATTGCATTGCCGTGCTTGTTGCTCAAGTGAATCAATTTTAGCTCCTAGTGCATTTTGATGTTCTGTGTTTTTAGTTTCTACAGAGATAGAATCAACTTGCTTTTTAGGTCCTCCTACTAGTCAGATGTGTATTAAATGGAATTTTGCAGCGATAAGGTTTCCTTCATCAGGGCATCGAGGGCTGCAACGTGTTTTTCTAATTTGATGTGATCGGATCGCAGAGCACTAAGATTATATTGCATTTGCGAGGTTACCTGTGTGACAGTAGCTAGGTCAGTTTTAATATTGTCCGACAGCTTTGCCATGGAAAGCTCGAAACTGCGTAGCATATATGCAAATTTCGTATTCATATCCTGCTTAAGAGTGTTAATCGCACTTGTTATTTTGCATTCCGGCTGTTGCGTTCATTTGTTTCCGGTTGCAGGACCCATTTTACATAGATTTGGTGTGGAAGACGCATTGGAAGAGGATTGCATGATGATAAATAAATAATTACACCGCGGCAATCTCCACCGCAAGATGGTCGTAGACGCCAGAAATTGCGCGGCGCTTAGGCGTTCTATCGCGACGTACTGATAAATTACTATAGGCGGTGGTCTGGATAATTTTCTAATAACAGTTTTTTCTAAATTTAATGAAATTTACAATAATAACACTATATGTAAGTTTACTGTGATAAAGTGCGAATAAAATAAAATTTGAAGTGATGTTACGCGCATGGTAGTTCACGGTAGTTATGTTGCCAACATAAACCATTTCGCTGGCAGGGGGGGGGGGGCACTTGACTGTAACAAAAATTTGCACTTTAAAGCTTAATATTTTACAAAAGGATCCCAAAATCTAAAAATCGTGTTCCCAATCCCTAAACGTTTTTAAAAGACCTATATATAATGATACTCCACACGATGAGGTAGATGAGAAAAAAAAGTTACACCCCCACTTTATGTATAGAGGTATCATAAAAAAAGATTTTATTCTTTCACTTTGTCGGCATAAGTAATATGTGTATCCATGTAAAATTACAGCTAGTACACTAACAGTCTCTGAGCTAAGCTGAGCTGACGGACGGACGAACGGACATGGTGAATCTATAGGGGTTCCGATTTGCAATTTGGGTTGCAGAACCCTAACAAGAAACCGCAGTGAAACAATTTTGCACCAGAGCTCATCGGACCTTTAAGAATTTATTTTTATTAAACTAATCACAAACTTAGTCACGTAACATGCCCTTTATTTACCCCGAGTTTCTAATTGCACCGATCGTGGTGACGGGTCGGCCGGCGACCGCGATAATGCAATTGCAAAACCTCATTATGTTATGTGTAGAGCTATTTCTTTTTTTTTGAATAGAGACCAACACACGAGTCTAACTTCTGGTACTAATATCATCGATATTAAACGCAGTAATCATCCAGGTCGTAACTTCAGCTACCCACAGTAGCCGCTTAGAAATAAAAGGACTTTTTTCAATATTAATCTTAGAAAGAGATACTCTCAAGTCATTTACGATCTTATATTCTTTGAAATACAAATTGAAAATACTGGCAACTAAGGTCCACGTTGAAGACATCTTTTTTACGGTTCCGTGCCTTGGAAGGAAAATTGGAACCCCAAGGACTTCGTTGTCCGTCTGTGGCCTTCTTCTAAGAAAGTTGAGAAATTAACTTGAAATAGGCCAAGTATGGAAGTACGTCTCAACCTTGGCCGGTGTTTTAAAGCAGCAATATTCACGGATGGATAAGCAGATTTAACTTTTTAATGTTTTACCTCAACTCCTTTTAAAGAAGTTTTGAATGCGGTTGAACAACTTTGTTCAGGTTAAAGGATATTTTGATATATACGTACTCGTTTGAGAATCAATCAGTGCCTCGAAGGCTTTGTAAAGATTCAAATCTTGAGCACAATGTTACAACAATATTTGTATCATGCAATATTTTATAATTGCTATCGAATCGGTTGTCTACAGTTCTTAAACAAATTGCAAATCTATAGATTTAAAATCAGTTTTAATGAAATTTGATGTAGGTAAGTACATGTAGAGAGAGGTTACCTTGAAGCCTGAGGAGTCATAAGGTATTATTATTAGGTATATAAAAAAATGTTACTTATTCACGTATGGCCAAACTAATCTAATAAAACTTGACCTTCAAACAGTTTATAACCTGGATTGAGATATTATCCAATACGCGAAACTGTAGAGAAAAGCTACTATGTTTCTAACTTGGTTAACCATTTCACAATTTCCTTACTGTGATGAAACTTGGATAGCCAAAGTATTCACTATCTACATAATAGAAGAACATCTACATTTTTGGCGAAGGTACAGCATATTCAACAAAGACATTATAGTATCACAACTTTATCAGTAGGTACAATATTCCAATTTGGAACACGTTTTCAGAAGAAAATTGAATTCTCTTGGCATTATATTATAAGGTATTTTACATATGAATACATTTGAGTTGGCTGACGTCAGTTACTGTGTTGGTAAATACCCTCCTTAAGTAGTATTACCACGTATTGGCCTAGATTTCAAAATATATTATTTACTATATGTATGAACATCAAATCCCACGCTTGTTGTCTGTTGTTTATTCTTCAATTTATTTCTTGATTTGGTATTATAGTCCAATAGGTAGAGAGGTATACAGTATACGCACTGCTTTGTGCGGTAGGCCGTACGTGCGGGCATTCGTGGTGCGGTCGCTTATGAACTACAGACTAATGATGAGCAAGATAAGATGGCAAGCTTCGTGGAAAATACTTTTGACGAACGCACACATAGAATTGGAATCGCAAAGCATAGGTACGTCCTGTCACTGGTCTGTCGTGTTTCCGTGTCAGTCAGCGATATCTCCGTCTGCGTGCGTCAATAGTGTTTACCATGAGCATTGCCTTCTGTACTCTACTGTATTCTGTGCCTAGAACACTTATGCTGCTGTCACTGTCACATAAAGGTGAATAGTGGAGACAGTAATACTTTTTAACACGACTCAAAGTTAGGCATAGTTCGAGTCGACCTTCCTATCCAGGGCATAATCATTTAACCATAATACATGATGGCAATTTTCATTCGATATATTATGGTTGTGTATCGTATCGACCTAGTTTTATGAACCGTTTGCATTGATTACAGAATACTAGCAACACCATTTACGAGGTTCATCTGCAAAGACCTTTAAGTCCAGAACTACGTTCTGGGAGGTCAAAATTTGACTCTCAACCGGCCAAGTGTAGGTCACTCGCATGAGGGGTGGAGCGGTCGCATTTAATTCAACACCGCCGAGGGATGGGCAATTGTCTCCCATAAAAAGAGTCTTTCAGTGAAGTCTGCCTGTTGTCTCCCCCCCCCCCCCTTTGGATCAGCGCTTGATGCGCGTTTTGTTAACACGCGATTACAATTTTATATTCACAGCGTACGGTTTCATTTAAATGCCTTGATTACTTAAGAAGAAGTTGTAAACGCCGTTCTGAACCTAGCCGAAAATTTTAATTGTAATATTTTTTTACTGGGCTGTTGGTCTAGTGGTGTGTGTAGTAGTGACCCTTACTGCTAAACCGGAGGTCGTGGGTTCGATTTTCACCCAGATTAAACCTTTATGTGATGAGCACTATGGTTTATTCTGTGTCTGGGTGTAATTTATCTTTAATATGTATTTATAATATGTGTGAGTTGTCCCAAGATATTATTATTATTGTTTATTAATTATGTTTAGAGTAATGTATGTTTATTAATTGTTTGATTCCCAAAATACAAGCTCAGCTTAGTTTGAGATCAGATGTTGTTGTGTGAGTTGTCCCAAGATATTACTATAGATCACAGCATCCAAAATAATTCGTTTTCATAAATAGTAGTAGTCAAAATATATTACACATAAATAAAATTTAATTTATGTTTCTATTACATCCACCCGTTTTAGAAAAGAATTCATGCAAAGAGTCTTAAACTGTTTGCAAAACCAATATTTAAAATTGCTTGCGTGAAACGGGAGGCCGAGTGATAACGAAGGGTGGTTATTGAAGGCAGCCGTAGGGATGGGGAGGGACTATTCGGGTGTCTTAATCGTTCCATTGCTTTTGTAACAAGCGTTCCGTAAAATATAACGAATAGCGTATCAGGTTTAGATCTTTGAAGAAAATTAAGGAGGATGTGTGGGCTAAAATATAACTGTTATTTGAATATTACAAGTAAATAAACAAGGAGATTTTTTCTAAATTATTAATCGTAATCTCGATTTAGAGTCAGCAGATACATACATAGAGTCATATAATTAAAGTCTACTTCGTTGACCCAAACAGCAAACCAGTGGAATGCGTACCACGCAATATATGCGACAGAAGTATTCAAGCTTACAGTACAATGCCGACGTAAAACGGCAACAATGTAGCCACAGTATTAGGTATATAAACTCGGTTTTTTTTATGCTTTTAATGTGCTTTCTCTTTCTACATCTATGGTCATGGACTATTATAATAATAATATCTTGGGACAACTTAAACAACGTCATCTGATCGCAAATGAAACATAGCTTGTACTATGGCAACTAGACAACTGATAAACATACCTACTTATAAATTTCTAAATATTAAGTATAGATAAATTACAACCAGACTAAATAAACCATCGTGCTCATAACACAAAGTTTTATCCTGGGTGGGGTTCAACCCCAGGACCTCCGACCTAGCAGTTAGGGTCACTAACCACTAGACCAACAGGCCAGTCACCTTTTTACCCGACTGCGCAAGCAGGAGAGTTATGTTGTTAATAGTAGGTATGCATAAACATTAATAATCTCTAGTCTAGTTCATACGTCTACTTTCTTTTTGGCTTCACTTGCTTTTTCGATTGTTATGGTATTTTGTGGATTGTATTGTTATGGTTGTGGATAGTTTTAGTAAACCTGCGTGGCTGTCCTTTAGAATCAAACTTTTTTTACAAATACCCGTCCTCGACCCTTTCTTGAGAGTCTTTAAAAACTTATTGTACTATTCAATTACTTGAAAAGCCGTTCCAGTCTCATGTCTGATTGGTAAGAACCATTCAAGTTTATTATTGACAATAATTAATAGAGGTAAGTCGTGTGAGCCTATAAGTTAAATCGTGGAGCTAAACCACAGTGCTGACCTAAAGCGCCCTGTAAGGGATCAAATTTATTTGACAAATATATTTGTCAAACGTCACGTTTTCATTAAACATTTGCTAAAACGTTCAAACATACCATCGAACAAATTTGTCAAGCAATGTACCAGACTCAGGTTTCTCGTTGTAGTTACTTGACGTCGTGCTAAATATAAATACCTACAATGAGTAGTATAGATCAAGCATTTTTGTCATTGACTCTATGAATATATATTAAGAAAACAATGAAAAGTAATATAAATTATTTTCCGTAATACCGCTAGTACCGCGACTGTTATGCATGCTGTTGCTGCCAGAAGGCGTAACATACTCTTTGCTATACACTGAAGCACCCTGTGAACGATTAAAATATTTGTATAATCAGTATTTTGTCAAATAAGATATTTGTAAATATCTTATTTGACAAACACCGCCACGTTCAAACATGGTGGTTAAACACCCATCAAACACGACGTCAGTCCAATTTTTCTTTTAATACGTAGATCGTTTGATAAAATTATTTGACAAGCACGTAAAATTTGACAAACAATTTGATCGTTTACATGGCACCTAAGAAGCGGCGGTTAGCGGTCGAGGGACTATATGACATAGCCTATACTATCTTATAGAGTAATCCGAGCAGTGAAGAATGAAATAATATTCGATGATGACGTCCGGATATCTTTTAGTAACATAGAGATCAAATTAGTCCAAGATATATTTCAATTTTTGTAAATACAGCATGGGGAGACCTTTATCCTCTAAAGTATAACAGGTACTTATAGTTTTCCATTGAGGGGAGACCGGTATTCATAGGGACCTCGACCTCTTAAATGTCCCCCTCACTTCCCCTGTAAGTACACCCTTTGCTCAGCTGTGGGATTAATATTTACGAAAAAAAATAATGACATAGGTAGCAGTGTTGTTACTGCCCTAAATATTCTAATGCGGCTTATTTGTTGTCGAGAGCACGGCGTAGCGGTATTATGAGTGATGTCACAAAACACGGAGAACAGAAAAAACACGGAATATCGGACCAGCTCGGACTTTGTTTTAAAGATGTTCTGAGATTTATTTTACTATTTTTCGTTCCTGAGCGAAATACGTATGAAGTTTTACTTCTGTACTCTCAATGTTTTGTGGTGATATAGATTGAAGCGGAATGAAGTGTGGCAAACATGCAAACACCGCTAGTCTGCCTCACTAGGCGTTGTTTGACTAACTTTTTGCTAACAAAGGTTGAAAGCAATAAGTGCTACAGTATATAGTGTTGTAGTTACACGAACCGAGTAGTGATTATAACTGTGTGAAACTAGCTGTTGCAGGATTTAGTCCATGATGAATTTAATAAAACATTTACATTTTGAGTCTTTCAAAATATTTAACCTACTTGCCAGTAAAAGCGTCATCAATATTCCGGAACAAATAGCAGGCAACAGCAAATACAGAAAAACAAATGAAAGAATTAAATTGGCTTTTGGGCAATAGGTACTTACAGTAAGTAATAATTGCACCAGCAGAAGAGTGTTTGTTTATGGCTCTTACGACCGTTTGTTGAAAAACGCAGTTTTTCGACCGTAACTCTATGACGGTATATCCGATCATGTTGAAAATAATTTTAGTTCAAAGTATGTTTTAAGCGGTACCCACTTGTGATTATTTTCATATGTTTTGGTCACACGGTTCAAAAATAAGAGAAATTGGGTAACAGAATTAATACTAATTTTAAAGCGATTATTTTCAATAATATTCACTTAATCGAAAAAGTTAATTTAAAAACTCTTATAATGTTTTTAGAATATATGTCGAATTATGTGCAGCAACACGTTGATGTTTATTGGAAAATATTTTATTTCAGCTTCTGGTACATACATGGAGTTACACTCCCTAAAAATATTTATTTTTAATAATTACCTATCAAACTAAGCAGGGGCTTCTACAGGACACCTATGCACCAAATTTCATCAATATTCATTGTGAAGTCTTTGAATAAAATGCCTGTGGCATACGATACATCGGTCTAGCTAGGTTTCATATTTAGGAAGTGTCGTTTAAAAAGAAATACCGAGCTAAGCTCGGTCATCCAGGTACTATTATTAATGCACATAAAGTTTATAAATTCCGCTGAACAAGTAAAATGCTCGCGACTGCAAAGAGGTTCAAGTTTAAGTAGAGAGTTGCTATCTCTACGCTGAAAGTTTTGTATATTAAGCCTCATGTTAATTTTAAAGCTTTTACTTCGGCTTTAATTTTAGGAAGTCTCTTGTAAGTATTTATTTGAAGTAAGGAAGTATAAAATATAATAAATACCTACGAAAAAGGTATTTCAGCTAAACTAAACTATATAGTTATTTCAGCTAACTATTTTTAACCAACATTGATGTTGCTAAATTGTCGACAGTGCGTAGGGCGAAAGCATGTATCAATTAAGTAATATCGATAAATTTCTTAAAAACATGTGGCAGATTATTCATATTTGCGCCAAGACGTGAAGCTAAAAGTGTTGGACGGCATTCGCAAATGAATATACAAAGTTTTTGATACATTCGCAGTTTTCCACATAGTGTCATTTTTTGACACATCAAAATGCGCAAATTCTCTCACATATTCATTAATCATCAATTCAAAAAGGAAGTCGCAAATGGGTTCACAGACGACCAATCAAATGCGTGAAAACATTTTTTGCAATTAACGAATCTTTGTTTAATATCGTAAACTAAGTTTTAGCATTACATGCATATAGCGACAACTTAACAAGCTAAAGCCGTCTCAAAACTGAATGAACTTACAGTATTCGGCCGTTTGGACTTCATTTGACATATAAGCTTTGATCAGTTTACTGTACTTGACTTTGGAAAAAGATTTTTACGTTATAACATACGGTGCTATGCTGTCAAGATCTTATAGAATATGAATTATTTATTTGTCAGACATAGGTAGAAATACATTTCTGCTGTATCAAAAAGCTTTTGTATGGGCTTGCTCTTGGCTTCGATCATGCCTGATGAAAAGCATTGATGAGGCCTACGATGGAACGAGTGCAAAATGAACAATGACTAAATGTAGAAGCGGTACGCTTCTACATTTGCTTTGTGCAACAGGTGGGTATATCTAGGCAGGCTTCCATCCACAAATGTGTGGATGGTAGCCTGCCTAGATATGCAGTGATGGAAAGGAGGCGACGGGATCAGTGCATGGAGTTCTTTTTAACACTCCGTGGTACAATCTGTAGAACACCGACAAGCAGGTCACGTTACGCCGATGTTGCAAGCTGTGCTTTTTTCGGTCAACGCTTTGTCGTTTATTAGCCTAATCGCTCTGCGTTGAACTGTGTCTAGTGAGGTCAGTTGGTAATTAGCCGAGCCATCCCACAGGTGACAACAGTTCTCCTTGAAAGAACGGACTCGTGCTTTATATAAAAAGTACCTATTCACCCGGTTTAGTATATCCAGTTTCTTGGCAGCTACTTGTGCGCAGGACTCTAATCAGATTATCGCTCAATATGCACATAGAGTAGTAGTTTCTATGCCATTATGGCCTAACTGAACGACTACTACACGAATATATTAGTTAACTTTGTGGTAGAGCTTTAAAATAAAGTTACAGTGGTACAGTACATCATTATATTAATAGAATTCTTTGCGTTTATGGGACCGAGTTTTTTATACCTATTCGTTAGTATTATCAGTGAATCGGTCATAACTAATGCGTTTAAATCAAGGCTATAACGCGATATTTAATGTGAAATAAAAATGACATAAAACGTCCACGTAGTTAAACATTTTTATGATTCCGCAATAAAGTCAACAATAGTGGCCGCTGTTATTAATGCTCAGAATATGGATTTGATGCCGTAGTTGAATAGCTGTTCGTCTTTCTGCCCCTAAATATTCGCATTCCAAAGTATCCTCCTATTTGAAGATTCAGCACTTCAAAGGAAACGGGAACACTTACAGGATCACTCCATCGTTTACTGTTTGATCTTATAGGTATTAAATTGAATTAAATCAAGCAATTCCAAATTCATATAGAAAAGACAAAACAAGCTGTAGAAAAGCGTTACAGAAAAGCGTACAAGCGTTTAAGTCAATATAAAAATCGGATATAAAATATTTAAGAATTTAATTACCAAATGTTATTTTGCTAATGACTTACGCGAACCGTCGCGTGTCGGTGCGCAATTACAGCATTTAGGCCTTTTTACCCGACTGCGGAGGGTAATGTGTTTGACGTCTATGTATGTATGTGTGTTCCTTTTTGGCACTATATAGACCAAACGCGTGGGCTGATTTTGATAATTCATACGTCAATCGATTCGTATTAATCTTACGATCGTCACTAAAGACATGACAGACGCCATATTGTGATAGAGAAAAAAAATAAAGTCCACAAACTATGTCATGTGGGGTATCATAGTGTAGGTATTTTAAAATCATGATGATCTTTCTTAAATCATTTTTCACTTAAAATAACCGTTTAGGATATATAACATGTAAAGTTTGTTACCAACTATTTCACTCAAATATTCGGTAGTTACAGTTATTACGTTACGTTACGTCTTACAACGAAGTATTAAAAAGTATTAAATAAAAATATAAATTAAAAAAATCAATAAACCTGCCTGGTTAAAAAGGGTTGAAACAAGATAACCTTAAATCATGCAGTCGGAGGTTTTTTTTATCTGATTTACTGATATTTATAAGTAATTTAGAGAATTAAGAAAATGGCGGCAAACTGTCTGGTCTTCATTTTTATGGCTCCGCGTATAACTTGTGAAAATATATGGCATAGGTACGTGCAAAACCGATAAAACCTATATCCGATCATGTCCAAAATAATTTCAGTTTAAAGTATTTGTTAAGCGCTACCTTTTTGACCTTTTCATATTTTTGGTCATACGGTTCAATAGATAAGGGGGGCACAGTTTATGCCACTTTCGGAGCGAACAATTCAAAAAATATTCACTTAATCAAAAAATATTTAGAGAGCTTAAAATGTTTTAAAAAGACCTGTTGAGTGATGTATTTTTATTATTTAGCTATTAAACTAAGTAGTGGCTACTACAAGACACCTTTTCACCAAATTTGATTAATATTAATTGTGTATTTGAGTAAAATGCCTGTGACTTACGGACATACAAACAGACAGACAGACTCCTTGCATAGACATGTGTCTATAGACTGGATTAACGTTGCCTAACCTCGCTAATATCTTAATCTAGGGCACGAGCACACAACAAGGTGACCCTTCAAAAGTAATTTTATTAATAGTTAGTTACCGATCGTAACTGTTCTAAAGAGATTAAACTGTTCTCCGTTAGTCACATAGGACATGGGACAAGTAGCGATTTCATTAGGTAAACAATTAAACTCTAAACTTGCACTATGCGATATAGGTACAACATGAATATAGTGTGGACTGGATGTGGTAACAACTGGAGAAATCAGGTCCAGTCAGCTATAAATTCTTGTAACTGGCTCAAAGTTGGGAGGCTATATAGTCAATACATTTTGCTTGACAAGAAAGGAAACTCCGATATATTCTACGACGTGGTTATGACTAGTGATGGATCGCTTCGAAAATGACTTATATTTTACGGTCACGAATACTTTGTGTGTGATATGGATAGTAGGTAATGATACAATGATATTAACAATACAGGCCTAATAAACGACTTATTTATTTTATTTATTTAATACAGCTTTAGGTACGACCCTAGCTCGTTACGCGTAGTAGTAACGTAGCATATCTACGCGTTGTCTTATTTAAAAAGATCATGAATAAGGACCCAGTTTGAGAATAAGTGTATGTATGTTTTATAGCGGAAATTAGATATACAATTTGTGCATAATATACGAGTATTTATCGCATCACTTGACACAGACTTCATACGCGTGGATCCCGTTCCCGCGGGATGATGTATTATATATACAAACCTTCCTCTTGAATCACTCTATCTATTGCTAAATCTGCATTGAAATCCTTCGCATAGTTCAAAGATCTATTAGTATTGTATTTAGAAATATACAATAATAATAATAATATCTTGGGACAACTCACACAACGCTATCTGATCCCAAACTAAGCAGAGCTTGTACTATGGAAACCAGACAACTGATAAACATACTTAAATATTTCTAAATATATACATATTATAGATAAATAACACCCAGACACAGAATAAACCATCGAGCTCATCACACAAAGTTTTATCCTGGGTGGGGATCGAACCCACGACCTCTTGCGTAGCAGTCGGATACACTCCCACCGCGCCACTGAGGCAGTCATTTATGTTTATCAGTTGTCTGGTTTCCATAGTACAAGCTCTGCTTAGTTTGGGATCAGATAGCGTTGTGTGAGTTGTCCCAAGATATTATTATTATTATTATCTAAGCGCACAGACAGCGGGAGCGACTTTATTTTATTATGTGGAGATGTATGTGTTTAATAGTATCATAAACTTTAAATGGCACATGTCATACTCGGAGGAGCGTAAATAATAAGCCTACAAAGATTTCTCGTGTTAAATTATGTGCCCAGTTAGGTAATTATATAGACTCAGGTTCGGTATAGATCAATAAAAAAAGTCCTATTATGATGATTCTTCATTCAAATCCATTCAACCGTTTTTGTGTGAAGTTATAACAAACAAACTGACACAAAAATAATAAACAGTTCCATACACAAAAAATTCGTTGTCGAAGTGACGTTTTTTTTATATTTTAATATCCAGACATAGCTATTTTACAATCTAATTGTAGTATATATAGATTTATCTAAAGCCCAAAATTAAAAAAAAAACGGATTGCAAACACTTGTAGCATAAAAGTACTATCATTTATGTGGTCAAATACAATATTCATCTATTGCGCTATCGTATACAAACATGACAATTTAAAAAATGACAATAACAATTATAAAGTTTATCTCTCAGAAAAAAATACATACTGATGAAATTTGAATAATATTTTTCAATCTTACTGACTTTATAATAAAAAAATGTGAAATAATAAATGACAAACCAAAAAACCAAAATCTAAAATTAAATAAAATAGGGAAAAAAATAATTGTTACTCGGATTCGAACTGGGGTCTTCTGGTTTCTGGACTGCCCGATTTCCAACCTGAGCTTTAAAAACATTGTAGATTGTAGCAAAATTTACCTTCGTATTATAATGATATTGAAGCAGCTTTTCATTGCTCTCGTCACGTCACGTAAACTACGAATTTTCGAACATAACGTGATCCTCACGCGAGTTTAACATTTTTTACTTTTTTACCTATACCAAAAAAAGTGCACAACGCCGCTAAAGAAGTTTTCATTTCAAAAATCATAGCTACCATCAAATTGAAAGTAAATGAGTCAAGTCAACTAAGCCTACCTGGCTACTAGAGCACAGTACGAAGAGAGCACATAGCAGAAAGCAAAGGAATATCTATCAAAAAACCAAAACAAAAAAATCGTTTGAGTAGCTTCGATAGCCTACGTCACCTCTCCACGACTTACGGCCGGTCTCAATAATCTACCTATCGATGTATTTGGCTACTAGAGGTAGAATTTTGACATATTTTGTATGGAGCATATGTATATATACCTCTAGTAGCCAAATCCGTCGATAGTTAGATTATTGAGACCGGCCGTTATTAAAACAAGTAAATGTAGCCAGTGTTTTTACGATATCTTTTCCTCTTGTGTCGTTGATAACAGTATCTTTCTCTCTGGAGGCGAGATTATCTTCATTTCACTACTGTTGTACTGTTACATAAAATACACCATATAGTATATCGGAGTAAAAAGACTAAAGCATATCTAATCGGTACCGACTTCAAAAAAATTGCAGGCTCCTAATTTATTTCGTACCTACTTTTGCTTGGTAAATTATTTTAATTATATTTTTTTTTATTTTAACATACAAATAAAGTATTCACATGCAGCACACAAATTTAATCGTGTCTCATCTAAAATACATGTAAATTGTACAGTGCTTGTTTCAAAACATCGATGAGGTAGGTATTTCAACTTTCATTAATTTTAACACGCGATACTAATGGAAAGGAAAACACATCTTCTTTTAGTAGATAACATTTTACGGCACTCACGGGAAATAAACTTTGAGACCATTGGTTAGATAGAATACATACGTAGGTAAGTCCATATTTTAAGTAAGAAGTTTCGGAAAATAAAATGTTGAATTTGAGATCTCGTTATCGAATTTGCAACGATATTTCCAATTAATGATACAAATATACGAGCAGGCCTATTTTTAAAGTAACCGGAGATGGAATTTCAAGTATTGAGTTCATAAACTTTCAAGTGGCTATCTGTCAATTTCATCTTATCTAACCTTCAAAAAAGAAAATAAACAAAATTATAAATGCAAATCAGTATAAAATATTTTTTTTTAAACGATACAGACAGAGGTCCTTTCTAACGACTGTGATTAAGATGACTTTTAACGAGAAACAGGATGAGTTTTCAAGTCGCCATATTTCTGAATGAATAAATATATTGCCATCTTCACACATTTGCCCAACACCCAGTGGTTCTTTGAGAATAGCTCGCGCCAACGTTGGGGCCAATTTATTTTCTACAAATTTTGTTTTTTTGTTCTGGGCAAATTTTGTTGGTTCAGTGTGTGAAGTCTGAAGAAGTGACTAATTTTATATGATTGTTTTTTTTTCATTAGAAAGGTATTTTAAACGTGAACACCGTGTTATTAAAAAAATGGTTGTACGTAAAGACGGTTTACGCACGATTTTATGTGATAACGTAATAAGAAAGCTTAGTAACTAATCAATAACGTTAGTTCCAATTGTAGCATGTCATGTCGCTGCAATCGCCATTCCTGTTGCTTAGCAATCGTCAATAACGTGAGTTTTTTAGACACTTTTTATGGGCAGCCAGTCATCTGACTGATCATGACTTTTTTATAAGTAATTCTGTTTGACTTGCTATGATTTTAAAGGAAAATAACTACACAAGTATAGATTTCGACTGTGGAAACATCACAATTACAATCAGTCTTGCTTCAACAAATTGTGATAACAAGTTGCAAAATAATTCAGTCTAGTTCCAACTGTCTATACCTAATTAACTTGTGCAAGAGTTTGCGAGCGCATCTTTTATTAGCTTCGCTGAATTAAATAAACATTAAAACAAACTGTTTATAAAATATTTTAGCATTTTAGTACTATATTCTTCATATTGTTGTGACTCAAACTCAAATATCTTTATTTCGTAAAATTAGGGTAATGATTATTAGAAAACGTCAAATGGAAACATACTAAAAAAAAATTAAAATTATGATTGTTTGAAAAAAAAAACACATGAGGTTAGGCGGCAGTTCCAAGTGTAAAGCTCATGATAAGAAGCTGCCAAGAAACTCATGGGCCACTCTTTTAAAATCATCAAGTTTTTCTTTACAAAAATATAATTTTACTGAACGAACCAGTGTGTTTGGTGAGTGTAATCGTTTCTAAATTATGGATAACTAAATAACTCTAAAATATAAGTACATGTATATAAACGTATTCAGCAAACACAATACCTCACTTCTTACAACACATAAATTGTCATGTCATACAAAAAGTTTGTACTTGCCTAAAATAAACTAGCAACTGTGACATTAGCTTAAAGTTTAGGTGTATGAATGGATGGATAGATCACGCTAACTGAACAAATTTGGCACAAAGTTAGACTATAATCTGGAATAGCACAATTTATCCCAGAAAAAGAATATAATTTTTTTAAATATTTCCACATAATCGAAGTCGTGGGCGCCAGCTAGTATCAAATAAACATTTAAGTTGTGAATTTAATAGTTCTGCTACGATGATTAATCAATCTGCCTCGCTGAGAGCAGGCGTAAGGCTAACTTTTGTTCAATGGACGTAAACAATCCTGACACAACGAGTCAGCACATTATGTGGAATAAAGTTCGCTTAATCGGCATCGCTTTCGAAAACCTTAATAATAAATGATATAGGGCAATGTGTAGGTATACATTTTATATACTACCCACTACTACTACTACTAACTCAGTATCGACCAAGCAGTCCGATAGATCAAGAAGTTTCAGCAACGATACTACTAGTGGTCCATAGATAAGTGACAGTATTCGAAAAATGTCACATCCATACCTGTCGGACTCCGTTATTAAATTCTGAAGATGAAGGAATTGAGAGTCCACTTGTGTCTGCGGGCATAACTGTGCATTGTTAAAACACCTCCTGCGTGGCCACCGTGATCGAATTCGGTTAGGAATCCGATAAACTGCACTTAGCCGTTTTCAGGTCAAGAGATAAACTATTCAGTTTAGCTAAGTTCGGGGGTTATTTGGAGTTGTTGAGTGCAGACCGCAAACTATAAATATTAAGCTAAATACGCTAAGGAAGTTGTGAAATTGTCGGCAAACGAGCTACGTGCACAATCCCTAAGACCGCAGTAAAAGTATGCAATAAGTTCATAAAACTGTCTGGAAAATCAGTTAGATTACCATTAACTCAAATAAAATACAAAAAACAAACTATACTTAGCTCTTAGTCCGCAATCGGCTTTGGCAAGAGAAAACTCTTTAGCCATATTTAGCTCAGCTGTGTAATTAAAAAGTTTTGGTTTGCCGGCAGTCCGACTCTGGGTCAGGTATTTTAATTGAAAGAGATAATATGAATTATTTCGAGCCTGTGTAGAGTATTCTAACCGTACGTGTTAAGAGGGAAGTTTCGGGTCTGAAGTAACCCTCTAAAGCCTAGACCTTAACCGATCGATGAACTATTTGCTTTTACATCACTAGTGACGTAAAAGCCCATCGGTTGATAATTAGTTCCATGAGCGTTGTAATAGTTTTCACATGAAAAGAAGGACATCAACTTTTCTTTATTTGTGGGGAAATATTTTCGATTCGCATAATGGCAAAAGTTCCCATGACCTCACACACACCTAAAACAGATCCACACTTCAGATCCCGTAAGTCGTTACATGAACCATCTACTTACATACTAACCTATGTTTTTTACGTAAACCAAGATACGCTACGTGAAAGCTGGATCCCCTTCCTTTCCTGATTTATCTTAACGTGAAACATCCTCTCCACTTTGTTCAATGTTATGGTATGGTGTGGAATGGTATGGTACCGTACATAATAGCCACTTGTCCTCCGCATCGTATAATTAAGTTCTGTTAAAGAACCTCCTTTAGAAACCTCGACCGTGACATAAAAAGTTAAATATCTTTGAAACATCTGGACAGATTTTCATCAAACAGTGACAAAAACTAATAATAACCGCATCCAAATTCGTCCATATGTTTGACCTCTGCGATGCTACAAACAGACACACAGATACGCAGATACAAATATACACATGTTAAACTACAACACTCCTTTTGCGCCGGAGATCAAAAGTTGAACTTTCTCAGTGAGTACTTTAGGCAATAGTAGGTCTAGTAAAATGCTTTGAAAATAAGTGATTTTCCATAATTCAACTTGTTTTTGAATTTAAAAGCATGAAAATGATTTGACGATAGGAACTTATGACGCATTATTCCATACCTACACATTCCTATAGAGCTTGTCGTTTTGACATTTCATAAAAAAATACTGATTTGACTTGACAGTCAACATTCGTATTATAGTGACGCATTAGTGACCCAATAATATATTTTTTGTGCTGGTACTTTCACCTAAAAAGCTAATTTACTTAAAAGGTTTTTTAACCTATCTTTTGATATTTTTCTAGACTAAAGAACTTGTAATTAGGTTTTGTGCACCGTAGCGACTTTAACGCGATTACTTAACGTGGGAATATTAAAGAATTGGAAACACTTTTACGTTTTTACACAAGGTTTTACTTAAATACAACGTGTAACAGAAAGGTGTGGTCAAATTTAAGGGTTGTTATTTACTCGTGATATTTACCAAGTTCTTGTTTCTAATTTTATCAAAATATAATTATATTAATTATAGCCAACTCGAGCAACTTCATCTGTGTTAATTTTCCCCGTTTTTCCAACATGTTTCATTGATGTTCCACTCCTATTGGTCGTACCGTAATGGTACGAAGGCCTTATAGCCTTCCTCGGTAAATCGGCTATCTAACACTAAATATTTTTCAATTCGAGTCATTAGTTCCAGAGATTTTCGTGTTCAACTAAACAAAGAAACAAACTCTTAGCTATTTAACATGAAGTATAGATTTTCACTTGTTTATAAATTAAATCAATTTATTTTGTAGGAAGTAGCACTTCCCCTAGAACAAAATCAGACAGCCTAATATTAATGCAACTGGATTTTTTACTACCAGTAGGTGCAACGGCACCTGTGGCAACACTGCTACTGAGCAACTGCTGCGAAAGCAGCTTATGATATATACACCTTGAGCAAGATTTTCTTTTTCTCTTCAACACCACCAACTACATCGAATCGCTGTCGGCCCGCTTCCAGCACCGAAGAAGAAAATAAAATTAAAATAAAAATATTTATTTCATCACTTTGTTGTTTTACATAATTCATTAAAAACAACCTTTTAAGCAAGGATTTGCTTGTGATAGGATGTTTCGCTCTTCCCATTTACAATGCTTAAAGATGAATGAAATAATTTAGGTGTGCAAAGATACAATAGCTAGTTTAGAACTTAGAAACTTAGGGAAAAATTATTAAAATTAAATTAAATTAAAAACAAATAAAATGAATGAAAATTAACGAAAATAAAAGTGCGTGGGAGTGTGTGTGCGCGCGTGTGTGTGTGTGTGTGTGTGTGTGGTTGTGTGTGAAGAGAGAAATAGAAGAAGAAAAATTCAACAAATTAAAAGAAGAGTTAATCGCAGAAATAAATTAACTATTCGCGACAGATTAAAGGAGCTCAATTCACTCCTATTGCTCACTTCTACCTCAACCAACACCACTTACGCCTTCTTCACCAAAACTCTTCAACCGATAAAAAAATCACTCATCATCGAACCTAACCCACACGCACCACCTTTGTCGCTATCATCAGCAACCACTCCAACTGAAAGCACATTCAATAAATTAAAAAATCAAATCTACATTTAAAGACAAAAACTACGCACCTACAAAAATATAACCAATAACTAAAAGCCGGGTGTACATAGACTTTAACACTGAATAACAAAGAAACCATCCAAATCACACCACGACCAACACATCGAAAGTAGAGGTAGCCCAACGGCGCCTTTCCCTAGCCATCCTCAAGGAAATACATAAAGAAAAAGAAAAGACGGACATAATTTGCCAGCAAAACTCCATCTCTCATACCACAGACATAAGGATTGCTTCCTTACTTTGAACTGCTCAGAATGCCTGCTGCCAATATCATACCACAAGTTAAAATCGAGATCGAATAGCCATCAACTTTAAACAGGTCCACATAGAGCCATTCTCATGCTTCATACAGCGCAAAAAGTGCCTAAAATTGTCCACGTATTTGCCTGGAAAAAGAGAAGATCGAAGAAACAATAGATTACGGCAGCATCACATTCACCTCACCTGGACATCCCGAAGTGAACAAAGCTATAACTCCACTTAGCTTTAGTTTAAAAAAAAACTGAGAGAAGGCTAATCCTTCTCTTTTCCATTCTGGGCCAGTTTTACACAATTGTGATATTCGTTGTCATTTTTATTATTATTATTATTTTCAAAACACACATGCACAACAACAGGCAACACTAGTCTACACAAGTGCCGCATACTGCTAACATCCACACAAGTCAACCAAGGTCGTGAATACGCAGCCAAACACGAACTAATACAACACACAACCAAATATCTTACTCATCAATGTGCCTTATCCTGAAAAATACGTCTGGACATACCACGCATCAATTTCCCAAAAATGGCCACCGTCTGTACTAACTAAAAACAATTTATCATTCAGTCGTATGGCAAAAATATTGGGGGTAGTCATCGATAATTACCTACACTTCACGCAACACGTAGACTACATAACCACCAAAGTACGTAAGATACACAACATACTGACAAAATACATACGACCCACATGGCCATACACTCACAAATCATTCACGCACTTTATACAGGAGTAATTGAATCCATCATTTCTACGCCTCTAGCGTCTGGCACATGGCGCTACACTACAAAAAATCTCGCAAGAAAATACTCTCAATCCAACACGGATTCGCATTAAAAATCATTACAGGTTTCAAAACCATCAACACAATCAACGCCGTAGCCATCTCTACCTTGACCAGAGGGGTGTCAATCCGCAGTTTAGGTATATTCGTCAGCGCGCCTCTCTAAGGGCCGTATGGCAGTATTAACACACAAGACGAACTCTATAATATTCTCACCAACCATCCAAATGCACATATACATTGATGGCAGTAAACACGATGAACTAGCGGGAGCCGCTTTCGTTGTCCAAACTCCACAGAACACTAACTATCAAACATACAAATTACACTCGTCGTGCACCGTCTTCCAGGCTGGACTAGTATCCATCAACCAAGCCTGCAAGTGGTGGAATATGCAACAAACAATGCGGTTACTTCATCTGTTTTAGTCAGAATCTCGATCGGCCTTGGAGGACATACAAAACACTAACAGCACACACAAACTCACCACAGCTATTCTGAAATACTTTTACATTACACGGTTAGGGCCCATATTGGAATACCCGGCAATGAAGCCGCCGACCTCGCAACTAAATCCGCAGCCGAGGAAAACACGACAGCCGCGTTTTTCCACTTCCCGCTAAAGTGCAAGCGGAAGTAAAGCTGAGGAAACATACAACAACAACACCAAAGGTACAATAATTAAAACCCAGTGCTCTAGACTCACACACTTACACAAACTTATCAACACAACAGGACACACATTCGCCCTCACCCAACTACTTACCAATCATGCATACCATAAATAATACCTACACAGATTCCACATCACTAACCATTACACTGGCCCTTGTGATGACGACTACACAAATATTCAAACATCTTATCACACAATGTCCGCGCTACACACATACAACAAACAATATTGTATATCCAAACAACTCGACCCAACTCACTATTGACAACAACTCAATCATTACTTTCATGACAAATATCACCCACATAGTCACACTCCAAAAATTCAACAACACCTAAAACACACACAGATACACTTGCAAACAAACAACGCCAATTAAATTATAAGATTGTAAGAAACAACCACTCTGTTTCAAATAGCAGAGCGTATTGTATTTTCAACCGACTTCAAAAAGGAGGAGGTTCTCAATACGGCTGTATTTTTTTTTAATGTTTGTTATCCTATTACTCGCAGGCGGCTGTACCGATTTACATTTTTTTTGTGTTTGAAAGGGTATACTTCCAAATTGGTCCCATTGTCATCAAAGTTTGGATCTGATGATGAGATCTTGGAAAAATCGAGGGACCTATTCAAATATTAAAGGCACATTTATAGTCATTTGGGTATATTTTGTTGTAATTCGTGCATTTATTCTTCAAAAACACCATTGAGTGAAATGGAACTGATGATGAAGACCACAGATGACCAGCCGAACTATTCAATGATACATATTGCGGGTTGCGATCTGAGTACCGTGTTCGATACCTGATACTTCGCCTCCGTCAAATCATGTAATGGAGCTGATGGTCTAGTATTAGGTGAACTCCTCAAAGATCGGCGGCTCTGTATCGCAAAATGCAACATTTTGTAAAAAGAAATGAGGAGTTTGGATTCTGCTATTGTAACATCAATCAACCACAAACCAACACACTAAAAAGTGAGAAATAAGAACATGTTTTCAAAGAAATAAAAACTACTTCGAAAATAAATATAAGGTAACTAAAAAGCAAAAATTAATATGGGTACGACAACAAAAAATAATTAAACATTTTGAAGTTGGTGCCTAAAACATAAAACTACATTTCCTGGCACCAACTTCAAAATGTTTTATTATTTTTTGTTGATGTGCCTATATTATCACAATAAATACTCTTGGGCGGATTTACCCCCAAGAGGAAATTACAAAAAAAGTAGGTGCAACATTAATATCGCACTGTCCACTGTTAAAAATTGACAAAAAGAAAACGCCATCTATGTCATTATAAAGATTTATTTATACACATGCGGGTCGTGTCCGGGACGTGGACTAACCGTGCTACATCAGTGGGTCAAAAAATATCAATGCGTATGTTTTATATGAACTCTTCGTCCGGCTCGACAACATGGCCCGTGACGGGAAGCTCTGTTACCGGCCCAGACCCGGAAATTAAAAAGCACAGTCCGTCCAAGTCCCGAACATGACCCGGGTGTGTGTGGTTAGAGTTTGATTATATCTATACATCGTACGCAGCTGACATTTGACCTTACCTTTTACACCAATTTTACACGTTCAATATAATGTCGTTTAGTTTTATTGTATTAGTTTAAAATATGTTATATACGCTTTTTAAATATAAAAACTAGGCAATAGCATGTTGTGCCACGTACAATATAGTCCCCCATCCGAATAATGCGGCTTAAGAACTGCGTTTTCTGTTTTTCACATTACTAACAACGATAAATACTTAATAATAATTTTCAATGTAATTCGTACGAAAATTTTGTTACTGCTCAGTTGATCAGCTGTTACTTATAAACTTGTAAAGCCTACTTAGTTATAAAAGTTTTTTTCTTTTGCTTTACTATCATATACAACTATGGCGTTTTTTTCACATACCCAACACCAACCATTTAGCTGGCGGGGGGAGACACCGCAAAAATTTATACTCTAAAGCTTAATATTTAACAAAGGGATCCCTAAATCTAAAAATGGTCTACACACTCCCCAAACGTTTTTAAAAGACCTATGTAACAATACCCTAATGCAATGGGGTAGGTGAAAAAAAATCACATCCTCACTTTACATATAGAAAAAGTACCCTAAAAAAAGGTTTTTTTTAGGATTTCATTCTTTCGCTTTGTCGGCGTAATTAATATCCAATCCAATATCCATGCAAAATTACAGCCTTCTATCACTAACAATTTCTGAGCTTATCTGTGGCCGGACGGACGGAAACGGTGGACATTAGTCGATCAGAGCAGATGTGTGTAACTTTTATTTTAAAATAATAAATAAGGAAAAAAATATTCTGATCCGTAAATCATTAGCGTAACAACTTTTACAATATATAATATCAATTTAGTTATAGCTTATAATATGAAGTAGACAGTGGCACGAACACAAGGTACGTCTCGCACGCTGGTGAACTAAGGATGAGTCTACAGGGAGTTCCGATTAGCGGTAGCGGAAGCGGTTCGGTACCTGACGTAACGACTTTATCGCGGGAAGATGCATTTGTAAGGGAAAGAAAACGAAGATTACTTAAGTAGAGGATATGAATTCTTTATTAGAAAAATCGTTATAAAAGCAAAACAAACAAATTGCACAGTCAATACACAAATAGTTAATAGAAATTAAATCATAAATGAAACAAATTAAAACAATTAATAAAAATTTAATACAGAAAAATATTAACCTACGCACTGAGCTGTCAGAATTTATAACTAGCCATAGGAATATGCAGGAACAAATAGACTAGCTAAAAAACAAGTCTACATACATCCAAAACGGGCGAAGGAAACAAACCTGCTACAAAATCGCAAATTCTTTGTTACGAAGACATTATCCTTGAAGTTCAAGAGCGAACGGAACGCCAAACAAATAATATTAGCACGGGTATGAGCGAGACTACGACCAAAACGAAGTCAAGAAACAGAAATAATATAATTAGATTGGGTAAATACTTTCCAGGAAAAGATCGCTTGTTTAAAAAATGTTAAAATAATGTCGACAGTGCAATATATTTACTACCAAATCAACCGAAAAACCTTGGAAATGTACAGACCAAACACCTGCGCAAAGGACTTACATGCAACAACTTATAGATAAATTAGCCCATCTTAAAAAGGAGAGATAGACTTAACAATAAAATATATTAGAGACATTACCTAAGATTATAAAAAAATAACCAAAAAAAAACAATCGGTGACAGACAGATCAATAAATAGTCTGCAAAATTCATGCTCCATTTCTCTTAGTTACGATGTTCTACCTCATCGAAAATCATCTTTAAACTTCTTTTATGCCAATGTACGCAGCTTAAGTAAACTAGGGAAATTTGATGAACTGAAGGGCATTTTCAAGTCAATAAATTGTGCATCGCACGTAGTCATGTTAACAGAGACTTAGTTAAAAAATGAGACTGATGCTAGATCGTTTAATATACCAAACTATACAAACGTTTAAAACTATCGATCGAATCAAAAGGGTGGTGGGTCTCAATATCTGTGCATAACAGCCTTCAATATGACGTATCAGAAGACATCTTCGAAAATAATATACATTATCTATTTCAATATTAATATATATTAGAACAATTTCAATAAATCTTGGCGCTATTTATAACCCTAGCAGAATCAATTTAAATGCCTTTTTCGATAAGTACTCCGCACAATTAGAAGACAAGAAACGAGGCATTGTTTTTGGAGACTTAGATATAGACCTTTTTTATGAAACTAGTGACACTTCTAACTATAAAAATATATAAGAATCTGCTGGTACGACATACTCAACAAAATAGAAATGGATTACTGTACCCGGGAGACAAAGACAACAAAAACAATATTAGACCATATATGTTCAAATCTTCACAGTGAATACTTTCACCCCACAATTATTGAGTCACCTTTATCTGACTTTAAACAAATATACTTAGAACTAATCAATCACAAACACAATCCCCTACAACGAACTACATATGAAGCTGTAGACTATTCATCGCTGTACAAAAGTGTAAAAGAAAATATATTGACAAATGAAGAGCAGAATTAAACCACTTTAGAATGTTACCTGCTGGCTCAAATAAAACAACACAAAACTAGCAAAGTAAAGATTTTGAACCTACCACAGAAATGTTTGAAGGAATTTATAGGAGAAACAGGTTATGGAAGCAGCTGAAAGAAAAACCTACGGACGAAGACTTAAATCGAAACTATATATAAGAAAGAAACAATTTTACAATTAATTAAAACTATTAAACAAGATTGTTATCATAATTATTTTCATAACTATACTCTATGACTCAAAAAAGCGCTGAAAATTAATCAACAAATTAGCTAACAATAAAATCAATCTAGACATGCACCCTCCAAAACTTGTTATCATTGACTAAACTATTAATGATGGCTATGATATATGTAAGCAATCCAATATAATTTTCTCGGCTATTAGAACACAACTAGCAAATAATATACCCAAAGATCTTACGGATAAGGTGATGTACACAATGACATTTAAGGACGAAGACTCGCCTCACACAACCACTTATTTCGAGCCATGCGCAATCAACGATATTAATAACTTTATAAAAGGATTAGACAAAAACTGTAGCACTGGTATCGATGGTATCAACACTTAATCAATTGTTTGCATAAGTGAATTAGTCGTAGAAAATCTAACTGACTGTATTAATAAATGTATGGCCACTGGCACTTTCCCAGGCAGTCTAAAAATAGCAAAAATTTGCCCAATATACAAATCTGGATTAAAATCAGACCCTGGTAATCATCGCTCTATTTCAGTCTTACCAGTGATGTCACAGATTTTTAAAAAGGTATTACACAAACGCCTAACCATACATCTTGGAAAATGAAATTTCCCATTGGCACAATAATATGGCTTTTGGCAAAAATCAAGCACCCTTTTAGCTGTAATTGGCTTAGTAACCAAAATTAGTACAGAAATGTTAAAAGAAACGTTTGCTTAGAAATATTCATCGATCTCAAAAAGGCGTTCGATACCGTCAGTCAATCTCTATTACTAGGAAAATTTAAAAATCTAGGGTTATTAGGACCCGCATATTGTAATTTGAAATCATATTTGAAAAACAGAACACGAGTCGTTAAAATAGGCAAAGAGTATACAAGTACGCCTCAATTCATAACCTGTGGCATTCCATAAGGCTCAATCAATGGCCCGTTGTTATTTTTATTAACAACATAAGTAACATTAATCTAACTGGTTAAATTACATTATATGCAGACGACACCTGCCTTTTTTACTTCGGAAATAATCTGACATTATTAATTAAACAAGCTCAGATGGATCTAAACCAATACAGTACTTGGCGTCAGTGCAACCTACTTACCATAAATGAAAAAAAAAACATCATACATGATATTTACAACAAAAAAAAAAAACAAAAATATTTAACGATTTATCATTATCTATCAATAGTGAAATTATATATATTTTTTAAAGATTATCAATCTAGCAACTGGAGGGGTTAACAGGATTTCTAGCAATCCTGTTAACCCCTCCAGCTAAACTCAATGGCTTGTGAGTTTGGAGTGGGTACACTGGAGTGGAGTGGGTCGGTAGTAAAATGGGCAGGATTCGAACCCACGACCTCACGATTGCGAGACCGATGCCTTAGCTATTAGGTTACCGTCGCTTAATATTTCACAGCAAAAGTATCTTTATTTAATATTAGACGACAAACTGACACGGAAACCCCACAACGAACATGGCAGAAACAAAATTACACAACTTGCTGGTGCATTTTGTAGAATGGCTGAACAAAACACGATAAATCTATACTAATATTACAAAGCTGAAGAGTTTATTTGTGTGTTTGAACGCGACGATTTCAGGGCCTACGGGTCCGAATTGAGTAGTAGAGAAAAATCTTTTACTGTTGGATAGCCCATTTATCGAGGAAGGCTATAGGATCAATAGTAGCGGAGCAGCAATGAATAATGTTGCAAAAACGCGGAAAATTAACGCTTACGAAGTTGCGCTGGTCAGGTAGTGCTAAGTAATGCGCTCGTTAAATCTGACTTAACATACCTAATTGAAATCTGGGGCTCAGCAGCAAAAATCAATTTAATGTTTGTTCTGAGCGGGTTGCAAAGAGCGCGCACAGAACAAAGCGATAGAAGTATTATTTAATTACCCAAAACTAACACACACACCTATTTTATATAAAAAACAATAAATAAAATATTTAACCTAAGACAAATGTACACAGAAAATATATGTACTTTAATAAAAAAATATATATGCGGTGAAGTCCATACCCAAACTTCCCCTATCAAAAGAGAATACAAACATCATTTAAGATACACAAACAAAGTAACGCTTACAACACCAAGAACTGAACATGGCAAAAGATCTATGCTGTGCGGCGGGATTAAAAAAATGTGAAGGACCGTGAAGAATGACTTCTTTCAAGAAGAACATAAAAGAATATATAAGTGAAAATATATACTAAGTGAATTATTACATGAAAACAAAATCTAAAAAAACATAAAAGCTACTATACTTATATATATATCTATTTGTATTATCCTAAATGCAATAAAATATAAGTGAATAAAAATAATAAATACCTATATTAAGTAAAACATAAAAAAAATAAAAAAAAATACTTTACTAAAGCATCACTTGCCACAATGTATGATTTAAATATACATAAAATCAAAGTCCGTTCAAAAATAGTTAATAAAATATCAATTAAGTATGTTTTCTGTGCAGTTAATTACAACAGTGTCATAGCCCTTAGCAAACACCTTTTGTACGAGCGGACACCGACGCGCTTATGCGCTCAATATGAATTGTTTTTTTCAAACATCTACATTTACTGAAAAATTAAGAATTATGTGAAGTAAACTACTATTATAATCGATACGTTTGCGATTACTTTTTTGAGTTATTGACTTAAAGCATATTTACGGTCGGACTAATGTCTTTTTATTTTTTTATATTACTTATATTTATATGGTTTATGCATGCTCAATAAGTGGGCTGTTCTTTGAACCCAAAATGTTGTTAGAGTCAAGTGCCCCCCCCCCCCCCCCAGCTAAATGGGTGATGCTGGGTATGTGAAAAATATCACAGTAGTAGTATATATAATTAAATTCATAGAATACTATCACAGCTAAGTAGGCTTTACCACTTAAAAGAAAACGTTGTTAGTAGTATGAAACAAAATAACAGAAAACCCACTTCTTATGCCGCATTATTCGTATGGGGGACTATGGAACCGTGTGTGTGGCCCGACATGTACTTGCCCGGTTTTTTTAAAATTAATACTTAAGTATTTTGCATCTGTAAATATTTTTTAATAATATGCACCTGCCACATTTATCTCTCCACCACCCAAAGGTTAATTGGTAGAAAATGTCTATGTCTATAAAAATAAGTCGTTTAACATTTGCAAATATTCAAACCAGTTCAGCATAAATAATATTATCAATGGTCACGGAATTTCAGATACACCGCAAAAAAAAAAACTTTGAAGGTTTAAAATAATGCTTTTAATATGTGACTTATGTAGCTGAATGTACCTTACCATGACTTCTTATTCATTTTGTTATCCTGTGACTACGGCCGAGACAGGGAATTAATACTTCGAAATTAATATTACTCGTAGCTCATTTCGCGTAGCAAACTGCTACGAGCACTGCTATGAATATAGTTTCCACACAAAAATTGTTGTTTCATTCACAGCGTATACTAAAAAAACAGTTTGTCTTATATTTGCAGGGAACTTTGAAACATTTTCTTATTAACATTTTATTTTTCCTTTCTTTGATTTTGCAGAGTTATTTAACCACTTTTCAATATTTTTTTGATGTAATAAATAATTTTTGAAACAACCACACAACAGTAAGTCAATCTATAATTGCATGTCGTTGCAATAGTTTTTCGTATTTTTCAAACAAAGAAAAGAATATTTTTTGGGTATAATTTTCTATTTATTTATAATATGTTTGTGCCGTTTTGATCGATGACTTGTTGTCATCTTGTGGGTAGTGCCATGATCCCATTGCTGTAAAAAAATAAATATATTTGATAAAAAAATCTGACAGGTAGTTTTCACAGTGTTCTTTTGAGGTTAACTTTATACTTCCTAAAGAGTTTTAAAGTGCCCAAAACAGGTGGAAATCGGATGGATCAAGATAAGGGCTATACGAAGGATGCATCGACACATCCCAGCCAAGCTGTCTCAATTTTTGCTGAGTATAGATGAGTGCGGCCTGGCGTTGTCATAATGGAACACACACCTATCCTGTTCACCAGCTCCGGCCGGTTTGTCGGCGGCAAAAACTCATAGTGGACGATTCCTTTCCAATTGTTGAAATATACTGTTTAAGCGTAAAAAAAAAAAAAAAACCCACCATACACACAGCATCACTTTGTTCCGAGTCAGGCCGGGCTTTGCCACGGTCTGTGGGCCTTGTCCATGCTTCGACTACGATCTTTTTCGGACATTCTTATCATAAGTGACTCATTTTTCACGTTGCGTTAAGTTTCTCTCAGTGAGATCATGTGGTACCACAGTATCAAGTTTTTTCTTGAACCCAGACTTTTGTAAATTACGTACTACTGCTTTGTGATCAACATCCAGTTCTTCAGCTATATCGTAACTACTAATATGTCGATCTTGCTCCACTTTTTCAAAGTACCCTCTAATTCTTTCCATGACAGGGCGTCCAGAGCGAGCCTCATCCTTCACACTAAACTTAAAACGCTTGAACCACATTTGTGCTACTTGTATTGATTCCGGTCCGACAAATTTTATTCGCAGCGTTCGGTATTTTTACCTTTTCTGTAATAAAACTTTAAAATGTACCAAATTTCTTCGTCACCTACGTTCATTTTGCTTGCTTGAAAAACAATTGAAAAATAGCGGGAACTAGTTTTTTTTTTTTTGTTTATTGCCTCTTCAGAATGTCAACATTTAATGGTATTATAACCAGCCAGTTACATTGAGCACAACCAAAGAGGTTTGATTACTAACAAAATATTCGAAATACGAAAATATTTTTTAGCCCCTACCTTATAATAGTGGGAACGAAGGATACATACAGTCATATTGGTTTATAATCAATTAAACGACTTTATCATCCAAGTGGGAAGCGCCAAAAATGCAAGCACTTTATGAAGGCTGTTTTTTTATATTCCGTCACATTAGTGAAATAAAGAAATACCCTTTCGTCAGTCAGCTGGATTCCTTAGCGTTTGGCGTACAGTACTTAAATCGTCTGCAGTATCTGTTACAGAGTTAAACTCACTTACTAATTGACAAAAAATATTCTAAATCTTGCTCTCCTTCCGGTCTATAATGAGTGAAATAAACCCGATATTGCGATATTGTAATTATAATTACGCATTATAGAATTTATAGGTTTACTAGCTGTCCCGGCGAACTTCGTCTCGACTCTTTTTTTTTTGTAAATCGGGTTCAATTGTGAATCTAAACCATCCTCGAATCCCCTTGAACTCACTAGTCTAGGAGGAGTTCAGTGACATACACACGCAGACAAGAAATATATATATAAAGATATTCGGATTTATAGGTATTTAACCACAAAATAATGGTAATATTAAAAAACTTTTTCACTCGACATGTATCAGGTTTGTTTACCTTCGTCTAGGTAAACTGGCACAAACAATAAAATAGAGCAAAATAAAATTCTTACCCGTTGTTGAAAACATGTTGAGAACAATAACAAGTTTAAAGTGTTAGTCATAACATTCTCGTCATCACTCAACGCCCGCTTTAAATGTACGGGCAAACACTTGTATATTTCGTGTACACATTCGTTAGCTTTAGTATCTGGATGAAAATATAAACGATACTGTTACCACAGAATACCAGAACGAAAGTATCATATAAAACACTCTTGGCTCACGCACACATATAAATATATCGTCGCAGACGCGGAGAATCGGAACAAGATAGACCAGAGACGAGAGAGCGATTGCCACCGTTCACACACTACGGTTGCTCGTTTTGTACGCGCGTGTAGGAGTTGGTATAAAAGTCACGGTTTATAGTTGAGCGTCCCTTCTGTACTCTCTTTATTTTGTACTGTTACGGCGTATTTTACGAGTACTTTCTGGTATATATCCTGTCTATATAAGGCTACGTACACTTGACTTGAGTCTTTTTCTTAGTTATTCTGTTCACAGAACTACTCAACAGAACTTTTGGTAATTAGATTTCCATTTCTGTGGACAGAACAACTGAGAAAAAAACCCCACATCCCACTAGTTTGGTCAACAGAACTGCTCAACAGAACTATGGCGAGATAATGAACTTTCATTGATACTAGGGATAGCCTAAATTAAATTAACACTAATACGTGGGTAGACACATGTCTTTATTTTAAGTGTAGGCATGTATTGATATAAATTGTTGCTTGCGGTGTTGATTTTTCCAAAAACGCTGAATCATTTGTTCCTTTATTTAAACCAAAAAGCTAAATAAATTTTGGACCGACCTAATTTCTAAAGTGATGGAGTTTTATACAAACCTGCAAACTCTTTTTTACCCCCTTAAGGGTTGATTTTCAACAACGTTAAAGCACTTGTTCCTTTAATTAAAACCAAAAAACAAAATACAATGTGTGTGAGTATTGCTAAAACCCAGTTTATGGCTCTAAGCGACCGACGTTGTGTTATCCAGTCTAAAAGCGTTGGGGGTCAAATTGTAACAAAATGCCAGGAGTAAAAATACATAAGGAACATGATGCATGTGTGCATATGTCACGACCTTATAGATAGAACTGAAATAAATTCTCTTTTCATTAAAAACATATTTCTAGATGAACGTCCAGACGCTCGCGTCGTAGGATGATAAAAAACCGTCATATACCCAAATTAAATAGGCCAAATTAAGTTCTTTAACTTCAATACTATTTTCATGATTCCGATATTATTGACAAACTGTAGTATGATTCTGAGGTTTAGATTACATTCGGTTTGGAGATAGTTTGAGTTTGAGTCACGAGGAAGGACGTTGGATAGTTTTTATCGTGACAAATGCGGAGCCGCGACTGACAGCTAGTAGGTATAATAAATCCAAGAGTTTATGATAATGTACTCATATATATAGATTTTATGGATGTTGCTCTTTTACGCAAAAAATACTCAACAGATATTGATGAAACTTTACAGTAATATAGTTTATGCATCAAAATAGCACTAGCTATAGGCAATAAAAATCAAACAGTACGGGCGAAGCCGTGGGGAAAAGCTAGTACAACATAAAACTGTAAACGATCTGACTGAAAAATGTATACATTGATTGATTAAATGGCAGATATTGGATCTCAAAAGGGGTTCCGGAGTGCGCGAAATGTAATGAAATTTTCAAACTAAACTCTGCGCGGTAAGTACAATGACATAATTAATATCTTTGTATAATATTTTCGTAAAATACCGCTTTATTGGGGTTACAGCAAAGTCATGTACTAAGTACTTATAAAATTGGAACATCGGCAGTAATTACTTCAGTTGGGTGAACCGCTCATATTGAAACGTCAAGGGTCTTCTTTTGATTTCACCATGGATGATCAAAGCTATGTGCTTATTTCCTACTTATACTTTGACCATTCTTTATTTCCTTGAATTTGAAAGGTTCAATGTTTAACAGCGACGTGACGAAAAGTTTGATACCATGTCGGATCGATTATGTCGGAGAAATAAATGTCCTATCAGTTAATAGAGATAAGCCACGTCTTCAGAATAATAATTACTTTAGTTATTATTCTAGGTCACGTCACTGTGAAAATATGTGATAATAGAGTGATAGTCGGGATTGTCAAATGAATAAGGGACTAGAGTTTAGATTAAAATTACGATATTCGCTTAATTTATTTCTTTCAATAACTCTCAGGTTCAAAGTCGCTCAGCGAGCTATGGAAAGGGCTATGCTCGGAGTTTCGCTTAGGGACAAAATCAGAAATGAGGTGATTCGGCAGAGAACCAAAGTTATCGACATAGCCTACAGAATTAGCAAGCTGAAGTGGCAGTGGGCTGGCCATATTAGCGGAAGAACCGACAACCGTTGGGGTAAACGAGTTCTTGAGTGGAGACCGCGTCTCGGCAAACGTAGTGTAGGACGCCCTCAGGCCAGGTGGAGTGATGATCTACGCAAAACGGCTGGCAGGAGCTGGATGCGAGAAGCCGAGGATAGAACAAAGTGGCGTGCAATTGGAGAGGCCTATGTCCAGCAGTGGACTGCGATAGGCTGATGGTGACTCTCAGGAAACATTGACTCAAATACAAGGCGTGGCATTATGCTCACACAGGCAAGCTTAGGTATTGTCAAAAGTTTTATCTGTTTTCGCAACTCCCTTGAAGCACCCTCCTCACCACAAGTGACAATCCTTACATTAATTACGGAAAACGCCCACTCTTAATTAAATAAACGCTAAATAAGCTAAATAATTAATGAAATAGTGTGCGTTTTGTTTACCTCTAGTTTCATAACCGGCTTTGAAAAATGACGGTTCTCTGTTTTTTGACCAGTAAATGTACGCTTGCGATTTTTATTTAAACTTTAGTCAGAATATAATGGTGTTCTCTATATACGACTGCATTATCTTTCTAGGTAGGTTTCAATGTATAGCAGGTTGACCTAGATTATAAGAGCACCGGAGAAAGTCAGTAAAATTTCTATTAATCGGTGATGTTCTTGATTTTTTATCCTACCCTTGTTTTTTAAATATAAGAAACGACGACGCCTATTAATTAAAAACAACAAATCAAATAGGTACCAGCTGATGTAGAATCAGTTGCAGTAGTTTGTTCTATAGTTTTATTTTAGGTAATTTCCATAGACTGATTTGAAAATATATTAATACATCGAGATATAAAAAAATAAAGGGTAAATCATCCTGACGTTTTATAATTTTTAAAGATAAAGAATAATATCAGCCGTAATACTCGTTGGAAGCTCACAAAAAGCACGCCTTATGGCGACTTATGATTAGCGCATTTAATTTGTAGTTATAATCTATACATATTTTGACTGGCCTGTTGATTTGGTGGTTAGTGACTGCTAAGCCGTAGGTCTTGGGTTCGATCCCCACCCAGGATAAAACTTTGATGTGTAATGAGCACCATAGTTTATTCCACAGAATAAACGATCGTGCTCATCACACATCTGGTTGTAATTTATCTTTAATACGTATGTATTTAGAAATATATAAGTATGTTTATCAGTTGTCTGGTTTCCATAGTACAACCTCTGCTTAGTTTGAGATCAGATGACGTTATGTGAGTTGTCCCAAGATATTATTATTATATATAATCACTTTTCCTGAGTGACTAACTGAATTATTCATCAACGCAGAGCCTAAACCGCTAGGGTAACAAACTTGAAATTTTGGCAGTTGATGCCTTATATGTTGTAGGCATCCACTAAAAAAAGATTTTCATGTGGTGGTATTTTTATGTAGGTACTTGCAACGCCTATGTCCCCTTAGGGGAACTTAGGCGTTGCAAGTTTGTATGAAACACCGTAATTTTTGAAGATATATATGTGAAATTTCGTTTTCCGCTTTTTGACATAAAATAAAGAAACATGTATTTCAGCGATTTTGGAAATCAACCTATAAAGGGATAAAATAGGGGTTGCGGGTTTATGTAAAACTCCGTCACAAGATTGAATAAATCCGGCAGTTTTGATATTAGATGTGTGAAATATCAACAACTGTTTTGTGATCAACATCCAGTTCTTCAGCTATATCACTTACACTTTTTCAAAGATAGCACTGATTTTAACCATGACAGGGCGTCCAGAGCCAGCCTCATCCTTCACACTAAAATTTCCAGACTTGAAACGCTTGAACCACATTTGTGCTACTCGTGTTGATACCGCATTAGGTCCGAAAACGCCCAAATTTTATTTGTTCGTCGCATTTTTACATTTTTGTAATAAAACTTTAAAATGTACAGAATTTCTTCGTCACATACGTTAATTTTGCTTACTTGAAAAACAATTGAACAATAGCGGGTACTAGTTTTTTTTTTTATTTATTGCATCTGCAGAATGTCAACATTTCATGGTATTAAAACCAGCCAGTTACATTCAGTACAACCAAAGAGGTTTGATTACTTACAACACGATACATTCAAAATACGAAAATTATTTTGCCCCTACCTATTATTACGTTTTCACGCTTAAATCGTTGAACTGATTAAAATAAATTTTGTTGTGGCGATAGCTAAAGTCTCGGGAAAAGACATGAGTTAGTTTTATCGCGATCACCAACATCCACACGGGCAGGGCCGCGGGCGAAAACTGCCGACCATTTAATGTAATTTGAACATCATAATTTATTTAAAATCTTTAAAATGAATACTGAAAAAACAATCCATTAAGCGTAACTATAAGTTTGCATAAATATGAGAATTACTATGATGAAAACGTTGGTGAAGAAACTGATTGACGCTATTTAATCGAAAATAAATTCAAATATATAAAGCATACATTGTTTTTTAAAAATTATTGACATGTTTGTTTTACGTCTTAAAGATTATTGACATGTTTAAGGTTATTTTTAATTTTTTGTAATAAAAAATGAAAATTAATTGACAAAATTATTATTTATTTCTTCTCTTCTAGGAAACTGTTACCTATTGTTCTTGTAAATATTTTCGTCTTTATATCAATTATTATAAATAAAATATTCTAAGCAATAAAAAACTATTTCAAATGTACATCATTTTGCAATGATTTTTACTAAAATTCGGTTATTTTGGTTATTGAATTAAACTTTCAGCGGCAAGCGGATCCAGGCTTTATTAATTTAAGATTTTATTACAATAAAGGCAAATGGAAATTCTTACGACGGGGGGGGGGGGTAGTCTGGATGCACGTCATCTCGCCCGACACCGACCAAATGTGAGTCGCACGCATGGTGCGTTTAGTTTAGCGATACACAAAACAAACGTTTCCGACAGACTCTTGTCTTTCCCGCTCGAACCACATATGTTCAGCGGGACTCCTAAAATCTTAATTTGAAATAGGACAATTTTTAAACTGTTATGTTCGCCCACATTTTTTTAAAACATCAGTTAATACAATCACAAAAAATATATGTATAGCAAAAGTAACTACATACCAACGGGGTATCCATATGGCGCCTCTCTCTTTTTTTGTGATTTCAAACTCTTTAGTAACTTTTGTATCCTTGATTCAGTGTTACTCAAAGTCAAACGTATGTGCGCAGGGGTATCCAACCGTTTTCGGTGCTTGTTTTCAATAATTAAAAGCAGGGGTTATCTCCTGTTCGCAGAGATATGTCGATGAAAATAAAGTTAAATAACAGAGCAACGTCTCAAAGTTTTGATAAAGAAATTGTTTTTGTCTCCAAAAATCTTCAGGATTAATTCCACAATTGAATGTAGGTATTTTTAACTTTTATCGACATATTTCTACGAACTGGGGCTATCAGCGCATTTGATTATTAAAACAAGCACCAGAACCGGATAAATACCACTGCCCACAGTTTGGCTTTCAGTAGCACTAAGCACAATAATCTCATTAAAATCTGTAAGTAACTGTGTGAAATAGTTAATAAAAAATTATTGGGCTTTGTATATTTTCATTAGCGTTTTATTTCTGGATAAATAGTACAACACTGTATTACCTCACAGAAATTGTCAATATTTCTGTCTTGCCATGGATCCCCAATTAGGTTTTGGTTTGGAGGTAATACAGTGTTGTACTATAAATTAAAAAGTTTGAGAACCACCGGAATTGACAGGGCAGAGAATAGTCAACTTCGTAGGAGATATTATAGTATATCTCCTACGAAGTTGACTATTCTCTGATGAGAGTGCCGTGGCTGAAAATGAAAAAGAGTTCGGAAATTCCATGTCTTGGAGCAGTAACGAGTGCGTTGTATGAAGCTTTTCTTCTGTACTCTCGGTATTTTGTGTCGGTAATATTTGCAACAAAGTTCCAACAATACCAAACTAAAGTTTCAACCGTATCGCTATTTGAAATTCAGAGCAAGAATAAACCGCACAAAATTAGTAACGTTTCATTTCATACATGCAATTAATGCCATTGTGAAATCAACTAACAAAGTAATTTTAAATGTAAATCAGATTTTATTCGTGCCATATTCTAATATGATATTGACCTTTCTGCATTGGACTTTGGGTCATGTAAGTGGATATAAATATTGTCAGGGGGTTATCATTTCATGTTCCGTTGAATATGTATAACAAGGGTTTCGCATACAAAAGTTTTTTGAAGGCCGGCGTCCTTCATATAGCTGATTTAAAATTTATCGTCGCTCCGATACTGATATTTATTTTCCTTGCATAATGTAACATGACACTCTGGTTTTAATGTGTACTTAATGTTTAATTCTAATTTATGTAATTTAAGCAACTAAATCGGGTACCTAGGCAAATTCAAAATGTTCTTTTATATAATGTAGGTATAGAATATTATATATTGAGATTTCTTTAAGGTTTGTTCTATCCAAACTAATTTCATAAACGAAGTTTTTTTATTCAACATTATTTATTATTATATTATATATTATTATTATTATTATTATATTATACCCCTGAATATTTGCAGGTAATAAGTATATTAGATAGTGGATAGTTCCCACACTTAACCTCAGTCAGTGGGTCATGAAACCCACAAAAATAATTTATCTTCATATATATATTTCTTGTGTGCGTGTGTATGTCACTGAACTCCTCCTAGACGGCTGGGCCGATTTTGATGAAATTTTTTGTGTGAGTTCAAGAGGATTCGAGGATGGTTTAGATTAACAATTAAACCCGATTTCAAAAAAAAAAGAGTCGAGACGAAGTTCGCCGGGACAGCTAGTATATATATAAATTCACAGCAGCTGTCACCATTAAATTTCCTCAACATCGCCTCAATTTTATTTAACATCCACTTGAAAGGGATGGCGTTCGATTATTTTTTTAATTATACAATTCTTCAAGTTTCCAAAGATTTCAGTAACGAAGAAAGGGTAGTGCGAAGATTAATTTAATTTATTTTCCGCCTTCAACGGCTAAGAGACTTCTTTGAATTTTTTAAGATTAAGCGATCAACGAAAAGTATGCAAAGTTCCGGCAACTTATTAAGTTGAAGAGCTTTTAGAGTTAAAGGAAATATATTACTTCATTGATCTAGGGGTATTTATGTCGTAAAAGTAAAAGTCCGTAAAAGTCACTCGTCTGGCATTTACTTAAAAATCGTATTGCAATATTTTTCTTAACGAGCTAATGTGTAATTGTAAACCTTAACAATCTTCCGACACTTAAAAAGTTGATTAATTTTAAACAAAACGGCTGAACCAATTTTCATCAAACAAAGATTCGAACTAACCCGGTTTAAACAAACACTGTCTGCGTCGAGGTTAAAAAAACAACTCTTCCTGAGTCGCGAGGAAATTATTCTTACAAATCACATCTATTGGTGGATCACGCGAAGTGGTATCCCGAATAGGAATCAAACCCAGAGAGAACCAATTTCTTGCATAGCATCAGTCGCACATTCGGACAGCAGCGACGAAGTCAAGATTTAATATGAGATCTAATATCCTAAGTACCCTAACGATATTCAGCTTATAGTCGTACTCAAAAGTATTTCTATCGCTATAATTCACCTATAGATAAATGACAGTGACACCATGAGATAAGAGTTAACGGCGTCTTAAAACCGACTAATGTTTACATCGGCAATAAGTATTTTATTTGAAGTACTTGAAAAACCTGTGAATTGTGGGGATAATTACTGGGTTTTCGAAATAAAAATCCACTGGACTGAAGTCATGTGCAGTGCTGGCACCAAACACAGAGAGTACAGAAGGAAAAATCTATAAATAACGCGCGTTCGAGCAACGCACACATAGACGTCGTTCACGGACAGGGGTTCTCGGACCACTTTGTTCCATAAACGATCTGAGTATGATATTCGTAAACGATGTCTATCTATACTCATTATACGAGGCTTCCTTTCTACTCGTGGTATGTGGTGATTGCGGTGTGTAATAAATGAATGCAAAAGGTGGACACTGTGAGGCGAGATTCAAAAACAGTATACCTACATATAGAGTGATACAAAATGGACTCGCCTACATAAGAAAAGGTACGACCGAAAAGGTGGGTTGTTAAAATATGTATGTATGACTTTTTCCACATTCATTATACGGCGGCCGGGGATAGAGACATCCCACCGGAACATTTTGCATAATTTAAACAAAATTCGCACGCGTTCCGAATAATTTTGGCTAAATATAAATCCAATTAAAGCTTCAAGAACCGAAATAACATATTTATAAAACTTATGTAGACCACTTTTACTCCTAGGTAACTAGCTCCGACCATTAATTTCGTCTACGTAGAATTTTAAAATTTATGTTATTCCGTAAAGTAGGTTTTTTGTTGAAGTTGTTATTTTATCGTAATTACATTACAATTAGTAACTATGTAGTAGTAATAATAGATGTAACGGCGATTGGGCTTATTTACTGTTTTGTAGCGGCCAGCTTTGACGCAAGCCTTTAAATGTTCTGACAGTTTTCCATTCCAATTTTTATGACATGAAAGAGTGTTTCTTACTTTTTAGGGTTCCGTAGCCAAAATAGCAAAAACAGAACCCTTATAGTTTCGTCAAGTCTATCTGTCTGTCTGTTTGTCCGTATGTCGCAGGCATTTTACTCAAAGACTACCCAATGAATATTGATTAAATTTGGTAACAAATACTTTAAACTAACATTATTTCGGACCCCCTTACCTTTTGAACCGTGTGACCAAAAAATATGAAAAAAATCAAAAAGATAGCGCTTAATAAATACTTTAAACTTTTTTATTTTGTGCACGATCGAAAATACTGTTATTGAGTTATTGCCGAAAAACTGCGTTTCTCAACAAAAGGGTGTAAGCGCCATGAACGTACGATCTGATGGTGCAATGGCAACGGCTCCGGTCCCTACACTGAGCATGATCCGACATGCTTTTGCCCGGTTTTTTGGTTGTAAAATAAAAGACATGTTATCTCCGACATAAATTATTTATTTATAATAGAAGATCTCTTCACTGTTGACGTCGACGTTTTTTGAACACGAAACCAGCAATGTCAACCCAATGTGCCGACACCACCTACGTCCAGCTAGGAGAAACCTTTCAGGTAGGAGTCGGAATACCTCCGTTCCATACTGACGATCTCGAGCTATGGTTTGCACAACTTGAAGGTCAGTTTACGCTATTTACCATCACTACGGGTACCACAAATTTTACTTCGTATTGACGCAGTCAGAGGCGTAACACGCAGCTGAAGTCCGAGATTTGGTAGTCAAACCTCCCGCTACCGACAAGTTCAAGACATTGAAGGCAGAACTCATTCGTCGCCTCTCCGCATCTCAAAAATGGAATATTAAGCAGCTGCTGAAGCATGTGGAGATGGGGGATAAAAAGCCTACACAATTTCTCCGTCATCTGCAACTTTTTTTCCGAATTTATGTACCTGCTGACTTCATTAGAACAATCTAGGCAAGTTGGCTAATCCACATACAAACCTGCATAGCTGCTATAGAAACAAGGCTGTCGGCATCGCGTCAACGATGTCGTTCCAACTACTATGCTAGTAACTGCGCCAGTACCGGGGAAAGTCGCTACTTCGATTACGGATAGCAGCATTGAAGTGAGAACACAGTAGTAGAACTTGGCCGGCGTTTGAGTATGGACCGACAGAGGCGCCCATGACCACCATCCGAGATGACAGAAGTTCAAGATAGTCCAACTCCCGCTCTCGCTCTCGTCCAAATGATAACCATTACCAATTCCGTGAGAGCACGTAAATGCACGTAGCCCTGTACCTATAAGATAGCGGAAAACTTCCCAGGCAGTAAGTAGTGACAGTAAACGACAGCCCATCCATCACAAACTCCCTGTTCACACCGGACCGCAAGACAAAGGTGCAATATTTAGTAGACACGTACCCAGACCTGTGCATCTTTCCGCAATCCACTACTGAGGAGCAGCGCTTTAAAATACGGTACAAGTTGTTTGCTACCAATGAGTCAATCATACACACATACGCTGGATGATGCCGTGGCAGATGTCTTCAAGCCAACCTACTTGTCGACTGTCGCAACCAGCGTCTTATCGACGGTGTCACTGCACTCACAGTTCTCGCACCCAGGCAGATATCAACGGACGCAATATCATCTGTTCGCACAAGTGATTTAAATGACTTCTGCCCTCATAAGAGCTTTTAACACAAGAGCAACCTTTCGGAAGCCACACTCCTGGTGCATCCTGACTCGCAAGTTGAACTAGCAATTCACACTGATCCAACAGCGGTCATCGAACAGCGCTACGAAGATAGTTGGATGCCATTAGGAGTTGAAAACTCCAAATCCACGCCAATACGTTAGCCCTTCTTTCCGAAAACAACTATTCGACGCAGTACACAACTTAAGTCATCCAGGAATGAAAGCTACTGTCAAACTGGTAACTCAATGGTTTGATCTGCCTGGAATGCGACGTAACTGTCGGCAATGCAAGGAATGTCAGAGATGTCAACGCTCTAAGATCGCTAGGCACACTTCAGCTCCGCCCGTGACGTTTGCCATTAGCCCATTTCTGACACATTCACCTTGACTTGGTCAGACCTTTGCCACGCAGTTCAGAAAATAGATACTGCCTCACAATTGTCAACCGCTTTAATCGTAGGCCTGAGGTGCATCTACTCCAGGATATGACTGCAGAATTATGGGTTGCCGCTCTGACAAATGGTTGGCTTTCTCATTACGGTTGTCTAGAACGCATGACCACTGACCGTGGACAGGAGGTGGACAGTTTCTATCGCACACCTTCAAGGAACTCGTCGCGTTGGTCAGTGCAAAACACCACATTACCACTTCGTACAATCCAACAGCCAATGGACTGGTGGAAAGAATGCACAGACAGCTCAATCCCGCTAGTACCTGCCAAACATTATGAAATTGAATCAAGGTCCTACCATGGGTTCTTCTTGATATACGGAGCTCCTGGAAAGAGGATATCTAAACATCCGCAGCGGAACTAGTTTACGATGAACGTCTCCATTTGCCTGGACAGTTCTACTCCCTAGTCTCAGACATGAAGATAAATAATAATGACATCCTTTACCAATCGCCTACGTGCACACATGCAAATATTTGTGCCGCAACTGACATCATGGGACAACGGGTCAAGCAAAACCTTCTACATGCCCAAAGACCTCAGCATGGCATCATATGTTTTTGTCCGCCATGAACCAGCACAAAAAGCACTCCAAGCGCCATACTCGGGCCCTAATAAGATATTGCAACAAAGCCGCTACGAATCACAGTTGAGCGCTTGAAACGGGCATATATATTCAACGAGGAAACCGAGAGAATTTGTCGAAATTAAGATGCCGTCAAGAAGACATGGAGTGGTCGCGAAATGTGATTTCCCGACTACTATCGCCCGTAGTCACTGTCTCACCGGTGAAGTAGTGTAGCGGCGAAAGAGGCTATATTACTGTTTTGTAGCGGCCAGCTTTGCCGCAAGCCTTCAAATCTTCTGACAGTTTTCCATTCTGATATATAAAACATGAAAAATAGTTTCTTACTTTTTGCTTGTAAAATAAAAGAGAGTACACAACTGAAATAAATGATTAATTTATAAAAGAAAACTCACAAATATTAAGTAAATAAACGGTCGGCCTATATATGTGCTGTTTAAAAGTTAGCGCTCCACTGTTCCAAACTTTGTCGGTAGCCTATTCTTAATAAAACGAAGTCTTTAAACATAAAAAATATGTCTGTGTGCTTTTATGATCGGAACAATAAATTAATTTATCTTTATTAGAAGAATTACAAATTGAAACAGAGAATGGATACTAAAAAAATCAACAGGAATGTTCCCTGACAATTTATTTTAACTCCGGAAAGCGTGATACTGTTTTTTTTCTCGTTTTACAATAATATTTTCTTTTATTAACAATTTCAGCTCGGGTTTTTGATATAAGACTACACCTGTGGCAGTTATAAAATATGAAACTTCGCTTCCCATCGATGCGCGTCGTGGACGTGGTATAGGTTATTTGTTGGAATTATTTTCATGGTAATGCCTAGTGTTTTGATTATTGTTTACGTTGAAATATTGTTAAATTGCATTAAATAGAACGATACCAGCAGTTCCCGGGGCCTCGAAATGACTAGCTCAAAAATGTTTAGATTAACCCTGTACTGTTTAGCTCCTCTCCACTTGCTCGGTGGTTTCTGAATCGCGTCTCCCTCGATACCACTCAGTGGTTCCCTAGCAGGCTTAGAGGTTTAATACCCTACACCCTCCCTATCGTTAAAGGTTTCCTGGGGAACCCTCGCTTAACGGTTTCTAAGGTTTCCACACTCGTATTTATAAAGGCTTAGTACTCTCACGTCAACTACGACCGAAACGCGTTAAACTTCTGTTAGTTCGGCGCTCCAATGAATGAATTCATAGTAACTTTTAGAAGGCGAATTTCTACGACCATACTGAACACGGCGAGTCTTTATGAATAGATATTATGTAGAAACTAACACTGTTTAGCTGGCATGTTTTGGTAGCGTAAAAGATACCATGTTCAACGGTCATTTAAATTTTATTTCAAAGGCCTTTAGTATATGAATATTTTACAGAACATAGACACACTTAAAATATTTTATTAGTATTTATGTGAAGATGACACAGTTTTACTTTATCACGTCAATCACCTACGAAAGTTTCAAACTAATTAAAATCTAAGATTTTATATTTTTTGTGAAAAATTAAATTAAACATTTTTTGTGAAAATTTAAATTACAAAAATCTATTACGACATTAACTTTAACTAACTTATTAGTGTAAAATTAATAAAGCAAGACCAAAAAATACATATTTAGCTCAACAGAGACCCATAATATGTCACAAACATAATATTATAACGTAATTCTATTTCTTATTACCCTAAAAGTTTGTAGGCGTATTAGCCTCATATGTGCATAGTTACTAAGTAACATAAATATTGTATCTGAGGAACTCTTAACTGTACAGTGGTTGGAGAAACAACACAAATATTTTGCCGTAATATGATTTTTTTGTCGACCAGACCCTTTATAACTCAAGTTTCACAAAAATGTTTTTACCTTACATTTGAAAGCGATTCCATTTGAAAATCTCTGTGATATATTTTAAAGAATTTGGTCTGAGATAAAAGAAAATGGCCGCAGTTGTACAATGGTAGTTAAGTGGTCCTGTAATCATTGTTTATTACGCCCAAAGGTGTTTTGGGAATGGCAAAAAGGCTAAAATGGGAGTAGTGTAGAACGTTATACTTGTACCTACGTGAAAATATGAGAGGAAAGTTATCTCATTAACCGAGATAAGGCCTGAGCTACTTACGCGAAATAGTAATAAAAACGTAAGATACCTACTAGTTAGTAAAATTTGTTCTTAAATATAGATATTGTTATCTAAAAAACAATTTCTTTGAAAAAATACGTAAAGGCTCTCAATCTAATATTGTTTTTAGTATTTTAAGCCAAAATTTTATATTTAATATTACGTTAAAAATGTTTTTTTTAATTAACTAAGACTAAGTTAAATAAGTTATTGTTTTGAATGAAAATGCCACCTCACAATAATATGTTCCTATTTAGAAGTCCATTGGCCTTGTTAAAGTAAAACGTAGTCTGTATACCTAAAATAAGAAAACCGTGACTGATTGATATCTCAACTCGCTGTGGGCTAACCGCTAGATTTCATAGCATTACATGAAGGAAAATACTTGTGTTCTGCAGAGAGCTACATTAAGCTAACTCATTATTTTTTGTGAAATGTTTCATGCCTGACAAAATTATAGGTATAGCGATGTCCCTACCGCTGTGCCAGTTTTCGAATTTAAAAAAAATGTAAGCAATAATAATATTAACAAATGCCTCCGACGGTATCTGGTACCGATTACTATGATGGACCGGACAATGCTAGTGTAGGACACTGATATCTCCCCGTCTAAACTCGCAATACTAGCATCCCGATTGCCATGTCGACCCGTCGCGGCAAAGACCAGAGATTGAGGCATAGGTTTGAGGGCTTCATCTGTTGCTTTGCGAAGTATATATAACTGCGCCATAATAAATAAGTACTAACAATTTTACTAGCAGAAACAAAATATTTCATTATAATGTTACAAGACCCAGCTGAAATATCTCAAAAGTGGGAGTACGAGTGGTTTGCCAACTAGCTCGTTTTGCGAACTGGCGCTATTCGCCAACTTGCGCCTTTGACCAACTAGAGCCATTCGCCTACTGCGCTATTTAGATACTATGTTGTACACATAATTACAAAAGTGAAACAAGTAAATGCTAATAACAAAAACATTTATTTATTATTTATTGTAAAGCCGAATGTATACTGGCTATCAGTAACCTGATCAAAATGTTTTATGGCTTATTTTATATTTGATAAGCGTAGGACACACTTTTTAAGATCTATTTTCTTTTCTAAAAAGTCTGTTAATATATATTTTATGCGTTTGTCTTTAAGGGCCGACTTCTTTGCACGGTTATTATTTTCTTGATAAGCACCGGCTCTATTTAATTGAAATATGCTATCAATTGCTTCGTCGCGGAGTACATTAATTAGCTCAATAAGCGTTGTTTTTTTTCTGTGACATTTATTATTAACTTTGAAATGCCAACCTTCTAAACTATTGATGGTTCGATGGCGCTCTTCATAGCAGCTTATAATACCTATATAATTTTCACGCATCCATTGTTTATTGAAATATTCGTAAAGTTTTTAGTATCACTTGGTGCATCTTCGTAAATGAGAGGCCACGCTACAGATATATATTGCGCTGGTAAATGTGCTAGTGCAGCGCATCTTGCAATATAATTAGCAACTTCGGGAATCTCATGTATTTTTAAAACTCGAGCCTTTTTCCAAAGGGCTTGGCGAAAATGAAAAAAACAGCCTGTAACTAAAACATTTGGGAATACTTCACGGATGCCGTTGATTGCACCAACTTCGAAATCAGTTTTAAATGTCACAGGATTAAACATAGGCACCTTCTCTTTGATAAGTGTAAACAGTCTAACATATGTTCTTTGCGATTTGTTAGACAGGAGAGCAAAAAAAACTGGTAGAATATACGTCGACGCCTCTGTACTATTAAAATCCGCATGTATCGTATATAGCTGTACGAATGGATTTGGTACAGATTTAAATGTACCGTCACTAAAAAATACAGTCATATTTTCAAGTTTAGCTTCCATTTCCCTCAGCATGAAAACTAAAATCCTGTCTTCCTCTCCGCTTTCGTCAATTAACAAAAAATCTTTCGTAAGAATTTCGGGAAGCTTAATATCTTTTAATACATCAAATTTTGTTTTAGTAACATCGAAGGCTTTATTTCTAGCCCGGCGAAGTGAATCCTTTTTTTCATAAAAAGTTGGCAAACATTCCACGTAATTATCCCCTTTCTTTTTTAAATGCAATGTCTCTTCATCAAAAATTGCCTTAAGACCAATAAACTCATTGGATACTCTTTGTCTAACTGTATCCATGATCTTCTCTTCTTCGTTTTTCTTAAAATCTGGTATACAAGTATGGCCCAATTCACGACGTATATTTTTTTTTGTCACTGCTTAAAGTTAGGCTCCCGGAACATGTGCGATTTGTACATCGCCATATTGTAGATTCATTCAAATTTCGTTTAGAAAAAAGATAACGATAACCAGCTCGTAACAGAACATCTCCGCCTCTTTTACTTTTAACAAATGTCAAATCTGGGGCAGAGTCAGTAGACCCAGCAGCAGAATACATTATATTCTAATTATTATATTATAATTCAATAGGAAAATCTAGGAAAATATACAAGGACAATAATGAATGACAATAACAAGAATATGTTTTTATTTTTCTTTTTTCCTGTCAGTACTATAAATAGAGATTGATACCAAGGAGTATTTTATATCTTGTATATACTAATCATAGTCTGCCATGGAAAACTAAAACTGCTCATTGGCATACGACTCGTACTCCTCTGAACTGTACCTACACAATGACAGTATCTAAATAGCGCAGTAGGCGAATGGCTCTAGTTGGTCAAAGGCGCAAGTTGGCGAATAGCGCCAGTTCGCAAAACGAGCTAGTCGGCAAACCACTCTTACTCCCAAAAGTGTACCTACAAAGCAAATAGATACATTTAATTTTCTCGTTATCCTAGTAGTCGATAATGTATTCGGAATTTACAGCTTATTATATTATTACTCTCAGAATTTGGATTATAAAGTGTCACTCGAAAATAGACGTACACTCTCAACTACTAAAACACATATATAATGCCTGAGAAAACTCACAGGATGCCACTGGTATTTTCTGCGATCTTTTAAAAGCATTTGATTGGGTTGTGCTGTTGTATGTGCGGCATAACAGATACAGCGCTTAATCTTGTTGCTTCTTATCTTAGTGATCGAATACAGTATGTTGATATTAATGGAATAAGGTCTTCCGGTTCAACAGCAAGTATAAGCTTGCTACAAAGATCAATTATGGGTCCTTTTCTATTTCTGGTGGATAAATCGATCTAGATAGGTTTCATTTTTAGAATGTCGTTTAAAAAAAATACCGGGCAAAGCTCCGTCATCTAGGTACTAAAAATAATCCAATATCTTGGGAGAACTCACACAACGCTCTCTGATCCCAAACTAAGCGGACCTTGTACTATGCAAACCGATAAACATACTTATATATTTCTAAATACATACATATTATAGATAAATAACACCCAGACACAGAATAAACCATCGTGCTCATCACACAAAGTTTTATCCTAGGTGGGGAACGTACCCACGACCTCCGGCTTAGCAGTCGGGGTCACTAACCACTACACCAACAGGCCAGCCAAATGTTGATTTGTCTGGTTTTTTAGAATATATATGTACATTTGACAAATCAACTTAAGTTTGCTAAATGTAACAAATATCAGTTCGAATCTAACTAGTTTTAAACAATGAAGTGATTAATTTTGTTGATACGTCAACAGTTTTTTTGGGGATAACTTTAGATAGTAAATTACAGCGCCCAAATATCATGCCTCGCAGGAAAACTCAGTTCTGCAGCGTATGCTGTCAGCAAAGTCAGCTTACAGATGTGAAAACACCAAGGCTAGTTCATTTCGGTTATTCCACAGCGTCATGTCGAATGGCATAGTGGTTTGAAAACGTGAAGTGCGTGCGATTTACAAACTAGGTGCACGTGTTACCTTTATAGAAAAGTTTAAAGAGATAGGTATTATGGCAGTTGCATCTCAGTACCTATATATTTGCAAACATTATGTTTGTTAAACAAAATATGCATTTATATCACAAGAATAGTGACGTTCACTCGGTGAACACAAGAAATAAGCATAAATTAGTAGGTCAATATCATAGGCTACATAAAACTCATAATTCTTTTATAGGTCGTTTATTAGGAGTATTTAACAAGATACCAGCTAGTATTGTAAGTCTATCAGAAAATAAGTTCAAAATATAATATTTAAACGATACGGAAAAATGGATCTAGTTGCTTGCTCCTTGTTACTTTGTTATGCTTGGGTGAATTTTGTTGTCACTTTGTTTTCATTGTCACATTGAAAGATTGTGCGTGACGAATAAAGGCTATTCTTTTCTTTCTTTTGATATCAGAATTCGTATTTTATATTTAATAATTCGTTACCAGTTAAGTACCTAATTTGGCTATATTCAAGCACATATATCAAGTTTAATAAACATTCAAACATTATAAAAAAAAACAATTTGAAAAGAGTGGCTGCGAGTTTATATCACCATTTTTTTTTTGGCTTTACCTATTGTAAGCAAAATCATATCCCGACGAATCACAAAATATATACGACGTATATTGATCAAAAGTCTAGACTTTTGATCAATATACTTTTTGTTATAGCCGAACATTTTGACATCGATCAACTATCTATTACGTATGTATGATCATGTTAAGCTAGAATAAGTAGGTTGTGTTAAAATACAAACATGGGTTGTTTGTATATTTGTAAAAGGTTGTTTTATAATATTTATTTTACCTATGAAAAATCCTATTTTAAAATAGGACAATTTTTAAAATGTTTTGTTTTTCCAGATTTTTTTAGACAAATACAAAAAAGATATAGCAAAAGGAACTACGTTCCAACCGGGTGTCCTAAAGACACCTCTTTCTTTTATAAAAAAAAAATGATTTTTGACTACGCACACACAATCTTCACCCAACAAAACTCGGCCAATCCAGCAAATTTATTCATACTTATACGTAAAACCCTTTATAAATCAATTAAACAAAAACCAAGTCTCAGCTGGTCACCAAAAAGGTTCTATCTAAAGCGGCCATACATCATGTTTCCGCAAACAAATCGGTATTTTTCGTATCCACATTACATAATACGGGCGATTAATCAGCAAGCTTCAACCATCCTTTCAGTTATAACTAGGTCTGTTATTCGGAATCGTCTTTTGTTTCTTGACGATGACTGAAGAATATCCATTTATCTTTTACTTTGCCTGTCCTTATCGTTTCATCTTACGGACTTAGCCAACGCTATTTTTAGAATTGGCGATCCGCAATTGGACTGAAGCAGCCAACCGTATCACGATACAGCAACGAAGTACTTGATCGGCGATGTTCAACGTACCGTGGGTGTGGAGCCCCTTAGCCAAACTTCCTAATCCACAACAAATAACATAGCCGCTCTATTGCAACCATTTGTGTTTTTCTCAACTTTGTTCTCACGTGCGTATCAATGTAGTCTTTATTACTAAGACTTCAAGGTTCAGAGTAATTTTACATAATCTACCTGTTCAAATTATTGTATAATTAAATCGATTTATGCGGGAACTTTGCGGACAATACAACAATCTCCATAATGTACTTCGGTATTGTCTTCCGTTATATTATAGGATTTGAGTTTATATTTTAATGAAGTTTTTCTTATGACGGCTTACATAAGGAAATTATGAATATTGTGGACCCTTGTAGCACTAATATTTTGTAACAAAACGTAATATTTTTTTGAATTTATTTTCAATATTTTATCAAGGCCATAAAAATGACAAAGGGCCTAACTTGAGCCATAACGTAATTTAACCTTTGTTGCAAAGTTATAAATATACTTACATTCTTCATTATCGCTTTCAAGAATAAATAATTATGATAAGATACAATCTTATTTCACTCTAATCGTTTGAAATATAGAACGTTTTCACTTTATAATGTTCTCCTAACCAATTTCGGTCATAGCGGCTACTCTCATTAGAATCCAGCCAACTTGCATAAGTACCGGAAATGAAACGGATATTCTACACGACCGGAAAGAGACAAATCTCTTTCGGTCTCTTTCGGAATGTAGACTTACCGACTATGAGTCATGAAAATGGTTACCCATCTATGGGCGGACACACAGCCTAGCTGAACTATCAACTAACTGTCTAAACTTAAAGTCTGTCTATTTTCTGATGCAGTCATGGGCAACGGGTAAATGTTCACCTTATTTATGTAACTAATATTTAAATCAGAAAATATATTGAACCCTTACTGCCTTATTTGGCGCTTACAATCTCGAACGAAAGCTTGTAAAACGAAATATATATAAGTATACAATGTAGGTTTTTGCTTTACACAAAAAACTCTAAGTAAGTGCCTATTAATCTCACTCGGTACCGCACTCGACTTTAACGTAAAATGAGAGGAAATTCTTGCTAGGTAGGTACCACAGAACACAAAAGGGTTAGAATGGCCTTTTAAACAGGAGAGCCACAAATGCTAACAACGCTCAGGTTATAAAATAAAATGAAAATTACTTCGGACGTATATTGTCGCTCACATTGTGATTCGTTAGGAAGCTGAAATCAAATTGAAAAATCCGATCTCTAATTTTCACGTATAGCTCTATGCATGTGTATTGCATATGTAAATGTGTGTGCTTTACCGACGGCCGACAGCCATAAAATTGTGAAATAGACAGTGCCCTAAAGAGAAAAAAAAAAAGATTAACTGGTCCTGACTAGTCCTGATTCTGCCCATTAACATCTAGCCTAAATGTTTGAAACTAAAGTGCTTAAACTTTGCAAAGAAGGTTTTTACAAGCTATAAATTTACTTGCAATGTTTGTATGCATGTATGTAAGTATGTTCGACTCGAATCATGGAAGTTGAATTAAAACCACTTCCCGATGGTAGATGATTTCCAGGGGTTTATGATGGAGCCGAAAGGTAGTACTCAGCAATCATGTAATGTACCTCCCTCCCCCCGTGTTTAGGCTTGTTAGATTTGTCTTGAAAAGTGCAATTGCAAATGAACAGACGCAGAAACACGTATCCTTAACTAAGAAGTACAAAATTAAATAAGTACATAACTAGTTAAAAAACATTTTTATTTTATTTCTTCATCACAAGGAAGACCAATAAACTTATAAAAATAACATATGAAATAGGTTTAAGCAACAAAAAGGCAATTACAGGTCCTCACTATTAGCGATAACATGTATAGAACGTGTGAGCACAAAACAGTTACTTGTAAAACTCAAGTTAAAGTTTAAACCCTATTTTCTACAAAAAAATTACGGCTTAGCAATCGTCTCACCGACGCCGACCCCGCCTACGCCAGGTTCGCTTTAAAAAATATCAATGTCGTATGACTTGGTTGCTCTGTTTAAAGATTTGCTTGCTCGCCAGACGAAGCTATCCTGTCTATAGTTAGACCTTACTAGGGGTACATTTAGCGGGACATAACGCCGGGTACACTTTTGAGGTAGATTAATGCTAAATTTGGAAAGAAGTTGGGGGAAATTCTGTCTAACTTAAACAATGTTAAATCTATAATTTATCGCCGCTCGTATAGAGGGAGTAGGTGAAATTTGACACATATATCTGAAAACTATTTAAAAATATGTGCCAAAATAAAAATGATTTTTAATTAGCACTGATTAGAGTATCAATTCCGTCGCTATATTTGTCGTAAGTATACTTTGAACAAATGAACAGTACAATATCTTAAAAGTTTTTACTTCTTGGATGCAATACGATGTCCACATAACAAACCCTAATGCTTGGGAAGCTTTCTATAATATGATACATGGTCAACAAATATTAACTTTGAGTCATAAATAATTCCAATCTCATTACATTTTACGACATCGTGTCCTCTTAGAAAATATTGAGATGGTACTACATGTTTTTTTACTGGTGTAAGTAACAACGAAACACTTGACGGATTTTAATTTAGCTTATTTATAGCACTGTAATCATCCAGTCGGTGCAAATCCAACTGAAGTGCCGCACGAGCATCAGAAGTAACTTGGAAGACTAAAAATATCTTCCGATGTCGTTTACAAACAATACAAACAGTAAATATCCTTGAGAGACCCCACTAAGGACGGTAACCCAGCTAGCTAGACACGTAATTATATATTGCAGTAGCTTGAGATCTGTTAGAGATGTAAGATGTGAACCATCTTAACAGATATCCTCTTATGCTCCTACTAGTGCTAATTTATAAATTAAGATAGAATGATGGATTCTATCGAAACATTTGCTGTAATCAGTGTAAACGACATTGCCTTGCTTTCCCTGGCTTGTGCTAGAAATGACGTAGTCATGACGATATCGTATAAAATTAGAGACAGTCGACCTGCCTCTAATAAAGCCATGCTGAAACTCACTGAAAGTGTTTTTAAGTGCGGCATATAGCTGTGTGTGAATGATTTTTTGGAACACTTTTGCAAAAAGCCACAATTAAGATATAAGTCGGTAATTCGCCAAATCAGGATTGGAACCCTTTTTATGAATAGGACTAATGTAGGCCGACTTCCACAGAGATGGCGAATTGTGCTCAGATAATCATTTCTGAAACAACAAACTGCCTGGTAACGCGATAGTTTCTGCACAATTACTTAATTATTTCGATTGCGGGATTTTTACCCGTTATTTATTTGGATATAGTGATTTAAATAATTTTATGATTTCATATAAGTCAATATTTTTATTGGAAATATCTGAAGTACATACAATATTGTCTGAAAAATCTAAAGAGACAGAAGTTTGTGAAGATGCTTTAAAAGGAACATCCTTAACGATGATCTTATTTAAAAATGAATAGAAGTAATCTAAGGCGGTGTCAGTAGATGAAAAATCTACTGACAGCGCCTAAAAACTTCTTTCCCAGGTGATTTCAATTATTTCGGAATTAAATTATATCTGTCATACACAAAATACTGGTTTTAAAGAGGTTCGTTGACAAAAACTTAGTTCGATTATGAGTGCGTTATGGTGGAGATCGATAGTGATTATGGGAGCATCGTTTTGTACGGTGACTATATATTAGAAGACAGCACATGGTCTTATATTCTCCCAATGCGATTAAGTGTACCATTATACTGGTTTAAATAATGCGTGTACAGTAAATCAATAAAAGTATGTCCATCAAGATAGCTAATATATAAGCCGGTAAATATGACACCTTTTTTGACGATATGTCGCTCATATTGGAATCGCTTGATATTAAATATTTTTATTAGGTCCATTAAGTATATTTTCGTCTAATTTAAGAGTAAAAAAAATTTAATTGATTTAAATATGACGGCACAGGTCTACACCCAGTAAAATCTATTCATTGAAGGTTATAAGGTTATGCGCCATAATCGCCACGCATGGCAAGCGGGTTGGCGATCGTAGTAAGGCTTTAAAGTATGCAGAAAATCCCTTAGTCGCCTTGGCGATATCCACGGGAAGTAATGGACTGGCACTATTTTTAAGCTACAAGCCATACTAGTAACTAAGATGGATAAAACATAATATTATATGTCCTAAAAAACATTTTTGTCCACAGATATACGCCATGGTATGCGTGATATCACAGTTCCAGGAATATTTGGAGGGCCGGGGCTCTGCAGCCTTTGATTACTCAGATCGGGTAAGTATTAGCTTCCCTGACTCAGTATTGTAATACGAATGTAACCGTGAATTCAAAATTAGCAGTACTCATTAAATACCCTAAAACTAAAAAACGGCTAAACCGATTTTTTTGTTTCGTTAAAGAACAGCTGAATCGATTAATTCAACATTGCGAGACAGCTAAATGTGAAATTCAAACAAGAACTATTTAAGACACATACTTGGGTATATCTAATGGTAATAGGTATCACTGTTATTTAAAAGTTAAATTCTCTCCTCTTCCAAAGCTGTTTCAAAATAAGGATAATATTTTTGGGTTGTTCATAAAAGCTGAGGCACTTGCGACAAAATTTGATATTCAAATTTGCTGGTGTTGTTTTGGTCCAAAGGCTAAACGAACTGTTAACCACTGTGCGTATCGTATATTTATTTGCCACAGTAGTTTCCTAACAGAAAATGTGTGTATATCTACGTAAAAGAAAACTCTGTCTAACTGTTAATATCAACGTATAACACTAACCGCTGAACTTGATTGCATTCAAATTTGGCACACTGATATTTATTATGAAGGCAAGGAATTAATTTATTACAATTGAACCCCAAAAGGGTTATTATAGGGGTTCTTAATTTCAATAAAAATCAAATTCAATGTGAGCAAAGCCGGGGGAAAAGTTAGATACCTAAGTATATTTTTCAAGAATATATATACAATTCGATAGAGGTTGTAGATTGGTAGCAGTAGGCATTAGCACATTTGATACAGTCATGACACCTCATAATGCGGGCAGGGTGATGCGTTCCACTAACAATAAGGCAAACAGTGTTCGGTTCGAGGCCATTAGTCCTTTTGATCGCAGTTGGCATGTTAATCAATCAACCTTTACATATCCACCGTAACGGCATGTATGAGATCGAAAGTAAAATCGTTATCTTCATAAAATGTCTAGGAGACAAGCACTCACGATATTACATCGAAAATATCTCGTCTAATAAATAGAAAACATTGTCGCTATCCAACCAAATAAGTTCGTACAATCGTTTTTAGGGTTCCATGACGAAAATGGCAAAAACGAAAACCCTTTTAGTTTCGTCATGTCCGTCTGTCTGTCTGTTTGTCCGTATGTCACAGGCATTTTACTCAAAGACTACACAATGAATATTGGTAAAAAGGTGTCTTGTAGAAGCTACTTTGTTTGATAGCTAAATAATAAATGCACTACATATTATGAATAAACCCCATTTTAATAATTGCACCAGCAAAATAACGTATGTTTATGGCACTTACACCCTTTTGTTGAGAAACGCAGATTTTCGGCAATAACCCAATAACGGTACCTATATCCGATCACGTCTGAAATAATTTTAGTTTAAAGTATTTTACTCTTCTGCTGGTGCAATTATTCAAATCTGATTTTTTCATACGGTAACAACTCCTGACCGGGCACTGAGCATGGTCGGACATACTCTTGCCCGGTTTTGTTTTTTATAAACTCGATATCAAATGTGTCATTTGGACATTGTCATTTTTGGTAATTAAGTGTATAGTGTACAAGGGTCGAGAAATCCATACTAATATTAAACAGGCGAAAGTGTGTGTACCTATCTGATAGTTTGTTAGTTTTGGACAACTAAACATCTAAATAGTTGCGAAAGCTAGATTAAAATAAAAAAAATGTGTGGCACTCGGCGACTGCCGCGGTAAAGCTATTGCATAGCATTTTTATCAAATTAAGCAATTAAAAAAAAAAAAATTCAGGATATAAATTAAAAACAATGTTTTTAATTTTTTTTTCTTTAATTTTATTTTTAAATTACAAAAAAAGGAATTAAAAAAAAAAATTTTTTAATTATAACAAAACAATGTTTTTATTTTTTTTTTCTTTAAATTTTTTTTTTTTTTAATTTAAAAAAATATCATTAAAAGTTCTGCTATTCATCGATAGATGGCAAAACTAAAAAGTATCACCGCTGTGCCCGTCGGAGTGGGGAGCGTGAGGTTTTTTCGTTACGGAATTTCTGGATTCGGTCCCCGCGCTCAAGGCCCGCGATAGAAGCTATGCAATAGCTTAAAATGTTTAATATTGCTCTATGCCAATTGAATTGAGGAAATAAATAAAATTAACGACCTCCCTTACAATTTGTGATAATTCCAGAAGTATGAATGTGTCGTAACATGAAACGCAATGCGACAAATTAACGTCAAATGCATCAGACTAGCGTGACCGCTGTAGTACCGGCAACTAATAGTAAATCCATTCATTTGATCAGATAAAAGTGCCTAACCACTTTACATAAGGATAGATATTACGTAGTCAATAAAACTAGTTGGTACCAATGGTTTTACGTCTTGTCACATATTAGTACACCGTAGGAACCTACAGCAAGGATTTAACAATTGCAAGAAAACAATAGAAACACACTTTTTTTATCATTCCACTGTTGATAAAATAACTTCGATAAATTTACTAGAGATCGATGTTACTATCTCCACGGCGCGGCGGCCTTGTGTCGACGGCGGCCTTTAATGTTTTTTGTTTTCGTCGGAATCGGATCGTGATACCTTGGGCTCGAATCCTACCCATTATATTGTCGAAGTGCCGCAAGCAATTTAGCTTCTGGAGGGGTTGCTATTGCTAGTAATGCAGGTGCGATCCATAATTCCACATTGATGATTTTAATGATGATCTTTAAAAATATATTTTACTAAATAAAGATATAGATTTCAGTAAAGATTTGAGATAATGAAATTAAAACATTATTTTTTATTGCAGAATTATTACCAATATATTTTCCGAATGACAGGAAATGGTAATAACCAAAAACGTTTTAAAAAATAATTTTCATTTACAAAAATGTACTAAAAGCTACGAATACTACTTACATAAAATCTTAATCGCCTTAAACCCATAGTAAATCCGAGTTAATCCCCGTTCAATACGAAAATGAAAGAACAATCGGTGGAATAAAGTCTCTCCGCGAAACCTTTCGCGTGTAATAACTTCCTTGCTTTATTTAATCACTTATCGCAGTGGGACCTAACCTTTTTTAATATAAGGGTTAATTTCTGAGGTTAATTTAATACAATTTCTGTGTTACTATGAACCTAGGAGGCAGAGACCTTTTTAGGGTTTATATCTTAGTTTTAGTTCGTTTTTGCGTTTCGTCCAACTTATTTTATTAGTTACCTAGTGAAGTTCTCTTTTAGATTTTGGGAAAAGTTCATTTCGGAAAAGGGGCATTTGAGGAATGGCACGTTTCTGGAAACGGACATTCTGGCAAAGGGACTATTTAAAACCAATGGACATTTTGGGGAAGGGACGTTTTGAACCTGTACGCTTTTTGCATTTTTATTTTCTATCAACCAATCTGTTATTTTAATTATGTTTGACGATGGCAGTAACGTAAACAGTGGCCTACATTTTACATACATGCATAGGTGCGTGTGTGTATATATACACACACACACATATTTGCGTGTCCCACACACGTATGTGTGTCATACTCGCAGTAGAATGTGAAATTTTAATATTATTCATGTGTTTCTAATATTATAGAAAAATATTAACTTCCTGCACTCTTCCATATATGTTTAAACATAAGCAATGCCAAATTTCACACTCCCATCGCACGCTTTCTTAAAAAGGAATCCTGAGAAATCTCAGCATTAGCGAAATCGCTATTTCTCGAAATTATAACCAACTACGACCTAAAACAAAGTGTGATTTATGATTTTCCATTAAAATAACGTGCTACTGTCAATATATTACAGAGATCTATGACTTCAAAAAGTACATATATTATTGTAAAATGTAAGCGTCGCGTCGCCTTAATATATTGTCGTTGCCAAGTTGTAAGTTGTTTATGTAACTCTCACGAACAACTGGACATCACAAACATGACGCAAAAAGTCATACGGTTATAAAACTAAATTCATTAGTATTGTAGGCCTTACAAACACAAATTCAATGTGTAAAATAACTCAAAACTAATATTTGATAATATTTTTGTTGTAGTTAACTAAATTGGATTTCTGTTATATGTACGTAGGTATACTAAATGAGATTCCTTTCCAAAAAACTTAAATCATAGTATAATAATTTTCACATTACATTCTGCTAAACCATTTCACAAAGTAGACAATTCATAGTCATACGAATTTATGTTTTGTCCGACAATTGTAGACATCGCTAGACTGCGAGAGAACATAACTGCGTCATTACACTCACTCGTATCTCGTCTACGTTGTAAATTAAGTATATTAAAGCCTACAAGCATATACAAGCCTTTGTCAGTGGCTCCGGCCAAACGGATTTGTATAACCGTGTATTACGCAAACCGATTACAGTGTTTAATGAAAGAAAAGTAGCTGTGAAATTTAAACTAAAACAAACCTAAATCAGTATCTGAAACCGAAAGTATGTATGCCTATTCTCTCGCTCTTATAGTCCGATGGGACAAATTACCGGAGAGACATTATAAGCAGAGGACCGAAGTACCGACCGTTAGTATTATTTACTTAATCACCCCCGAAGCACGGCATACTGCGTGTGAAGGTGTGGTCAAATTTTAGCAGCAAATAGTATATGTTCTAAATATTTACTACAAGTGCCATGTTACTTAACCTTTGTGTATTATTTATAGCGATTGGACTTCGGTGAATATTGCTCATAAGACTCTTTATTGCAGCTTGCGGCCGTGCAATATACCGCTACAGCTCAACATACTACTACCACCAGTTCAGCGATTAGTGGACGTCGTCGTTCGGCAGGCAGACCAATGCCAAGTCGCTGCGACCCCGAAGAGTTCTCCGAAGCTCCTACCAAAACCATGAGTAAGTAAAACCCTTTTATTCATGACTAACTATCGTTATTACCCATCATGCCATCGTCCTTAAACTCGCCACTTTCTGCTGTGACTAATCCACGAGGCTGGTAGGCTATTTTGGACACAAAAGAATCTAAGTCCTCTCGTGTATCAGCGAAGTTAGCCCCCCAAACTAAAACTTCTAAATACTTGGGTTCCCCAACGGGCCAAGACCCTCCCTCTCTCTCCTCTCAGATCCAAATCCTGTATTCGACCCTATTTCACTAATTACAACAACAACACTTAATAATTGAATGAATTTACTAGCAACGTTCCGGTCGAGGTGTGACTGTACCAAAATAAATCCACCCTGGTAGGGTCATTAGTTATGCAGTAGACCTCTCCAAACACCATTTTAAGACATGTGTACACGATATGCGTACCATTACCATACAACCATTTTATCCTAAAGGTTCATTCAAAACGCGCAGTGCGGGCGATGTATCAACTAGGAGCACGAGTTTCCTTAGAGAAAAGTTTAAAGAGATAGGCATTATGACAGTTGCATCACAATATACATATATGCAAACGTTATAATTATAAATCAAAACCACCATTTAGTAAAAAAAATGGTGATATACATTATATTAAATATCAGATGTGCTTATTTCTGATATATTGAATATCAGAAATAAGCACAAATTAACAGGCCAATGTAGGCTTCATAAAACTCATAACTCATTCATGGGACTAGGTATTATACTCGTACCTAGACTAGGCATGAGATTTTTCAATAAAATCCCAGTCAGCATTTCCAGTCTACCAATAAATAAATTTAAGAATGTAGTCAAGAGACATCTTATAAAAAGATCTTACTACTCAATTGATATATATTTTATTGTACAGTTTATTGTATTTTACTTAGGAGAATATTGTTGCCGTCGTTTGATATTTTTATTTAGGTATTAGTTAAGGAAACGATTACTTTTGTAAGTAAAGATTCTGCGTGATAAATGAAGGCCATTCTTTTCTTTCTTTTGCAAAACATTTATACTTATTTATTAGTTAGCAGTTTTTGGCCAATATTTAAGCACATTATAGTTTTTATATTGTTATTATTTCATTTTTTTTTATAACTAGGAATGTGGAATTGAGGCCCACATTACTAGCAATCATATTAACTCCTCCAGCTAAGCTCAAAGGCTTGTGTTTGGAACGAGTTCACGTCAGTAGTATAATGGGTAGGATTATAACCCGCGAGCTCACGATTGTGACATCGATGCCTTAGCGATTAGGCTACTGCCGCTTGTACCCATTGAGGTTGATTTATCCAATCTCATGTATTCTTCTTTTAATATTTTTTATATCTTGTTTTTTCACCAGTCCTCTAATATGCAGTATTATATAATGTTGGCCGCACCTTACCTGCATAAACAGTTTAAAAACAAAGTAACATTGTAAACATTGGCAATTTGAAAATAGTGGCCGCGAGTTTTTATTGCCTCGTTCTTTTCACCGGCTTTACCTATTGTTTTCGAACAGGCACTACATCATGTAGAATCGACTTTTCATAAGTGTAATATTTTGCTTCCTAAGTGAAAAAAGATTTTTTATTATTGTGATAATGTTTATTTTTTATATCTCTCTCTTTTGGAGAGATAGTTTGCATGTCATGCGGGCCTCATTAAATAGAATAGGTTGATTTTAGTGATGAAGATGAAAGAAACTTGCGGGTGATGCTGCAAGTGTTCAAAATGACTGCTTTTTTGTAATAGGTGTAACGAATGTGTTGGCAGGTGTAAGATATTCAAGCTTTGTGTGAGACTTTTGAGTACTATACCTGTGGAGGACAGAACTATTGGCACTATATGAACAATACTTGCTTTCCATTGAGTTTTCAATTCTATCCCTAGGTTTGAGAGTTTATCTGAGATCGTTGTTTAGAGATTGTGGCGATTCGGGATGGCTATATCTATAATATATACTGTGTTATTGCTTATGTATGTTATATCTGATCTGTTATAATGAATTGTTTTATCTGTAATGATTGTGCGATCCTAGAAAAAATTGCAGTATCTGTTTTCTAAAATTGTGTCCGGCTTGTACTTGTAATATGAATTATTTTTATGTATAAAGTTATAGAAGTGTGCTAAGTATTGGTGGACTATTGATGGAACTTCGTCATGACGAGGTATGTAGTCTAATTGCATAAGAAATTTAAAGGCGCCAGTTATGTGTTGGATAGTTTTTGATGCTGAGTTGCAGTGTCTGCCTAAATCTGTTGTTTGGTTTTGGTCCTATATAATGACTTTTTTATATTTTAAAATGATCAGATCTTGAATAGCAAGTATAAACCCGTCTGTCTCCGAAAATAGTTCCCCTTTTTGGGTTCCGTAGCCAAAATGGCAAAAACGGAACCCTTATAGTTTCTTCATTTTCGGTATTGTCCTTAAAGACTACTTAATGAATATTGATAAAATTTGGTGAAAAGGTGTCCTGTAGTAGCCGCTACTTGGTTTATAGCTAAATAATAAATATAAATATTTTTTAGGTAGGCACTCCATACATGTAACGGTAGATGAAAAAAAAATGACCAAACATCAAGGTATTTCAAAAACATTTTAAGGTTTCTAATAAACTTTTTTGATTAAGTAAATATTTTTGTAAATAATCGGTCTTAACCCTTATCTTTTAAACCGTGTGACCAAAACATACAACAATAAAATAAAAAACAAATATAAAAAAATCACAAAGGTAGCTCTTAATAAATACTTTAAGCTAAAATTACTTCGGACATGATCGGATACACCATCATTGAGTTATGTCCGAAAAACTGCGATTCTCAACAATAGGGCGTAAGTGCAATGAACGTTCTTCTGCTGATGCAATTATTTAAAGCTGCGGAACCCTACACTAAGCATGGTCCGACATGCTTTTGCCCGGTTTTTAAGCCATTCGTTTGACATTTCTTTGTCGGCGTGATTTTGGCAAAGGTCGGTTCGGTGTCTTTCGTAAAGGGATTTTCCAATCCATCTGCTCGTTTTTTGTTCTATTGTATTGAGAGTTTGGTTGTGTTGTGTGTTGGTGTCTTGTAAGTTAAGAGGAGTGAGTTTATTATTTATATGTCTATGATCTGTTTGTGGAGCGAGGAGCGCTGTGATTTAGTATAAAAGTAATTTCTAAGTGTAGTTATTTTGTCTATTGTGCAGGTTTTGAAACAGGTTTTAAGCCCCTACCACCTTCATGACACTGTGAGTCGTTCTACTGATGATTTTGGATGGTGTTTTCTATATTTTGTCAAAATATAGCAAACACCATCTAAAATCATCGTTAATTGTTCGTTGTATTTTTTTAAGATCTTATTGTGACCACTTAATGATTCCAAAACAGTAGTGAGTATGGTAATAGCAAAAGAGTTGATAACTTTGATTGTGTCCTTATAAATTAAATGAGATTTTTATATAAGATTTAATCGGTGTTTAAACTTTTGTCTTAGTTCTGTTATGGTGTCGTTTAAGAGGATTTTTCTTGATTGCTTAAAACCTAGATATTTGTATGTACTATAGTCGTCCATTGGTTCAATATTCTCCCCATTATCTAGCGCGTATCTATTGTTTTCTATTATGCTCTTAGTAACCGATAAAGTTTTACACTTAGCTACACCAAATTTCAATACAAATATCTGCGAATGGTAAGAAATCTTCTTTATTACTAGCGTACAGTTTTATTTCATAAGTATGTGAAGTATGAATCGGTTGCCAGTAGTGGTTAAATTGTATCCAGTATTACTGTTCTTGAGAAGATAAGAAAATGGATTGAGCGCTAAGCAAAAGCTCAGTGGGCTGAGTGCATCTCCTTGGAAAAGTCATTGCAATATACGGATCGACTCAGTAGCTATTATTGATGAATGTTGTTTTAGTTTAAGTTCAGTTTTGCATACAAGATTTTAAAAATGCTATTGTTGTTGGGTTAATATTTTGACTTTGCGCAATGGAAGCTAACCAGCTCAGTGTACCTACCAAACTTCGTTGTAGCCCCGTAGCCAGTCGTAGAGTCTATGCTACGAAACCTCTACTGACTATCCTGTCTCTAATACTAAAACGCCTACCTTCGCATCGTATTCTATTTTAATTACACAAAACATAACTTTAATGAAATCAGTCCCAAATCTTATAAATTCTAATATCATTAAAAGTAATAAATAATACTGAGACATAATGTATTCATATCATGTTCGAAGATTTAACATTAAAAGCTGGTAATAAGGCAAGGTACATTACTGTCTTCGTTTATCATGAACGTGATATAATCGTTTTAATCAGTTCTCAAAGTTTTGGCTTATCACCCAGTGTAAGGCTATCGGCCTAATAGACAAAGTCACCCAGTTTTGAGACGCCTCTGGACGACGTCAACTCTCATACTGTTATTGTAATTTAAAGGTTCGAGCACAACTCAAATTTAAGTTAACGATACTTAAATGTGAGTCGAGCTAGAAAGTATTTCTGGTGTTTGTATGTTCGAGGATAAGTTTAAAAATTGCTTTACGAGTATTATACTCGTACACCATGACTCTCGTTAATAATACACTCAATATTAAAGAATTTATAACGTCGAATGTGTAACGCCCGCGTGGATATCGGTTATAGTAGATAATCCCTGGGAGTCAAACTATGTCCATACCAAATTTTAATTAAACCGGTAACAGACCCGCAGACTTAGTTAAGATAGCCAAAATGGCAAAGTTACGTACCCTTATAGTTTCACCATGTACGTCCGTCCGTCCACAGCTTAGCTCAGACACTGTTTGTACTAGAAAGTTGTTATTTTGCATGGATGTATATATTACTTACGCCGAAAAAGTGGAAAAATCTCGTCTCTCTACATGTAAAGTTCGGATTTGATTATTTTTTTCTCACCTAGCCCATCGTTTACCCCTATACGGTAGGATAGGTGATCATTAAATGGGTATTTTAAAAATATTTAGGGGTTGCGAAGACTATTTTTCGATTTAGAGGTCCGATTGTGATATATAAAGCCTTAAAGTGCAAAATTTTGTTAGAGTCATGTGTTACCCCTGCCAGCTGAATGGGGATTTTTAAAAAAACGATAAGGTAAAAGTAGTATTTAGGATGAAATTATAAAGCTAACTATCACAGCTAAGTAGGCCTTACTAGCTTACGAGTAACAGCAGACCAAGTGAGATGTAACAAAAATGTTGTACAAATTTCATTGAAAATTACTTATACTCGTAACGTGAAACAAAAACAACAGAAAAGTCACTTCTTATACCACATTATTATGCTGGGCAGCTACGGAACCCTACATTGTGCGTGGCCGGACCTGCAACTGCCCGGTTTTTAAAACGTATTCTGAATAACGGTGTTAGAATAAAATACTAAGTTATTTAATTACAAAATAAATAATTAATTGCACGAAAATAAACCCCATCTCATCAACTATTGTTAACTCGTTTATTCTGGGCTAATATTAGATACAAGATGGATAATGAAACTGCGATCGCACTTAATAGTTCATTAATGACCGACGGTCCTTCAGGATTTCGCCACCCCAGCTTTCACCATACACCTAAGCGTTGCGACAATTTCGTAAAATATTTAAACAGAGGTTAATAAATCAAGAACTTGTTTGCCTCAATTTAAATTAACTGGAGAATATTGATTCGCATAATGGCGAAACATGCTAATTGTCATGTGTATACAGGCATGCCTAGGTACCTTACCTTCGCTTTTTTTCGGATAGAATTAATAATAGTATGAAAATAATTTAGGCTCATTTCTAAATCTAATTCAAATGAATGACCCTAAATGAAAGCTTAGGTAATTCATATCAAAAATCAAAAGCCTACGCCGAATGCTTCAGGTAGCGCATCGCCGGAGAAGTTTATAAATAAAAAAAATTATTAGTAAACTAAAAAAACCCGCTCGCAAAAAGACAGAAACAAGATACCCTTCATATTTAATACTAGCTTTCGCCCGTGGCTTCGTTCGCGTGGATGATGGTTATCGCAAAAAAAACTAACTCTTTGTCTATGTCATTTTCCGAGACTTAAGCTATCTCCATACCAAATTACATTTCAATCGGTTCAGCGGCAAGCGTGAAAACTTAATAGACAGAAAGAATTACTTTTACACTTTTATAGTTTGGACTAGCTTTTTCCCACGGCACTGCTCCGTTAAATTTGAAATATTACGTTTTATTCCAATTAATCCTTGGACTTCAACGAAAAATGGACGAATTGGTTTAGCAATAGTTTAGGCGGTTTATTTAAAAAATATATAGATTGCTAACTATCGCTCGCGGCTTTCTCAGCGTGAACGATTTTACCCCGTTAAGGTTTGATTTTCGAAAGACTTGTGTCTTTATCCACAAAGCCAAATTTTTACTTAGAATTTTAAATATATAGATTAGCTTTTGCTTGCGGCTTCACCCGCGCGAATGTAGGCTATCGCGATAATAACTAACCTATGTCTTTTCCTGAGACTTAAGCTATCTCCATTCAAACATTTTGATAAGGGTTGATTTTCACTGTCAAACGCTGAAAGACATGTTTCTTTTCACAAAGGCAAATTTTCACAGATATTACTTTAAAACTGACGAAATTATATACAAACTTGCAACCCCTTTTACCCCCTCAGAGGGCGATTTTTCAGTAACGCCGAAATACGTGTAGCTTTATTTTATACCAAGCAGCCAAATACGAAATTTCAAAGATCTGCCTTTTGAAATGACGAAGTTTGATAAAATTTTGCAACCCCTATTTTATCCCCTTAAGGGTTGATTTTCTAAAAAAAAAATAGAATTAAAAAAAAATATTTTAAACCAAAAAGCCAAATACATAATTTTAAAGTTAAAATTAAATTAAAACTTACGGAGTTTCATACAAACTTAATTATAATCACTACTTTATCTCAGGGGATGAATTTCCAAAAACCCTTTCTTATCGGATGCTTACATTATATAAAGAATACATCCTCGAAATTTCACGTCTCTACGATCAGCGGTTTAGGCTGTACGTTCATCCATCAGTCAGCCAGTCTGGACCAAGAATTTTATATACATAGATCATGCAGTCGGAAGCACGATATTAAGTTAATTCATTTATGCCTCCTACTACATGATATTAAATATGAAGGATATCTTGTTTCTCTTTTTTTGCAGCAAGTTTTTTAGTTTTTTAAATTTATTTTTTATTTGTAAATTTCTCCGGCAAATGCGCAATCGGCGTAGACTTATGATTTTAATTATGAATTACTTAAGCTTTCATATATGGTCGTTGATTAAACATACCTACCTTCATACCTCACTCTACTCTAATTCCCACTGCCCTACCGAGGCAGTTTTACAAACAGAGCAAATGAAACCTGGTTCGTTAATCATCGCAGATGGTTACCGCACTGTGTATTTACACGTGGTCGTGGTTGGTAGAGAAGCGAGGCGATCAGGTAATGTTCCCATTAGATACATTGACGTCACAATAATTAACCCTAATTACTAGCTGATCACATATTATTACAGCAACTGAGGTTTGCCCTTAATGACTATTAAGCAGTGGTGGTTAACTGGATTATTCTAATATGGGAAATTTGGGACACTTCCACAATTATCTAAAAAATATTTTTAGCCCCGGGTAAAGGGCTGCGATACTTTAATCACTCTGTGTGTTTGTCTTAGACGTTTTATATCTGCCTGTGGCATCGTAGCTCATAAACAGGTTAACCAATTTGATTAGACCAATTTTAGCTGCTGCTAATGAACGAGAACCGCTATTAAGTACCAACTAAAGGGTTTACGTAGATACAAAGAGTTGCGATCACTTCCAATCATAAGCTTTTTACAGATAAAAGCAATTATAGAAAAAACCAAGTCCTGATTGGAGTATAAGAAGCTTTCGTTGATGATCTTGCGTAGGTACAAAATAACCAGCATCAGTAACTTAATAGGTCCACAGCTGGACATAGGCCTCTCCTAATTTTCGCCACAACACCCAACACAATACTGTAGGTATATTGTAATAAAAATCCATTTATTCTACATAACACAACGTTAAAGCGACAAGCTGATCATAAGTCCCTGTCTTGTGATTTTTAAGAATTTTTATTTGTTATTTATTAAAATTCAACTGTTTTGACCATAATCAAAAATTGATTATCGTCAAAACAGTTGAATTTTCATTAAATAAACCTAAATGCAGATAAATATATATCTTTTTTTTTTTTAAAACAACCTATTGTTTAAATGCTTTAAAAGGAGGATGTTATTTTAATTAAAATCAACCCATTAATTTGTTACATCATAATACGAGTATCAAATTATTTATCTATAATATGTATGTATTTAAAAATACTATAAACTGATAATATATAAGTATGTTTATCAGTTGTCTGGTTGCCATAGTACAAGCTCTACTTAGTTTGGGATCAGATGACGTTGTATGAGTTGTTCCAAGATATTATTAAACGAGTAATAAACCACTTTAAACGAGCCATTTTTGTTGACATATATATATAATCTGAATTTCGATAACGGCTCCAAGGATTTTCATTAAATTTAGTATGCAGAAGGTTTCGGGGCGATAAATCGATCTAGCTAGGTTTAATATTTAGAAAACGTAGTTAAAAAATAAAATACCGAGGAAGCTCGGTCATCCAGATAAATATTATAATCTTACATATACATATATCAGGTTAAGAGTTTACTAAACATGCAAAGAAAACACATAAATAAGGAATACAACAAAAGTAATAGATGTTTTGGAACATTCTCAATAACTAAAGTGGAAATAGGCGGGTCATATTGCACGTATGGACAAGGAAAAACCAGGCAAAGTCCAACAAACAGAAGAAAAAGAGGTAGACCAAAAGAAAAATAGGATGATGTCGGTAAAAACTGGATCATGAAAGCAAAAGACAGACAGACATGGAGAAAATTGAAGGAGGCCTTTACTCGTTAACGAGTTCATAAGGAACTGTAATAATTATTTTATTTATTTTGTCGTTATTATAAATTTAAAAAAGGCTCCGGCCGCGTTAATGTCGTTATTGCGATAAAAACTATCCTATGTTTTCGCAACTATATGTAACAGCTCACACTTTCCCAAAGTTTGTCGGCAACAAAAGGATCTCCTAGTAACGTGAATTTTCAAACAAATAACAAAATGGCAGCGCGTGTCAAATAAAGTGTTAAAGGTATTTTGTTATTTGTTAGAAAACACAGGTTACTGTGGACCTACATTTTCTTACAAATAACAAAATGGCAGCGCCTAATGATACCTTAGGTTACATTATTGTAATTTTCGTAGGGATCTCTAATTAAAAAGAAATAAAATCTATGTTACTCGCTGATAATGTAGCATTCTATTAGTAAAATAATTTTTAAAATCGATTTAGAATTTAGATCTGAAAGTGTAACAAATAAACAAACACACTCATTTTCGAATTTATAATATTAGTCGGAATTAGGACAGCTGTCGCCCGCAGCTTCGCCCGCGTTGATGACTTTAGCCCGTTATTAGGTTGATTTTCGCTTTCAAACGCTGAAAGACATGTTTTTTTATCCATAAAGTCAAATTTGAACAACTGACGAAGTTACATACAAACTTGCAACCTCTATTTTACCCCATAAGGGTTGATTTTCTAAAAACGCTGAAACACGTGTTTCTTAATTTCAAACCAAAAAGTCTAATACTAATATCAAATAGCTCACCTTAAAACTGACACGTTACATAAAAATTTGCAACCCCTATTTTACCCTGAAATACGCGTTGCTTCATTTTAAAATAAAAAAGCCAAATATGATATTTCAAAGTCCTAAAGACGAAATTTGATAAAAACTTGCAACTCCTATTTTACCTCTTTAGGGGTTAATTCCAAAAACAACCAAAAAGTCAAATACAACTTTTCACAAGTCTTACTTTAACACTGATAGAGTTTCATATAAATTTACAACATCTATTTTACCCCCTTAGTGGATGAATTTTCAAAAATCCCTTCTTATACGATGCTTACATTATATAAGAAATATGTCCTCAATATTTCACGTCTCTACGATGAGCGGTTTAGGCTGTCCGTTGACCCATCAGTCAGTCAGTAAGGACAAGTAATTTAAAAATAGTCATTTTATAATATTTAGCTATATAACATGAAGTTTTTTATTATGCGATTGTAATTTAAAAAATATATCAGTTGTAATATTAATAATTTGTAATCTATACTACGAGTTAGAACTCTTCAGCTTTATAATACTACTATATTATAAAGCTGAAGAGTTTGTTTGTTTGTTTAAAGCAATAATCTCTGAAACTACTGGCTCGAATTGAAAAATTATTTCCATATTGGATAGCTCATTTATCGATGAAGGCTAGGATAGGATAGTAGGATAGATGGGATTGTTTTTATCGCCGTAACCGCTGTCCATTCGGGCAATATTGTTTAAATTTGAAACATCAGGATTATGCAATAGAACAGATATTATTTGTATTGGCGACTAACATACTTAGGTAAAGTCAGAGCGTCATATACAAAATAACAGTTAACACTACCAAATACCTGCACATCCTAATATATACAATCAACTTAAGTAGCCTAATAATTCAGACTGTTCATTTTGCACAAATATAACGGAGCATCAGCTTCTCAATATACCTATTGTAACGAACACAGTGCCGCTGGTTTCTAAGCATCCACAGTATTCGTAAATCTAGAACACAGTAGGAAAATAAACTTTATCGCAAAAAGCATAGAGTTACATTTGGAATGTCATCAGAATAAATCGTCACAATGCGCTGCGGTTCAAAAGTTGATTTTATCGTGTATTCTTTATTTATAGTTAAATAAGTATACTATATATATAACGTAACAGTAAGAACTTAAAATAGTTAAGATACTTGTGTATTAATCACATCTCTGTGTAATAACAAACTTTCCACTCTTTTTGTTTTACGCTAATGGAAAGATGAATAACATCAAGTCAATACCCGAAAATCCGTGGTTAGAAAATACTGTATCTTTTGATGTTATTGTGTTGTTTAAGTGTTTCTCATTATGCTTGTTGCTGAAAATATTAAGAACCCATTCTTTCAATTGAAGAATTTTTACATGTGGTTGCGTCAAAAGTTTTAGAAATTTGCAAGCCGATTTTTTTTGTTTTGGATGGTGTTCAGAACAAGAACTGTAATCTGAACGGCAAATTCCAAAACAAAATTATAATAGGATTTTTTTATTTAACTTTTTTTTCCCCTCTTCCCTCCAATATTAATCGGTAGAGATTATGGCTCGCACATTATGTGCATACGCCAGTTTCAAGTAAAATTTCTTTCTAGTTTTCTTCTTTCAATCACAAAGTCTCGTTCTTGTCCAGTTATCACGTATTTCAAGTATATTTTACACTGTTTTACACTTTAAAAGCGGAGCTGTAAAAATGGCGACATGTCAGTTTGCCGCCATTTTTACAACTCCATTTAACTTTTATTCGTGATAAAATCAACTTTTGAACCGCAGTGTAATCCCAAGAATAGTCATTGTTCTAGTTTTCATACCAAAGAGTTTACCTAACACTTAAAAGAAGATTTTACTTGACATTTTGACTTCTAAAATGAAATAAGTCTTGTTCTTGGTTGTATTTAAATACAAAAGTAGATACAATTTTGTTAGTCTAAATTGCACTCTAGTATTTTCTTTGTAGATGGACAAAACTCTCACGCTTTTTGGTGGAGGTAATAAAATAATAACGCTAAAAATATAAAATTAAGGATTCAAATAAATAAATTAAATTGTTAATAAATTGGTTGTTTAAACTACCAGTTTTAAAGTTATACTAAATATTGTTACACCAAATAAAAATATAAGTAAACTGAAGCACTTTTAAGAACGATTCTAAATTATAGAAGAGCGGAATTTCCAAACACAAGCACTCTGTAGCTTAAACGGAAGTTCCGGTAGAAACATACGTGTTAAAATTGTTGATGAAATAAACATTTCAATTTTTGAAGCTATTGCATAGCTTTTATCGCGGGCTTTGAGCACAGCGACCGAATCACTCCGCCTACCATGTAACTCGGTCGAGCGTTCGCTTAACGTATATGTGTATGGTACGACTGTACGAAGCTGGCACGGATCGAGATGAACTGCTCCAAAATGTAATGAAAAGAAAAAAAACTGCATAAATAAAAATAAATATTATTTAAATGCTTTTTAATTTCAAATAACTCTTTATTACAGAGAGGTAATTACTTATTAAAACGGAAAGAAAACCAAACTCCAATATTTTTATTTCGTAAAACGAAATCATACCTTTAATAGGTTGCAGCTATTTAAAAAAATTCTCGCCCGTAGGTCGCTGCGCAATTCGGATCCCATCTGTCAGTCCACCGGTATATAGTATTTCCCTAAAAATCTATCTATTTACGAGTATATAAATAAAATTCAATGTTTGTTTGTTTGTCGCCTTCCAAAACCATTGAGCAGATTGTGATGAAACTTTGATAGGGTGTTCTGGGATTCACACACACTGTGATGCACACCCGCGATTAAATCCACAGGGAAGCATGGCCGCGTTGAATATATACAATTGTAGAAACATAAGTATAGAGAAGCTAAGTTATCTTTTACAGGAACTCTGTCTTTGTTTAATTTCATCATTAATGCTCATTTTGAATAGCTGCTTAGATAAAATCATGTGGTTTACTTATTTTTTCAGGCAGTTTACGCTCACGATTAAATAAAAAATATGACATTTATTATTCTAACAAAAGACATGCCAGTGACCTCATGCATGAATTGAAAAGGACTTCGTTCTGAGTATGAATTTGGTAATGTTAACTGTTTAATTTGTATATGACTGTACTTACCTTGCAATATTGATGATTCTTGTACCTACTACGTCAAAAAGGCTACTAAAAAGCAAAAAATAATATACCTAGAATTACAAAAATAAATATACCCTTTCAAACACAAAAACAATTTTTCAAATCGGTCAATCCGTCTTTGCGTAATCGGTGAACAAAACATACACACTAATTGAGAACCTCCTCCTTTTTGAAGTCGGTTGAAAAAATATCTACTCTAGCTACAGGCTACCCTTGTTAGGCGCTGACCCAGAAGTTTATTGGTTGTTTTATGGACATAAATAGTCATTACGAATGTTTTGATATTTCCAGTAAGCTACCCGAAAAAGTTATGCTTTTCCTTTGAAGAACATTATTCTACTGCCGATGGCTCGGCATCGCGAGCATTCGCCTCTAATGTAACCTTAAAGATCCGAGCATTAGATCGGTGAGGGAGGAGAACCGAGCATTACAAAGCGCAACGTGTAATATTTTGACACAATTTGTTACTTATAGAAAAAAATAAATGATCGTTTCAAAAATCATAAATGTTACATTAGAAACGCATGCTCGTCGGTCAGGGAAGCAGTATTGTAACGTAATGTTCGAATTCGAATCATAAATGTTATTATTTTTTTTATTATATATATATATATACTAGCTGACCCGCGCAACTTCGTCTGCGTAAATTTTCCCCATTTTTGCAAACATTTTTACTAGCTGCTCCGCTCCCATTAGTTGTAGCGCGATGTTTTATAGCCTATAGCATTCCTCGATAAATGGGCTATCTAAAAGTAAATTTTTTTTTTTTATTTGAACCCGTAGTTTCTGAGATTATCGCGTTCAAACAAACAAACAAACTCTTCTCTCTCTTCTAATATTATAGTATAGTTATAAATGTTAGGGGTGGATAACCCTTATCACTTAGGGGCATGAATAATAGATTGTAATTTTCCCTTTTTTCTTCCTTTTTTTTTAACATTTTTCATTGCTGCTCCGCTCCTATTGGTCGTAGCGTGATGTTATAACCTATAGCCTTCCTCGATAAATGGGCTATCCAACAATAAAATAAATTTTTCAGTGCAGCCCAGTAGTTCCTGAGATTATCGCATTCAAACAAACAAACAAACTCTTAGGGGTATGAAAAATAGATGTTGGCCGATTCTCATAGATAAGGATAAGCACAAAAAAATTCATCAAAATCGGTCAAGCCTTTTCGGAGGAGTATGGCAACGAAAACTGTGACACGAGAATTTTTTAAATATATATATATATAATATATAACAAAGTCGTGTTAGTTACACCATTTATAACTCTAGAACGGCTGGACCAATTATTATGATTTTTGTGTTTTTGGAATTGTCTTCGTCACTAATAGGATAGTAAGTATAAGATAAAAACATTGGAAACTATCAAAAAAAAAAAAAAAAAGGTAAAATATTCCTGATAATGGGTTTCATTCCTGTCAAACATTTAATGTTTATTCCGTCGATACGGTAAACTCTCTCCTCAAATTAAATAACATATTTAGTTATAGGTTTCGAATCGACAAGATATATCCACAATATTCGGTTAAGCACATATTTTAGATTTTTTAAATGTAGAATAATGTCAGTAATGAAAAATAAGTTCATGACCTCCTTAAAAACAAAACTCTGTTTTAGAAAGTGGAGATGGTCGATGTTAACGTTTGTAAAAGATAGCATTCAGATTCGTTGAAATGATTTTTTGAATTTATTGGTTGGAACGGTTTTTATCATTATCGTAGGCTGGAGGCACAGATTGGTGGGATACCTACTTGATAAAAACAACGGTCACTCATGTACCTACCTACCTATTAACCTAATAGGGAACGTTGCTGAATTCACAGATTACTCGGCCGCCAATGAGTCACGAAATTCGAAATTCTAAAATAAAACTTACAAATCCCCTCGAAATCTATACTAATAGCTGAAGAATCTGTTTGTTTGTTTAGTTGAACGCAATAATCTATGGAACTACTGGTTCGAATTGAAAAAATATTTGTGTTGTATAGCCCACTTATCGAGGAAGGCTATATGGTATATAACATCACGCCACGACCAATAGGATTGGAGCATCAATAAAAATGTTGAAAAACGGAAAAAGTTAACGCAGACGAAGTTGCGCGGGTCGTTTAGTTTTAGATAATTCAAAGATAAAGAATTAAACATTTTTTATTATAGTAGTATATTGTAATAATGTAGTAATTTATTTAGCACTTAAATGCTTATTTACCTCGTTTCTACTGAAGTAATAAGCTTAAAGATTTCGACGTTCTGTATGTCTGGATAAATTAGGTAGGTACATGATATTTGTATTAATTCAAAGCTAAATTATAAACTCAGCTTAAAATAAGATTTGCTTCATTAATAAATAAAAATATAATTTAAAACTTCAAAAAAAAGCCCCAGCGAAATACGGAAACAAGATGGGTATCTTGTTTCCGTCTTTTTGCATGGGGGTTTCACATTTTATATCATGCAGTCGAAGTCACTAATGGCTGTTGAACTAAAAATTTACGACATTTTTTTAGCATTATTTAAGTTTTTTTTAAACATAAGAATATTGACGTCAAAATTGCGCCATTTGTAAAAATTACGAAAATTTTCTTTTTTTACATTTGGTCAGCTGTTACTCGTAAACTTGTAAAGTATAGGTACTTATTACCTCTGATGGTTTTCTTTTTAATTTCATTATATATTACTACCCAAATGTTTTCCACATCTCCAAAAACAACCACTTAGCAGGCGGGGGGGGGGGGGGGTAGACATTTGACTCTAACAAAAATAAGTTATATTGACAACCCCTAAATATTACCTCACATGACCAGGTAACTGAGTAAGTAATAAAAATCACATGCACACTTTACATTAAGGGTACCCTAAAAAAATATTTGGATTTTACACAAAATCCTAATTTAATTTTTCCTGTATGTACATACAGGCAAAATTATTTTTTTCTTGTACCTACTAACAGTCGAACAGCTAAGCTGAGGACAGACGGACGGACATGGCGAAACTATAAGGGTTTCTTTTTGCTATTTTAGCTACGGAACCCTAATGAAAATGAAAGTTCTACAAATGTAACGCAAGCGAAAACGCGGGCAATAACCAGTTTTACAAATGGAAGCCTTTTCAATAAAATTATTATCAGATCTAGACAAATTAAATGTGGCTAAAGGCCATCAGATAATTATTATCTATACCTAATTATGCTCTTATAACCGTATAGACCGAATTTAATTTGGTTCACTTGCCAGCTAATGCACACGACTGAGATTACGACGAAATCTAATGATCTTTACTACATATTGAAACATTAGATTACTGTTATCGTCTATATGGTTAAACTAAAGGGACTTACGGTTTCACCCTCTAGTAGGTATCAATGTTCGGTGGTTTCACCTGTTTTAAGTTTGTAATAAATATATTGCGCTTGATCCACAAATTGTTGTTCCGAGTCTGGGTGCACTTTGTGTCCGTGACTTGTATGCTTGTAAAGTCCCCCGCGACACAGGGCGTGCGGGATCCGGGTATCTTTTTTATTTATTTTTAACGCATTTAAAAAATAAATAGAAAAGGTACCTTCTAAGGACTGATTATTTACAATTTTCAGAGGAAATATTAAACACAAAATTGTTAAAAAGGGAGAACACATGACAGTTTCAATGATTTTAAAGTACTTATGCTGAGCGTCAAATTTATCCTTACATATTTTTTCTCATACTTACGAGTGTCTTTTTTTCAACAGCTTCTATGCTATCAAAACCGAGTCGTTCTGCCGTAAAGAAGCACGTCCAATTCCCCGATGAGCAGAGCTGCATTGAAGAGGCTACGGAGGCCCCTGAGGCACAAGAGGCTGAAGCCGATGAGAAACCAGGTGAAATGATCAGCTATTTCATTAACATTTAAAAAATCACACACTACCTTTGCACAGGCAAAGGTAGTTAAATTCACAGGAATTCGGATCTCGCGCTTCACGCTTGGCGTATTGAACTAGCTGTTGATAAAATTGTAATTTATTGTTGATCAAATCACAGATAATATAAGCAGCAGCAACTGGAATGAAATCAAACTAACCTATTTTTCGGAGGTAAATTCGAATTTAGCGGTAGTTTTTGTTTATTATATTATATTATTTATGTACCTATATATATGTATGTACAATATAATTGTTAACTTGCATTATACCACCATAACGTAGGTAATTCGTAAGACTATCCTTAATGGTAGGTACTCCAGTTACTGGTAGTAGCCAGTAAGTGGTACTCCAGGGAACCACTTACAAATTATTTATTTAAGGCTCTTATCTACATTTACGAGAAATATTTTCAACTTTGTCAATGGTTTCTGTGATGCGAATACTTCTAAATGTATTTATTACTACTTGTATTTTGAAATATTTTACTTATGTTGAAACAAACGTTCCTCTGTTTCCTCATCATCATTAATCTCTATCGATCTTTTGCTGGACATAGGCCTCTCCTAATATATACCACGACAGCCTATCCCCTGCCTTCCGCATTCTTCCAGTCCATCCCCGTTGGTCCATCTGGCTAGGAGTTAGGTACACTGGGTCCTTATTCACGTTCTTTTTTTTCATTTTCGCAGCAAGCCCGTGCGAACTGTCAAAATCTTGTCATAATGGTAAATAGAAAGTAGGGCTTAGAAATGCATCAACGCGCATGCACGGCAGAAACCTTTGAGCGCACCGCGCATGCGCTAGTTCGCACGGGCTTGCCGCGAAAACGGAAAAATGAACGCATGGACCCTGGTTTCACAGATAACGGTTTGAACAGCGCTATTCAGACGCGCGCACTATCAAATCTACTAGTATGGTCGTTGTATTTTATAGTTACGCTATTGAATCGCACTGCTAATGAAACGTGTGCCGCTGGGCAGGAGCACGTACACCGATAATTTAATTCGCTCATCAAAGTCACTTCGCACAGTTGGATGATTGTCGTCGAACTATAAAGAAGGCTGGCTTATGCTAATTTCATCAAATATTTATATTATGTTAACTCCTAGAATTAACCCACAGATTTACCTAAGGGTCACCGGCTAAAAAATACCTATCAGTTGCCTCATCCGTGACTACCTATTAAGCAGAAAGTAGAACAGAAAGCTCCTGCCAGATGCTGACCTCAGAACACGACCCTGTTAATGCTTGGGCACTTCCTTGATGTGTGTGACCATTATTCGTGTGAAATATTTTTTGACACGCTATTCACTATCATTTAAAAACCTCTTCCAAAGATTTCATGTAGAAAGATATATTTCTAAAAGAAAAGCCAAGGCTAGTTACTAGTAAGATGAAATTACATGTTACCTACACATAACTAACTCCGTTGATATTTACTCTATCGTTTCACATACTATGTTATGTTTCCCACAAATCTCATCTAATAAAGCAAACACACTTTAATAACATAAGCATATGGTAGGTAGGTACGTATTAAGACATGAGTCAAGTCCTACTTATCTAGATTACATAGATTATTTGTCATAAATCTGTTTAGTCAAGCATATTTCTAATATCCAATTCCTTTTTTTTCATGGTTTTTGATTATCGCCTCTTGTTTCTTATTTGGCGAACTACCAAGAGACGTTGACAGAATGTTCCGTTGTGATATATTTGCTCTGTCAACAAAATCCGTCTTAGAGCAACAAAACTAGTTAAAGCAATATTTCTTTGTAACGAAATATAAAAAAAATATACGCACGGAAAATTAGTTGCTATTAGCTGTTTAGTGATAATGAAGTTTAGTGACCCTCGTCAAGATGTGGGCGTAAATTAAAAATACCAAGATAAGTGAAATTAGTAATCATTAATCACTATTTTGCACGTCTCCACGACGTGATTTGCGATTTGTACGTGACCACCAGAATAGTTTAACGTGCATAATGTACCGGAAAGGACGGCCGACCTTAATTAAATAGCTGTCGGTCCTTTACCTGTGTAAACGCAAATAATCACAGTCAAAAGTAACAGCTCACTTATTGGTACCTACATAATTATTCTCCTTTCCATATTATCGACACGATTGCGGCTCGTGGAGCTTTTATCCGAGTCTATTCGCCGATTTCTTCCTCACGAATTCACGACTCATATGTAACACAATATTTACTATCAATACGTATTCATTCGAACAAACACTTGAGATGTGCTCTGTGGCGGCGAATATGAGTCGCTCAGGCTACGTCTTGGCTGGAGCAATGCTTTAGCAAATAGAGCGTACAATTTGATATAGAGTTAGAATGTACTTTGAGTATCGATGTACTTATTTTGTCACAAAGGGCGGAGAGTTACTTAAGATACGGAATAATAAAATCTATTAACCTACCCTTAAGATTTTTTCAACGTTGGTTTATGTTACTCTTGGTTTTAAAAAGGACCTAGGGTGATCGCTCCATTTGTTTTACTCTAATCTCTTTACTTTACTAGTCAGCCTTGGAAGTAAGCATCAGAGAGAAGAGTTTTAGGAATACTTTATTAATGCAGTATAGGATTAAAAAGTATAATTATGTAGCGTCTCATCTTATGTGCAATATCATTGGATTCGCTCAGTCAATATATCTACTCTTGTGGACGTTTGCTATTTTTCGTCAGTGTATTTATGAGTCCAAGAAAGCCAAAAATGCAAGTACACTGCGCACAAATGCGATAACATTTCACATCACATTGTGAATAGAATTTGGACTGTTAGAATAATGAATTAATGAATTATTGATAATTAATTGTAAAATATAACATGATCCAACAACTACCCCATTGGATTGTATTACTGATTCTGAGCAAACTAATTTCAGGTTAGTTCTTTCGAAAAAATTAACCTGCCTCTAAGCCAAACGCTAACGAATCCAGCTGACTGACCAAAGAATTATTTATTTACGCCACTAATGTGACGTAATATCAAAAAATCAGCCTTTATAAAGTACTTGCATGTTTTAGCGCTCTCCTCCCGGTCTCTTAGGGTAACATTTACCTAACGTGACAACTGAAGCACTGAAGCCTAATAACTACAAAGGAATAAAATCAAAGAGAAATCTTTTCGTTGTTGTAAAAGTTACGTGATACGTCAGGTATATTGGTCAGTTGGTATTGACATACAATGAAAACTTAAAGTGATATATCTTTCTAAGCCGTTCACATCATATTTTCAGGGTTCCAAACCACATCGAAACTCTTCGCTTTTCGAAATATTAACTTAAAATATAAAGTACTTCACGATCCATTGGCGATGATAATAATAAAGGTTACCACTAACGCTATACAACCTTAAAATAAGAAGACTGAATGAGTACGAGTACAATAACCAAGAACCAAAATGAGTCACATGTGATTCGAGATACTGATCCCTAAAAAATACAAAATTAATAGGTGTCTTTTTTCAAAATTTCAAATTTAGAATCTTCGGTGCGAAAATAATATTGGCACTTGACTGGATATTTTTAAATGTATTTGTCAGAGAAATAATATCTACCAGTTGTGCCATTTCACACATATAGGTACTAACCAAATGTTGTTTTAAAACAACTGACAAAAACTCCCCGCAAAAAATACCTATCAGAAACATCTGAATAAAACATGATAACCGCCTCGGGTGTAGCAATTCCCTTTCGGTATATCTGTTAAGCAAACGAGCACAGTAGTAGGTAATATCCGGATTTATTAGCATATGCACGTATTGCGTAGTACCTACATAATAAATATAGCAAGGTTCAGCATTCAATCTCACTTTAGGATTACACAGAAATTGCAACTAGAAAGCTGAAATAGCTTCGATCGGGAGTTGTCATTTGTAAAAGCAATATTTTCAATTACCTATAAAATTGGAATATTACACTCCGAATATAAAAATATATGTTTGTATTTATAATATTCCTTTACATTTTATACTAAGTTTCCCTGTAGGTCTATAATTATAATCTTTGTAGTGACTTGACATTAGGAATCTCAACCTATTTTGTATTAATGTATTAATTTTCTTATATACGATAGGTACCATCTGGGTAGAGCGGAAGTAGCGGTAGCCTAATGGCTAAGGCATCGGTCTCGCAATCTTGAGGTCGCGGGTTCGAATCCTACCCATTGAGCTTAGCTGGAGGGGTAAACAGGATTGCTAGTAATGTGGGACCCAAAATCCCACAATGCTAGTTATCTTTAAAAAAAAAACTTGAGAGGTGTCAAGGGGACACCCGGATGGAACGAAGTTCTTATCTTATTTTTTTTTTATAATCTTTGCAACACCACACTGTTCAATGCGAAATAGAAAGACGAAACGAAAATAACTTACAAAAAGACGATTATATACCGAAGGCTCGAACCCACAACTACACAATTGTCACCAATACTGTGTACCGAATTTATGCATCTAGACCAAATCGACAGGTGACTTCTACGTCAAATTAGATGTTCATATCTTACGCGCACGCCGCACGGCTTTTGTTTTTGTCAAAAAGTGTCGTTACAACTTTTCGTGAGATTTTTTCCGTCTTTCACAACGCGCGATAAGGAACTTCGTTCCAAAGACAAAAAAAGAGCTCTGTTTGTTAGTGTAACTCGTGGCACTAGATTTAAGTTAGTGCCTACCTATCTGTAGTTCTATTGAAACTAGTGGCCCGGTAAACCAAAACCTCTATCCAAAAACTCACCCTCATATTGCGGATAGTCAGTGACGTCACAACTACAAAATAGCAGTAGGTTAATATTCAGAGTTATCTGAATATTAACCTACTGCTTTATAGCGTAATAAGCACTAAACTTTGCTCTTGCTTCTGCCAGGCTTCGGCTGCTGCAATCCTTATTTTACTAGGTATACTAGTTTTTGCTCGCGGCTCTGCCTGCAATTCATCAAATAATTACTTTTATGGGCAAATTTGTGATACTCATACATAATAATTTACGTAGGGATCTCTAATTTTAAAAATCAGCCTATGTTACTCACTCATAATGTAGCTTTCTGTCGGTGAAAAAAAATAATAATAATGGGTTCATCGGTTTAGGCTTGAAAGTGTAACAAACAAATAAACACACACACACTTGATAGCAGTTTCGTCCGCGTGGATGACTTTAGACCGTCAAGGGTTGATTTTCGCTTTTAAACGCTGTAAAAGACGTGTTTCTTTATCCACAAAGCCAAACACGTGTTACTTATACTGTTTTAAACCAAAAAGCCAAATAAGAAATTTCACAGATCTAACTTTAAAACTGACGAACTTAGATAAAAAGTTGCATATATTTTATCCCCATATTTGATAAATTTCCAAAAATCCTTCTAATCGGATGCCTACATTATAAATCAACGGTTTGGGCTGTGCGTTGATCCATCAGTCAGTCAGTCAGGACAAAGAATTTTATTTATATAGACTAGCTTTCTCCCGCGGCTTCGCCCGCTTTTTTCAACTCAGGTTCTTTCCCGAGTCTTAAGCTATCTTCATACTAAATTTTATTTCAATCGGTTTAGCGGCTTAAGCGTGAAAACGTAATAGACAGACAGAATTATTTTCATATTTTTATAATATTAGTTTGGATTAGCTTTTTCCCGTGGCTTTGCGTGGCCGAGGTTTGAAATATAGCGTTTTTCCCGATACTTTTTCCAATTATTTCTCGGACTTCAACAAAAAATTCAGACAAACATCCGTCCGAGTCCAAGTTTTACACTGAGCAACAGATTTGGCGGATTTAACGCTGAAAGAAGTGTTTCATTATCCACAAAGCCAATTTTTTACAGATTTAACTTTAAAACGAGTTATCTGTCTAGGAAAATGTCTGTTGGAAACCAAAAAGCTAAATAAGAAATTTCACAGATCTAACTTTAAACTTATCACCCCTATTTTAGCCCTTTCGGGGTTTATTTTCCAAAAACGCTAAAAACACGTGTTTCATGCTTTATTTAAAATTAATATTCTAAATACAACATTTTAAAGATCTAACTTTAAAACTGACGGAGTCGTTTAAAAACTTGCAACCCATAGGTAGTTTACCCCCTTAGGGGCTGATTTTCCAAAAACAGTGAAACCTGAATTTTGTTATTTGAAACTAAAAAGCCAAATACGAAATTTCACAAATCTAACTTAAAACTGACAGAGTAGAAGTTGGAAGCATACAAACTTACAACCACATTCTTACCTCCTTAGGGGCAGAATTTTCAAAAATCCCTACTTATCGGATGCCTACATTAAATAAAAATACGTCCTCGAAATTTCACGTCTCTATGATCAGCGGTTTAGGCTGTGCGTTGATCCATCAGTCAGTCAGTCAGTCTGAACAATGTATTTTATATATTAAATAGATAGATAGACTAGCTTTTGCACGTGTGACTTAAGATCGAAAATGAGTATTTTTTTTTTAATCACAAAACTTAATACGCCCAATAAATTACACAGATCTAAAACATATGTTTCTCTATTTTAAAACAAAAAGCCAAATACGAAATTTCACAGATGTAACTTAAAAATTGACGGATGTAATACAAACTTGCAACGCCTATTTTACCCCCTTAGGGGTGAATTTTCATTTTGAAACGTGTGTTTCTTCATTTTAAACCACCAAGTCAAATACTCCCAATAAATTTTACAGATCTAACTTTAGTGGCGGAGTTTCATACAAACTGATAAGTTTCTATGAAACTCCGTCACTTTAAGAGAAGAATTTCCAAAAAACCCTTTCTATAGAATGCCTACATTGTTAATAGAATACATCCTGTGTGTTGATCAAATTTAACAAATAATTTTATATAACCTACCCGCTATAAAGCACTATTTATATTCATTTCACTAAATTATACCATCATAATCATCGGCTTAAAAGATTCGGTTAAAATTTGTCCTAGGTATTGAGCATGTCCCAAATATAGCCGCGGGAACCGTTACAAGGATCGCGGCAAAAGTGTATTCGAATTCATAAGAGCCGTTAGTGCGACCGATGAAGTTTCTACAAATACATTTACATAAAGTTTTTTTTTTTAGTCGCGGTTTTATTATGACCAAATGTATAATGTAACGATTGAATTTATAGGGGTTATCTGATGACGCAAAAATAATAATAATGTTATCCTTGTAATATTTCTAAAAGTAGATAGATACCAATGATACATAATATTTATTTTTATCTGGTAACAGACGGACGTGTAATCAGCTCGTTGTGGATGGAGCTGGAATCGGAAGCACCTCCTCCGGAACGCTGACGGCGGCGCAGCGAGCAGTACTACCGGCCGGTGTCCCGCGCTCGAATCGAGCGTCGCAAGATGTCCGCCGCCGGTGTACCGCCCGCAGACAAGCCAACCAAGAAAGACTCTTTGTAAATCCGAGACCAGCGGCTGCTTCAGACAACGCCTTAAAGATATCTTGTTATCCAATTTCAAACTTTAATATTGAAGATTTATGGCCCAAGTGCTACGATGAATTTTTATTCCAGAATAGTGCTATTTTTTGTTGCTTGGATATTTGATTTGTTAGATAAAGGATTCTTTCTATATGTCTGCTCATCTACGAAGTTTTTCATGTGACCTCGAAGTACCAGGGTAGCAAAAGACAATTCAAAAAGAGGTTGCCCAAAACAAAAGTCAGATAGAACCCAAGTTGGTACAATACGACGTCTTCAGTCGAGCGTGATAATTCGGACCGTAGTTCTAATAAAGTTTGATCATTACAGTAGGTACATGATGTACCAACGTTAGGCAAGGGCAAGGACGGATGTACGGTTGTGGCGGATATAAGCTTGGATGACACGTATTAGTCTTTAAAGATTTCCAGGCCTACATACCACAACGTTATTATAAAAGGGAGTTCTAACATGAACTACATAAGATTCATTTTGATTTATTCTACGGACAGACTCCTGAAGGGTATATCTCCAAGTGAGGGCTGCCCGTAGGTCGCGTTGTGCCCTTGAATTGCTTTTTTGCGGCCACCGACCGTCTGGTTTGGTGGGTGGCGTTTAATAAAAAGTATACGAAGCATATTACTACACCATCAAATTAATCTAAAATGTTTTCGTTTGGATTTGTAAGGCTTTACTGATTTACATTTTAATTGCTATGTTGCTTTAAAAATATAATATCTGTATAAGTGATTCTAATTTTAGAATCACTTAAACAGATATTATATTTATCTTTTTTGGTATAGTAGTCGTATTTAAGCCGAAATTGCTTACAATGGCGGATCTATGATTGTGTTTTGGGAAACTTGGCTTAACCTCGTTGAATATCCAAAGATTTTATTCAGGCTCGACCCCGCCAGGGTAAGGAGGTTTGAGCTCCTTATTTCTACTACTGCCAAATTGCAGAGCTGTTTATTTTTTAAACTTCGACAACTTTCTTATACTGTACCTGGCTGGCGAAGTTTTAGGCACAGTCTATGACGTCATTCCCTTAACTTCAAATCCATAGTAAATTTCATTCTTAATTAAAATTGTACCTTATGTCGAAACATTTGGATAAAAAGAAAAAAAACAACCAAATGCGAGTGTGTAAATGTTCGGAAATCTATATAAATACATTGCACTGTGTCAATCAGGTTGCAAAGTGGTGAATAACCAGCCGTGGTTACCCAAAGCCTTTTAGGCCACGGTAATGTACGACCTACATTGTTAGTACAATTAATTAAAAATTAATTCATGTATGATAAGAGTCATGTACGGTTTTTACAACTAAGTGATACCAGTTAAATATAAATTTTTGTTAATAACCTTACCAATGACATTTTTTTCATTTTAATATCTGTAACGAAACAATATTGAACGATTTATTTAATATCAGACAACTCAGACAAAACCATCTAAACTCAATCTCGAGGGAGCCTCTATTATAGCAACCAGACAAACTACACAACGTACTTATATAATTCTAAATAAATACATTAATATAAAACAAAGTCCCGATAGTTATACCATTTATAAATTAACAACGGGTGGACCAATTTTCAAGATCTTTGACTACGCAGACACTTAATAAACAACCGTGATCATCACACATATTTCAGCTTGGTGAGAATTGACCCACGACGTCTAGCCAGCAGTCAGGCTTCCTTGTTATTAATTAGTAAATAAATTAGCAAACGTTTTAATTTTAACTAGCGATTGAATGATTTGTCCTTTTCTATTTTGTTTTGATAATGAAATGAAAAAAAAAGACAAAAATTTCGGTAGTTAAAATGCTCATAACCTAGCTAGGAATACAACACCTCACCCAGCATGTTAATGTAGTTTTTGTACACTCTCCCCCTTTATTCATAATTAACAACTTTAATAATTTATTTGTTTACTATTAACAAGGGGGTTATTTAAAATAAATTAGCAGACGTTTTTAGAGCATTTAAACTATCAAGCTTTCATTCAATTTTGAAAATAGAATAGGACACCCAGACAGAATCGTCATTTACACATTTGAAAATCCTGCCTTTGCCTAATTAGTTTAAAAAGTGAATAAACATGTATATCGATTCCTATATTAACAATTGACATTTATGTAGCTACGTTCAGCTAACCTACTTCTAGTGTACTTGTACTTATCGAATTTTATATTGCTAATCTTATTAATCGCATCAGTGCCATTCTTTAATAACTAATAATATTTAGTCTGGCTTTCAGGTCAGGTAAAAAGGTGAATAGGTCGTTTAAAAATATCTATTATCTACCAAAAGAGAACCACAACCTTTATTGTAATTAGATGGGAATTTTTGCACAAGTTTATATTTAAATTTATGCTAAAACTGAACCTTTAGTATGTATGTACCTAATGGCTTTTATAATAAAGCTAAATAAAGCCAACATTTGCTTATCTACTTAGTCCTAGCTCAAATTACCTTTGTATTTCAAATCCTCGCCATCCTTTCCACAAATACCTTTTAGGTAAGTAGCTATGTATTCAGCAGCGATTCATTTATTTCTGCGACTAGGCAGGTTTGAGGTTTGGCAGTTTTTTGGATTATTTTTAACAAGTTTTTGGTCATATGCTGACTGAATTCAAATCGAAAAATCCAATGAATCCTCTATGAAGTACGGTGGTACTCCGTCACCTTACATAGGTAACAGATGCCGTAGTCACCTCAGAACAGACGAAAGCAGTAGGTACTCGTCAGCAATGCGAGCGAGCCCAATCTTATTTTTACGAACAGCATGACTCCCCAATTTAGATACATACCTACCTATTTTCCTATTTAATATTCTATTTAGATAGTTCCTACGACACTGGTTAGCTTATTGAATATATTCGCCATTAATAAGATTGTCTTTATTAAAATTCAAATCTTCTAGTCTTATTATATGCATATTACTTAAAATAGTCTGGCAAACGCCTACTCTTTCTTTATTAGTCAATTATGATTGTTACAAATCTTTAAGGCGTTTTGTCTGTATGCGAACAGGGTAAAGCAAAGCTATTTAAATAATCATGTTTGTAAAACAAATATCTAATCTGTAGATGTACCTAATATAATCTAAATTACTTATTTGTAGTACTATCGATGCCAATACGGTATACCTTGTTATAAGTTGTGAAAGAGTTTGTTATTTAGGTTGATTCCTAATTTAGTTCTATACGTTATGGTGCTCAAACAACCTTGAGTGTTTCTCAACAATTTATTCATAAGCCCAAAATAAATTACTTGGGCATACTTACCTACTTTCTAGCTAAATGAGACTTGTCTGTCTAGCATGTCTCATTTCAATCAACCCAACCTTACAATGTTCAATTTTTGTTACCTACCTTTTAAGGGTATGTTATAGTTTCAAATACTTAACCTACAATGCACGCTTTCAGAAAATAATGACAGTATTATACAATCGGTGTTGTCCGTGTTGTTGCACTTACATGTATGTACGTAGATGTTTTACGAATTATAAATAAATAATCTCATAAAAAAACCATGTTATTGTCAGGGGCGTAGCTCGCCCTTGAAGGTCCATGTATTTTTTTTTTTGGTATCTGATGTGAGTCTCAGCCAGTGTGTACCGCACTGGTGGGATGCAATTGGGGTCCCTTGTAACACGAGGGCCCCATATCATTGACATGGCTAATACGGCGGTAGTACGCCCCTGATCATTGTACCAACCTAATTAGCGCCGTGTCTATATCTCAATAATTGTTAACTGTTTGTTAAGTTTAATATAAATTTATTTATTAAAATTACTTTAATTGTTAAAGTGTGTTAATGCCTACTTAGGTAAATTTATATTTATTGAACTGCATCAGGCTTCAGAAAGTAAAAAAAACTTAAATTTGTACTGTTCATATTTAGCCCAACCTACCTAAATAAGATGCCCGCTAAAGAGTTATCTACGACTGTTGATAAATATAAAACTAGCCTTCTAATACAAAACAATAAAGCAAATGTACAGTTGAATCGAAAAAGGAGAGTCACTTTGAGAGTCGAGCCAATAAAAACAACCGATTTGTATCAAATCAACTGAAGCCCGAGCAGTTTCAAGTAATTTCGTAGGTAGGACTTATATAATATGTTGGTGGTTGTTTAATTATAATTTATGTTTAGTTATACCGTATATTTACAAATACGTAGCTAAGAGTTACCGTAAGTACCTACTTATATATAATGTTAGTAATTATATGAAATAACTGATTAGTCTTAAGTTATTTCTAATTTTTGACTTGAGACATATTTATTGGATATGCAAATTTAAAACTTGGCTTCTACGTAGCCTTGACTGCGACCTTTTGTACAAAATGCTACACAATTTGAGGGGCATCCCTTAAAACGTTTATAGCTTCAAAATTATTTTGCAGACGTTCAGTTCGATGCCTAATTTGTTCGGAAATGTTTGGGAATTCCTTATTTATTAAGTTTTGCACCAAATTAAAAAACGGTTTTATTTACAAGTTTTTGGTTATGTGCTTCGAACAGTCCAATGAATTCTCTATAGGAGTGTGCCGTAGTAATACATAATTTAATATATGCTGTAGTCACCTCAGAACAAAGGAAGAAGTAGGTCCCGTCAGCAATGCGAGCGAGCCGAATCTTATTTTTACAAACAGCACGCCTCCTTAATTTAGTTACATACCTACCCATTTTTCTATTTAAACGTTCATCAGAACAGAACTCCTTTTATTATTATGGTAAGCAAAATAATAATTTTAACGCGTCGTTGTTTTGGTAAAGGTAAGATTTGGTCCTAAAAACTCATGACCACGCTTGCATTGCTAAATGTGAATGAAGCCGCAAGTTATAGGACAATTATGTTTTTAAAAATGTAATAAAAAAATATATACTACCTACCTATATAACTTTCATATGTAGTTACCCAAAAAGACGGATTCAGGAGATAGGAAAAATTGGGTTCAACGGTGACTTCAAAGAGGGTCAGGACAGAAAGGTGTCTTGACCCTCTAATCCAAGTTTCGCCTAATTAGATTCTTCACAACGCTACAAATCCCCGTTCTCCCCTAAGACAAAGTCTGGATCCGCCCTTAAGTACCTATAAATGGAACATGCAAACAGAAAAATAAAGGTAAAAATAGTTATCTAACACATTTAGGAAGTGGATGTGAAATTTATTGCAATGTTTTCAAATATGTAGTTTCTACCAGATGCTCTACTCAAGCAAGACAGTAAATCATATCTGCTTATAGGTAGGTACAATTGAAAGTAGTTGCACTTTATTTATTAGAGAATATTTGTAAATTTGTTCAATGTTTGTTGCTGTGATTAATAAACGTGTCCAATCATCAATACCTGTGCTGTTTAATTTTATCAAAATTCTTTGGGTATACTTAAGTATAGGTACCCACCAATCCAGGAAAGCCTTAGCCACTGCGGCGCGGCAGCAGACTTATTCTTTAGCGTCTTTTTATTTAATATCAGAGGTGCCTACTTTTAACGTACAAAAATCCTCGTTAATGCGACTCCAACTATGGAGTCGAATTACTTTAAATCACATGATGTTCCAATGTAGGGTGAAGTTGTCCCTTGGAATTGATGACTTCTTTCGGTAAACCTTGCAGGGCGAAATCTAGGGCAGGGAAAATCGGGCAAATGCCCAGAGCGGCATAAATGAAAGGCGGCAAAATTGACGGCGCACGGCAGGTGAAATGATTTACAACGCCCCACGGTGTCGTCAATTTATGGGATGGTTTATCATAAAAAAGATAATTAGATTTTTATGTATAAACATTTTATAAATATTTATATATCTACTTAATATTAAATTATATAATAACATTAAAAAATAATTCTCTTATTTTATTACATCAAATTAAATATTCAAACATTTACTTATTACTATGCTTGTACTTATTACTTTTCTCAATCATTCTCTTATCAATCATCTGACGATAACCTGGGGTCCATTTGGACTCAAAGCTGTTATCTGACAAACATTATTAAGAAAATTAGGGATAAGGCATACTAAATGTTTGGTTTCGTCTTTCGACAAAGAACTGATTTCACTCATGATAAACCCTTGCCATACCTATTGTATAACTCATTTGTAAGATCTTAATTGGATTATGCTTCAACAATTTGGAATCCACAATATAATAATAATAATAATAATAATAATATCTTGGGACAACTCACACAACTAATATGTAATTTACCAGCATAGGAGAGACCAGGTATAATAATATAATAATAATATCTTTAGACAACTCACACAACGCTATCTGATCCCAAACTAAGCAGAGGTTGTACTATGGAAACCAGACCACTTATAAACATACTTATATATTTCTAAATACATACATATTATAGATAAATAACACCCAGATACTGAAAAAAACCATCGTGCTCATCACACAAAGTTCTATCATGGGTGGGGATCGAACCCTTGACCTCCTGCGTAGCTTTCAGGGTCACTAACCACTAGACTAACAGGCCAGTCGTAGGTATGAAAGTAACGCGGGATGAATGTAACAAATGAGTTTATGACCTAATTATTTTGATTGCATTTAAGTCTGTATCACTATTATGTGCCATTCTGAACCCCCCTATACCTTACTAGCGCTCACGACACTATGCCCTCAGGGTCAGGAGATGGTGCCGTGAAAATACCTCCACATACTCGTATAATATGACTTTCTTTTCAATTGTGCTTATTTTTGTCCTTGCATCACAAGTGTCAGTAAAATACGATAACTATTCGTTCTTACAATTAGCTTTAAAAACGTTATATTTCTAACGTTTTTTAAGATATGACCATGTGTTTATCATATTGGGATAATTTAAATATGGAGATTAAAGTAACAACTTGTTACTTTCGTCCCGATTATCATCAAAACATATTTTATTGTATTTCTTTAGATAAAAATAAGAGAATTACTGCCAAAATGCGTAAAATATATAAACCAGTTACGTGTAAAGATTTAGTTACTGCAAAAACAATTACTTTGCCTGAAGAGGAAGTACCTACTTAAAATAAAATCTTTATTTCTCCTTGACGCTACGAATTCATATCAGCTTGTTTTTTTGTACATCTATTTAGAAATTCATCAAATTATATTTAGGTACAAATAATAAACATAATTTCAAAGTCATAAAAATATTTAAAAAAAAAATCAAATTCTAAATGTACGTAAGCTACGTATTTCATAGAAGAGGTTTGACCGACACGGATAAAATAGTGATCGAGTACTTATTTCATCCCCTTTAAATTAAATTTATTACACGTGAAAATGATCTTGTCTTCAATGATAAACTCTGATGTAGATGTAGCGATTCTATCAACAACCCTAATAGTTTACACATTCCGTCAATCCCCTCAGCAAGTGTTCAGGACGTCACGACGACATTGTTTAAAATTTATGAAGATAAGCCCCTAGTAGAGGCAGCACTCAAAAGGAACTATTAAATATTGATTATGACCTAAAAGGTTGATTACAAGTAACTTATTTATTTTGTTATGCTAGTAACTTTATTTTTAATTACATTGTTACAACCATCCCATTATGTTGTTACAACCTAGGGGTAATAATGATTGTAACTATTTCCACTTTTGTTAATTTGGCCGATTTTCTCAAAATCTGAAATACCAGTTGCGTTTATGCTGATGCTATTAGAAATACCAATCTATAATGCAAACTGATTATAATTTTGATTTAAAAAAGCTTAGTGGGATATTACGTCACAATTGAAAATCGTTACATTTATCCTACTACAGAAAACATCTACACTAATATTATAAAGCTGAAGAGTTTGTTTGTTTGTTTGAACGCGGTAATCTCAGGAACTACTGATCCGAATTGAAATAATATTTCACTGTTGGATGGGCCATTTATCGAGGAAGGCTATAGGCCATATAACATCACGCTACAACCAACAGGAGCGGAGCAGCAATGAGAAATGTTGCAAAAACGGGGTAAATTTGCGCATACGAAGTAGCGCGGGACAGCTAATATAAAATAAATATTTTAAAGCTGAAGAGTTTGTTTGTTTGTTTGAACGCGGTAATCTCAGGAACTACTGATCCAAATAGAAACATTCTTTAACGGTTGGATAGCCCATTTATCGAGGAAGGCTATATAACATCACGCTACGACCAATAGGAGCGGAGCAGCAACGAGAAATGTTGCAAAAACGGGGAAAATTTACGCATACGAAGTTGCGCGGGGCAGCTAGTATAAAATAAATTTGCTTAAAGACTGACACACAGGATTGGATCTGTTAATATCAAATTTCTACCACTAAACAAACGCAGAGACCATAGAGTCTAGATATTCCTGTACAAAATTTTAAATAACTTTGTGGGTTCCCCATATCTTCTACTTCAATTGCCCTCTAAATAATGCCCGTAATAAACCGATATTTCATATTCCAACCTCCAGTACGAACTACTCTAGAAGTCGCTTTATCGCAAGATCGGGTTTTAACCACAACAAGTCATATAATCATTTAGACATTTTTAACAAAAATCAAGCTAATAACATTTATTCGAAAAAATGGTGATTTATGATTTTACACCTTATGGGATTCGTAAAGCTATTACTGAAATAGAGCTAATCTGTATAAAACACACATTAAAATAGACCCTTGAGCTACACAATAGCACAAATTGTAGATATACTTTGTGAACCTTTTTTTATTAAATCTCCAATCTATACTAAAATTATAAAGCTGAAGAGTTTGTTTGTTTGAACGCGACAATCTCAGGAACTACTGGTCCGAAATAAAACATCCTTTCTCGGTTGGGTAGCCCATTTATCGAGGAAGGCTATAGGCTATATAACATCACGCTACGACCAATAGGAACGGAGCAGTAATGAAACATGTTGCAAAAACGGGGAAAATGTACGCATACGAAGTTGCGCGGGACAGCTAGTCCAAATCACAGACCAAGTCTGGCCATAAGTTCTGTTACAAATGATAATGCATTTTTTTTTAAATAAAGTAATGTAATATTACTAAAACTTATATATACATATTTATTAAAGTCTCAGCAAAAATAAAATCAATATTCTATTCGATTTGGCCCCCATTGGCTTTTATACAGTCTGTCTGGCCACGAATCTATGGATTTGCTTATTGTAGTGCTCTTCAATCGTGATTTTTTTTCATCGGTAAAATGGATGCCCTGTGCCCTTCACCTGCGTATCGCTACAGAAGGCGTTATGATCGATCCACTCTCTTTAATTGTAAAATGGTGATTTAGGGCATGTCCTGTATGTCGACGAGAAGCACCGAGCTTCAGGTATTGTTTTATAATACGCGACAGAGTCCTAGCGGGAATCTTCATGTCTCGAGGTAAGATTTTTAGCTTCCTAATGAGATTTCGACGAATTCTGGCTTTAACAGACTTTAACAGCCTTTGTAGTTCGAACAGCACGCGGCCGTCCCTATCTTTTATGGTCTTCGACAGAGGAAGTGTTGTTGTATCTGTTGATAGTACGACTGCTGACACCAAGCTTTTGAAGTGAATATGACCGACGGCTCCATACCCACTTTGTGCAAGGCAATCAGCGCAATCCTATTTTCTTTAACACCTAAATCCATATTGTAATTTGATAATGAACACGAAAAAATATGTGAAATGGCGCGAAGTCGAGAAAACTTTTAAAAATAATAAACGCGTTCCAAATTCAAAGTTATTAAAAAGTTGAAAAAATAAAGTTTTTATGTAACAGTATTTATGGCCGGACTAGTTTTACCACGGGGATTAAATTTAACAAAAAAATAATAATAAAAGAAGTTTAGTCATTTAATTGTTAAATTCGACTTAACGAACGAAAAAGTAACCACTTGCACTAGTGCAATTAGAAAGTAAGATTTTTGACTAACGTCAGCTGCTTATTACAGTCTTAATGAATATTACGATTAGGGATTGCAATGAGGTAGTATTTTCAACATAGTTTATAACTGCCTTAAGAAGTAAGTGCACACTGTAAGTTAAGTACATCTGTTTTTTTTATTAATGTTTCTTAAGGAATGAGATTTTTTTTTTTAATTTCAGTTTTTAGGGCTAAGGCGGTTGGCACACTGTCCCGCTACTCATGATATATCCGATCATGTTGAAAATAATTTAGTTGAAAATATTTGTTAAGCGTTACCTTTGTAATTTTTTTCAAATTTTCTGGTCTAAAAACTGAAACTTTATATAGGTAAGTAGTAAGATTATATCAGCGTTTTTGTACCTTTTTTGCTGCTAATTCGCTCATTTGGTTACAGTTACGCGCCACCCTTCCCTGCAATAACATTCTGGCGATCTCCAGTCGTGCAATTTCCTATGTGTCGCCCGTTCGTTTACATTGGTTTCCTCAGTTCCCCCTACTTCTAAGTTTACGTTGGCTTTTATGTTTGGGCTGGAACTCGTTACTCCGCTAACGATACCTTTTTATAAAACACTTGCTGATCACTGACGTTGATAAACGGTATTCATCTTCTTGGTTGAAATTGACGTGTTTTTTTATTCCAACCGCTTCCCGCGCCATCCTGGAGTAATAGTGACGATTGGAACCCGCATCCAGCAAGTGTTTCGCTGTTGCTGACTTGTTAAATGAAATCCAGATCTATCTAAAGACGCCTGGCGACACCTACAAAGTGGAATGCGGACAATTGCAGAAAGGGTTAAAGAACATATCGCCGCAGTGAAAAACCGACAGACAAACAAGTTAGCAACAGCGGAACACTATTATTATAATAATAATATCATTTATTCAGATTATTGATCCATTTAGTGTTAGTAAAACAAAATTGAAATAGGTATATCAAACACCATAAAGACTAATGTTAGTAATAAAACATAATCATAAAATACTACCGGATGTACTCCATATGAATACGGTCACACCAATTCAAGTATGGGCAGTCCAGTCTTAGAGAAATCATTTTCAGAATACTGTTCGAGCTGGCCCTAACTCCGTGCACCAGAGATGCGCATTTCTTGCGAATCGTTGCATAAAAACAATCTGTGCGTGCTTCGGCAAACATCCCTGATGCACTGCAGCGTCGGGGTAACCCAACAGCATTCTGAAAGCATTATTGTACAAGACACGGAGGGCACTGTACGATTTTTTATTGTAAAAGGCCCACAAGTATAAAAAGTGTACGTGCAGTAAGCTTTAAAAAGAGTAATTTTAGCTTTTGTCGATATAAAGTCCTCCCATTTTGAAAATCTACGAGCAATCATGTTTGCTCTAATAGACAGTGCCCTTCGTTCCCTGTCAATGTCGACATTGTCCTTGAGATCGGACGTTATCAGGTGGCCAAGATACTTACACACTTGTACTCTACATAATGGAGTACCATTGAGGTTTATATCTGGTAGGTCTCTAACCATTTTGACACCACCAATCCCAAAAACAATACATACACTCTTTTTGACATTGTAAATCAGGCCGTGGCAAGCCGCATAGGATTCACAAATGGAGATCAGTTTCCTCATACCACAGACCGACGCACTCAGCAGCGCCATGTCGTCAGCGTAGCTCAGGTTATTCAAACATGCATCATCCACATGACAACCTACATGTTGACTGCTCAGTGTGACGATCAAATCATTCACGTACAGGTTGAAAAGCGATGGCGAGCTAAGCCCCCCTTGTCTCACCCCGCATTCCATCCTGTACGATTCAGAAAAAACACAATTGTTCCATCTAACGCTATTGACCTGGTTTCCATACCAATATTTAAATGTATTGGTTATTTCAGATGGTATATTAATTTTCTGCATTTTATTCCACAAAATTCCATAAGAAACCAGGTCAAAAGCTCTAGATAGGTCGAGGAAACAGCCAATGACAGGCGTCTTGAGATCAGCACAGTACCTAATGGTATGTTTTAAACTTAATATCGCACTTTCAGTCGATAAATTAGGTCTAAATCCAAATTGGTTATCGTGCAAATCTAGGTGTTTATTTAATTGGATATTAAGTAAGCCATCAAATATCCTGCCAATAGCAGTCGCCAGTGATATTGGTCTATAATTGTCAAGATTAGACATATCTCCAGTTTTATTTTTAACAATAGGAACCACCACCGTCCTCATCAGGTCCCCAGGTAGATACGAGGACAGATACATAGGGTATATAATAAGGCGAGCACTCTAGGTAAGTGGGGTCCGTCATGACCCGGTGACTTTCCCCTTGCTGCGCTCTTTATGAACTTAGCAACATCTTTGGCTCGAAAAGTAATATCTACGGGCTTCTGACTGGTCTCGGCACTGACCGCCTCAGAGCGGTACGGTCCCAAAGGCAATTTCATCATAAAATGGTCCTTGAATAAATTTGCTATCTTAACCTGATCACAGACACCACCCACACTCACGGGAATGCAAGGTTTCACATTAAATTTATTTGTACCCTTCCAGAAAGCAGCAAAATTTCGATCTGCATGTTGAGTAGCAAGTATGTCCATTTTTATTTGTTCTTCATGGTTTTGACACCATTTTAACTTGGATTTAAAAAATTTCCTACTCTCCTGCATTTCCGTGTAATATCTACCCGTGGTAAGTTTACCCTGTGAGAGCCAGCACTGATATTTAAAACGTGCCGCTCGGTGCGCGTCACGTACAGTACTCCAAAAGTAATAATGCGCATAGAAATCTTCGGAAATCTTCGTCATTGTTCGGCAACGGTCGTATTACCCGAGCGTCGAAAGACGATATTTATATAGAGTGGTTAAGAGCAATTTCTCTATGCCTAATTTTATATATTATGTGTTTTGTGCTAAAACAGATTTGATTTACCTGTAACGAAATTTGATTCGATAATTCCATGTAAGTAAATAGCGAAAACGCTACAATCATTGTTGGAGTGATTAGTTTTCAAGTGTCTTACCGAAGTTGGTGTAATTATGGAGGAAAAGGTTTAAATAACATAAGGTTTTATTAGAAGGAGAAAAAAACGTTTTCAAATAGAGGTTTACATAAAATATAATCAAAATCTCAGTTCAAATTTGTTTACAGCACTAATCATTCCAGAAAAATAATACAATTATAAAAAAATTAATCAGAATCGAGGAAGACCTCTATTCCCGACATCGCAGATTCATCAGAAGTTTCATTATGCTCTTGTTCATTTACACTTTCCTCACTGCTATCACCTGTGTAAATAATCAGTTTATCGGAATAACTATCGATTCTTGGCTCAAATTTTCTATATTCATCTTCGCATTGAACCGCATGATCAGAAACTTTTTTCCATTCTTCTGGTCCTATTTTATTGATTTTTTCTAATATAGCATCTTTAACTGACGTCACAGTCATTGCAATATTTCTCTTGGCCACGTGTTGCTTTATTTGGGACCAAATATTTTCAATAGGGTTAAAATCGGGATGATATGGTGGCAATCGTATAATTTTATGCCCATGTTCCTCCATTATACGGTCAATGGCAAATTCTGTGTAATTTTCTTTGTATCTTTGTATAATTTTATACAAATCGGGTTTCAGTTTCTTTGGGTCATGCGGAATGTTGTGTTGTTGTAACCAAGCTGTCATTTGTGGTTTAGATGTGTTTGAGTTTGGTGGTTTCACAGACAGCTTATTATGATATGGGGCGTTGTCTATTACCAACACACTATTAGGAGGCAAGTTGGGAATCAATTGATTGCGTAGCCAAGTTTGATAACGTTCCGCGTTTATTTCTTTATGATAGTCACCTTCTGAGTCGACACATTTATGTAACATTAGAGCCCCTGGGACGAAGCCTTTTTCATTGCCTGCGTGTACAATAATTATTCGCTCTCCTTTGGAAATGGGTTGTTTGATACCTTTTTTGTTGCTATCTTGCCAAGTTTTACCCTTAGTATGTGATGTGTGCACATACGACTCGTCCATAAATACTATGTTTCTACCAGAACTCCTCAGCTGTTGTATTTCTCTGAGATATTTGATCCTTTTTAGGCGTATATCATGTTTTTCCATAAGTAATTGTCTGTTATTATCAGTTTTCAGAAACCTAAACCCCATGTCTTTCAAGATCAACCTTAAAGTCTCGGCACAGCCTTTGAAATTAATAGCTTCGATCAACTTTATTCTTAAATTATTTACAGTTGGGAGTTCTTTCAGCGTCAATTGAAAATTGTATATCATATTACGAATAACACAGTAGTCGAAATCATCAAGTACCAGCCGAAATCTACTTTTAGGTCTTCCTTTTTTCGGTGTAGAAAATTTCTTTGATTGATTATGTTTTTTTTCGTTTAAGATATTACTCAAAGTTCGTCGCGAAATTCCTGTAGCTTTTGTAACACGGTCTTGAATTTTTTTAAAATAACCATCATGGTCTCTGTTGAAAACATTGGCTTCATTTAAGAAATAAAGGTACACATTAAATACCATTTGCCGTGCTTGTGAATTAAGCGGTTTTCCACGTTTAAATTTATCCATTTTGGAAGAATTCGTCTGAAAGAAAATGGCATGGGCAGAGTTAGGTATATATTTTTTATGCATGTTTATCTATTTATTTAATTTAAATAAATCTCATTTTTTAAATGTTTTTCTAGTACTTAATATGTATTTAATGTAGGTATTTTATTTTTTTAATATTAAAAAAACGTGAAATATGTTATTTATTTTCCTTTTTTCAAAATATACTATTTAAATCTGAATAAGCTAATTAATGTTGAAATTATATTTACCAAGAAGGGTGTGTAATAGCAGCTCTATATATTTCCACAAATAGAGAACACGTGCAGTCACTACCAATATATAAAGACGACTGACAGACATTTCGCTGACCGGCGACAGCTGCCGAACGCCCGATTTGTTTTCGATTGTGCACACATGATATTGACTCCTATCTCTTTTAAACAAGGTGCAAAATGCAAATGCCTTGTTTAGGGCTCTTACGATTCCATGATTCGAGTGTTTCCGGGAATACGACAATTAGCGAAGATCTGCATGTGCATTATTAATTTGGGAGTACTGTACGTGTTTATTCCACCCTACGACGGGTTTTTTCCTAGTGTGGGCAGTCAATCCTGACTAAAAACAGCCGCCTCCCTTAGTATTTTAACAATATCATTATATATCTTATCGATTGTTACTCTATGATTCGTATTGCTACAGGTTTTATCAGAACACATTGACAACTCTGAGGGAAAATCAATGTCTCGTAGATGTTTTTTACATTCTAGTCTATATTTTTCAATTTGTTCGTGCGTTCTAGATCCCCATAATATTTTGTTATTAACAGACATAGGCAGATCTATTCTATGCTCAGGTACAAAATTGAGTCGACATTCTATTACAATGGGTAAGTGATCTGACCAATAGACACCCTGTTTAATATAAATATCAGTTATTGCATTTTTAAGCGAATTAGAAATTAAACAATGATCTAACCAACTGAGTGTACCGTGTGCATCGCTTATAAATGTATACATACTTAATAAAGTGCGTTTCGTGTAACATAGTCATTGACGAATTGTTATGTTATATTCAAAACAAGTTATCGGTGATTGATGAGTGTAGTTTATTAAGAATATGTTCGACGGCTTTGAGTCCGGAGGAAATAACTCAGTCAAAAAATCTGTCTAAACGCACCCTCTCCGCACCAATGATTTATTGATTTACCAGTACTAGGACATCGAGGTTCGAGCTCAAGAGTCTACCTTTAACCACGGCCGTTGCAATACGGTCGAAACGTCGAGCAATAAACAAGTTATTTTACCCTAAATTATTCATGCGATTAGGACCCGTAATATATATTCATAAGGTCCAAGCTTATTTAAAGAATCTTTTTTTTTTATTCCAAACTCAAGCCAGAGGTGGTAACAATTAAAATCACTTTGGCGCTGAGTATTTCATCTTAACTATTGAGCTAAATTCTACGAAGTACTTCTATCTATTATCTACTTCTAGTACGTACTATCTAAAAATAAATATGTGAAAGTTTAGATGCATAGATGTTAGTTAATCACGCCAGAACGACTGAACGGATCTAGATCTAGATGTAATTTGGCACAAAGATTGACTACAGTCTGGAATAGCTCATAGGCTACTCTTTATCTCATAAAAATGTGCAGTTCCCGTGGGATTTGAATTTCAACGTTTCCACGCTATCGAAGTTGCGGGTAACCGCTAATAGGTTTACACGACATGGCATTTAATGTGTGCATTTGAGCAAAGCCATGACTTCTGCCGCGGACTATGATTACTTACACGTGGATGTCTGGTGTCTAGTGGGTACTGTGGCAGGTGGGTTGAAGATGATCCACCTCTCTCACGTTAGACCTCATATAGTAGTAGGTGAAACTCATTTATCAGAATAAAAAGAAAGAGATGGCATTCATGAATTGCGAGTTTCATGGCCGACCCATTCGGGTCGTTTAAATGTGATTTGATTTATATAAAATAGTATTTCTAAGTTGTTAATAAATGTGAATTGATGTTGATAATTATGTATTTAGTAAGATTTCAGTAATATACATTGTATTAGCTTTGGGGAAATCCACAAGTTTCATTTAAAAGCCCGATAAAAGTTCTGAGGAACAACCCCGGTGCCTGCTCAAGAGCTGGCCTGATGGCGGCTACAGTACCTACCCACTGAATAGAGATGGCGATGGTGCAATTAAGGCCAAATAAAAGATATAATTTGTAAATAATGTGATTATATTCTTAAATAATAATGGATACAAGTGTTAAAGAAATTCGGTTTAACAAAGATCTTGTTACAGTTTTATTGTTATGATAGTTTAGTTTGAGACATAAATTATAATACATGTTTATTTTAATTATTTCATACAGTATTTTGACGTTAAATTTAGCGGACACAATATACACGTACACATCTATATAATTTTAATAATAATATTTATATATGCGGACATAGTACGGGACACTTGTCAAGGCTACCTTATGTCACATAGACATTATAATTATAAAGCATTAAATGTATTAATATTAACAATATTTATCGGACCCATTTTAAATTTCAAATAGCAACCGTTCCTATACTGTACGTTCATTCTATCTACACTGCTATTTGTCATGATGAAATCACTATCATTGCACACATAATATACTTATTAAATATATATATTATAATATTTATAACATATCCGATTATAGAAAAAAAAAAAAAAATATCAAACACTACTTAATGTAAGTACTTGTTTGACAAGGTTCAATAAGCTATGCAAATAATTTTATCAACTTTATACTTTTTTTACCATTGATATTAAATTTGTGCAAAATCTTACACAATTATATTGCAATACAATTTATTAATATTATATTAAGTAACATTATAATAATCTTTAAGATTCTTTAGAATATTAATACAATTAATAATATTTTAATTACTTAACGGTGCCTTCAACGTCGACAAAACGCCAAACGCCAAACACATATATATATATATATATATTTTATATTTACGTCTTTGTTCGTTATATATCCAATTAAATGACAATTCTTAAATAAATTAAACAATCCTTAATACATAGGTGAACGGCCTTGATAGATTCAACGTATCCAGTTTATTACACATAAAATATTAGACCGTACCACTGCACATTATACATCCTTAACCGCAAATAAAAATTGTAAATAATATTAAGATCAGTACATTATCGAGCCTATTTAGTTAGCCTATGTCTATGGTTCTTGTGACAATAATAACAACATACATTTTAATATATGCTGGCAAATTGGAATGCCTCGTCCAAATCTTACCTCGCAAAGAGATACGTTTATGAGTAGCATACTATTTACACTTCACTCATGCCATATGAGTTTATTCCACTTAAAAGGAAATGTTTTGCGTGAGGCACTCTCGTCGTGAACGAATCACTCCTTTAAAGCTCTCGTTTGAACCGACAGTGTATTAAGATTATAAACATTCATACAACACAGCACAAAGAATCACAAACAAAGATTAGAACATTTATTACTAAACATAGAAACAATGGAAGTTATATCTGGTATTTTTATACACACAATTAATAGATCAATATCAATACTATAAAAGATATTATCAATAAATTAGCCACTCTGAAAGGCTGATCTATTTTTTTCCTTAATTACTAGACCTTCGTTCTTTTTCAAAAATTCGAAATTTAACTCCGCTTGTAGTTTCCAGAACCTTCTATACATATTGACCTTTCACTATACCGTCAACATTAAGCGTACTTTATGTTACAACAAGAGCACACTTCATCTCTATTTGGAAAACAGGGTTTACAATGCGTATGCAACATAAATATCGGCCGCGAAGTTTATCCAACCTATACCTATATTATGAGATTGTATAAATGACCAGAGGTGAAAAAGCGAAATAGTCGCTATAAAGACGTAATAAAGCAAATTAGGCTTGCGTGATACAGGTGATCAGTCAGTGCAAGAAAATAATGTAACTGTCGTGGTTATAAACTATATTATTTAATATATAAGACCATGACACATAATAGGTCACAGTTCGTATAATTCGCTCAAACTGCTTGTTATGGTCCGTATATTACATATACGTTTGGAATATTCAATTGTAATAATCACTGTATTTGTAATAGCCTAAGATCCCACTGCAAGATCACTACTTTCATCATATATTTTGTGTAGCTACAGTTTTGTTTGGGTTTTTTATTGTTCTAATATGACTTTATTTTAGTATATTTACCGTTTTGATATTAAAATTTAATGGAAACCTGGTATGGTGTACGGTGTATTTATTAAATCGATCATGTTGCTATAAGCAAGGGTTTACAACAGAGATGTTTCGCTAGACAGGAGGTATCGTCCACAAGACGGCCGTTCTGTCGGCCGAGGTGGACAGGAAGGAGAAGTCGTCCGGGTGCCATCGCGCAGATATCACTTTGTCTGGGTGACGAGCCACCGGCACGCTTGGCAGCGCGCACGTCAGGTCACCTATGAGAACAAATAATAACTTAGAGAAATAAAATATATTTTATTTCGGACGATTAAAAATCCATATTTTCATATTAAAATGCTTTGGTATTTTCACTGACTTATTCCTATGTTTAATCTATAGTCTTGGTGTCTATATACTAAGGTATTTTAAGTAGCTATGTTAATAAAGTTTAAAATTCTTTGGCACCGAAATTTGCCATTTCGGTAAGAATTTGAGCCTTGAAACATTTTCTAAAAAAACAGGCAGTCAAATATCGAGAACGCCAGTCAAATAAGATAGATAGTTTTTGAAAAATAAAAGAACCACCTTTTTTTAACATCTAAGATACATGCAAGTAAATCAATACGTCGGTAGTTTAAAGCAAACCCACAAATAACCTACCTAAGCATCTTAGCTTATTTGGTGGAGTATTGGTGATAACTAGTAAGTGCGACCACATTTTTAATTTAAAAAGATTATTATTTCTATCCATTTAAGGCCATTCTTTTGTTTCTTTCGATATAAGATAAACACTTTATATTAAATAAGTACTTTGGCCAATATTTTGTGCACATATAGTTTTTGCCTTTGCTGTAAGTACCTAGATGCTTTTACTACATTGTACCCACTGAGGCCGATTTTATTTTATGTTATGTTTTATTTTTATGTGGCATCAGTCCTCTGTTTTATCAGTATTAGAAGTAGGTATACCTTGCAGATCAGTAAGCACAACTCGTCCATCATATCCCGCAGTGAGCAAGTAGTAAGCACCAGGAGAGAACCGAACACTGCGCAGATCGCCCGAGTGTGGCGTGAAGCGTTGTAGGGCCCTCGACCCTCGGACATCGTGGAGGGCACAGGAGCCGTCGTCGTGGCCGCAGACGAGCAGTCTACCGCTGGGGTCCACTGCTAAAGAGGCTACTGCAGAACCCTGTGTCAAGGAAAATCAAAGATAATAAAATATAATCAAATCAGATTGATTCGATTCGTAGAAATACAGAAGCATATGGTCATCAGAAAACTACCTCAACAAGTTATTGAAATTATCATAATTTTCCTGAACTGTAATACCGTTATAAAAATAATGAAAAGGCGTTAAGACTAGTGGGGGCGTCGGACTCTCAATCAAAAGGTCGTGGGTTATAGGATACGATATCTATCGAACTCATTACACCACTCCCAACTCACTAACCCACCCCTAACAAAAACAATTAAGATTAGTTGGAAGGGTTAACAAAATGCCTAGTAATGTGCTACTCGCTAGTTCTATTATTTTAAAAAGTTACCCTAATATAGGTAAAAAAAAACGGCACACAAAACATCAACAATCAAATTTCCATAAACCAATCGGTATTATCTGTGGCGGTGCGCCGTATATTTTTATCGAACCGTGCCAAAACTGTATATACTCGTGTACATAGCCGGTCCGTTCCCATCCTGTCCACAGTTGATATCGCTTAATTGTTTAATCTGTCCAATCCTTCCTGAACAATGGAGAGAAAACTATTCCTTACTGTAAGTTAAATTAATCAGAGATAGCGTTGTGTAACAATATAGGCATTAATAAAATCACAATCCTAGTCAATGTATACTAATAACCTCGTATTTATTAGACACTAAGAAACTGTTACATTTTTAATGAGAGTTTCGTACAAAATTGCTAAGCTTATCCATAAATTTTCCAGCGGAATTGCCAAAATTTCTATCATGCAAATTTTGTCCTGTCTATGTGAACACGAAAAACAAAACTCTTAATGATCTTTAGTTTACGAAAAAGTAATTTTTAGGGTTTCGTAGCCAAAATGGAAAAAACGGAACCCTTATAGTTTCGTCATGTCTGTCTATCTGTATGTCCGTCCGTATGTCACAGGCCATTTACTCAAAGACTACTCAATGAATATTGATGAAATTTAGTGAAAAGGTGTCTTGTAGTTGCCGCTACTTAGTTTGATAGCTAAATAATAAAAATCGATATTTTTTGGGGGGCCACTCCATACATGTAACAGAAGCTGATTCTTTTTTTTTTCAGCAAACATCAACGTGTTGCACATCATTCGACGGGTCTTCCAAAAACATTTTGAGCTTTTTAATTTTTTTTTTGAAAATACATAATTGCTCCGAAAGTTGCATAAATTGTGTACCCCCCCCCCTTTTATCATTTAAACCATGTGATCAAAAAGTACTTTAAACTAAAATTATTTCGGACATGATCATGGTCATTGAGTTATTGCTGAAAAACTGCGTTTCTCAACAAAAGGGCGTAAGTGCCATGAACATACGCTGTTGCAATTATTCAAGGCTGCGGAACCCTACACTGATCATGGTCCGACATGCTCATGCCCGGTTTTCGTAATTAAATGTAAAATTACATATCTTACGAGCCAAATCGTTTTGAGACGTCGATACATCACTTAGTTTTGAGACTTATGCCTTCACTCTCACTTAAATGTCAATGGTAGCAACTAAAACACTTTTGAGTACGTCTCAAATGGGAATTCGGTACTCAACTGAAAACTGTTAGTCAAATTATTTGCCAACATCACTAACAAAAGTTAGTTTTGGACGACAACGGACTTAAAAGATAGTTTTCTAATGCCACATAAGTAGACAAGGCCTGCCCTTGTAAAGACAGATAAAGACACGAGACACCGCTTAAAGAGCTAAATTAATGTAGCACTACATGGAAGCACTAACTTACACTAGCAGTTGTATCAACATCGTTCCTGTGGGTTCTTAACTTAAACCTTAGATAGTGGCTGGTAATATCGAAATATTCTATAAGTTGCAAACTGTTTTCCGGGAATTATTGACCGTATTCCTATTGCGCCGAATTCGGTCGGATGCATTGTTGGTATGTACGATATGAAGAAAATAACCTAAACAGTAGGTAATTTCACGCATCAAAACGTAATTGTTGAAAGTGTTAATTGGTGCAATTTGAATGTTAAACGTATGCGATGACACGGAACAGTAGTATTGGCAAATTGTGGCGTTACACAATTAGGAAGGTACAGTCAAATATGGGTGATTCGCTTTAGGTCAGCACATTAAGCAACTGATATAATTTATGCCAGGTTTCCGAAAGGCTGAACAAAGATAAAAGTTAATGCAAGCACATTAAAACGGACCCTTCACAACGCGCACCTCATTTTTATCGGGGATTAATTGAAGGCGTGGTCTCAGGAAAATAACGAACATATAAAATATTAGAAATCTATACTAATACTAGCTGTCCCGGCGAACTTCGTACCGCCTAATTTTTTTATTGAATCGGTTTCAATTGTGAATCTAAACCATCTTCGAATCCCCTTGAACTCGCACAAAAAATTTCATCAAAATCGGTCCAGCCGTTTAAGAGGACATCAGTGACATACACGCACACAGGAAATATATATATAAAAATTATAAAGCGGAAGAGTTTGCTTGTTTGTTTGAACGCGATAATCGCAGGAACTACTGGTCCGAATTGAAAAGTTATTTTACTGTTGGGTAGCCCATTTATCAAGGAAGGCTATATATATAACATCACGCTACGACTAATAGGACCGGAGCAGCAATGAAAAATGTTTTAAAAACGGGGAAAATGTACGCAGACGAAGTTGCGCGGGTCAGGTAATAACGATATATAAAGGGACTTGCTCATTTTCTCGATTTCTACTCTCTTATGATAGATTTTACATGATTGAAAGAATTTCACAGAATGTATGTACCTTCGACTAAACAAATAAAGTACTCGTATTTATGTCTTTACAAGTCATCATAGACCTTTATCTAGGATAGGCTAGAAAGTGAAATGTCAGTTTTGACAAAACTTCTTGTACCTCTAGCCAAAATAGCTATTAACTGTCAGAATATTATTGCAAGGACAAATCAACTATAGGCACTTGTCCCACCAACGCATCGGAATTAGAACGTTTCTTGAAGGAGTAAATAGTTGATTATTGCTCGCTTCTCGCCAGCGCAGCGGTAGTGCTCGGTGCTCGCTACCCATCAACGGCGAGTACCGAATATCGATATTATCGCTCAAGAAACATACAATAGATGTAGGTATATTGTGGATCCCGTTCGTGTAAACAACAAAAACGATGCAGCATAGAGCGACTAGCGCGTACTCGCCCCGGCCGTGTGAACGGTCAGCGATCAACTAATAATATCTGTATATCTTTTGTTTACACGAGATCTACATACGTATGTACGTTTCTTATCTATACTAATATTAAAAAGAGGAATTGTTTGATTGTTTGTTTGCATTGAAAAAGCTCCGAAACTACTGAACCGATTTTAAAGATTCTTTCAACATTAGAAAGCTACATTAACGGGAAGTAACATAGGCTATATTTTATTGTCAAAAAATTAGAGATCCCTACGAAATACGTCAACATAAGTAATAAATGTGGCAGCCAATAATGTTGTTAATCTATTCAATGTTTAACTCGAGTGAGGGGTGAAATGGAGCACGGAGATTTGAACACTGAACACTATACACCCACCCTTTTTTAGTACAGTTTTGTAGGTACATACTACACTTTTTTTATTTGGGATAACTAGCAATGTGGGATTGTGGTCCAACATGACTAGCAATTCTGTTAACCCCTTCAGCTAAGCTCAATAGCTTGTATTAGAAGCGGTTTTACGTCGGTAGTATAATGGGTAGGATTCGATCCCGATGCCTTACGGCCGGTCTCAATAATCTAACAATCGATGGATTTGGCTACTAGAGGTATATATTTCACATAAGCTCTTTACAAAATATGTCAAAATTCTACCTCTAGTAGCCAAATCCATCGATAGGTAGATTATTGAGACCGGCCGTTAGCCATTAGGTTACCACCTTTTAAACTTTTGCTCGTACACTACTTTAGTTCATTTTTATACTGAACTAGGACTCTGGTATATATACATATATACAATGGTGGATACACAATTAGAAACACCTAGTATAGATTATAATTATATCATGTCGTAAAGGGCTAATGTATTTTTATCTATTAAACGTGCCAATCTATTTAAAGAACATTATATTAATTTTGAACATATCATACAACAGCTTATTTAAAAATAGGTACCTATATTAAAAAAATAAAATGAACGAGACTAACTTTGCGGACTACCCGCAATAAAAAGTAGTAAGTAAGTAGACGTAGCAAGTTACATTTTTATTTAAATATATAATTAATAGAGTTTTAAAAGTACACCATACATAATTAATCACCTGCTAGGCAGAGTGTTATCTCTAACAACTAAGTACCTTGTCACACTTGAAACAATTTGACACAATTTTAAATAATAGAATCAATGCAGGAGTCTTTTGCTAGCTCAAGAACCATGTTTATTGACGGGATCACAAGCTTTGAGTCCAGATTGAAGAAGGTAACTAATGCACTGAATCTCACTCACAGTGATAACTTGATAGTGGACTTTAACACCTTCAAGACCTTTGCATTGCAATCCCTGGATCTACTGCAACGCCAGATGGAGCAGTTAGCAAAGCAAATTGACGCTATTGAGACCACGGCCGCCGCAAAATACTGCTTATTCATGAAGAACACAAGACGGAGGACATAGTGCAGACATTACCAACACTGTTAAACAACACCTTAGACACCTTCGCTATTTCCGACATAAAACGATGTCACAGGATGGGGCAGCCTTCAAGTGAACATAAACCGAGGCCTATAATTATTTAAGTTACATAATGTTGAACTGCGGGACAAAGTCTGGTTCTCGAAAGCAAAGCTGAAGGGCTCTGGTATGACCTTAGTTCCTTCCATCACACAACTACACTTCTTTTGTCTTGAATCAATTTACTGATTGTGGTGTTAGAAACAGCATAGTATCCATTATATCGAATGCAGTAGGTACTGACTGTATCAGCCGTAATATGATCCTTCCAATTCTTGATCAAATCCCATGTTATCACTTCTACACTAATATTATAAAGAGGAAAGATTTGTATTTTTGTATGTAACGAATAAACTCAAAAAGTTCTTGACCGATTTTAATAATTCTTTTTTTGTTGGATAGCCCATTTATCGAGGAAGGCTATAGGCTATATAACATCGCGCTACGACTAATAGGAGCGGAGCAGCGACGAGAAATGTTGCAAAAACGGGGAAAATTTACGCATACGAAGTTGCGCGGGACAGCTAGTAACTTATATTCTGAACTTCTCCATTACTAGCGCTTCCTTTCAACGAATATGGAAAGTAGCCCAAATTATTCCTCTCCCTAAAAAATCAAATCCTTCGTTCTTCTCCGAATATCGGCCTATAAATACTACCTTTCCTTTCTTAAGTATTTGGACGACTTGTCCATTCTCAACTCAGAGCATTTCTGTCACAAAACTATCTACATCACAGTACTGTTACTACTCTCGTCAAAGTTACAGATTAAAAAATCAAATCCTTCGTTTTTCTCCGAATATCGGCCTATACCTTTCCTTTCTTAAGTATTTGAACGACTTGTCCATTCTCAACTCAGTGCATTTCTATCACAAAACTGTCTTCTAAATACCTTCCAGTCTGGTGTCCGTCCTGCCCATAGTACTGTTACTGCTCTCGTCAAAGTTACAGATGACATTAAACTAGGCATGGAAGAAGGAAATCTGGCCGTACTTACCTTACTTGACTTCAGTAATGCATTGAACACTGGACTTTAATATTCTTCTTGGCATACTACGCTCTATCAACATATGATTGATTGGTTTCATAGTAACCTGTCTGGTCACTGACAACGTGTACGCTGTGATATTAGGTTGGTGTACTGCAGGGTGGCGTTCTATCTCTTCTTTTTCCGCATTTTCTATAAACCTTTATGCAGATGATCCTCAAATTTACACACAAGCTCCACTGGGACAGCTACCACTAGCACTTTCGATTATTAACTCGGATTAAGATCGAATATGTCAATGGAGTAACATCCATGGCCTAAAAGTTAATCCGTCAAAGACCAGGTAATCGTTGTTGGAAGCCCAAGGAGGATTTCACGTATAGATTGGAACCTTAAATTATCTTTAATGATACCCTAATAACGTTAAGGAACAGCGTAAAAGATCTGGGTATTTATATTGATCGAACTTTATTTTGGGGTCTCCAGCTGCAGGAAGTTAGTCCACTCCGAAACTTTTTGCCGATTACCACTAAAATTGCGCTGGCGCAGTTTTTTCTTCGGTCAAGTACAGGTAACTTGACCATGCTGACGCCAGCTATATCGACCTCGCCGAGGAGCAACTTAATAAACTTGAGCCCCTTAAAAATGTCTGTATTAGATTTATATTTGGTTTGGGTAAATATGATCATGTTTCTGAATTCCGCAACATGCTCAAGTGGCTCCCAATGAGCCGTCGTCGGAATACTCACATTCTCTCATTACTGTATAGTATACTCTTTAACCCTTTTTCTCCCCTGTATCTTAAAGAACGTTTCAAGTTCCTTCATGACACACATTCCTAAGGTCATCGGAGGATTTGAGGTTGAAAATTCCAGCGCATTCCACAAAATTCTAGTCTGTCGAGGCAGCAAGACGGAATGCACTGCCTCTTACTATAAGACGAGCCCAATCGGTGGCATCGTTTATAAGAATGTTGAAGGACCACTATCTCTCTGAGTAAACTTTAAACTTTTATTATTATCTTTCCTTGTAATTCTTGATAACTATAAATTAATATCACACATTATTCACACTGTACACTATAATTCTTGTATTTATGTCTCTGTCCATCCAAAGGTTGCATGTAAGAGATAGAGCGATAGCGCCTGTAGTGTTAAATTCTTACCTCTTATTTATATATTCCATGTAGTATTAATTTGTACCTCTTATGAATATATTCCATTTGTTACATATTTCTCTATTTTCACATCAATATTTTACTTTATAAAAGATTAATTTTTGTTATAAATTCAACTGTGACTTCGACAGAAAATATTTTCTTTTTTTACGATGTTTCAGCATATAGGTGTTTGTATTTTTGTAAAAAATATGTACGATTAGTTTACCTATTTTAAATTGGCTGTGTGTAATTTGCATAGGTAAAACCTAAAATTAAATTAAATTTGTTTTGAAATGTTGTATGCTTTTAGAGGGATTTCTTAATGAGGAAAAATCGGGAGAAGATGCAGTGAAGCGACAGTTCTCCGATAGAAAACATCAAAAAATGTATCCCTGTAACTCGGCGCTGCATTTAGCAGCTGCTGTAGAGGTTGCACCGCTACAGCAGCTGCATTCTTATCGGCGTTGCATTTTGAAGTGCATTTCTGCAACCCGTCGCCTCATTCTGGAATCGCGACGCCATAATTATCTGGAAGGAGCTGCATAATTATCTGCAGTCTGAAGTTGCGCCACGACAACAGCTGCTTCTTATTGACGCTGCATGCTTAGGTTGTACCGCTACAGCAGCAGCATATCTATATGCATTTACACTTTACGTTTTCGAAATTCCCTTCTTTTATTAGCAACCGTAAATTCTCTTCTTAAGTTAATTATTTTTAAATATCCTTAAGCCTGCCTGTGTTTTTTTATCTCTTGACTATTATTTCTACTAGTTTTTAATTTATTTTATCTATCCTAGCCTCTATTAATTTTATTATAGCACTGTAACACTATCTAATCTTTTATTTAATTACAGGCCGCCCATTGTACATTTATGTTATACAATGTATACTTTGTTGTTTAAACTGGCGTACAATATAGAATATTATTATTAATATTACGAGGTACCATCGCCTGGTTGAACTATTTTTTGTATACTTGTTATTTAATATTTAATTAATTGTCAATGCCAATCTTCGTTTGACATCAGGAACTAAAGATTCGAAACTAACATCAATACGATTTAGAGCATTCGATAACAAGTATACCAAAAAGATAGTTAAACCAGACAGCAGTACCTTATACTAAAGTAAGTATGGGTTTTTTTCGGGATCTCATATTACGACTTTAAACAAACAGCAAATAGCGTTAAAGCATTTTTATCGGCCGGTCTCAATAATCTAACTATCGATGGATTTGGCTACTAGAGGTATATATTTGACATAAGTTCCATACATAATATGTCAGAATACTACCTCTAGTAGCGAAATCCATCGATAGGTAGGTTATTGAGACCGGCCGTAAGAGATCAATAGCATTAGTGTAAGAGTGACCTAAACCCCTATAACCCGAACTAAAATGAAATAGAGGATTCAAGCTTATTGTTAAGAAAACATAATCGAGTAAACATATTACTAACATACACGTTTTTGACGCAATTGTATAAGTTTTGGCAAGATATTCCTGTGGAAATGAGAGAAAAATGTATAGAATCAATTCTAGGTTCGTTGTAGAACTGTAATCGACAAGAGATGCTTTTCCACCAAACTCACTATACTAATTATTGTGTCGTTAACTTTGTAATCATATAAAATAATATTTTTTTGTGTTTCTAATTAGTTGTCCACTGTAATAGTTAGTCTCTAAGAATTTACCTATCTTTAAATAAACTGTTGTACTGTGATAATGCACCTTCTCCCACGGCGAGCCTGGTTTCAGCTGCCCTTCGGGAACACGACATCGACTATCTGTAGTGGCCTGTCCGCATAGTCACCCGACTTAAACCCCATTAAACACGCTTGGGACATATTACAGCGACGAGCTATGCATAATTTTTAGTCTATAGAAAATTATCTTTTTCAGAATTTATAAAACGCATACCCCAGCAAGATTTTGACAACTCAATTTTTAACATGAATAATCGATGCCGATGTGTTATTAACGTTAGGGAGGTCAACAAAATGAAAATCGATGTTTCTTCGTCAGGTCTCAGCGCCTAAACGTCACAATAAACAACGAATTTACTCCAGTAAAATAGTCTGTACGTGGTTAAGGTCATAACTCCAAAAGGAAGTGGTAGGTATTTAAGGGTTAATATATTAAATATAGCCTATATCGCTTCCACATATTCAGACGAATCGTATGGTGGGAATACGTCAAGCTGTCTGGGCTTTAGAGCGTGCCAAAGAAATTGCCATACATACAAACACTCACAAAACATTACCTATCGTCTGGTAAAAATAAACATGTGTATGTTTCCTTCAGTTTCTTCTAAGAGACAAACTTCAATCAGTTTTGAAACGCCGTGAACTATAATGCTATTACTGTCACTTAAACGTGAAAATTAGTGACAGCGATACTTTTTAACGCTACTCAATGTTAGGTAGCGTTTGAGTAAAGTAAAGTTTGTTTTAACCACACAAACATGTCGATACATGTAACCTCACAAGCTTTTGCGTTTATACTCGTAATATTATCGGAAAAAGGTATTTTTGTACGTACATGTAACGACGTAGCATTGGTTTGATTGATTTACCCTATTAACCGCACTCTAATGGACACCGTATTTCAAGAATAAGTACTATCATACTTGTAACTGTTATTTCCTAAAGGTATTGTTTCAAAGTTCGGAATTTGGATGCTTCTGGCGTATTAATTATTAACATAAATACTATGAAAGCTAAAATACGGATTTAGCTGGTAATTATTTGAATAAATAATATCTGCATTTCGCCTGAATACTTGTAGACCTAGCTGAAAAGCGATTGGATAAAGAAGAAGTAAATTGGAGAGGGCAACTTTGAGAGATTTCCACTTACCATTTACACGGCAGACATTATCTATTAAGGGGGCATTACACTGAGATAATTATTTATTTAGCGCTACGTACACAGAGACACAATCGCCGGCCTCGCTCTTTTGCACACAACCATTTCTTCACAGTGCGCAGGAGCGCAGGTCAAAATAAAGTAGAATATTTGTTCGTACATATGCTAGATTACGAACGCCATAAATGACAATACGAAAATGCTCGTTTTTGCATTTTTCCGCAGCTTCAAGATTTATTTGCGGGATCATATTAAAACATATCCTTAAATTTCTTTATTTCATCTACTAGAAAAACTCTTTGACTAGTGACACATTTTTTTTCGTATCCTAATATTTAGGTTTTCTATATAAATGTTTGAGAGAGCCGAACCCTGTTCCGCGTAATCTACCCTTAAAAGAGACTATATAGCTATTCCTTTCTTAAATACACAATTCATTAGTCCAATTCTTATACGGATTTCAGTTTTCAACCATCAAATCCTAAAGTGTTGTAGTAAAAAATAAATCAATAAGACTCTGTGGCGCGGTGGGAGTATGTCCGACTGCTACGCAAGAGGTCGTGGGTTCGATTCCCACACGGGACACCACTTTGTGTGATCCACAAATTGTTGTTCCGAGTTTGGGTGTACTTTGTGTCCGTGGCTTGTATGTTTGTAAAGTCCCCCGCGACACAGGGCTTGTACCCTAATGCGGGAGTCGTCTTTAAAAAAAAACCGTCCAGCCATGTCAGAGATTAGCCGGAACAAACAGACAGTCACGTTTGCTCGCGGGTCCGTTAGCGTGTCTGATCGCTATACTAATTATTGTTTCGTTAATTTTGTTACTATAAAAAATAAATCAATAAGACGTTTGCGGGTCCGATCCCATGGCTTGGGTTTGTTCTTTTTTAACCAACCTAGCCGGCCCTCTGCACTGGTGGGCAATCTGCTCGACTAATCCGATTTGATGGGAATGGTCTTAAATCTTGATGGATTCAGCCCCACTAGGATTAACACTGTCAATTTGTGTAGGTACCTACTTAGTGATACTTGTATTACGTAAGTTAACTATTTACCTTATTTGGTTGTCCTGCTGGAGGTGATATGATGTTGACGCAGCCGCCAGTTCGCAGGTCCCAAAACCGCACGGTCTTGTCCTGACTCCCCGACACGAACATCGCTCCGCCCCAGTTGTACAACGACAAAATGTGACCGGAGTGACCGCTTAACGCCTGCACACAAGAACACAACTTAACTACTAACTACCAATCACTTTGCTCCAATCCTCCGGGAACAAATCAAACGTATCCCTCGCTGGAGTAGAATTGATTTAATATACTTAGGAGCCGAGAAAGACAGGGCGGTTTCAATACAACTTTTACTTGAGTTAATGTTTATAGTTAAAGTACCAGAAAGTTTGATATCAAACAGCAAAATCTAATCTCATTTAGAATTTATTCAAAATGTTCGAGATTTGTATTCCCTAACATCTCATCGATTTCGAAATAATCAGATTAAATCAAATTACGATTAATCAATGTCGCTGTCAATTTTGCAACAATGAATTGCCTCTGTATTATCAGGAATATCTGGCGGTTAAATTAAATAGGGTTGTTATGTCGTAGGACGTGGCAAGTAATTGTGTCCATTCCGACCATTCATCCATTCACGTGGAGTGAGGTAAGCCTTACTAGGTAAAACCGCAAATTGCGTATATTCGTCCGGCGGAATAATAAGATGGTCCTGTAATTAATCTAACTAAACTCATAAGTCATAAGCAAACCTGATAGAATTTTTTAATAATAATTAGTGCCAGAAGTTCCTGAGAATATCACGTTCAAACAAACAAACAAACTCTTCGTCATTAAAAAAAACTGTAGTTTTTGCGTGAAAGAAAACATCCCTACATGTTGATTCTAATCATGAATTACCAGTAATTAATTATACGAGTACAAATTCGCCGAATGAACTTGATTGTTTTCATTGGCAACTCATCAGCAAATAATAAAAATTAGATGTAATCATTTGTTAGTTTATCATGATGTCATTTCTGACAATCTTCGAATTCCAATTAAAAAATATCACAAAATTGATTCTCAAAAACACCAGCTGATTCACAGAGTGTCACCATTAATTTCTATGTAAGTCTATCATAAATGAAATTGATCGGAAAGTGTCCACAAACGGCCAGCCACTTTGAAATGAGAAGATATTGAGTTTCACCATAACTCCGATACATAGAGTCCCCTATAACGTCATTACATAGATACGCCACATCCATCTTATTTTTAGTATCTGTTATATACGAATATCATTCACGAAATTACGACGCTATTTGCAAACCTATTCATGGTAAATATTTGTATTCACAAGCGATGAGGATTCCAAATCGTTTTTGCCAATAAAGATAATATTTTATGAACGCGCAATCATGAAGTTACCAGAAATAGGGCAAGGAGGAAAATAAGATAAACTAAAATTTTCTTTTAACTGTAGTAGGTATATACACACATCAACAAAGTGTAGGGATATTTAAATCTAGAATTAATCGTAGCCTCTTAATATAAAAACTTTTTGAATTGTAGTTAAACTTTGATTGTGGAATTAAAACTCCTTTGATCTAATATCAAAATTTTAAAAATATTTTAAAATCGATGGAACACAAAACAGTGGCGCGAACGTTTATACACAATTAATTACATTGTTTGCTTAGTCTAAATAAAACTTTTAAAATTTAAATTTAACTGTTTGGGGGACGTTGTTAATATCATGCAACATCGTTATTTAAGTAATGAAGAAATGCATTTGCACATGGGACAGCATACCCCAGCAATTTTGAAAATTTTTAGCATGATGTGTTATTAACGCTACACAGATTACTGATTTATAAAAAAAAAAATTGTAATTAAAATTAAGTAAACAACGTAATTTTCAGAATTGAGCAAATTTAATAATTTATTTAATAAATAATATTAAATATTTTATTTTTCTTTGAAATGTAGTTGTCTTCACATATTTTGTTTTATAAATAAAATATGGAATATCCCGTGACTATGTTTACGTGTGTATTCGGTTGAAAAACATCTACCTAAAATACCTAAGTATCTATCCAGTTGGAAAGTATAGATAATCAATTATTAGCAATTAGTTTCAGATTGAGTATCGTCAACATCAGTTGCCTCTACTAATTTCAATTTAAATTATCGTTGATGCGAGTGGCTGCGATATCCTAGTTGTTAACTGCTGTAAGCGCATTGCCTGCATGACAATTATCCATGGACGCACATTTATTTCTGTTGCGGTTCGAATCAATAATTTTAGGCTACCAATTTTTAGCGCAATTCAAGCAATTTATTAGTTCTCGTCTTTCCTTTAATCTTTAGTTTAATCCATGAAAGTTATGTAGCTAATCTACGTCAGTCAGTCACGTACTTCCAGTGACTATAAAAAACAATTAGATACGAATTAACTCTGGATTATTTACCTATTATTTGGAAAACCACTACCATGACACATTATACAGAAGTGTTTATTCACAAGTATTAATTAATATGCCTACTTGAATCATCAATAAGTAGGTCACACGTTAATTATAAAACACACAAATATAAAGCCCCGCTTTAATGATCAACTGTTCGTGTACAATAGGATATGCGTTTGACGTATTCTCTTTATTGAAAATCTTTTATTTACCGTCACAAATAGGAACTTATGTTTTTAAACAAAATACAACATAAACTAGAAATATAAAAGCTAGATAGCATAGAGTACTATCTTTGACAAAATATGTAATATGTCTATATTGATTAGACCTGTCAATAGCTCTAAACGGATACATTTATAACTGTCGACAACTGACAAGATTAAATAAGGGTCTTTTAGAATGAGGGTGGTCAAGGCCGTAACTGGTAATAAAAAGCTCTACAATACCTGGAAGGTCTTCCCTGTAGCACAATCAGTCACGTATATCTTGCAGTCACCAGCCCCTCCGCTTACCAAAAGGCTGGTCTTGTTGGATGTGTCCTCTATGAAGCATACATCACGTACGGTACCATCGTGCATTGTCAGCTCAACCTAACAACAAATAAAACATTTTCACATTTTGTTTCAATATTACCTAACTCCTTATAAAAGTCAAATAACTAGAGTTATTTATACATAGCAAGGAAGGATAAGATAAAATCATCAAATAGAACAATAGATCATTTCTAAACTATTTTTATGCAGGTCTGTATGGTAGGTATGCTACGCAACGCCTTTTATACCATAACAAAGCCAAAACAAAGTAACCGGATACCACCAAGTTTTTGGACAAATAGATCGTTAACTCCAGTCAACCCCGACAGTCCGTTTAAAGATCCGCCATCTTTATTTGATGGATTATTTTTCTTCGTTTTTATCAGAATATTGTACCTACTTGTACATTTTGTCGTTTATCTATACGACGCTATAAGAATACGTTTAAAAAGAAACAGTTTCGTTTTTATCGAGAACAAAAGGTTCAAAGATCAAACGTTTGGAAAGTTCGTAATAAAAATCCAAAGTCGAATTTATATCTCGAGACGATGAGAGCTTTATAGTCTCTAGGTAATACTGGCAAGGAGTACTTCAGACAGCCAACAAGTCTACCAGACGAAAGTAATAGCAATAATATTTTCTTGAGAGAATTTTGGTCACGGTCTTAATAGAGACGAGTCAATTACGTAGAAGATTCAAAAGTTAAGGTACACAGAAAGAAATCCGACGAGCTCTCATAGACTAGGCGCATTTTTAACAAATAGTCACTCAACTATGTTCATGATAACTAGTTACGATACGTTCAGAGTCGTCTGTATAGCGCGACTTTGATTATATTATTTCTCAAGGGGTAGAAGATATTCGAAAAGTTTAAACTTCTCAACGCTTAAGATCAGAACCCGTACGCATTCTTGGGAAACTATTCCTATCATCGCAATGGATGTACGCGGAATGCGGCATAATATAAGAAATAGGGATCACTAACTTTCATGCCATTCGTTCGATCATTTTTATCCGGTTTTATTTCCTCACCAGGTGTATTTTATTTGTTGGTTTTATGCACATTGCACTACTGATATTTACATAGGAAACGGTAAATAAATTTATACAAATAGATAATGTACATGTACAAACAATCAAATCTGTCCTCGGGCAATGTAAACATACGTTCAGTAGTTTGATGGTATAAATAAATATACTAACGCTATGTACGTTATATCATGACAATTATGATAGTGGTGTTTACGTTACACATAGCTATTTTTAAATCCACAAATTCATCTTCAATTTATGATTAATTTACTTGTTAAAAACGATAATCTATAGTCATAAATATTTATCATACAGATATAGACCAATTGCGGAAAAGATAACGTATTAATATAACCACTTATTTAACAACTTAATCAGATTAGTCTGAAAAGGGGTAACTCACTAATTTACGGTAGAGCCGTTCTATTATCAAAATGCTGTCAAGCCAATTGAAGTTGTAATTCGAGCTTAATCAAAATATTTGGATTAAGTTAAAGCGTTTCGCTTCAGTATAATGTTGTTCAATTGTTATATTTCAGATGACTTAATTGGGGCTTCATTTCATTTGTAGAATTTATCGGATCACTTGACTTCGGTCGTGTATAACTTGTTTATTTTCAATAAATAAACAAGTTATACACGAGACTGTCTTTCGGTATTTCTGCACATATTTGTAAAATAATCAGCATTATAGAGTTCCTACAGCTGAAACGCTGGCCTCTGGATTTAGAATTGATCAATTTTCTAAAATTTCTAAGTTAGGTATAATTCTACGGATACATTTAATTTTATAACATTACCTAACTAGGTATCAATTACGGCCGACGGCATTCGGTTATGTTTCTTCATTATACGGTCAACTCCATCTTTGCCCGGGGCACAAAATTATTATAATACTAGCTGACCCTCGCAACTTCGTCTACGTCAATTTTTGCAATTCATACAGAAATACTAAAATAGCGATTTAAAAAAAAATTTACGACCTATTCTCATACCTACCAAATATACAAATAAACAACATTAAAGTTTCCGAGGAGTTTGATCAGAAACACCGTGATGCGGGATTTTTGTATATTAGAAGAATACATATATAGCTCACATCCATCAGGACATGATGACTCCGGATGACTTTCAAATGTTAAAGATTTTTTCAAACAGTTGCAGTGGATTACCTTACAAAAAAATCGCACTCTGTAATATTAGTACGGGCTGTCAACTGGTAGTGTAAGTACTATAGGTGGTATCGGACTTTAAATGCGGTAATAATCCAAATGCTGTTAAAACATTCACTTCCACTTCACACTTCTTCCATATCCGAGTCAAAGTGAGATGGCTCATCATTCCATACTAACATTAAGTATCGTAACTTAAAATCATATGTAATACACTTACCCCCGAAAACTGAAACGATACCTAGCTTTGAGTCGTGTTTAAAAGTATTTGTGTCTATTTACCTTTAGGTGACACCATGACAGTTAAAGGCGTCTCAAACCCGAATAACGTTTGAATATTCTGGTTTAAATGCATTTAATTTCGACACGTTTGGTATACACGATAAAATTGGAATCTTCGAATGTATGAGCTTAATACTTATTTAAGAATATTTCTAAAACATTTATTATCCATAATTAATTTAAAGTTATCAAAGCATTGTCTTTCATTCTTTGTTGCTCTATGTGATAATGCTACGCACTGTTGAATTATTTCAGATTAATATCTGAAATAGTACATATTACTTAGGTATTTTTTGAGTCAAAAGTGTAAAAGTAAAATGGTTTTAACAAAGTATGTCTACTTTGTTAAAACCATTTACACCTTTTACACCTATTATTATTATTTTATATTAAACTAGCTATCCCGCGCAACTTCGTTTGCGTAAATTTTCCTCGTTTTTGAAACATTTCTCATTGCTGCTCCGCTCCTATTAGTCGTAGCGCAATGTGAAATGTTTCGTATGTAAATAGCCTATAGCCTTCCTCGATAAATGGGCTATCCAACAAAAAAAGAATTTTTCAAATCGAACCAGTAGTTTCTGAGATTAGCGCGTTTAAACAAACAAACAAACTCTTCCGCTTTATAATATTAGTATAGATTACTTGTTCCGGCGAACTTAATACCACCTTTTTTTCGTGTATCGGCTTCAATTGTATTTTCAAACCATCCAGGGACCCACTTAAATATACCTACACACAAAATTTCATCCAAAGGTAAAAATAACTTTTGGAAAACAGTGAATTTTTCCGTGTATATTGACAATCGTTAAACGCTGACTGTGCAACAACGGCATACATTCGGAATATATTGCATTTACGTCATTAATTCTGGATTGCGACATTGATGGACAGTGACGAGGAAGTCATTCGCAACCATTCGATTCGAGAGTTAAACGGTTAGTCTATCAGCAACTACAGTAATGGCATATGTACACGGACTCAATCTCTAACCCGCTTATACATTAATAACAGCATTTTACCTGGGGAATGTTTTGTCTTTGTTTTTCATTCTGTTTTCTAAATACAGCAGAAGAAGACAAAATATTTACTAGTTAAAATAATGTTATCAAAGTACTATGAAAAGCGGGGTTAGTACCTACAGCATCGTAAGTATTACAATAAGGTAAAACTTCATACCTATTTCAACCATTAAATACAACGAAAAAAAAAAATACGTAAAACGAATGCGGCGCTATTTCTAAACCGCATTCCATTTGAAAAGCACCTTAGTAAATATTTTTTCAGGCGCCACTAACTATGTTTGGCAATATTTAGTTATTTACCTATTATGTGTACAACAATTACTTACTGGTCTTTTTTCCATAACATTGAATTATAACCACGAATGTTAGATACAAAGAAATAGAGTAAACATAGGATTGAGTAAGACTTTATTAATATCTATGATTATTCATTGGTCATTACGTCGTTGATATAATAAACTAATGTAAAACCCAACTCTTATTTACACAAGTCCTGTTAATAAAGTACCGCCTACACATTTATACTGTTTCTAGTCAATTTAAGTAGAAAATAAATATGAAACGAAAACTTTAGCCGTTTACTAGGTAATTAGAGTAATTGAATTGGTATAAGTACTATCAAGCTACTTCATGTAAAAAAATGGATATATTTAATGTTTTAAATTAACATTAAAAACCAAATTGGTTGAAAACGCGCAGCATAATCCCCCTTAAATCACTAAAAAACAAAACATTCCTCCAAAATATTTATGTTTTAAAGTCATTTTGGATTCATCACTATATTTAAACATGCTGCGCGTTAACCATAATCATAAGCCTACAGTCAGACGACGAGCGCTTAACGCGCGTTTTGCTAACGCTTGTTTACACCTTCTTCAATATTATTCTAGGCGTTCACATAATAAAACGTGTTATAAGTATGAAATTGTAAACACGCGCGTTTGGAGCGCTCGTCATCTGAACCTAGAATAAGAACGTAGAGTAGTAGGTAGGTAGCTATCTAGCGACTAAAATCACAAATCGATTTTAGTAAAAGTCAGTGTTCAACCGGTCTTGTTCGAATATAAATAACATAATAAATATCACCTACCTGTGGAACATTTCAATATTTCTATATTTCGATCGGATTGTACAAGCGTATTCAAACATTCGTCAATATACCTATTGGTGACATTGACGCACTAACGACGAGGTAGGTATTTAATTATTTGGCTGGATTCAATTTCCTACAATCTGAATCACCTTTTGCGACTTACATTACTCGCACAAGGCCAACTAATTGATATATAAACAATTACTAGACTGTCATCTTTCAATATAACTTTAGCTTATCTCAAAAGTAACATAACTTGATAATATTTAACACCGCATAAGATCAAGTTACACTTTATTTAAACATGTAGTATGTAGTGTTTCTTTTATTAACTCCGACGGGAAAAGAAAGGTGTTATAGGTTTAAAGTGTGTCTGTCTGTGGCATCGTAGCGCCCAAATACACGGACGGATTTTTTAAAATTAGTAAACTGGTTTAATCGAGATGATTCTTAGCTTACTGGATGATACGTTCAACAGTAGTAAAATTAATAAACTTTTTGTCTGTGATATCATAAATAAACAAAACGCAAATGAATCAACTTGCTAAACTATACTATGCTAAGCAGCATGTAGTTAGTAGTGGTTTATATATACATCGTGTTATAAAAAAAATGAATCCTTATTTCCCTTTCGACTCGAATTAAAGAAAAAAATGGATGAAATCAATAAAGTCGTTCGACTTTATCGATTTCATCCATTTTTTTTCTTTAATTATTAAGAATTATTTTCCTAACAAACTACTACTCTTTAGAAAGTTACGAATAAAACATAACCCTTCCTTAAAAAAAATAACGAATAAAACATAAGCCTTCCTTAAAAAATGACGGGGCGGTACGAAGTTCGCCGGGACAGCTAGTACTAAATAAATTAAACATCATTTGCATTTTCGACATTAATGTAAAATTGGTACACTCATTGCGCAGCGAGAAATTTTTACTGTTTGTTATTTCTGTTATGCCCTTTTTCGTAATTAATTTGTTTTTATTGTTATTGTTTGTTAGTACCGCTTGTACCTTCATTTATGGACACTCTGACAATACATTATTACGAGACGACCCAAAGCAGTCGAAATTCGATCATAATAGGTAGGTACTTCAATAACTTAAACTTCGTTGTAGTTCTCTTGTTAAAGAGAATTGTAGACCTCTCCCCGAAACCAAATAAATTTCGGAAACTATTGCACTTTACTTACCTAGTAGGTACTTGGATGACCGAGTTTTGCTCGGTGTTTTTTTTAAACGACGTTTTCTAAAAATGAAACCTAGCTAGATCGATTTATCGCTCCCGAAACCCCCTCCGTACTAATTTCATGAACATTATATCTAAGTATATTTGTACAAGAATTTCTCGTTAAAGGTATAAGATTATTAAAAAATAAGTTATGATCACATTTCACATCACATTGTAAACAGGATTTGAACTGTTAGAATAATTAATAAATTAATTAATGATTGATTAATTAATTAATTGAAAAAATTAACATGGTCCAAAAACTACCCAATGAATTGCGTTACTGATTCTGAGCTAACTACTTTCAGGTTTGCACTATACCAAGCATAACGTTGTATATCTATACTAATATTATAAAGCTGAAGAGTTTGTTTGAACGTGGTAATCTCAGGAACTACTGGTCCGAATTGGAAAATTATTTTATTGTTGGATAGCCCATTAATCGAGGAAGGCTATATAACATCATGCTACGACGAATAGGAGCGGAGCAGCAATTGAAAATGTCGCAAAAACAGGGAAAATTTACGCAGACGAAGTTGCGCGGGTCAGCTAGTATACCTACATATATACAAGACTTTCTTGTTTAAAGGTATTAGATAGATAAGCACCAGTGTGAATCAATTGTAGTAAACGAATGGGTTGAATCTCTAGACATTGCCATTCAAATCTTTAAATTTTCGTTCGAATTTCTAATAGAGAAACTAGCCACGGAAAAACGTTAGCAATTTAAAGAATAAAGAAATCTCTCTAGCCAGCTTGCCTTACTATTCCAATGTTTTAAATAGGTAACCGCTGTAAGTGAATCTACGGTCAAAAGAATCTAGGCTTGTAGAACCTTCGAAAACAAAATCTATCATTAGTGTCATTCATTGTCACGTTTTGTCATAGGTATGTAGAAGATGAACTAGGTACATTTTTTTTCTTTGGTATGTCGTTGACGTCTTTTTGTTTTATGTGATTCAAAATTTATTGAATTTAAAATATTAGCCATCCACCAGAAGACCTGTCCACTATCTGTTCTATACAAATGAATAAAATTGAAGTGTCTGTTTATAATGTAAAAATGAAAAAGTTTTACTAAATGCCTATGAAAGGGTAAATAGGTTTTTATAAAATTTGGTACGCAGGGATTTCCGGGCTATAAATCCATCTAGCTAGGATTCATTTTTAGAAAAGGTCTATTAAAAAAAATAACGAGCAAACCTCGGTCATTCAGGTACTGGTACTTATTACTCTATACATATTTATAATATACTGTTAAGTAATAAACACGATAGACAAACAAACGAACAAACACACAAATTTATAACAAAAACACAATTTAAAATTTTTTTGACTATCTGTTTGTTCCGGCTAATCTCTGAAACGGCTGGACGGTTTTTTTTATAAAGACGACTCCCGCAGTAGGGTACAAGCCCTGTGTCGCGGGGGACTTTACAAATATACAAGTCACGGACACAAAGTACACTCAGACTCGGATCAACAATTTGTGGATCACATAAAGTGGTGTCCCGTGTGGAAATCGAACCCACGAACTCTTGCGTAGTAGTCGGACAACTCCCATCGCGACGCAGAGGCAGTCAAATTGTAAGACAGCTGAGGCTGTAAGGAGTAACATAGACTAAGATTTTTTATCATCACGCTAACTTTTATAGGGAGAGAGCAGCACTGCAACTTCACGCGAACGAAGTAGCGAGCACAGCTAGTATACAATAACATATCATAATAAAAAATACGGTTTTACAGGTACCCAGGTAAATCGATTGCTATCTAACTTCAGAATGTGCTGTAAGGTACCTAATAATCAGTGGCAGTTCTATAGAGTAACAAATTGCCCTAGACAGTGGCCTTTCACACGGAAAGAAAAGAATTACGACTCTTCGTTCTTGCAGAGCTAGACGAAGTATTGTTAAAATATACCCAACAAATATGTTTTCTAAGAACAATCATTTTTCTATAAATCAATACGATATAAATAAATACATATACATGTATAGTTTTATAAATGGGTAAGCACCAGTATCTGTAAGTTACGGTATTCGGCATTCACAGATTTTTGAAAAGGTGCAGTTTTCAAGGCGATGCTTGGTCAATTTTGCGAACTGATTCTACAATCTAAGTCTGAGTTGATCCGATAGTCTGAAACTATCGTATCAACTCAGACTTAAATACCAAAAATTGTAACTACAAACGGTTAATGTACCTTTTCTTATTGTTGTGCTCTTTGTAAAACTCACTTACCTATAGCTTTTAAAATATTAGTCAACCACAACACCTAAGAGCAGATTGAAATGTTCTTTCAGCCTTTTCAGTGTCAAGTCTACGAATTTAAATATTTTACGGTGAAACTATTAGAATAAAACAACACTATTGCAAGATAGAAATCGTCACAGTACTTAGTCACTTTGATTACCTTTATTTTCCTAACTCGTAGTAACGGAAATCCGATATACTTCGCGGACTAAATTAAATCAGGTAACGAGTTATCAAACTAGTCTTGATTTTAATTTACACCAATAACAAGAACCATGAATTGAATTTAAACTCACCTCTTGTCCTTCAAGATTGCAGGCGTGACTGTTGAACCTCATGAGTTTGACGGTTTTATCATTAGAGCCGGTCGCGAGGAGGTCCCCAGCTGGGCTCCAAGCAAGGCAATAGATACTGCCTTTGTGGTGCTTTGTTCGTTTCAAAAGGACTGTGGGTGCTGTAGGAGCGCTGGTATCCCTGCAGACAAGTACAAGTACGTTAATCAAAGCGATAAACCTGATCCTTTAGAGCGAGGACATTGCTTCACTTCTATATGTAATACACTTGTAATGCAAATAGGTAAGAGCCTATAATATTACATGCCAAAAAGTAAATTAAGCTGCCGCGTCAGTCTTCGCAGTTGGAGAATTTCGTCCGAAACATCCCGTATGAAGCTAGAGCAATATAATCCCTTTTTCGTTCTATGTTACAAACAACAATGCAATTCTGATCACAATTTGGCCTGGCTAAAATATTGAAGTATTACGATCTTATGAATATTCATGCGCCTACTTATAATTTAGTCAGTCTAAAATACTAACAGGCCAATTGGCGATAATATTAACTATCAGATTGAATAATTCAACATCGTTTTAAAGTGCTACCAATTATAAAGGTAGTTAATTTAATGGCCGATCTCTCTTTTATTAATCAATGGTAAGTAACTTTTATATTAAGTCAAAAGAAATGCACTAGTATAGAATGTTAAAGCTTGAGTAGGTACCTACTCGTATGTTTATCAAGCAGGCAGGAGACCTTTAGCCGCCTCGCAAATGATTATAATGTATTTATGCTTATTAACCTCTGGTTTGATAAGATATTTTCCTTAACTGGAATGGTATTAAATAATTCAATTTTTAACATAGCATTTTCTTAAAAAATAAAATCGAGTCTGGGTTATGGAATTTCCAAATAAGACTGGCTGACGTCTTCATCGAGAATTGCCGCCGCGTGCACGTCGCGATAAACGCCGCGGGCTCCACCGCAAAAAACGCTTTATTTCAAACAAACGCGTGTACGCACTCAAACAACGCCATGTATTTGAGTTTAGTGCGGGCCGCGCCGCCGAACGCCACGCGCGACGCCCCGCGTCTCCGTAAATGAGGCCTTACTGCCACACACTAGCAAAGGTCAAAGGAAAAATGTCTATAATACTATAGAGCTGTCTTTATAAATGATCTATACGACAGGGAGTTTGTCGTATGTAGGTCAGAGAAGTATAATTAACAACAATATACAGAATTACTTTGAATGAAGGTACTAATAACCTCTCGCCCTTGGCTTCTTTACCTTACACCAAATAACTTCGTAATACAATTTATGAAAAAAAAATTACAAATTAGCCCTTCACCACCTACTTTTGTCACAAAACCATTTACCACACATCTGAGACACCTGAAAGTAAAATCGATGTTTCTTTGTCAGGTTCTCACAATAAACAACGATTTTACTCCAATTATATATCACAATGTTAGTAGTAAGTTATTAGTCTTATTAGTGATATTACAAAGTTATTTAGTGTTATGTAATGAAGCCACGAGCGGGAGGTTATTAGAATATTACATATCACCCTGTATAGCTACAAATTATTTATAAAATAGGCAAATATACCACCTAATTGAATGATTGTTTGTGTTTTACATTTCAGTTAGTCACTCTTTTGCACAAAAACTAGTGAACGAATTGTAATAAAGCTATAAAAGTAGTAGTAGGCTGTCACTGCGATACCTCACTTCCAAGCGGGTTGAGCGGCGTGAAAAAGCTAGTTATTAAAAACCATACCGTTAGGCTGCCTGTCCATTGTCCAATGTATATTTCTCCGTTTCTCAGCTTCGCTCTGCGGCAGTGGACAGACAGCCTTAATAATTATGCGTAGACGTTTATCTAAATACTAATGATATTGGCACTGTTTCACATTTGGCCTTTCATGGTACGAATAGTTGTTCAAAGCCTTTTTTGCATAACATTTTGCAGCATCAAATTATTAAAGTGTAGTACATATGTAGACTAATAATCAAATTACATACATGAAGCTATTGCGCCGTGTCGCCATCGTGAATAATTAGTTCAAATTAACATTGCCTAGTGAATCGTCATGCTATCTAACCATAGACACAAATATATAACTACCATCCACAAAACAGGAAGTTATGAATAGCATGCTCTAGCACTGATTTTATAAATGGCCGTTTAAAATATGAGGTTCTATTTCAAAGACTACTTTAACTGAAGCCTACGCACCAATTAGGCAGTACAGAGTCAATTATAACACAATAGCTGTGTGATAATGTCCACTAAGATAAATGTATACTAATATTTTAAGTTAGGGTCACTATTCACCCGAATTTTTCGACACTCTGTCATTTTTTTTTATTAAATGCGATTTACCCAAATCTTTCATGATGGGCCTCAACATATAGCACAAAGACAGGAGTCTTCAGATTTTAGTTATTTTGGCACTTCGTCTATGTCTAAAGCTATAGTATAAGTACCTACTGAGCTAAACATCATTGTATAATTTCCCCATCAAACTGGACCTTTATAAGTAGTGAGCTAAATACCATTGTATAATTTCCTCATCCAGCTGGACCTTATTTCATAAGTACAATATAACACCATTGTTATACAATGTGTCGAGCGAGAAACAAAAGGGGGTTATTAACAACCATTGTATTGCTGTTAAAACGATCACTTTAGTACTTTTTGTCATATCTACCTACATACATCTAAGTCGTTATTTATACGAGGAAAAATATATGACGATTTGACAGATGTACTATAATCATATAACATGTGTAGTTATTTAAATATCAATATAGTACTTCAAACGATGAGTATGTGTACACAATACACATATAATATTATTGACAATATTTGGATGGCGGAGATGATATGGTTATATTTCAAAGTGGATTTTATGGATGTTCTAAACCGCCTGAAACCGACCCCTTAATGTGCTCCACGGATTTATTATTCTAATAATATAGAAAATTTTGTTGGAATAATGTATTAAGGTAATGACGTTTTATATAGAAAGGTGTAGATAGGTTACATAAACAACATTTGATCTTTAAAAACGGCAAACTAACGTACACACAATTTATACAACTTTCGGAGTAATTATTTCCAAAAGTATTCACTCTATCAAAAAAGTTTATTAGAAACTTTAAAATGTTCTTAAAAGACCTGTCAAATGATCCATCTTTTCACCAAATGTCATCAATTTTGATCGTGTAGTCTTTGAGAAAAATGCCTGTGACATACGGACAGACAGACAGACAGACATGACGAAACTATAAGGGTTTTGTTTTTGTCATTTTGGCTACGGAACCCTAAAAAGTCGAAAAAGAGAAAAATGTAATCCGCTGCTTTCATCTGTTGACACCGGCGATGCGACACTGACTTATAAAAACATAGTCAATAGTCTAGATTTTAAGGTGCCATTTGCTGAGCGCTTGCAACCTTTCCACACCTTTTTACTTAAAACATCGTTGTATTAAGGTATTACTACTAGGTACATGAGGAGAAAATGACAAATTACTGACATGTCCTTCACTCTCGCCTCGCACATGCATGAGAGGCAAGGCTTTTCTCAGTACCGCAACACATTTTTTTGGAATAGCTGTTTTAATACGTCTAGAATTAGATCCATTGTACATTATATTCTGATGGAAAATTGTCTTCTCTACAGGCTAGGATTTTCGCAATATAAACAAACAGTCACTACGACACAGGCCTCTCAATGAGACGACAAATGACGTATCATATCAAACTACCAAGTTTTAAGATTTCTCGTTTGGAACTTTAATGGCTTTAACCGTTAGGTAGGTGGAGTCAACTGAACGTTTAATTCAAATACTTAAACGTTTTCATTTAAATGACGACGTGATAAAATTACTTTAAAGACCCCTGAGTATTTAAAGGCCTAATTTTTTTGTGCTATAGTGTTAAAGGGTAGTTGTTTTTTTAATTCTTTATATAAAGAGATGTTTTGACGCCCTTTAGGGTTTCAGTGATTATGGTATCATCGAAGTTAAAGTATAACATAGTGAGTAGAGTAATTTTTACACAGTGCATTGAGTGAATAAGCTCAATGACAATTATACTTAATAAATAAAATAATGTTCTATTAATAGGTAACAGGTATATTACTTAACCGCAATCGACTTAAAATTAAATATACATAACAGCCACTGCATGGATTTGTTGACCGAGTGAAAGATAGCAATCTCAAAATATGTAATAGAGCGTAGTCTACATTTGCTGTCTCACTTTATTTAATGTACATTTCCAAATGTGCTATGTCTGACGGAGTAGGTACTTGTCAATGATCGTGAGTATAAGCATTACAGCTAGAGCGACGTAATCTTTAGAAGTATTTCAACCGCGTACCGCCTACCAACCAAACTTTCTCGCCGCATACTTTAACGTGTGTTTGAACAAAACTTCTAAATTTCATCATCGTACACGTAATAAGCTCTCTATCTATACACTCGGCTATAAAATGTATAATTACCAAGCCGTTCTATCAGTGAAGATAAGTAGCTAAGAAACATTATTGTCAAAATTATACAAATTGGAGAATTATGCTTCGCATTATGCTATGACATAATGAATATTAATTAAATGCCTTTCTATTAGCTGGTTATCCTATGTATCAACTCAAAATATTGTATTAATATATGTATATAGAATTACATTTATTTGAAATTAAAAAGTTGCGTCAAATGTCAACATGTGAATGATGGCAGAAGGCACAGATACATTACCATATTAATTAAAACAACATTTGAGACTAAATAAAGTTTTCAAACTTGAAATGTGCTATATTGGCTAAGAATTTAAGTAGACAGTCATTACGAAAATATTAATGAGAAATAAACTGTCACAAGTGATACTTTGCGTATTCAGTAACTAAGGGTCATCGACTTGTCTTATAGTAGGCTCTTAGTCATCCCTTTCGCACAGCAATTGAGTATAGTGACAGCCTTATATCGCCTGTCACGATCGAGACATGAATCGTAACAAGACTGACAGAGGATACAATTCATTTTTAGGGTTCCGTAGACAAAATGGCAAAACGAAATCGTTATACACTCGCGAGCAAAAGTATGGAATCACTTGCTTGAATTTGATTCCGCGCGATCTTGAGTACTTAATAACTAAATAATAATAATAAAAATGATGCCATTTTAAAGGTTCATTAATTAACTTTAAATTGATACCAAAATCATTCAAATAACGCCAGTACTTAAGAAGTTATCCCGGGCTACGTGAAGAAGTACGAAAAAAGATACGTTTCAATTGTTTGACCCGTCGCGAGTTGCGCGCCCTTCATCCCCTATAAAAGCACGTGTTATCGGTTTTTTTTATCAGTTAGCTTTCACACGTTGACCGGTACACATCTCCGCAACTTTGGACCCTTGAACTTCGAAGACAATGGATACAACACCTACAGAAGCCGCCCAAATCGTCGCCCTATTGCAAGAAGGGCTTAGCCAGCGGGCTGTCGGACGTCAGCTCCACATAAGTCAGTCTTGTGTTTCGAAAGTCTACAAACGCTTTCTGGAGACTGGTGGCTTTGTCCCGAGACCAAGATCTGGACGACGCCGGTGCACATCGGAGAGGGATGACCGCTTTATCGTGTCAACTTCTCTCCGAAATCGGCATTTGACTGGTGTTGACGTCCAACAGGAGCTCCGAAATGTTCGCGGGGTCGCTGTTAGCGAGTGGACAGTTCGTCGGAGACTCAAGCAAGCTAATTTAACCCCAAGAAGGCCTGCCACAGGCCCTAAACTGACGGCAGCTCATCGACAAGCCCGCCTTCGATTCGCTCGTTCCCACCTTGATTGGGAGGTTGAGGAATGGAGCCGTGTACTGTTCTCGGACGAGTCCAGAATGTGTTTGCACGGCAACGATCGAAGAGGTCGGGTCTACAGGAGGCCTGGGGAGCGATTTGCGCAGTGCTGTTTCGCTGAGACAGTGGCTTATGGAGGCGGTTCTTGTATGATGTGGGCCGGCATTTCTTTCGACGGTAAAACGGAGCTTGTTTTCGTGCCTGGCGGGGGACGAGGAGGCGGTCTAACTTCAGACCGGTACATTACCGATATTCTGCTGGAACATGTCGTTCCCTATGCGGGATATATCGGTGATGACTTCGTCCTCATGCACGATAACGCTCGTTGTCACACTTCTCGTGCCACAACCGAATACCTAGAGGAAGTCGGTATCGCCACATTGGACTGGCCAGCGCTTAGCCCGGACATGAATCCAATAGAGCACGTGTGGGATGAACTAAAGAGGAGGGTTCGATCCAGAAATCCTACTCCTTCAAACACACATGAGCTCAAAACGGCTTTGATTGAAGAGTGGGAAGGTATCCCACAAGATACCATACAGAAGTTCATCAAGTCCATGAAGAACCGTCTCCGAGCTGTCATTAGGGCGAGGGGGGGGAACACTAAGTATTGACATTAAGTTTTTAAGCGAAATTAAACTTTTATTAATTAATTTTTGTTGTTTTCTTCATTCATTATTTTTCCATTATCCTTGCCTATTCCTACCTCCTTCACTTAATCCAAGATAGCTCCACAAATAATGAAGCGATTTGAATGAATTTGGTATCAATTTTAAGACTACATTTTAACCTTTAAAATGATATCATTTTTATTATTATTATTTAGTTATTAAGTACTCAAGATCGCGCGGAATCAAATTCAATCAAGTGATTCCATACTTTTGCTCGCGAGTGTAGTTTCACCATGTCCCATGCAGTTGTGCATGTTTGTCTGCCCCCAGGTTAGCTCAGAAACCCTTAGTAATTAGTTATGCCGACAAAGTAGTAGGATAAACTCTTGAAGGTCTTTAGGTATCACCCCCACACGTAAAGTGGGGATGTGATTTTGTCTCACCTACCCACCCTATCGTGTGGGGTGTTGTTAGATAGTTTTTTTTTTAATATTTAGGGGTTGTGAATTTCACTTTTTGATTTAGGGATCCGTTTGTGAAATATTGAGCCGTAAAGTGCAATTTTTTGTTACGAGTCTAGTGTTCCAGCCAGATAAATGGTTGTTTTTGGAGATGTAAAAAAATCAGAGTAGCATATATAATGAAATTAAAAGGGAAACTATAACAGGTAGGCTCTACAAGTTTACTAGTAACAGCAGACCAAGTGAGAAGTAACAACATTTTCGTACAAATTCCATTGAAAGATATAACGTTGACGTTTAGACTTATATAACGTTGTTAGACTAGTGAAACGAAAAAAAAAAACATTTCTTGTGGGATCTTGTTTGCATCTTTTTAGCGCAAGCGGTTTTTTTTATTATTTTTTTATTAGTATTACAGTGATAATCATGTTATACCCCTTTGAAATGCTTATGATGAGTCCTAATTTGATACCCATTTTGTGGTATTCGAAAAATCTTTTTTTTCACACGTCTTGATCTTGACATCTCACAGCCGCCATGTTTGTTTTTTCAAACGTCACATATCTACGAACACTTGCGACGGTCAAGACAAATGTAAGGACGTCTTAATTATTTAAATCCGTCTTGTGGTTTAAAAGATACGAGGTAATAAAGAATATTACAAACATACATACAAGACACGCGCGAAAAACATAATCCTTCCTTGCAGTCGGGTAAAAACAACAGAAAAACCACTTCTTATGGCGTAATATTATGCTAGGTTGCTACGGAACCGTATATTGTGCATGGCCCGACATGCACTTGCCCAGTTTTCAATGTACGATATTGTATCGCAGGTATCAAAAGTCAGTACTCAACGAAGGTCGATCTGCGGTCTTACTAGTAATGTTGCTTTAGAAGAATTACGGTATACATTTCAACGGTGTCATAATAGACTTGAGACTAGTTTACTCCGTAGTTATGACACTCATAACGGTGGGCACACCGGAGATTGACGAACTCATTTCGTGCTCTATGTACCTATCTACTTCTTAAATAGAAAATCGGTTCTTGAGTTAAATCTCTCGTACTAACCAAGCGTTTATAGGCTGCTGTAACTGTGTATTATCAGTCGGTCGTATGTTTGCTTGCCACCGGTGGAAAATAATTGGGTCATAGTTGTCAATAGAAGTAAGTATTTGATAGAGCTTACGAGTACCTACAATGTCCAATCTCATAACGAGGTCACTATAAAGCATTATCTTTGTTCCCGTTCTCAGTTCAACAATGTATTCATTCATACAATCACTTGCCCGTCAACCACAACACTAATCTCAAGACGTAGTGAAGTGATATAGGTAACGACATTTTCGCGTAACGCTAAAAGCCTTGACATTTCATAATGTTATTGTTATGGATTTTGTGACAGAATGTGCGGCAGACACATTAAAGTCAATGTGTCGGCCAATAAGCGTGATTACATAAACATAAATTGGATAACATTATGTAAAAATGCGCCGATCGGTGGGTACGGTGCGACAATTTTTATTATCTTTATTATGAAGTTAACTGCGTGTTACCGACAATGACGGACGAACAGCATAAGGTTCCATATGAGTCAATACATGCCGCTAGAGAGAATAAGATTTTTTTATTATTAATAATGACGACATAGCAGAGACAAAAACAGCGAACCTTGGCACAATCACATTAATTTATGTAGGTTTATTTTGAAACCATATTCTTGTTGATTAACAGCCGAATATTTAAACTTTACTCGGAGTTAAGAACGCTGTTAACTCTATCATATACCTAAAGGAGCATAGTAGCGATAGAAATTTTTTTAAATGCAACTTAAATGTAAGTATCTTTTGCGTAAATGAATTTAGTGTATTCTGGGACAACACTATTAAATATGGGTAATAAACACCCGTCATGTGAGAAATAAATCAGATTTTATCTTCGAAAAGTTCATCGCATTTTTATAAAACCGTAATCCCTATCAAACCGCTTTTTAACTGAACCGACCTAAATAGATGGACAGACTGCCACAGGTAGACTTATACTCTACACAGAAGTATAAAACGTATAACTCTTATTCGTCGTGAATTAAAAAGCAATATCGTTCTCGCCCTGACATTTATGATAAATCTAACGTAATAGTCCGATATTAAATTTAAACGAATAAAACAATAAAGGCCGAGATAACTCGAAGAGAAGCAATTTCGGGTAATTGGCAGTGAATTGGGGAAGGTCGACCGTGCGACGGCAGCCGGTTGAAGAAAGTCCACGGTCACTTCGCATGGTGCCAAATACGGAAACTCAAGTTGCAATATATTATGATTTCATCTTAAGGAGTTAACCGCGAAAACAAAATATGGGTATGTAATAAATGGGTACTTGAATCTGTCGAATACCTACTTCTATTTTGTGTATTAGACATGTTTGTGTGCGAAACATTACGACTCTTTATTTCAGCCATTCTACAACAATATCATTCTAGCATTTCCACTGCAAAATCAGTTTTTTAACTTAGGTACACATTGATTCAAATAGTTATAGTACCTAGTGACTTATTTAATTAAACCTTATATTCATAACCCGCTGTAATGAATACTCTCAAGTCATTTTCGTGGACCCTAATTACTTTTTAATAAAAATAAAAACCGGGCAAGAGCATGTCGGACCATGCTCATTGTAGGGTTCCGCAACATGTTCATGGCACTTACGCCCTTTTGTTAAGAAACGCAGTTTTTCGGCAATAACTCAATGCCGATATATCCAATCATGTCCGAAATAATTTCAGTTTAAGTAATTATTAAGCCTATCTTTAAGCTTACCTTTGTAATTTTTTTTACATTTTTTAGTCACATGGTTCAAAAGCTAAGGGGGGGGGACACACAATTTATGCAACTTTCAGAGCGATTATATCCAAAAATATTCATTCAATGAAAAAAGTATATTAGAAAACTTAAAATGTTTTTGAAAGACCTGTCAAATGATGTGCCACACGTTGATGTTTGTTAAAAAAAAATCTTTATTATTATTATTTAGCTATCAAACTAAGTAGCGGCTATTACAAGACACCATTTCGTAGTCTTTGAGTAAAATGCCTGTGACATACGGACGGACGGACAGACAGACATGACGAAACTATAAGGGTTCCGTTTACCATTTTGGCTACAGAACCCTAAAAACTACATGTAAAATAAGATTATAATAATATAAAGGTCTTTTGAAGATTCGATTACAAAGTTCTGTAGATATTTATATCTGTCACTAAACATAAACAAATATGTAAAAAACTATAAAGTGGACAACGTTGTAAAACCTTGTCGATTGAGAAGGTAAATAATGCTTAATTAAAACTGCCAAAATAAGAAACGCTTTGATTAAAGGTCCAGAAATTTCAATATAACAAACAGCTTTCTCTCTTTAGTCTAGGCTCGCAAACACCGCATTTTACCCACTATTATTTAACTACTTCACAATATTATATTGTACTCATCGTTTGCTGAATGTGAAATAAAATATATGAAAGCCTATTTTGTACTAAATGAATTAAGTAGAGTCATTACATGTCAAAACATCGGGGGCCTATTTCATAAACGTGACAATCCGACAATTTTGACACTTTTTGACAAATAAGTCGTATTGTCGCGACAAGTGTCGTTTTATAAAGATGGCAATTATGTCAAAATGCGACAGGTAAATACTGACATATTTGTCGGGCTAAAAATCCGTTTCATAAAGATTTCGCTTGTCAGATTTTACCTGTCGAGTCTCTAAGAGAATATTCTCTGACATATTTAATTTTTTATTATTTATTTATTTATTTTTCTCATTAACAGGGCATGCATACTAATATGAAAGAACATGGGGGTCGTTTTAAGAAGATTCAAAAACAAAAGTAAGATTACGACAAATTTACTTTTGTATTTGAATGGAACTTTGGCAAAGAAAAGTTAATTCTTGGTCTTAATGTGCGACGTCGTATTTGCACCATATTATATTCATCTTTACTACTACTGCTATCCATCGAAGACGATAACACCATTTTTTAAATAATTCGTGGATATTAATGTAGCTCGGTGCACAAACAAATATGTCAATCTGTCTCGACAATTTAGTGTTTCATGAAACAAATTTGACAAGTTGTTCCCGACAAATTGGGTAGATGACTACAATAACAATAAATTATTTTACACTATACAGGAAATAGCATTTGCAAAAATATTTTGGAAAACAATCTTTCTTTACAATTTTACGTAAACATCAAAACAAACATTGAAACTACGTGGTTTGACCATACAAAAGAATGACGTTATTGTTTTGTATTTCATATAAATTTGTAGGAGGCGCAACGTTTAGACGTTTCTTAAAAAGATACTGATTTGACTTGACAGTCATCTACCCTATTGCCACCTTTCACCTGTCAAGAGAAAATCGCGACTAGTCGACATATTTGTAGATTTTCCACCATGACAAATTTGTCAGTGTTATTTTTATAAAGCAATAAATTCGACAATTGTCGAATTGTCGCCTATCACCTGTTACCTGTCGCGTTTATGAAACAGGCACCAGATGAGGGTGCGCTATAATATTGAATCTTTGATGGGCTGTAAATTTTAAAGGAGTACGAATCACACGACCTTTCTTTCAGGTATTTTAAGTTCAGGATATGGACTAAAAAGCTACAATAAAATTTGGTGGTTGTGATATATTCTCCCACATCGCCATTTTTAGGCCTGAAATTAGGGTCTTTTACAATTTTCTCAAAGTTAACCATTTTTTATGTTGATATGAGCTATATATACCTAGTCCGGCCATAAGCTCTGTTACAAATGAAAATGCATTTTTATTTAATATGTAATATTACTAGAACTTATATGTATATATTTATTACAGTCTCGGCAAAAAATAAAAACAATATTTTATTCAAAATGGCCACCATTGGCTTTTATACAGGCCTTTAATTTGTCTGGCCACGAATCTATGGATTTACGCACTGTTTCCATGGGAAATTTTGCCACTGCTTGCACCAGAATTTTTTTAAGAGACGCGCCGTGTCGTTTAGAGCAAGCCATGTCCTCTGAAACTGACCATAATTAGTAGTCTAAAGAGTTGAGGTCTGGGCTAAATGAGGGCCAGTCTTAAGCTTTTATAAAGTCCGGGATGTTGGTTTCAAGCCAGGCTTGGGTAGTTCATGCCTTGTGACTAGGTGCAGAGTCCTGCTGGAAAGTCCACGATACATTTTTAAAAAGTGTATTGCTGAGAGGTTTCACAACACGATCCAAGACTGTCTCTTGATACACTTTGGCTGAAGTTTACACTCCTTTTTCACAAAAATGTAGCTTTGTGACGCCTTGATAAGACACGCCCCACTTAACCATCACTGACGCAGGATGATGACCACGCTGTACCTTTCCGACCACTTGAGCAGCTTCTTTAGAATTGTTAGCGTACACTTTATCATTTTGCTTATTGTAGTGCTGTTAAATCGTGAATTTTTTTCATCGGTAAAGTGAATATTTCTGCGTATCGCAACAGAAGGAAGGATTGATTTAGGACATATCATGTATATCGACGATAAGCACCGAGCTTCTAGTTTTGTTTTATAATAAGCGACATAGTCCTAGCATGAATCTTCTAGTTCTAACAGCACGCGGCCGCCCCAATCTTTTACGGTCTTCGACTGAGGAAGTGTTATTGTATCTGTTGATAATACGATATACGAACATACGGCTGACACCAAGCTTTTGAAGTGTCTGGAATATGACCGACAGCTCCATACCCTCTTTGTGCAAGGCGATCACCGCAATCCTATTTTCTTTAATACCCCAATCCATATTGTAATTTGATAATGAACACGAAAAAATGTGTGAAATGGCGCGAAATCGAAAGAACTTTTAAAAATAATAAACGCGTTCCAAATTCAAAGTAATTAAAAAGTTGAAAAAAAGAAAAGTTTTCATGTAACCGGCCAAGTTTTTATGGCCGGACTAGTTAGTACCTGGATGACAGAGCTCCACTCGGTTTTTTTAACGACGTTTTCTAAAAATGAAACCTACCTAGATCGAATTATCGCCCCCGAAACCCCATGCATACGAAATTTCATGAAAATCGCTGGAGCCGTTGCCGAGGTTCAGATTATATATACAAGAATTGCTCGTTCAAAGGTATAAGATAGTTAGTTTAAACGGCAATTATGTGAAAAAAAATCAACATATGTAATTAGTTCATTATCTTAGGAGCTATGAATAGCTTAAAAGTCCAAAAATCACGAAAATAACAATTTATATGCGGTTTGATTTACATATACATTTTTAGCATCTATGGCTTATCACTTTAAATGATAGAAAGATAAGAAAATAGGCCATTTTTGACATTTGGAGCTTGCTAGAAAAATACCTAGCAATACTCGTAGAACAAAAGGTGAACGATTAATAAAGTAAACATTACTAAAAAAATCTAGCGTTCCAGACTTAGGTACTTAGAGTTAGATTAATAGGTATCAGCAGTAAATGTTCTAGCGAGCAATAACTATTAACGAGAGATTTTAAACGATCTTCAGATGGCCTCTTCTCATAATGTAACCTAATCAATATAATAAATACCAAAGACTTTTATGCCTGTTAGAAACTAGTATGTGCACATTAAAAAAAGCTAAAACACACAATAATAAAATACTAAAACTAAAAAAAAAAAGATTACAACTTACTTGACATCCTCAATCTTGGGGTATGTGCATATCCTGAGCGTTTTAGTGTTGGATCCGACTGCGTACAGCTTGCCATTGGGATGGAACTCAGCGCACCTAACCGCTTGTAGGTCTTCAAGTACAGTGACTGGTTTAAAGGTAGGCCTGGAGCCATTGACTTCAGCACCCACACCTACACTGCTAGGGGTCGACAAAGGAGGACCCTGGTGACCGCCATTCCTGTTCTGTGCCTGCAACAATATCCATTAACTTAAATGCTAAAAGTAGATATGTTAAAATTTCAACGGTTGAAAATTTGTAAGCGTTAATGTAATTACAAAGTCGAGAGCTCGGTTTTTCCAAAGTTAATATTATGCTTGCGACATGTGAACACGTAAACTCATTTAAACTTATTCCTTCAGTGATTTTCAATCTCTTAAAATCTTTATAAAGCTCCGAAGAATAAATAAAATATAACAATGTAATATGCTGCCGTTATAATGTTTGTGTCTATAAAAGACAGGATATTAGAAATGAAAACATTATTTTCACCCACGGATAACAGTATAATCGAGTTTCACATTCGGAAATGACCAAAAATGCTTAAATAAAATAAATATGTTTTTTTTGTACAGACTTGTAGAATATTGTATCTAAATTGAATGTTCGATCACGATCAATTTAAATCGTACGAGTATTCGTCACAATAGATATTTTGATTGGCAATAACATAGTATGTTTCCTCGTTAAAGCAATCTTAGGTAATATTACTGTACCTTACATATAGATACACTACAATACAAAGCTGTTGATCATCATTAATCATTCCACTCGAGAATGGTTATTTAAAGCGGTACAGAAGTAGAGCAGTAATGTGTTCTAGCGACCCCCATCGTAGTGAAACCTCGGCAACCTTGTTTGTTGCATTCTCCGATCAGTGATAGCTTCGCACACGATGACGCACATATACCATGTCGGGCCAAATCTATGACGCTATCTATATATATTATATATCTATGCATATCACTTACACGTATAGTACTCATAAAGGAGTAGAATGTCGTTCGTAATTGGTACGGTGCATAAGCAAAATTTCAACGAGCATTTACATCACTAAAAGTACCATATTAGCATGAGTCACGCGATTTCAAAAAATAAATTGTGTTAGCATTTAATTTTAAGAAAAGGTACTAATAAAGATTTGTACACGATGTGACGTAACAGTATTAAATCTATAGATTATTTTTGGTACAGTGCAAAACTCGGACACCCCAGCAAGATTTTTACTTTAAGACATCATATGAAAATAAGAAAATGAAAATATTGAAGACTTGCCGAGTTATAAGCCATTATAGTTGTCGTATGTTCTTCGCGCTATCGTGCTCATTGCGTCCCGTAGGACGTAATCCATAGTTATTATATTTTTTTTTTATTATCTAATATCTTGGGACAATTCACACAATGCTATCCGATCCCAAACTAAGCAGAGCTTGTATTAAGGAAACCAGACAACTGATAAACATACTTATATATTTCTAAATACATACATATTATAGATAAATAACACCCAGACATAGAATAAACCATCGTGCTCATCACACAAAGTTTTGTCCTGGGTGGGGATCGAACCCACGACCTCTTGCGTAGCAGTCGAATACACTCCCACCAGACACAATCACCCAACACAGAAGCAGTCAATTTGTAAAATAAGTGATGATTTTACATCAAATTGTAAAGAGGATTTGGACTGTTAGAATGATTAATGAATTATGTCCTTTATAGAATCGTAAACTATGCATTTGATCATGTGATGATCTTCAGCAAAGTATTGTGCATGAGCCCACGAAGGTTTACGGGTACGGGTAGCGGGACATCAATGAAAAATGTTGCAAAAATAGGGAAAAATAACGCAAACGAAGTTGCACAAGGGTTAGCTAGTAATCAAAGAACAAATACGTGATTACCGGTTCAAAACGAACGATTGGTTCTAAAAAAACGTACGGGAAGCATCAATTGTATAATAAGCTGTCGAATCGCGTACAAAATTAACTAACCGCCGTAAAGCTAGGAATGTTGGACATTATCGAGCGTGGTAACTAGAACAGGTTGTATTGTATGGATAGATAAGGCAGGTCGCGAGATGCAAGTCGGCCTAGTAGGAACCAGTTTGTTAGCATACGACTATGCCACATGCCTGACCGATAACAAAAGTTATGCACATATTACACGACGCGTGTCACACCTATTCGTGACAGACACACTTTAATAATTTGGTAGCACACGTATTTTATAAAATGCAAATCATTATATTACATTGGTGTGCATTTTTTTTATATTATTTCACTTTTTAATTATATTTCTTTGTAGTTTTGATAAATGTTATTGTTCTTACCTATACTCACCAATAATGTAATTTGCATGTCATTATTGGCAAGTGTGCTGATTCAATAATATGTATTTTAAAGATCTGTAATATGTACCACATTTATGCAAATGAATAAATAAATCAGATTCACAATTTGTGTCGTCATGATATGAACATGCATAGTTTATTTTTTTGTACTGCTTAACACTTGTCGCTAATACAAAAGTAACCAATATTGCCCGCTTAAAGTTAGATTTATTTTTGTCCCCAAAACAAGTTTAATTCGAAGATAATTCTCGATAATAAAAGTGATATCAGATGCTAAAATATAAATCCGAAGTCACGCCGACAAGACACGCATTTGAATTTCGTTTGAAACGGTTCGAATCAGGTAATTGGCGTAGCTTTTCGTTTCATTGTTGCACAGTTCGCCGCGAACATTTTAATAGAAAGTGTACTTTACCGCATTTTTTCTCATACAGTCTGATTTGTTTACGCATTGACCAAAGTGCAGACTGTAAAGAAACATACTTTGTTATTAAATAACTCCGAGTTTACCGGGTAACAATTTAACACATGTAGCATACGAGTACAATTTCTAATAACGCCAAGTATTTGTTAAATAGTGAGCTACGAAACATTTGTTAATTAAAACTTATTGTTCTGTTTGCCCGCTGAAATGCTACGTTTAAATTTTAATTATAGAGTATATGAGGAACTTTCATTAGAATAAAGTAAGCGTAAAAACTCAAGACATAGACCAATAAAAACTGAATGTAATGCCTTTTTATATGAAGTCAAGAGTAATAGTCGCATTGTCATCATAGTTACGTACTCATGCCATGCTATTTAATACACAAGATTATGACTTCCATTTGGAAATCTGCTATACCTACCTACAATATAAACACAACTTGAATCGCTCTTAGAACAAAGTTACGCAATAAATGTATTTTACGATTTCCGTATTATCGTTCACACTTAAAATATTTGCAATTATAATTTAGAGAAAATCTCGACTGATCAATATATCAGTTTAACGGATTATACATTACGTTAAAATTATATAAATTTTAGCATTTTACGAATATGTTGACATTATTTTTGTTCTGTTATGTATATTATTTATAACATCTTATGTAAGATTTACAATATACATTTTTATGTAATAAAATGTATATTTTAGCTATCAATATTAATTTAGAAATTAATTCATACATTATTCATTTCTGCGATAAGTTAATTTAACTTAAGAATCTACTAATCTCTCACTAATTGTATCAATTGTGTTGAAATCTTGCATATTATCTAGATATATAGTTCAAGAATTCAACTGTGTATAGCACCGTCTTGAAATCTATCTATATATTATATAATACCTTTAAATGAGCAATTTTTGTATATATATAATCTGAACCTTGGCAAAATTTAGTATGCAGGGGTTTTCGGGAGCAATAAATCAATCTAGATAGGTTTAACTAAATAATACCGAGCGAGCTCGGTCATCCAGGTACTAAGCAATAAACTGAAAATGAAAACCAAAATTGTCATGTTAAGAAATTTAACATAAAACAGGTATGAGGAATAGAACACCAAGAAAATTAATCATAGGTATAATCTTTAAAATAGAAGCAATCATGTACAGAATATGAACTTGAAGAAACGCGCGGGGAAGGATGGCTGATAGAATGCAATAAACAATGGTTCTAATAGGGATGTACCAACTAGTCGCCTATTTCTGTGCTTAAATTAAGGTGAATAAAAAGAAATCGTATTCTTCATTACCAATATCTATAACTTTAATTATGGAATATTAACATAACGTATTATATGATTATAAATTCTGTTTCGGTTTTGTAACAAACCTGAATAAAAAGTCCTAATACATTATTAATTAAAATTTGGGGACAGGAAATCCTTATTTTTGTAGTTAACCAATAAAATTATACTTTTGCGCACGAGTCAGCAAAAGTTATGGTCGGCTCATCTGTATTTCTTAACCCTTATAATGAGTCACCCTTTAATCCAATTTGGGTCGTGCTACGGACGACAAAGACGCGTCTTTCTTATCTTTTTTTAATTCTTTCCTGCAGATTTCTTGTCGTTATTTCGAGTGTTGCCCTTTAGTCACACTTTGGTGACGTCGATGTAGTTGTCACTACATTGTGTTGCAGTTCAATAAGAATAATTAAGATTCTAATTCTAGGAACTGTTTTTGGTGAACCTAAGTGTCCTTTTAAATAATGGTAAGATACGCCAAAGTCATGTGTTGCTTAGTGGGTAGCAGTACAAATTTAACCCCGAATCCAGCAATGAATATTAATAGTAAAGAATATATTTTTAAACAATCTTCTGTTGATAGACACAATTAAAACCGAGGTATCAGGTACGCAACATGTAGATCCTATATACCTTACTCTAGCCTCCAGACTTCTTTCACTTTACATAAGAGTAAGTTGTTAAAACTGGGACAGAATTGCATCTCAGTGCTAAACATTTCATAATTAGAAACGAACTTAATGGAGCAATGATTGTTCTACAATAGAATTCACACTCGCATTGCAATCGTCATTCAAGTAAAAGACGTAAACTTGTTCTGTTAACCAGATAACCCAAATTCGCATGAATACATACATGTAAAAATTGATACTGAAGTATAGCCACGATGCATGTATGTATATTCTCGTAAAAAAACAAGTATTGAACATCCGTTACACACGCAGGACGGTGCGTTGCGGTTCAACGGAGCTGAACGAGCTCTGACGAGGCGTCGATGCTTTATTCCCATTCCCATAACACTCGCCCGATGAACACTGCACGCCATACCTATAATATACAACTAAACCCTAACACGTTCGCTAAAGCACCACAAATATACAAATTATTCACTTCGCTTAGCATCAACAAGATAATCAGGGAGATTTAGGAGCTTAGAAAGTACGCATAAATATACATATCAAACCGCGGTTACAGTTAAACACTATGGTTAAAATAATTCTATGTCGTTCATGTTATTCTAGCAAACAACTGCTCTAATACAGTCGTCTCACAACGAACAACTGTCACGATAGAAAGTTAGTTCAATTACCTGAAAGGCAGAGAGCCGTTTGGGTGGCAATAACTGAGGTGGTCTATCGACTAAATTTTCCATGGAGTGTCTGGTAAGAAATCCTTGCTTTTGGAAAGCAGTGTTCGCTTTGTAAGAGGCTCGATTAAACTTTGTAGCAGGCGCCACGATACGATTGCCGTTTTCGTCGTCGTCCTCCCACTCAGTCACTACATCCGTGCGCACGTCTTCCAAAGATCGAGATCGGCTGCATGGGCATGCGGCAGATGGAGATGGATTCGGGTTTCTCAGCTGGCGAGGTCGATCCCGAACACCATACAAGTCCCCGTGAATACCGGGCGTAGGTGCACCCGTCGATCGATAACTTGGCGACAAGAAATAGTAATCCCGTGATTTATTGCTGTACGCACTCATGCCGGAGAAATCCGAATAAGTAGACCCTTTCGAGGAAGATGTTTTAAAATTCCTCAAATCCATCGGATCCGGAGGCCGGAAATAAAAATTGGGCTGTGCCTGTCGGGAAAGCGGCGGCCACGGTCTGAACGGTGCGTCTATATAATGTGCCGGTTTGGACTTCATGTCAAATCGCGATAGCTCATTCGAGCGCAGCGGTGTCGGTTCCGTGCGGATGTGGTCGAGGAAACTGCGCTACTGTTGTCACGGACAGCGAGCGGCCTGCGCGGGCCCACCACCGGTGTTGCACCACCGTCGACGCACGTTAGACAGAGACGCGAACAGAGAGAAAGGCGTGCTAGCGTTCCGCTCGATCCGTTGAATGCGAATACAAGTGAAAGGGGTAGCCCGTGCGCGGTCAACGCGCGTCGAGAGCGCTCAGGTATTGCTCGTGAGCACACCTAACAAATAAGAGATATTTCATGTGCACATTTGTGAAATGCTACATTTTATTGCATTGCGGACGTTATAGTCAGTAGCGGTTTTATGCTTTAGAGCTAAATGAACACTCAGTTTGTACCTACCTATGTGCGACTTTAATTAATCATTTTAATTTACATCGTGTATATCATATTACTTTGAGTTAGTAAACGACCAAATCGTAACAACCATGTAACCGGGCATAAATATTCATATATAATGAATATTTCAATTAATATAGGTACCTATATATAACTTTATGTAACTAAATAATATCAATCACGGCAGTACAATTAGAGCATGTATGCTATTAATTACGACACCATTGCCTGTAAGAATTGTTTCAAAACGCAAGTTTTAGAAAGAGCGCATAATTCTTCACGCGCGCATGCAACTTTCGCTTCTTTCTTACGCCTGACTAGTTATTAAAAAGCATGGCATAACAGAAAAAAAATATTTCGTAATGTTTGATTAGTTATGTATGACTTATGACGTGTTATCTGTCGATGGAGACGATACGTACATGAACCGAGACAATAAATCATTATAATGTAAATGTTCACATAGGCACCCACGCCAGGTCTAGAAATAACGTAGGAAAATTCAAACATTTAATTAGTCACCTTATTTGTAATGGTGGAACTCAAGGCTGTACCATATTCGGAGCATAATAATAAACAAATTTATGTCAGAAGAAACTCATCATAATCTTAATTTCAACCTACGCGTGAAAAACGACTACATAATTAGGAACACATTAAGAGACGGTATAAGCAAAGATGCTCATAATTAAAATAATGCGCAAACATTAAACAATTGATTAGGTATTTCCATTAAGATAATGTATGACAAAAACGATAAATGGAATGTATGAGTCGCGACCGTACCTTATATGAAAATCTTCTATAGTTTTTCTCTGGGTAACATTTGTTATGAGGAATTTATTCTACTTGGATGAGAACGACATACTACTACAATAAATCTTGCCATTGAACCTAAACCTTAACAAAAACATGGATTAATGTATGGTATTCAATCAAAGTACCAGTAAGTAAAAAGTGACTGCCAAGAGAAAAAAAGAAGTGGAGCGCAATCCCACACTAATTATAACACCTTTTCTAGTTTAACTACAAACAGCCTGATGAACGAAACAATAACCGGCGATAAAGCATATTTTATAAGATTGCGTAAACTTTATAATATTTATGTTACACTAGCAGACTCTGGCACCTATGACTTCATTGTGAGTCACTGAGTTTACACCGAAAATCCTTTTGCGATGTATTGAGTGGAAGGAAACTTCGACACGATGACTGATTAGTACGTACGTTTAAACTGAATCATCTGTAGTTAGTGCAGTTACCAATGTCTTCGCCTCACGATCAATTGAAATTTATTGACTGATTAACTTGAAACTTGTCTCGGGTCAAACTGTGTATTTACGAGAGGATCCAATTACAGTTAAATTGAAGTTTATTATGTTTATATGAGGTTTCATATATGTTCGATCTATCTAATATATCTCGCATCTATCGATAAATTTATGCGAATAACTTTAGTAGTAATTAAATTGGCTTATCAATTCGGTATCGATAGTAGATAATATTTGTTTTCTTCCGATTACAAGTTAATGGATTCAGGCGAACTATTTATAAGTTTAATATTTGATAGAGATTTATATTCTAAAACATTTAAGTATACGAAATTAGTGATGGACATGTTTAACTGAAAGTTGCCTTGCCAACTTCCTATTGTCACGAGACATTAATATTGACGTCATCTATATACCGCTAGCGTCAACGTCAGTAACTTTATAATTCTAATTTGAAGAAGTGCCCAAGAATTCGTTACTTTAACAACTAACTGTTGTTGAAAACTATGAATATCAATTTTAGTTTCTTGTTTAACAGAGGAGGCAAATATTGCAGTGGCATGTGAGATAAAATGTAAATATTGTCATGATTTAGTCGCGGCGGGTGGCAGTTGGCGGCGTCATGTCCATTTATGGCTGTATAGGTCAGCGCGAACGACGCGCAGAACGGACGCCCTATCAGCGAGCCATGTAGAGCGAACTGGGGATGTACCACTAACAACATATCAAATTTCAAACTATTGTTATGTTTGCGACGAACAAAGTAGAAATTATACTAATTCTATAACTTTATAACAATAATAAATATTTACAACTTTAAAGTATTTTATCATACTCATAGCTGTTTCATACTTTATACTAAAAAACATGCTATTTTGTATCAAATACATATAACAATAATGTCCATTTGTCTGTTATTTGAATTTTTGTTTGTAATGTTTAGGTGTAGCCTAGACAATATGTCTTCAACTCATCTGATTACAGAGTTATGTTATGAAATAAAATTTAGTAGTCAATATCAATTACGAAACGCCAATAGCGATATAGGAATAGGTAAAAAGTTTCGATTCATTACCTTAACAACGGTCGAATATAAACGATAAAATAATATATACTTATTTAAATTACAAAATGTATCACTGCTATTCGATGAATTTACAATTAAATATGTATTTGTGCTTATAAAAATGCATTTAAATAGTCAATGGGCGCTCATAAAATTATATTTTATTTACATTCAAACAATGTACGCGCGCTTTTTCCTGCTCAAACAACCAATGATGAGATCATGATCCGTGCACAAAGATAGAGCATTTGTTCAAATGTTATTACAGTAAGTTACTGTATGTGATAAATTACCTTATTATGTCCGTACGAGATTCGGTCGTCATGGCCTAGCAACGATATTGAATTACTTCTGTCAGAGTCCCAAGTACTGTGCCATCCTTCCAGTGAGTCCGTGGAAGATTTTGTCGTGTTAATAGAACTTTTTCTGGACAATGAATTAGTTGAGCCTACGTAGTCACGCTTCATTTCTCTGATACCGTTGCTAGATACGGAATCTCTTCTGTTGTAATTAACAGCGTTACTTCTGCTGAGGTTGGGAAATGATCCCATGGAGTGGCGTTTGTTATTACTGTGTAGTCTGTGAATGGGGCTTGGCGTGTCACGGCGGGGCGGCGTCAAGGAGGGGCTGTGACGATCCCGACGCAGGAGACTCGGAAATGTCGAAGGGTGCTCCAACTCTCGCGCAGGTGACCCCGACAAGCCCAGAGAATCACGACGCCTGTTTTATCACATAATATATTTATGTTAGATACCTAATAATTTTGCAAAAAATATTTTTAAATAGTCGTGAAAATACCTTATGATAAGCCCATTTGAGGGTGAAACCGAATCCCTGTAATATCCAGGCGTGGATTCTCTGCTGTGAAGGTAAAGTGATGACCTATACGGCGTGCTGCAACGGCCATGCACTTCGCAGCGAGGGTCGTGTTCAACGATGGAGCTGACGATCGGAGAATGCCGGCCTTCCCCCTCCAAACTCATATTGCCAAACATAGAGTCCAGCTGCCGCATCGCGATTACTTTCTTCACTGCAGTCATCTTCACAGAACGTAAACACTTGCCCGGTTCGATATATTTTTAATTCACAATTCGAGTCAATAATCTTTACGAAGTTCGATCGTGTGTAACGCGTAAGATTGAGTAAATTAAGTGACATGTATGTCCTCTAGGTATGCCGCGTTGCGACTGGACTGTGCGGACGGCATTGTGCGCAGAACGCTTACCGGTGACTCATAAGAGGCATGCGCGCGAGCAACGAGACTACGATTATCGTGTCCTACAATTATTATTATAGTAGATATAAACATAGGTGACAATGAGGTAAATAATGAACCAGTGCTCTAAGATAACCATTCATTATAAACAAGGACCTAATAGCATGTAGGCGTCTCCTCAAGTTTACCCGAAGGTCTTTTACTTACCTATGTGACAATGCAAACGTACCTACCATATTATTTTAATAAGCAACAAAAACGGGATCTCATTACAATTATTTCGTGCTTAAATTTTAAATTCGTGGATGAGATTAGCCCACACTATTAATTGACGTTGTGTGTTTATCCAATTAGTTAAAATAATAAAATAGGCAGTGGCTTTATGAGTCTATTCGCGAGTTAACTCGATTAACTGTTAGGGCAATAAAATTAATTCGACGATCACATAGTCCCTAAAACGGGCATCGATTGCCCGTAAAATTGCGTATGATTGAAAATATGAATTAATAAAGTAAACCCTTTGATCATAGTTATATATAACCTAACAATATCTGTTGTGAACACCCAAAAGTAGGTCAACAGGTTAGGTAGACATTCTCTACAGCCTTTACAATTGTTTAATAACAACAAATAAATTGTAGGTACCTAGGTACTTAATACGTAAATAACAGTATTTAGAAGTGTGTCAACCCAAACTAGGTCCAGTAAATAAGTCCGAATTGCAAGTTTAGAAGTAAGCTAACATCACTCATTCGTTACTAAAATATATTACTAATAAAACTTTTAAAATTATCTATTAGCTTTATTAGAACGTGATAAATGTCTATGAGTACAAAGCCATTTTTCCATAATCACAGTCAATATAGTAAATAATAAAGAAATTTGCCTTAGGTACAAACTTAACTGGAAAAATTAGGTACTTTTATTTGGTGTAGCACAAAATTGGCCTCGAAACGTGGGCCAATAGCAGACAGACGAAAACGTCTAAAAAGGTGAGTAAGATTAAGAAGTCGATAACTTTTCTAATAAGGCTATATTATAGAGGTCATAAATCTGGCGGATAACAGAATATCTTGTGTAGGAATAACCGAACTGTCAATCGCGGAATCAATAAAACGGTCATAAACGCAATATGGTGACATACCAGTTTCAAAAATTGGACAAATCAGAAACCGGTCTTGCGCATAGTGTTTGTGCTAATAATACTTAGTACAGTACTCCCAAATTAATAATGCACATGCAGATCTTCGCTAATTGTCGTATTCCCGGAAACACTCGAATCATGGAATCGTAAGAGCCCTAAACAAGGCATTTGCATTTTGCACCTTGTTTAAAAGAGATAGGAGTCAATATCATGTGTGCACAATCGAAAACAAATCGGGCGTTCGGCAGCTGTCGCCGGTCAGCGAAATGTCTGTCAGTCGTCTTTATATATTGGTAGTGACTGCACGTGTTCTCTATTTGTGGAAATATATAGAGCTGCTATTACACACCCTTCTTGGTAAATATAATTTCAACATTAATTAGCTTATTCAGATTTAAATAGTATATTTTGAAAAAAGGAAAATAAATAACATATTTCACGTTTTTTTAATATTAAAAAAATAAAATACCTACATTAAATACATATTAAGTACTAGAAAAACATTTAAAAAATGAGATTTATTTAAATTAAATAAATAGATAAACATGCATAAAAAATATATACCTAACTCTGCCCATGCCATTTTCTTTCAGACGAATTCTTCCAAAATGGATAAATTTAAACGTGGAAAACCGCTTAATTCACAAGCACGGCAAATGGTATTTAATGTGTACCTTTATTTCTTAAATGAAGCCAATGTTTTCAACAGAGACCATGATGGTTATTTTAAAAAAATTCAAGACCGTGTTACAAAAGCTACAGGAATTTCGCGACGAACTTTGAGTAATATCTTAAACGAAAAAAAACATAATCAATCAAAGAAATTTTCTACACCGAAAAAAGGAAGACCTAAAAGTAGATTTCGGCTGGTACTTGATGATTTCGACTACTGTGTTATTCGTAATATGAAATACAATTATCAATTGACGCTGAAAGAACTCCCAACTGTAAATAATTTAAGAATAAAGTTGATCGAAGCTATTAATTTCAAAGGCTGTGCCGAGACTTTAAGGTTGATCTTGAAAGACATGGGGTTTAGGTTTCTGAAAACTGATAATAACAGACAATTACTTATGGAAAAACATGATATACGCCTAAAAAGGATCAAATATCTCAGAGAAATACAACAGCTGAGGAGTTCTGGTAGAAACATAGTATTTATGGACGAGTCGTATGTGCACACATCACATACTAAGGGTAAAACTTGGCAAGATAGCAACAAAAAAGGTATCAAACAACCCATTTCCAAAGGAGAGCGAATAATTATTGTACACGCAGGCAATGAAAAAGGCTTCGTCCCAGGGGCTCTAATGTTACATAAATGTGTCGACTCAGAAGGTGACTATCATAAAGAAATAAACGCGGAACGTTATCAAACTTGGCTACGCAATCAATTGATTCCCAACTTGCCTCCTAATAGTGTGTTGGTAATAGACAACGCCCCATATCATAATAAGCTGTCTGTGAAACCACCAAACTCAAACACATCTAAACCACAAATGACAGCTTGGTTACAACAACACAACATTCCGCATGACCCAAAGAAACTGAAACCCGATTTGTATAAAATTATACAAAGATACAAAGAAAATTACACAGAATTTGCCATTGACCGTATAATGGAGGAACATGGGCATAAAATTATACGATTGCCACCATATCATCCCGATTTTAACCCTATTGAAAATATTTGGTCCCAAATAAAGCAACACGTGGCCAAGAGAAATATTGCAATGACTGTGACGTCAGTTAAAGATGCTATATTAGAAAAAATCAATAAAATAGGACCAGAAGAATGGAAAAAAGTTTCTGATCATGCGGTTCAATGCGAAGATGAATATAGAAAATTTGAGCCAAGAATCGATAGTTATTCCGATGAACTGATTATTTACACAGGTGATAGCAGTGAGGAAAGTGTAAATGAACAAGAGCATAATGAAACTTCTGATGAATCTGCGATGTCGGGAATAGAGGTCTTCCTCGATTCTGATTAATTTTTTTATAATTGTATTATTTTTCTGGAATGATTAGTGCTGTAAACAAATTTGAACTGAGATTTTGATTATATTTTATGTAAACCTCTATTTGAAAACGTTTTTTTCTCCTTCTAATAAAACCTTATGTTATTTAAACCTTTTCCTCCATAATTACACCAACTTCGGTAAGACACTTGAAAACTAATCACTCCAACAATGATTGTAGCGTTTTCGCTATTTACTTACATGGAATTATCGAATCAAATTTCGTTACAGGTAAATCAAATCTGTTTTAGCACAAAACACATAATATATAAAATTAGGCATAGAGAAATTGCTCTTAACCACTCTATATAAATATCGTCTTTCGACGCTCGGGTAATACGACCGTTGCCGAACAATGACGAAGATTTCCGAAGATTTCTATGCGCATTATTACTTTTGGAGTACTGTACCTGATTGACCGAGATTCACTCTGTATTTTTTTTATACGACGTGTTCTAAAAGTGAAACTCTAGATCGATTTATCGCCCCCCAAACTCCCTGTATACTAAATTTCATGAAAATCGTTGGTGCCGTTGCCGAAATTCAGATGATAAATATAATACGTAGGTGCAAAAGTCTTTGTTAGTAATCAAACCTCTTTGGTTATACTGAATGTAACTGGCTGGTTTTAATATTATTAAATTTTGACATTCTGAAGATGCAATAAACTAGTTCCCGCCACTTTTCAATTGTTTTTCAAGCAAGCAAAATGAACATATGTGACGAAGAAATTCGGTACATTTTAAAGTTTTATTACAAAAAGGTAAAAATGCGACGAACGCCGCAAATAAATTTGTGCGGTTTAGGGGCCTAATGCGGTATTAATACGAGTAGCACAAATGTGGTTCAAGCGTTTCAAGTCTGGAAATTTTAGTGTGAAGGATGAGGCTCACTCTGGACGCCCTGTCACGGAAAAAATCTGTGCTATCTTTGAAAAAGTGAGCACGATGAATAACTAGATGTTGATAACTAAACAGTTTTACGTCATGTTTTGGGTACCACATGATCGCACAGAGAGAAACTTAATGCAACGTGCTTCCATTCGCGATTCTTTGTAAGAACGTTACAATTCCGACCCTTTCTCAAACGGTTGATAACGGCTGATGAAAAATGGGTCACTTACGATAAGAATGTCCGAAAAAAATCGTGGTCGAAGCATGGACAAGCCACACAGACCGTGGCTAAGCCCAGCCGGATTCGGAATAAAGTGATCGTTTAAAGGTATTAGATACATTAGATAGATAGATATAGATAAATTATTAGATAATGTTCTAGTAATTTGCCTGTAGGAATTCCTATCCTACCTTAAAAACGTTTTTATCATAGCACAGGAACTGTGGTACACTTTTTGGTTTAAATTTCTTCTCAAGGGCTCAAATGTTTTTATTACTTTTTTACCAGACCTTTTTTGCTTTAAAAGCAAATAAAGCCAATAAAAAAAAAACTCCTCTGTAATGTCAGTGACCCACGATGTGTCTTATTTTAGTGCTATGGTCAATATATTGCCCAGATACGGAGAGTGAGATATTTAGGTACATATTATAGTCTTTTTGATTATACAATGTCTAGATTCCTAATCCGGCATCTAAAATTGAAGCAAAGAACTGTCAAAAAGTACCGTCAAATGGACGTACTTTTTGAGAGGTAAGAAGACTCCTATCAGATGTTCTAGCCCTAGTTATTCTAGCGCGCCATTTTCAACGAGTGTTAAACGTCAAAAAATAGTAGCTTCATTTTTTATAGGCTTACTGAGGGAATGCTCCATCTAGACATTATATAATCTATGATTATATTATAGTATATTGACTTCTATATAGACCGCTAGTACTCCGGTCATACAAAAGAAACACTTGAGCATATAACCTACGTACTATAGATTAGCACATCATCAAAACATAAATCTAAAGCAAAAAGATTTAGATGTAATAACTTTTTAATATATATTTATGCTTATGTACCTATTGCTCATTACAAGCCGAACAAAATGTAAAGAACACAGTCCTTGAAAATACACCGAGTCCCTCTGCATTCATGTGGGCAGATGACTCAGGAGATTATTATAGAAATGAATGAAGTAAGCTAGGTTTTGCGTTATAACAATAACAATAATAAACGACATAGTTGCAGGTCACGTGGATCCATTACGGTGTTTTCTGGTTATTGAAAAGTCAATCATATTGCCGTCTAAGAACAATGGGTATCATTTAGTCTATTACCGGGTTAAATAGTTTCACTTTTTGTAAGATATTAACATTCATACTTCTTAAGACAATCAAACATTGGTAATCAGAATGATTAAAAACTTGTAATCATACTAACAGCATTAAAACGTGGGAAGAATTCGATTTGGTAATTTAATATACAACACGTCCAATGTTTTTACCTCTTAATTTTGACATATGAATAATGATATTGATACATTTTAGCACTGCGTAAAGACTAATAGCACGAAATTATAATTACATGGAGTGGATTTAACGCAAACGATTTGAAGTTCACTTCACGATAAGAGGCAGTAGTTGAGTTAAATTGCAAACCCTACAAAATCGGAGTATTCCACTCAAATCCATTACCGCAATGGATTATTTTCCACTTCTTTTTTTTTACCGATGTTCATTTGTTTTTAGCAATTTATTATTGGTTTGAAAAAAGAGGTACATTTGCTAGAGAGATAAATAGTTTATCGAATTAGGGTAGAAGTAGAATCGAATCCATCAATGGATTAAAGTGGAACAAAAACTAGAAACAGACCTTTTTTTTTTTTTAAAGATAACTAGCAATGTGGGATTGAGTCCCACATTACTAGCAATCTTGTTAACCCCTCCAGCTAAGCTCAAAGGCTTGTGTTAGGAGTGGGTTCACGTCGGTAGTATAATGGTCAGGATTCGAACCCACGACCTCACGATTGCGAGACCGATGCCTTAGCCATAAGGCTACCGCCGCTTTTATTGATGGATTAGAGTCGAATATAAAGTAGAAATAGATCCATTGATGGATTAGAGTGGAACAAAAAGTGGAAACAAATTCATCAATGGATTTGTTCAGTGGATTGAAGTGGAATCTCCACAAAATCATAATCGAAGTGGCTGTTTTAAAAAAGATTACTAGCAATGTGGGTAATCTAGTTAACCCCTAAGCTAAAATTGTATTTATTGCGGATTTAATAAAGACAGAGTGTGATACAGCTTAAATTATACTAACAAGATTTTCTTCTTTGTAGTCCCTTGTTCTTCAATTAACTAGTCACATACAACAATTCAACATTTTCAAAACATAGATTATCCTGTAGCATTATTTATATGAATGCGCGTTTTAAGTATTTAAAGTGGGCGTGAAATAATCCAATCTAGTACATTTGAAGGTCACAATCACATAGCAGCAATAAATAAGAATGGTCGGTACGTTTTATAATCGAACTAGTAAATAAATTATATACAAACTAGATACATGTAAACAGGCAAGTAGGCGTATTGACGTTTTGACGATTGTGATTTATACAATGTAAATTGCGTTTTACTGTTCTAATGAATTTTAATGTTCCATCCATTTTTAATATATTTGTTATACAATTTTTAATGTTCCATCCATTTTTAATATATTTGTTATACAATTTTCATTGTAGGGAATACGTACCTAGTTCAGTTTAGATACATAACAGAGCACTTATCAAAACAAGTGAAAAAAATAGTTTTAACTTTAAGCGGTTCAGATTTTTCTAGACCATTGACAATATAGATATACCACGAAAACATATCTATGTATGTAGGTAATGCGCTTATAAAAATAACTTGTGTTCTTCCCTTTCTTTTTGCTAAAAATTTCTAAACTTCATTTTAGCCGTTTAGACGTGAAAAGGTAACAAACAGACAGACACGGGTGGATTAACGTAGAGTCGCTTTGATCTCCGCTTAGGCATTTCACTCGATTTTCTAAGTCTAACTGTAAAAATTAATAAGATTATTTTTGTGAATATGCAAACGTTTTTTATGGTCGGTGTAGCTTCCACCTACTCGTACCTTACCGAAGCATAAATATGGTTTTTCAGTGTGTAATATGCGCGTGTACTCATACCCAGTTTGTAGAGTCCGTAGGCCACATAAACTGCTTTCCAGGAGTCACGACTAGATTATTATGCTTGTCTATAAAAAAACTCATATTCCATATTAAAGTCAGACTCTTTGGTACAAATTTCCGCGAATAATTGGGTATTGTGATTGATTAGTCATAAAAAATCATGACGAATGTTACAATTAACACAATGGTTTTGTTTAGTAACAATATCTATCGCGGAACAATTCAATGAGGTTTGTAAATTTTCAAAACATCCGTAGCATAAATAAATTAAAACATTAATTAAATACGTCATTTAATTGTTTGTAAATTTTCAAGCAAGCCCCTTCGAATAATATTAGTGTATACACTGGTTGAGTAAACAATGCAACTAGTTAAAGTACTAAATCTACTTGAACTATAATATGAATGTCGACAGTAAGTACCTACAATATTATCCAGTAACCACCCTGAGGCTGTCCGGCACGATGAAAAGTTTAAAATTCTTTATTCACTTAGGATGCAAAGCAACACTTGTGATACGTCGGGATGACGATGATAAAGTTCGCAAACAATAGGTAAAGCCGGAGAAAACATAGCAATAAAAAGACGCGGCCACTCTTTTCAAATTGCCAATTTTACAATGTTTGAATGTTTATAAACTTGATAGGGGGGTAAGGTGCTGCGACTAATATACTATACACCATGGACTGATGCAAATTATATAATGAAAAAGTTTGAACATGATATGAAATAAAATCAGCCTTAGCAGGAGCATCTACTTACAATAATAATAATAATACACTTTATTTTCGAATTAGAGTCAAAACTATCTCACCAAAAACATTTTTATGTAAATTGACGCAAAGACGAGTAGGTTCATACTGCTACCACTCTAAAAAAGTTATCATATCTTATGGAAAGCCAAACTCTTAACCATCCAACCACACGCACTAATCTAATACTCTTTAATTCTCATCATGACATATAGTATAGCGGTTTACGTGAATCCTAGTATTTAAGTTCTCTACAAACCCTGTGTCTGTCAAAATCTGTGGCTTGGCTATTCCGTTTCTCAAGGCCCTATTGGCACCAAAATTACCACTACTTACTATTTATTCAATATTTTCTGTTTATAAGCCAATATGAGCGCCTATGTCACTCTTACGAAACGGCCAATCAATAGATTTTGACTACGGAGGTTTGTAAAGAACTTAAGATTCACGCAGAACGCTATACTTGTCGCAGTTTTTATTACCCATTACGTTTATTTTCTTTTTCTTAGGTTAGGTTGTTATTTTCTTGCACACCAGCGGTTCATTTTTCATAGCCCACTATCTATCTTTGTCTTTTAATTTCCACGCCTACCGGCCACACACGCTAGGGTTTGTATGACGGTTATATCCTTACAAGCATAACCGAGTTATAATGTACAGATAACTGTACAGTTTTATGCTACACATGCTAGGGTTCGCCTGCAGGCAAAGCTTGTAAGCTTATAACCTAAAATCTATACTAATATTATAAAGCTAAAGAGATTGTTTGTTTGTTTGAACGCGATTATCTCGGGAACTATACTTTATAGTTCGAATTGAAAAAATATTTTAGTGTTGGATAGCCCATTTACCGAGGAAGGCTATAGGCTATATAACATCACGCTATGACCAACAGGATCATCAATGACGAATATGCGCGGGTCAGCTAGTATTAAATAATATAAGGAAACGGTAGTAGGTACTATCAGCAAAACAACGCAAACAAGACTAGAGATAGAAAGCTAGTATAATATCTATTTACGTACTACATAACATATTATAAACAAGTTATTTAGATATGTAACTATTTGAAGCACAAAAAAATATCCTGTAAAGCAATGGTAGGCATTTACAATTGTTGTGAAAACTCGTCGTTACCAATCTTTGAATGCGCGCAGAAATCATAGTTCATACATAAGTACTTTAAAAAGCTTTGTATAGATTATATCGTTTTAGAAAATATTATCTTTATCTAAAAATACGTTATTCTAACCCTTCACGATCAGAATGTTTAAGTAGGTAAATGTCCAATAGCGCAAAACGTCTAATGAGCAGTAAGTCTAATTAGCCAAACGTCTATGTAGCAAAACGTCTAACTATCAGATGGTCTATATAGCAGAACGTCTATTTAGCAAAAAGTCAGGTTTTAAATATGTACACTCATGATAAAAAGTAAAAGTCATTTGTAAAAAACAGATTAAATTTATTTGATACAAAAATGAATTGGCTTATTCACCTAATATTCTTTTAATATTGCCAAGGTTCATTAAAAATTCAAAGGCACTAACTTTTTGATCCTCTAGCCTTTGCAACTCTCTTTTGTATTTAATGTTAAACATGATGTCAATCTTCCTTCTCTTATTACCATCAAATAACAAATTCTTGTATTTGCGATCTTGCCAAAGCGCTTCCTTTCTAAGTGCTTTGAGAAATAGTAGCAAGGTTGGCTTTGATTTGATATTAGTGTTTAGACGCCTGTGCCAACCTTCGAGGGCATTGTTAGTGCGAAAATTATAATTGCCTGGACAGTTTATTACATCTGCTAGAGACTGTAGCCATTGTCTTTGAAAGTAATTTAAAAAAGCCACCATTTCTTCGCTTTTGGGAGCCTTTTCAACAATGCTAGTCCAACATTCAGTAATGTATGGAGAAGGTAATAAAGGTAAATTGGAACATACTCTGACAATATTTCTAGACTCTCTGCTTTCAGAAAGACTCAATATTGACGCTTTTTTCCAAACGGCTTTGTTAAGATGATAATAGCATCCCGTTATTTGAGTGGTCGGAAAGGCATCTTTGATTCCATTGATAAGCGCTGTCTCATAATCGCATTTAATGGCCATTATGTCTATTTCAAAATACTGCTTGATTAGGCCAAATAACCGTTCATAGGTTTCCTGTCTCTTATCAGGTAGTAATGCATATATAACTCCCATAACACAAGTTATATCCTCACAGCTATTCAAATCAACGTGAATTGATAATAGCTGGTAGAATGGTTTGGGCGTAGCTTTAAATGTTCCATCAACAAAATACATCTTATTTTTCAAAGACTTAATGCATTGCCGACTGATCGGAGTTGAGAATATTAATATTTTATTATTGTTACATCCATCTTCACAAATAAGGAAATTGTCTGCCAATATTTCTGGAATTATTACCTCATTTAAATTTTTAAATTCTGTTTTACAAACATTTAAATATTTGCGACGAGCCCGGAACAATGTATCTTTTTTAGAATTAAAATGTGGTACCTGTTCAATCTCATCCTCTTTTCCGAATTCATTCTCAAAAATTTTCTGTACAGGTTTGGCTTTTTGGCGAACTAATTTCTTGCACCTATCCATCACTATGTCACTCCTGTTTTTATCAAAATTAGCTTTACAGGTATGTTGATTTAACTGACAAATGATTTTATTTTCGTCTTTATTAATGGTAAGAGATGCACAACACTCATTGCGCTTGGAGCATCTCCACAGCGTTGACCCTCCCTTATTTGTGACATTTAAATTGTACCTGTGACCATTAAGCAGCAACACACGCTTTTTCTTTTGACTTTCGATGAAAAAAAAATAATGTTCTTCGCCCATTATTAAAATTAGAAATCAATACTATTTTATTCTATTTGTAATGAAAAGCAAAGCAATTACAGGAAAAACAAATGCATTCATGACAATGTCAGTCACCATTAAAAAGTTATTAATATATTATATTCTACGATGTATATTATACCAAAGAGTCTGTATGTGGTGTAGGTATATCCAGGAGCAATGAGCGTGTTGAATTTTCTGCTTGAGTATCCAGTCATTTTGAGAAACTGACTTTTTGCTAAATAGACGTTCTGCTATATAGACCATCTGATAGTTAGACGTTTTGCTACGTAGACGTTTGGCTAATTAGACTTACTGCTCATTAGACGTTTTGCGCTATTGGACATTTAGCTACTTAGACATTCTGATCGTGAAGGATTCTAACTAGCCGGCCATAAATAGTTACATAAAAAATTTTCTTTTTTTTTACTTTTTAATTATTTTGAATTTGGAACGAGTTTATTATTTTTAAAAGTTCTTTCGATTTCGCGCCATTTCACATATTTTTTTCGTGTTCTTTATCAAATTACAATAAAGAATGGGGTGTTAAAGAAAATAGGATTGCGGTGATCGCCTTGCACAAAGTGGGTATGGAGCCGTCGGTCACATTCCAGACACTTCAAAAGTTTGGTATGAGCCGTATGTTCGTATATCGTACTATCAATAGATACAACAACACTTCCTCTGTCGAAGACCATAAAAGATCGAGGCGGCCGCGTGCTGTTAGAACTACAAAGGCTGTTAATGCTGTTGAAGTCACAAGTCGAAATCCTATTTTTTTTAAATATATTTTTTTAATATCTTGGGACAATTCACACAACGCTATCTGATCCCAAACTAAGCAGAGCTTGTACTATGGAAACCAGACAACTAATAAACATAGTTATATATTTCTAAATACATACATATTATAGATAAATAACACCCAGACACAATAAACCATCGTGCTCATCACACAAAGTTTTATCCTGGGTGGGGATCGAACCCACGACCTCTTGCGTAGCAGTCGGATACACTTCCACCGCGCCACAGAGGCAGTCAAATTATTAGTCATTAGGAAGTAAAAAATCTTATCGCGAGAAATGAAGATTCCCGCTAGGACTCTGTCGTGTATAATAAAACAAGACCTGAAGCTCGGTGCTTATCGTCGATATACAGGACATGCCCTAAATCAATCTTTACAATTAAAGAGAGTGGATCGATCAAAACGCCTTCTGTCGCGATACGCAGGTGAAGGGCACAGAAATGTCCTCTTTACCGATGAAAAAAAATTCAAGATTGAAGAGCACTAATCGTAGTGCTCTTCAATCTTGAATTTTTTGAACTGTGAGCGTACACTTTGTCATTTTGCTTATCGAAGCAAAATGACAAAGTGTACGCTCACAGTTCTAAAGAAGCTGCTCAAATGAATTCTTGGAAAGGTACAGCGTGGTCATCTTCCTGCGTCAGTGATGGTTTGGTGGGGCGTGTCTTATCAAGGCCTCACAAAGCTACATTTTTGTGAAAAAGGAGTGTAAACTTCAGCCAAAGTGTATCAAGAGACAGTCTGGATCATGTTGTGAAACCTCTGTGCAATACACTTTTTAAAAATGTACCGTTGACTTTCTAGCAGGACTCTGCACCTGGTCACAAGGCACGAACTACCCAAGCCTGGCTTGAAACCAACGTTCCGGACTTTATAAGAACTGAAGAATGGCCGTCATCTAGCCCAGACCTCAACCCTTTAGACTACAAATTATGGTCAGTTTTGGAGGACATAGTTTGCTCTAAACGACACGACGACATTCAACAAGTCTCTTAAAAAATCTCTGGAGCAAGCAGTGACGAAATGTCCCATGGAAACAGTGCGTAAATCCATAGATTCGTGGCCAGACAGATTAAAAGGCCTGTGTATAATAAAAGCCAAAGGTCATCATCATCAGCCTATCGCAGTCCACTGCTGGACATAGGCCTCTCCAATTGCACGCCACTTTGTTCTATCTTCGGCTTCTCGCATCCAGCTCCTGCCAGCCGTTTTGCGTATATCATCACTCCACCTGGCTTGAGGGCGTCCTACACTACGTTTGCCAAGCCGCGATCTCCACTCAAGAACTCGTTTACCCCAACGGTTGTCGGTTCTTCGGCTAATATGGCCAGCCCACTGCCACTTCAACTTGCTAATCCGGTGGGCTATGTCGATAACTTTGGTTCTCTGCCGGATCACCTCATTTCTGATTTTGTCCCTAAGAGAAACTCCGAGCATAGCCCGTTCCATAGCCCGCTGAGCGACTTTGAACTTGTGGACCAGCCGTACCGTCAGTGTCCACGTTTCGGCTCCGTATGTCATGACGGGTAGGACGCACTGATTAAAGACTTTAGTCTTTAGACATTGTGGGATCGACGATGAGAAGACTTGATGTAGCTTACCAAACGCTGCCCAACCCAACCGAATTCTCCTGTTCACCTCGTCCTCGAAGTTGTTTCTACCTAACTGCAATGACTGCCCGAGGTACACATATTTTTGAACAACTTCGAGAACGGCGCCGTGCACCGCTGTCGGTTCCGGTAGTACATGTTCATTGAACATGACCTTGGTTTTATCCAAGTTCATCCGTAGGCCGATGCGTACAGAAGAGTCAGCCAGGTCATTCAGCATCCGTTGTAGGTCCTGCAGCGTTTCCGCCATGATGACAATGTCATCTGCAAATCGCAAGTGAGAAATGTATTCACCATTGACGTTGATGCCCCGCCCTTTCCAGTGCAGCGTCTTGAACATATCCTCCATTGCATTTGTGAACAGTTTCGGGGAAATAACGTCCCCTTGCCTCACTCCTCGATGCAATGGTATAGGTTTTGTTTGCTGATTCTGTACTTGGACGGACATGGTGGCGGCTTCGTAGAGACATCTCATCACTTCGATATATCGCCAATCTACTTGGCATCGCTGCAGAGACTCCAGAACGGACCAGATTTCAATCGAGTCAAAGGCTTTCTCATAGTCCACGAATGCTAGACACAGGGGCTGATTATACTCCTGGGTCTTTTGTATAATCTGCCGCACTGTGTGGATGTGGTCTATGGTGCCATATCCGCTCCGAAATCCAGCCTGTTCCGGTGGTTGGAATTCGTCAAGTCTTCGCGCAAGGCGGTTCGTGATGACTCTTGAAAACAGCTTATAGACGTGGCTTAGAAGAGAAATAGGTCGGTAGTTCTTCAGCCGGGTCTTATCTCCTTTTTTGAAGAACAAGACGACTACGCTTCTACTCCACGCCTCCGGAGTTCTCCCTTCGAACAGGACAGCATTAAAGAGCTTTTGGAGCTCCCTCAGTACGGGTTTACCTCCAGCTTTTAACAGCTCTGTTGTAACGCCATCCTCTCCAGGGGCTTTTCCATTTTTCAGCTGTTTAAGAGCCAGCACGATTTCGTCAATGTTGACTTCTGGCAGGTCTTCGGTGTAGTGGCGTGTTAGAGTGGCTCTAGGACCCTCATTTTCAGGATCAGGTCGAGATGCATGCGAAGCGTATAACCGGCCATAGAAGCCTTCCACTTCGGAGAGGACTGCCGGCTTCGAAGAAACGACTTCTCCACTTGCTGTGGTCAACTTCGTCAGGTGGCTTCTTCCAAGAGATTGTACGAACACTTTTGACCCCCGGTTCTGCTCGATCGCTCTTTTAATCAAAAGAGTGTTGGAGCACCGAAGGTCGTGTCGTATAAGCCTGTTGATCTCTTGGTTTAGAGCGCGCTTTTCCGACGAAGTGACGGGTGGGCTTTCACGTCGTTCCTTCATTAGCCCTAAAGTCTTTTCCGAAAGCTTTGACTTCTTGCCCTTACGCTGCATTTCACAAAATCTCGTACCTTCTTCCCTGAGTATCCGAACCACATTTACGAGCTTCTGGTTTACGTCTGTTGTGGTTTCCATGGCAGCAAATCGGTTATCCAGGTTTGACTGGAACGCTTCGGATCCTATCATGGTTTGGAGCAAAGTAGGTCGGAGCCTGGACCTCATCAGACGGGCACGTTCCGCCTTGAAGTCGATATTCAGAGAGCCTCAGACTAGTCGGTGATCACTACCGGTATTAAACCTGTTGATCACGGTGACGTCTCTGAATATATGCTTTTTGTCCGTCATGATGAAGTCGATCTCGTTTTTCGTCATAGTGTCGGGGCTTTGCCACGTCCACTTCCTTTGGGGCCGTTTCTTAAAAAAGGAGTTCATCAAGAAGAGCCCCTCCCGTTCGAGGAAGTTGACTAGCATTTGCCCCCTATGATTTCTGCTTCCAAATCCATGGGATCCTACTACCAATTCGCTACAATTTTGTACTCCCACTTTAGCGTTGAAGTCCCCCATAACAACGTTGTAGTGGGTCTTAGTGGTGGAGTGGAGGGCCCTCGATATGTCATCGAACATATCCTCCACTTCGTCGTCTGGATGTGCCGAGGTCGGTGCGTACACTTGCACTACCTTGAGGCTATCCCTCTCGGTGAGCTTGATAATGAGGTACGCTACCCTGTTCGACACGCTAGACATTTCCACAACGTTGTCAGAAAGGGACTTATTTACCAGAAACCCAACACCACCTTGGGATTTTTGGTCTCCCTCGCGGAAGTACATAAGGTGGCCTGACTCGAGGGTTATGGTGTCCTCTCCCTCTCTTCGGACTTCACTTAACCCGAGGATATGCCACCTAATCTTACCAAGTTCCACCTCAAGTTGTGCCAGATGCGAGTCTAGCCGTAGCGTGCGTCCGTTATACGTCGCCAGGGTCAGTCGGTTGTGGTGGCCTTCCGTAGCCCGGAGATTCTTAGCACCCCCCGCCACGCCGTTACCGTGGACGCCACCATGTCCAGGAATAGCGTGACTGCCGGGAACTGGGGGCCGTGGCCTTAGTGCTTTGTGCATTGGGGGTAATGCCCATAATCGCCACGCTGGGCAGGCGGGTTGGCGATCGCAGGGCGTAGCTCTTGCATCAGTGACGCTGCTGCCCGTCACTGACCTATTACTTCAGTTACGCCTTAAATTGGGATGGTTATACCGCCACCAGCCGGTCGCCAGAGCCTCGTTCGTTGTACAGCAGCATGTACCGCGTGCAGGTGAGGTTGGCTTGGAGCGAAAGATGGTGATGCGCCCCCTTACATCTTAAAGCCAAAGGTAGCCTAGTCGTATTTTGAATAGAATATTGTTTTTATTTTTTGCTGACACTTTAATAAATATGTACATACAAATAAGTTTTAGTAATATTACATTACTTCAGAACTTATGGCCGGACTAGGTATAACAACATTATAACTGACAATTAAATGTGCATGCATCTAAGACGTAAAGATAATATTTTTCATGACCAGGAAGTCAAAGTAGAGGTTTATCATAAGTTAAATGAATAAATGCATTTCGTTACTAAACAAAATATTAAAGTAACTAAAGATGCAGAAAACACAATCACGATGATTTAATAATAATAATAATATTCATTTATTTCTGATTTAATCCATATAATGCTAGTACGATGTTAACGTAGTATTAGTAAGTGACATTTAATTTGCTGCATGAACACCTTCACGCATGTGCCTACTTGATCACAGTCTAGTAAAGGTATAATGTAATAGGTAGGTACTGTTAGAATTACCCCTGAGTCGCTGCAGCATAGACGCAGACCGCTTGCGTATATTTGCATGAAAATCATCTAATCTCGCTTCGGCGAACATGGCCGAAGCACTGCAGTACCGAGGCAGTCCCAACAACATTCTAAGCGCATTATTATACTGGACGCGCAGTGCATCGTAAGCATTCTGCGGATATCGAAGCCACAGGCTGCAAGAGTAAAAAGATTGACAGTAAGCTCGAAAAAGAGTCAGCTTAACACCGTCTTGCAAACCTGCGACCCAGCAAACAGCATCGGGCTGCCAACGCCCTGCGCTCCCTGTCTATATCTTGGGTCTTTGAGGCGATCCGTGACTACATGACCGAGGTATTTAAACTGGACGGAACGCCACTTAGAACAGTCACTCTGTTTTAAGTGGCGTTCCGCCTAGCTTGACTTGCTGCATTTGCATAGGCACAGTCGTTCGAGTTCTAAAATAAATTATTTCACTCTTAGTGGCATTGTACCTCAGACCATGAGCCTCCGCATACGACTCACAAAGAGCTAAGAGTTTCCTAAGGCCGTTGATTGATGAGCTGAGCAGCACTATGTCGTCAGTAATCATCATCTTGCCATCAATAGAACAGCCAACCATATGGCGCTCAGCTCACCAATCAACCCATTAACATAGAGATCAAATAGGGTGGGTGAGGTTAATCCCCCCCGTCTAACTCCACAGTTCAACCCACACAATACAGACTAAGGATCTGCCCATCTGACATAATTCTTTTGATGCTAATACTAATATCTAAAAATACTTATGAACTCTGCAGGTAAGTCTGATTCATCCAATAACTTTCGCCATAGAATTTCATAAGAAACCAGGTCAAAGGCTTTTGACAGATCAAGAAAACACTCATAGACGGCTGTTTTTCTGTCTGTGTAATACTGAACAGTCTGCTAGAGACACAGAATGGGACTCTCTGTGGACAGACCGGCTCTAAAACCAAACTCTGCGTCATGTATGTTGACGTGTACCCTTAGCTGCCTTTCATGCGGACTATCCAGCACCTTGCCAATGACCGTAGCTAATGACATAGGTCTATAATTGTTTTTGTTGGATGAGTCACCGGCCTTATTTTTAATTATAGGCACTACCACAGTTTTCATAAGGTCTCTTGGCTAATAAGAATGCCCTAAACGCAGGTTGAATAGTAAAGTCAATACTCTAGGAAGATGTACGAAGCACTTAAGGTCTCCTGGACCTCATGCCCGTGACTTATAATAATAGATATTACTTATAAATATATAACAGAATATTATTTCAGTAAAAATAAAATGTATAGTGACATTTTTGAATATTTCCGGGAATTGATTGATTGAGAAATTAAAAATGATTTAATACAGCTGTTGTATAATCGCCACTTTTCTGTTGGAGGGTAAGACGTAATCCGCTCAAGGTCCTTTTCATACAAACTTTCACCCTATTTTAAAGAATCTTATGTCATTTATCTAATCCTAGCTTTCACACCAAATTTCAGCTTTCTATGACTTCTGGAAGTACCCAAACGGTTTAGCTTACTATCAGTCAGTGACTCAGAGACGAAATCTGGGTATTTTGGATATTAATGATGTATAAAGTATAATAGAACACCTTTGAAACGTTTAATAAGTACTGTGACTGTACTTGAGAATATGATATCCTGAGCATTTGAACTTTCTAGCATCGCCCAGACCAAATATATAGGGAAATCTATCAAATCTAAAAATACGACGAAATACAAAAAGACGTAGATAGTGCCCTGCGATTTCGCTGTCTCATCTGGCGGCCGTGCCCCCTGATATGTGCTTAAATATTGGCCAAATGACTGGTAACGAATTATTAAACATAAAATACTAGCTGCCCTCGCAACTTCGTCTGCTAAATTTTCCCCGTTTTTGCAACATTTTTCATTGCTGGTCCGCTCCTATTGGTGGTAGCGTGATGTTATACAGCCTTACTCGATAAATGGGCTATCCAAATTAAAATAATTCTGGATCTCTACAACAGCGCCACCTACCGAGTACACTTGTAAAACTATTCGTGTACTACACTTAATTTAATCTAAATTGATCCAAACATTTAGGAGAAACTCACCGATAAGCACACATACAGACGAATTATAATACTGGTATATTAAGATTTGCCCGGGAATATTCATAATTAAATGCTGTCCTGAAATACGCTGAGATGTTTTAAAAGATACCCAACGATTGCATTAGGCTAAGAGTGGCCACTGACGATGCAATATATCAATCCAAATGTAGTGAACGTCACGCCATTTTGTAGTCGCCGTATTGACCGTAAGTCTTCTTGATTCAAGAAGCTTATAGTAATTGTGCCTAGTGTTTATCATGTCGTTTCGCTTAGAAAGAGAAGTTGGGTTTTTTTCCAAAGAGCTATTAGACAAGCTTTTACCGTGCCTCAAATACCTACCCAAATATTACCATCAGTTCTCCTACTAATGCGTACATCAATTCGGAATGCGTGCATTCAATGCGTGCATTCGGAAGTATTCCAAATGGCCGTTTCGTCAGTGGCCACCTTAAGTGAAAAATAAACACAGTTAGTTGATATCATTCAAGCATAACGTAAAAACTACTGAATTTATTACGATAAACCAACCAGGCGCGGTTAGGCACGGTTAGACTTCAAAAATAACAGTATAAAACCTCTATAAGCTATCCGAGACCGAGATGTCTAACAAAATCAAGTCTTTAAAAAACTGCGAGACTGAACTATTACATCATATAACCTACAAATTTGTACGGAACCCTACGTGGGCGAGTACGACTCGCACTTGTCCAGATTTTTTATATATTATTGTTTCTTTCACTTTGTTGGTTATAAGTTGCAGCGCAAATTTAATCATGAAATATGTTATCTTGACTTTTTCACATACATGTTTTTATACAATTTGACACGGGAATAAACACTTTAAACTAGGTAATGTATTTTACACCGACCGTGGTCACAAGCTGGTGAATAGATTACCTAGTTTAAATGCGTTTATTCCCGTGTCAAATTGTATATATAATGCAACGCGTAAGTTTAAAAGTTATAATACATGTTTTTGCCTTTGCCTACTAATAAAATGGTAGCAATATGTTGTAAATCTGCTTTTTTAAATCAGTACTGAATACTTACCCTTACTTATTAAGCGTCAGGGATATATATAGATTAAACAACATTATATTTCTCAATAAAAAGAGTTTATATAGCAGTATTAAGGGAGGAGAAAATATAAAAATATTATGTTGGTAATAATTCAGAAATTATTTTTATAATGTAGGAAATAGTGTCTATTTTTGCACTAATCGTTATAATACAAAAAAATCGTATAAACAAAACAGTACGATTCAGAAAATTATAATAGCGCCATCTTTTGACCGCTTACAGTATCATGTAGAGTAGTCTATTACGGCAGTGGAGCTCGTTCCAAAACCTAATCATTGATGAAAAATGAAGAAAGTACTTTTATGAGTTAACATTTTTGTTGAATAAGTAAACTGTTTAACTTTTTCACCGCCTCGGTCTGGTTTTAAGACGATTTTGTTATCCGTGTCGCCTCCGTCAAATCCGCCCAAGGCCCCATGAGTTAAGATGTATAATAGATAAAATATTTTATAAAACAAAACGGGCGGCAAAAGGTTGAGAGGTTTGATGTTGAAATAACTCTGTCATTTTTACCTCAATGGACATTTTTGAAAGTTTGATTGAAAATATCTTAAACATTGTAGCTAGGGGAAATCTATACTAATCTAGATACTAATATTATAAAGAGGAAACTTTTGTATGTTTGTTTGTAATGAATAAACTCAAAAACTACTGGACAGATTGTAATACTCCTTTCATCTATAGTAAGTTACATTATTTCGGAGTAACACAGGCAATCTTATTAATACGCTTTTATTAGCTTCATACGTATGTTAGTATGTAACGAAATATTTGAAGGTGTTTTTCACCCATTTCAGATCGTCGGATTTAATTAAAACTTCGCACACTTATCAAGGACAGATAACAATACAATCCAATATAAAGGGATTTTTAAAAAATTATACCCTTGGGGGATAATTTTAAGTGGTTGTAAGTTTATATGAAACTTTGCCATTTTTGAAGTTAGATGTTTGAAATATTTCGTATTTAGCTTGGTTTAAAATAAAGATAAATGGAACACGGCGTCTTTGAAAAATGAACCCCCAAGGGGATAAAATAGGGGTTTCAAGTTTTTATAAAACTCCGTTAGTTTAAAGAGTTGATTCTGTGAAATTTTCTTTGGTACCTGAGCTAAAAAAGGCCTTTATTAGGGTTCCATAGCCAAAATGGCAAAAACGGAACCCTTATAGTTTTGTCATGTTCGTCTGTCTGTCTGTCTGTCCGTCCGTATGTCACAAGCATTTTACTTGAAGACTACACAATGAGTACTGATGAAATTTGATGAAAAAGTGTCTTGTAGTAGCCGCTACTTAGTTTAATAGCTAATTAATAAAATATTTTTTTAGGAGGGGCACACTATACATGTGACAGAAGCTGATGTTGATTGAAAGTTGCACAAATTGTGTTCAACCCCCCCCCCCCCCGCCTTATCTTTTCTAAAATATCTAATAAATGCTCATAAACTAAAAAACAAAAATGATTTAAAGAACTAAAAAAAACATAACCTTTCCTTCTTATTAGAGTCGGGTAGAAAATGAGAACTCTTACATTAATTTTTACATTCCATTGCAGATTTACAACTTTACAGGGACGAAATAAAAAAGTTGTACATATTTGTTATCTACTAGAGACGAGAAATAGGCGCGGTCTCTTATAGCCGTGAGCCTGAGCTCCTGTGACTGCTTCTCTTATTTCTGAGGCGTGCTCTCGCTGAATGTTAAGCCTCTTTTCTTTGGATTTACAAAGATTGTGAAAATTGTGAATTGTGTTAGCAGAAAAATCTCTCATAGTTTTAAACTCAACTTTAGTGATTTAATAGATTTCCATTCTTCATTCAATTTAATTCCGTAGCTCTTTTTAAAGTCAATTTTAAACTTCATATCTGGTGATTCTTTAAGACGCTTTTCTGCAACTTGTGTTGGTTTTTTTAGCTTTTTCTTAAAGTAGCGTTATAAATCAATATAAGAATTATGTTTAAGCTTCACAATCCGTACTAATATACACACATCAATAATCGTAATATTCCATATTTTGTTGATTATAAAATAAACTGAGTATTTTGTTAAGAAAAGTAGGTATGGTAAGAATCCGAATATTATAATCTAAATTTAAAATAAAATTAAAAGTGTTTTTTTTATAAATCAGTAAACTGTGTTGCCCAATAACAAAATAATAACACATCTGCATCGATAATTCGCGCTAAAAATAAAGTATACTACTATATAGTATACTAGGGTATGCGGTCCCATGTATTTTGTAAATTCTGAAAAAGATGATTTTCAGTAGTCAAATTTGGCGGGAAATTACGCGTAACTCGTAGCTGTAACATGCCCCATGCGTGTTCAATGGGGTTGGGTGACCGTGCTGTCCACTCTTCTTTCTAGAGATTAGAGCTATTTTTTTTATTAGACCATATTAGTTACCTGGGTTTTATCATTCAAAACTATCCTGAATATCCGATGACTTGTTTATTTAATGTCATATAGATTTAATCCATCAAACAAAATCGTCATAATTATTTTGACGTCTATGAAAAGATACAGAGATATTACACAATTATTTAGTTCACGCAAACTATGTTATCAATGTGTTTGGTATCAAATGAATGTGCTAATTAAGCCCTTTCATTTGATACCAAACACAGCACACGCAAATAATTTAAAAATAATACCCTACTTACATGCTTACCACACTTTTTGTGACAATCATAATGAAAGAAAATGTAGCCTATGTCACCAGCGCTATAATAAGAAATCAATTGACACCTCGTTCATCAAAATCGGATAAGTAGATCAGGCGCTACAGAGGAACATAAAAACATATATAGACTACTAAAAACATTACCCTTACTTTTTGGCTTCGCCATAGTCGGGTAATAACTAAAAAAACCGCGCAAGTGTATGTCGGGCCACGCACAATGTAGGGTTCCGAAGTCCCACATCCGAATAATGCGACTTAAGAAGTGGGTTTTCTGTTGTTTTTTATTTCATACTACTAACAACGATATAAAAGTATTTTTCAATGGAATCTGTACGAAAATTTTGTTACTTCTCACGTACTCGTTAAGTTGTAAAGATACTTAGCTGTGATAGTTTTCCTTTTAATTTCAATATATACAAGGTTATTTTTCGTATAGTGCAAAGCTCAGATTCCCCCAACAAGATTTTTACTTCAAGAAATCACCTTAGACCAGTTCTTAACGCTACCGTGTGCGTAATCCATGGTTATTATTGAAAAATAAGTACTGATCACATTTCGCATCATATTGTGAACAGGATTTAGACTGTTAGAATGATTAATAAATTATTTAATTATAGAATAGTTAATTAATGAGTAAATAATTAATTAATTAAATAATATATCATGGTCAACTACCCCAATGGACTGCGTTACTGATTCTGAGCAAACTACTTTCAGGTTTGCACTATACCCAAAATAACGTTGTATATATACTACTAGCGGACGCCTCGCGATTTCACCCGCGTAATTCCCGTTCCCGTGCGAATACAGAGATAAAAAATAGCCTATGTCACCCGGGGTTAGTGTAGCTTCACAACGATGAAAGAATTTTTCAAATCCGTCCAGTAGTTTCGGAGCCTATTCAATACAAACAATCAAATCTTTCCTCTTTATAATATTTCACTCAACACGTATATGGTCTAACATAGAGTACAGATGTAGATTACCGTGAATTTCTTCACATACCCAACATCAACCATTTAGCTGGCAGGGGGGGGGGAGTCCGGATTCTAACAAAAAATTGCACTTTAAAGCTTAATATTTCACAAACGTATCCCTAAATCTAATAATGGTCTTTACAACACCTAAGTGTTTTTAAAAGACCTATCGATCTAATGATACCCTACAAGATACCTAATCTTGTAGGTGAGAAAAAAACATCTCTACTTTACATATAGTATACGTGCCCTAATTTTTTTTTTCAAATTTTCTATTCTTTTCTTTCACATTGTCAGTATAAGTAATCACACTAATATTATAAAGGCGAAAGTTTGTGAGTATGTGAGTGTGTATGTTTGTTACTTCTTCACGTCTAAACGGCTGGAGCGATTTTAATAAAATTTGGTATGGAGTTAGCTGACACCCTGCATTAACCGCGGGTAACACCGCGGGGCACAGCTAGTATGTGTATAAATGCGAAATTACAGCCTTCTGGCACTAACAGCCTCTGAGCTAAGCTGCGGACGGACATGGCGAAACTATAAGGGTTCTGCCATTTTGGCTACGGAACCCTAAAAACACGCTTTTGTAAATAGCTGTACTAAAAAGTAATAAATAAAAAATCAGTTTATCGTAAAAAAGCGTGGGGTGGTTATAAATCAATATTGTCACTGCTTGTGACGATATTGATTTATAATCACCCCACGCCTGTTTATGTTTAACTGATTTTTTAAGGTTCCGTAGCCAAAATTCGTTTCGCCATGTCCGTCCGTTAGTCCGTCCGTCGGTCCGTCCGTCCGCAGCTTAGCTCAGAAACTGTTAGTGCTAAAAGGTTGTAATTTTGCATGGATACACATATTACTTACGCCGATAAAGTGAAAGAATAAAATCTTGAAAAACATTTTTTTTTGAGGGTATCTTCCTTGTATGTAAAGTGGGGATTTGTGTGTGGGGTATCATAAATAGGTATTTTAAAAAAAGTTAGGGGTTGTGGAGACCATTTTTAAATTTAGGGATAAGTTTGTAAAATATTAAGCTTTAAAGTGCAAATTTTTGTTAGAGTCAAGTGTTTGTGTGTGTCCCGCCAGCTAAATGGTTGATTTTGGGTATGTGAAAAAAAGCACGCTAAAAAATCCATTGAAGATTATTATTAAGTAGGTATAACACTGTAAGTATGAAACAAAAACAACAGAAAACCCACTTCTTAAGCCGCATTATTCGGATGGACGGAACCCTACATGCTCCGTGGCCCGGCATGCACTTGCCCAGTTTTTTGTATGTCGTTTGGACCGCTTAGGGAAGTGTAAAGCTGCATTTTGAAAGCAAAAAAGTTGTGCTACCTGCGTAGTACGCAAAAAAAACTGCAATATTATCACAATTTTGCGTACATTGCATATAAATTCAAAGCTATGGCTTTTTGATATTAAATGTGTCCTTTATTTTGGAAGTATAATAAACTAGCTGCCTGCCCCGGCTTGGCACTGGTGTCATATCGTAGTTTTTATACCTTGAGTTACATTATTGTAATATTCGTAGGGATCACTATTTTTTGACAATAAAATATAGCCTATGTTACTCCCCGATAATGTAGCTTTCTAATAGTGAAATAATTTTAAAATTCGATCCAGTAGTTTTTATGTTTATATGTTACATACAAAAATACAAATCTGTTTATACATCACACACTTCTACGCTAAGATTAGAAAGATAATATTACTGTACAATTAATAATAAAATATTTCAGATAATTCATTTTCAATATTATTGAGCTCAACACGTATATCGTTTAACTTTCCTAAAATTCGATAATAAGATGAAAATAAGCAATACACCAAATTTCAGTTTATATAAAAACATATAAATTTTTCAAGCGTCACATTTTAAAAACTATCAGACGTACCTAAACACTCTAAATTTTTGCAGTTTTTCGCATTTTACGCAGGTAGCACAGCTTTTTTCGATCACGTAGTTCCACATTCCCATAAGGGGTCCAAATAACATACCAAAAGTCCAGCTTGACATCATGTTTTGCGTTTTTAGGGTTTTTATTTGTAATGTTTTACTGATAGCTTCTGTTATATGTATATGGGGTGAATACAGAGTTAAAAGTCAACATAGTGAGGAAAATGTATTTTGCGTGTCTAAAAAAATTAAAATCATGACTACTAAAGAACCTACTGATCGAAATTGAAAAGTTCTTTTACGGTTGAATAGCCCATTTATAGAGGAAGGCTATAGGCTATCACGCTACGACCAATAGGGCGAAGTAGCAATGAAAAATGTTGCAAAAACGGGAAAAATTGACGCATACGAAGTTGCGCGGGTCAGCTAGTCGTGAATAAATACGAATACCTATTGGGACTATTATTTAATATATTAATTCCTTTAGTAAATATTAACAAACTAGTAATTTTAATGCAATGACGCCGGAATAAAATATATCATGGTGGACACTTGTCTGCTCACAGAGTTGTGCACTATAAGTGTCATCAGCTTAATTAACTAGTCTGCGTCGAGATTAGGCGGCAAATCTCGACACAGACTATTTAATTAAGCTAGTGTAGTCTAAAATCTATCTATTAGTGAAAAATAATTTCTTTGTTCTTAATCACAAAACCCCAATAATCACAAATATCATTATGTTCGCGAAATTGAAAAGTACCTATTAATTATGTTTCGCCTCTCCAAAACTATAAAAAACATTCCAAAAACGCAACAAAGAAACCACATTCCTTGTAATTAACAAAATGAGTACATACTCTTGATTTTACTATCACTAACCTAATTGCGGCGTTTCACGGCGTTCAATTTAAAAGAATCAGAAATCACAACACACGACAACCGAGAAAATCTTAAAAAATAGTTGTATTTAGACCGTGAACATCTTTCATCAACAAATTTCTAAGAATGAAATTAAGTATATACCTACCTAGAGTATATATTGGAAAAAACGCGTAGCTGTAAAGTCATTCTTGCGTAAGTTAAAATTTGTGTGCAAAATTAATTAATTTTAAAATTATTTTTTGGATAAAATTAGAACTGTGTTTCTGAGGGAAATATCTTCAGGTTTGCACTATATATACGAAGAATAACGTTGTGTATCCGACCCAAAACCTAGGCTACAAAATGTAACAATTCATATTATGTTTATTTTAAACAAATCAAAAGGGCAGGTAATAAACGTGGTAATATTTGAAAAATCTTATAATTTTGTCAACATCGTTGATTGGCTGCGCATAAAAGGCAAGACATGTTTTGACACCTCTGTTTCAAATAAAAAACAATGACCAAGGCTAAAGAAACTAAACGCGGTCAGGTCAATGTTCAAAGTTAAATAAAAAGACTCTTACATTTTTTGTGTCTCCCATTTCCGATGGTTCGATGTTATCGTTTTTCCTGAAACACAAATAAATACAGAAATTAAGTCTTTATTCAGTTTCAAGCAGCGTAGAAAACACAAAACGGAAATCACTAGTCTAGTTTACATATTACACTATGATTTGTCGGCTCGTTAGAGAAAACCACTCAAGAGCACTTGACGACCAAACATTCAGAACAAATTACTTGCTCACTCTACCGATAAAAGTACACTACACCGTAAGAAAAATGATTACCGTCTGCGATGTGCATGCATTGCATACTACAATCATCTACATATCTATTACATATGTACCTACCAATATTTTAATTAGATAACGGGATACATTTCAGCTATTTTTAATGATGTAGATAAAACTTATTAGAATTTATCGAAATAGAATACCTTATAAACGGCTCACGCTCTTGATCTTGAATCATCTGTTGCGGATTCTTGACAGCTGATTGAAAAACTGATGCAGCATCCCCAACGTGCTCCATCCTGAAAATACATCAAAAAATAATAAATGACAAGAATATATTAAATTTAAATATAGTGGTTTAAACAAAACATTACATTTTCTGTTGCCTCAAATCCGTTGAGCATAGATTGCGGAGATAGTCGTCACACTCACGCTGCTTTTGAATTTGATACTCTTTCAAGAGCTCCCTTCTAAAATCGCCGTCGGTGCCGGGTAACATTGCCGCTTCAGGCTGATGCGGCGCGCGCTCCGCAAGTGATGAACGTTCAGTCGACGCCGCAGTGTTCGATATTGACGTCGATGCGGAGTAATCTTGTCCCCTATGCTCGGGAGTAGTGGCATTTGACGCTCCGACGCTATTAGTCTCATTCGTTTTCGTCGAAGCAGTGAATTCACCAATGGGTTTCAATGTTTCGTCTATGGGTTTAGAAGTTTCATCAATTGTTTTCAAAGACTCGTTCAATCCGTTAAAAATGCTTTCACCGTTTTTACTGTCAAACAATCGGTCAACAGATGTATTCATTAGTTTGCTGCCTTTAATTCCAGTTAGATGGAACCCAGCAAAACATGAAGAAGAAGGACCGTAGTCAATAGCCGACAGTGCCATAACAGCGGGATGTCGGGGAGCACCATCAGGAAGAGGCCGCAATGATCTCGTCATAGCGTCGGCGGCTGAACGAGGCCTTCTAAATGGCATTGCCAAATGTGGGAATGTGCGTGGTTTTATCGGTGTTACAAGCATGTGCTCCGTCCAAGAGGTATGTAGAGACGGCCGTTCTAATTTTTCTACATCTACGTTTAACATTCTTTGTTCAAATGGTACGCTGAATGTCTCCGCTGGAATAGATTGCAGCCAAGATAGCAAACTGAGATCTGATTCGTCAAAACCTGAGCCATCGAGTAACCTTGAAAAATTGACTTCATTTGACTGTGCTTCTTTAGATCCAGTGGCTTTAGCTTGACAATAGTTAACGCATGATTCATACAATATTCCCTTAATAAGTAATTGCATCAAACGGTCGTTTTTTGCACATTTAGAGACGGTACCACTGGATTTTTTGTCACAGGGCAGGAATTGTTCGACCAAAGGGTACACCTCCCGGAAGCATTGAACCCTCGCGTTACTTGGATTCCATTTCTTAAACTGGGCGTGATCTGTTATACTTGGCAGAGTCAACAATAAACATAGATTCGAGTATTCATCCTTTGAAGGCGCTATCTTTTCTAAATCACTGAGAACTTTGACTACTTCATCTACAATATTTTCTACATTATTATACGCTTTAATTTCAGATCTTATACATAACAGTTCTATATATTTATGCCTTAAGATAGCGTAATTAAATTTGTCAGCTTCAAAAGCTTTAAGTGCGCTGAGTGGTTGAATGAACTCCAGGACATCATCCCATTGGCCGTCAAGGATGAGTTGACGTAGAAATAATACGTCATCGGCGTAATTTCCGTTGATGACGCCAGTTTCACGCTCCAGCGATAGTTGCGTAATGTGCAGGTCACGGTTATGTAGAAATTCTAGGGACAAGCGAACTACGTCATCCTCGCGTAGGTTTAGGTGGGTAGACGGCATTCTGTTAGAGAAGTACCTTTTATCTGCAACAAACAACATAATTAATAGTAAAGAAACAGGCCCATGAAATAGTTCATTATCGGCCTTGATGATTATTTTAGACACAAATGTCTTTTGCATTTTCATCATTACACATCGCAAAAGGCAGTTTTGTCGATGCCAATGTAATCAAATAGAGTAACAAAATTATAACAGGAATTCAGTGTATATAGAAAAAATAGCTTAGGAATACATACAACACACAAAAATTACAATCCTACGCATAGCCGCTGTTTTAATCCGGGTAAAAAGTAATTTGCTTAGCGAACATTAATTTTTGCACTTGTGGATATACATTTCATTTTGGCAAGCTTAAAACTTAAAAATAATCATTTTCTAAGTAAAAGGCATTCATTTAAAGGAAGAAGAAACCTTTATATCAACAGATCAATGCGCGAGACGGAATAACACTGACCGGTCTTTTATAATTTTATCAAAATTAATATAGATGATTTTTAACAGCCAACTATAAATAAGAAACCTACCGTAAGTCAGAAAAACTGACTATTTGGATGTATTTATAGTTGGCGATTAGTAAAACCGGGCAAGTGCGAGATTTATAATTAACTAGCCTTTGCCCGCACCTCCGCCTGCTTATATTACACACATTTATATGTGCTATTCTAATGTAGGTATTTACTACATTACTGTTAAGTTTCATCAAGACTCGTTTATTAGTTTTTGCGTGAAATTGTGTTATAAACATCCATACAGCTTTACATATCTTACATCTATTAATCCATCCTTGCAAACTTTCGGATTTATAATATTTAGGAGGATATAACACAAGATGAAGAAAGAAATTTGGTAAGAGATATATGGTATTAAGGATACTTTTTATTTTGGTTCCATAAAAATTTCAATTATCAATATACACATTTCACACATTACAACTTTGAGATTCGACAATAATTTGAGACATTGTTTTTGTTAAACAAATGTGACAAACAAAGACATAAATTACGAACCTGATCTACTCAACTTCCTATGCATCTTTAAGATATAAAAATTTAATAAAAAAAGTAAAGTTATTAAACACTCACACTTTGCTATCACACAATATTAATATGTTACAAAATTCATAAACAAAAGTTACATGTATTTTTAAATGAAAAATGTATTTTGTTTAAGTTGCCAAGCCCAATAAAAATGATTTAGTAGATATGTAAAGAATGAATGGTTATCTTATCAAAATCCGAGCAGATAGATATACCTATTATCTTAAAACAGACAGTCTGATTGATGCTGGGTTTGTCTTTTATTGATACATAAATGAGGGCATTGATAGCAACAAATTCTATTATTTTACTTATATCAATAAGCAACATGGTTGATAATTAAATTGTCCACAAGATAATGTTACTTAAGGTTAATACCCTCCGGACATATAGGACAAAAGCTCATGTTCTTCAAAATGGTGGTAAGGATTTTCTTATCAAACAAGGTTAAGAAGCATACCAATTAAACTAGCTTTGTAATATGAACCACATCCAAATCTATTCATGCTACAATGCCACAATACATACATTAAACTTACAACATCCTATTTTATCCTTCCACAAACACTCGGGTTATGGAATGAGCACACCGCCAAGGTTTTCTTTAAATAGTTTAAGTATGGGGTCTTGTAAGATAAAAAGGAATATATTTTTAAAAGGTCTGCAAAACTCCATGCTTTTTGACCATAATTGTGATATAAAATATATACTACAGTTATTCTTGGGAACATGGTATTAAATGTAGAATCATTCTATTCCAAACTTTGTCTGACGTTCATAAGCATTGCATTCTATAACCTAAGTGAATAAAGTTTAAGACTTTGACTTTTATACATTAAAATTGCAAAGGAGATTCGAAATAATTAATGTTAATAATGGTGATCATAACACTGACATGTAAATCGAAATCTGTATCACATAAGTATGTAGCCAAAGCGCCGGTTATCACAAATCATTTACACAAGTTATTTAGATAAACACATCAGACAATAAAATCATTGAAGATAATAATAATAAAAGGACCGAAGAGACCTAATCACTATTGAAGAGAAAATACAATTTAACCAAACTTTCTAATAAACCATTTAGATTCATATAAGAATAATGTTGCACAAAAAAAAAAATAGCTTGGCATATCAACAAAAATGGTGTAATGTAAGTAAATATGTTAGTCATACATAACACACTGAAAGTCTGTAAAGGTTGGCAAGTGACCAACTGACCACATTTGCTTCTTAAGTGAATAATGAATTTGTATAATTCATTATTCACATATGAAGCATATGTGGTTAGTAATAGACTTTACACGACTCTATATTTACATATAAGCCTCTAGCAGCCCATGCTGGCTTCACACAATGTTTTCATAATATCCATATATTATACACTAGCTGTCCCGCGCAACTTCGTATGCGTAATTTTTCCACGTTTTTGAAACATTTCTCGTCGCTTCTCCGCTCCTATTAGTCGTAGCGCGATGTTATATAGCCTATAGCCTTCCTCGATAAATGGGCTATCCAACAAAAAAAGAATTTTTCAAATCGGACCAGTAGATCCTGAGATTAGCGCGTTTAAACAAACAAACTCTTCCGCTTTATAATATTAGTATAGATATATTATCCAGTAGAAATTATCTTATAGTGAAAACCTAATCAAAATCTGTGGCATAATTTAGATGGAGTTAGTGGATATTCACTAACTCCATCTAAATCATGCAACAGAAAACTGACTGCTAAGCTGGAGGTTGTGGGTTCAATCCCCACCCAGGACAAAACTTTGTGAGATGAGCATGATGCTTATTCTCTCTCGTGTCTAAGTGTAATTTATCTATAGTATGTACCTATGTATTTAGAAATATATAAGTATGTTTATCAGTTGTCTGGTTGCTATAGCTATCTGCTTAGTTTGTGATCAGGTGACATTGTGTGAGTTGTCCAAAAATATTATTATTATTCCTGTGGTGGACTAGTAGAAAAAATAATGCCAATTATAGGTAGACATTTTAAATCAAAATTTGACATCAGTGAGGAGTGCCATGATATTTTAACATACTGAAGATGAGTCCGTATTACACTCAATTTTTGTTCAAGAATATTATGGTTAAATTTGTTTTTTATTATGTTATAGGTACTAATGTTTAATACTAAGAACCTATCAATGTTTTTGGTCTTCCAATAAATAAAAAATCTCACAGCCAGTTTTGTGATTGCCCTAAAAAAGAACATACCTAATGTTTTCTTTTATTACTGACTTTCATTATTTAATCATAACTTTTTAATTATGAGTTAGATAAGTCCCCACTTATCTAAATCATTATTAGAACTGTTAAATGAACCCTGACTGAAATTCCAAATAGCAGTTCTTACCAAGTGTGTATGTTCTTGTGTATAGTTACAGCTTAAAGAACATAAAGGTTAATTTAATATGGACCAATGATTAAACTTAACTAATATCAATGTACAGAGTTATGGATTCCCTAAAAATTTGAAGTATTCAAACCTTTAATAATAGAACAAATATTATTTTACTTTTATAGTTTATTATTTCAGTTACAATAGGAATGGTCATTTTGACAATAAAGAATCTATTACTAGTTCATCAACATTTTGAATCATGATCCAATGCTCAAAAAAAAAAGAAAATCACTTTGGACAAACAAGTAGTGAAGGAGAGATTTAAAAATAATATACCTGTTTCTAATTAAATACGTAAGATTTATTTGTTGCGATACTTTCACACAAAGTATGCTTGTATGCGTAATTTATGCTACTAACAGGGGAAAGCCTGATGTGGTGTTATTGCTTAGTGAAATTATTGGTGCATCTCTGACATAGCACAATACATGCTTCTAAGTGAAAATTATACACCTACTGTAACACTTTAGCCTCATTTAAAATAAGAACTGTGTTATATTTTTACTACTATGATTCGATGCACAAAACAGCCATTTTACGAAAGACATGCCGAAAAACAACATCCACCTACACAACAGACCATTACCATTTATGCCACCACCGCACGGAATTTAATTTATAATAAATAAAATAATTAACCACTTTCTAAGCACGCAACGAATCAAAACAAGAGCCTTTTACAGTTACGAATAGAAGACTAATAAAACTACAATTAATTTAAATAAACAACGTCGACAAATCTATATTACCTACCTTTTAAAAACACAGGCGATTGATAGATTAAATCAAATAATAAACAATATTATAATCCTTCATTTATAACAGCATTCAACATAATATTTTTAAGTTAAACTAAAACATTTATACACATTTCATCGGGAGAGAGCTAATCACAGACACAATCAGAATTGTATTACATTTTTTCTTGTCTATGCATGCTTCCATCAAAATGACGCATATGACGTCTCGCTGTCTCTTGCCAGAAGCTTGAAACCTTTTAAATATAGTAGAATCTATTTTACATGCTCTTTGGTAGAATCGGCGAAAATCTGCCTATAGCTCTTAGGTATTTTAATCCTGGCCACAGTCGTTCGGTTTCCTGATTAGGATTCCTGATTCCTGTTCAGGAATTTAGATTCGGAATTCCGTGAATGAGACTAGCGCTTAAGTCCGGGTTAGGTCCCGTTAGTTTTTTTTCTACACGAAAAAACAGGACATACCTAAGCGCTTTGTTGAACAGTAAGCAGATCATACAGGTTTCCAAATCTAAATGTCATATGAGATAGCTTGCTTATGTATACTCTAAGTAAATTTTCGATTAAGTAACCTAATCAAGAAACAAAACTTTAAGAAACCTGTGGGCTTATTATGACCCCAACCGAAAAACAATAGGTTTTACAGGAGTCAGATAGTATTTTCAGAAAAAAAAATTAAAATACACAAAAAGTCTATATTTATATTAATAAGCTGATGAGTTTGTTTGTTCGAACGCGATAATCTCAGGAACTACTGGTTCAGATTGAAAAAATATTTTTGTGTTGGAGTGGAGCAGCAATGAAAAATGTTGCAATAACGGGGAAAAATAATTCCTTTGGAGAGCTTCCGTTGCGAGCGCTGCGTAAACAGTTACACTAACACAAAAACAATGTATTACGGATATGTTCCCCTTAAAAAGTTCTAAAAAAAAGTCTGGAACAGCAAATGCCTATCTTTAAGGTTGACCCACTATGACCTTTTTTATGGTAATAACATTAGGTCTAAAATAATGCATTTATTTGCTAAAGTGTTTATTATACATGGTATTAACTATTATCCAAATAAATACGATAATCATCACAAATATTTAATTTTGAAAAACTTCATAAAGCAAATCGTAAAGGGATGTCTCAACGGGCCATGTTTTGTGGCAATTTGTGGCGGCACTATTGGCAACTAATTGCTCGACCATCACAAAAATATTTTATGGCAACTGATGCCCAGCAATATATGGCTAGGCAATGTATGACAATATGTCTGCAATAGTATGGCGCATGATCCAGTCTCCTAAACGGGCTACCCAACCCAGCAACAATGGTCATACTCTGTGACATTTAATTTGATTGAACTGTCAATAATGACATTTAAATTTTTTAGTTAATGACATTTTGACAGAAATATAAAAACTTTCTGCTACTTTTTGTTACTCTTGTTTTCTGGTTTTATCCAAGCCAAGATTTCAATTAAGGTGTTAATAAAAAACTGGGAAGTAAATAAGAAATGATGTACACAGTGCTTGATGAGATACCAACCAAGTGTTAAAAACCTACATTTAATACATAACGAAGCAAGGGACACCATCAATGGCTTTGTAGAGTCGGGTCAAAATGAAAGGACGCAAAATATTGTGACCATGCTCTGGTATTAATGGTTAGAGGGAGTATGTATTTCAGCCAAATAATTTGATGTTGGAACTATTCTATTATGACTATGATGACTTCATTTTTCAGTATCTATCAAAGACTAGAACCTTTTTGATATAACCTAATACAACATGACACCTGACAACACAATTATCAGAATTTAGCAATAGGTCACGGCGTCACCCACAGCAAACTTCATATCGCGTAAACAAGGATACACCATGACATACCAATAGAGAGCGACTGAAACAACAACAAAATGGGTCTGGCAATATTGCAGAAAATCGACCGCTGAGCGATCAATATTGACCATAATATGTGACCATATAAAATATGTTTTGCTATATGGTCGGGACATTACTGCAATATTACTAATTCGTGCCAGTATTACTTGTAATGTTGCTGGCACAGCATTGCCACCACAAATTGCCGTAAAAAATAGCCCGTTTAGACGCCCCTTTAAAGGGGTGAAGCTAATTATATAATTTATTAATAAAAACAATAATAAAAACGGTTGTTTCGGGCATTGACTTAGGTTAAACTAAGTTTTAGAAGATAATTAAACTTTTATTTTAAATTTATGATGAAAATCGAAATGGGATTGGACATAAATAAATACTCATCTTAGTAGTTACATTATAATTAGCGCCATTTTGTTGGGACGGACCAGGGGTTTAGTAATTGCCAAATGAAAAGAAGATTGGAAAATTTTTAAACGTCATAATAATAAATCAATATTATATTATTATGCTGAATAAGAAGTTAACTTAATATAATTACTTTGCAATCAAAAAACTATATGACATGTATAGGTACACTACGGATCTTAATCGCGTGAATATTTTTAGGTACAATATTTATACAGTCCACTGCCTTATTTTAGGTACGGTAACGAATCGACGAACTATCTGTACCTAACCTACCTATCATGCCGCGAAACAAAACAATGTAAAACCAATTTTTCCTTCATACTTTTACATGGCATGGGTGGGAACATGAAGACTACTTACCGAAGTCCAAAAGGTTTCGAGTGGCACTTGCAAGAGCTCATGGGTTCGATCCCCACCCAGGATAAAACTTTGTGTGATGAGCACGATGGTTTATTCTGTGTCTGGGTGTTATTTATCTATAATATGTATGTATTTTAAATGTTTAAGTAAGTTTATCAGTTGTCCGGTTTCCATAATACAGGCTCTGCTTAGTTTGGGGTCAGATAGCGATGTGTTAGTTGTCCCAAGATATTACTATTATTTTTAATTGCCCGACGTTTAGACCGTATTGCAACGGCCGTGGTCAAGGGTAGGCTATACTTTTATTTAATGAATATTATATAACGCAGCAAAACTTAAACATGACGAATTATTAGGTACCTAAGTGCATACCTCCTATAGAAGGTAAAGCAAAAAATGGGAATTATGTCAGAAATTGGAAAATTCTATATAAAAACCGGACAAGAGCATATCGGACTTTGCTCAGTATAGGGTTCCGCGGCCGTTATTAAAAATAAATGCACTACCTACTTATGAATAAAATCCGATTTGAATAATTGCACCCGCAGAACAGCGTACGGTCATGGCACCTACGTCCTTTTGTTGGCCCATTGACGGTATATCCGATCATGTCGCAAATTAAGCGCTACTTTTGTGTTTTTAGGGTTCCGTAGCCAAAATGACAAAAACGGAACCCTTATAGTTTCGTCATGTCCATCTGTCTGTCTGTCCGTCTGTATGCTACAGACATTTTACTCAATGAATATTGATGAAATTTGATGAAAAGGTGTCTTGTAGTAGCCGCTACTTAGTTTAATAGTTTAATTATAAAAATAAATATTTTTAGCGGGGGGCATACATGTAACAGAAGCAGATTTTTTTTCTTCAGCAAACATCATTCGACATGTCTTTTAAAAAAATGGCATTTGCCCCTCTCCTCCTCGGCGGTGGTGCCTGATGTTGAACTTGAACCAACTGAACCCGTCCGCCCGTCATGCTAGTGAACAAATACGAACACAGTTTTTTTATTTTTTTATTTTATTTATTTATTTCTTACTCACTAAATCTTTACAGGGTGTACCCTAATAGAACTTAGTGGTTCATCACTACTACATCTACTTTTAAATATATTATTATGTTCAGTATATGTAACACAATCTGAACATTGCTTTTATTTTGGATTCACTTAATGTGCAACAAAATAGATCAATGTGCTTGGCAAATGGTTAGTACATTGGTACACAACAACAGTGGTTTTCGACGCTGGTGCACGTACCTGTCAGGCACGCAGAAACTTAGCTGCTGTAATATCTCTGGATTTTGAATTTTGCATATTAGTACTTTAAAAACCTAAAAGACTAATGGTAGTTCTCGTTCATCTCCCATAACTCGCTGTAACCAACCATACCTAAAATAAATAAAGTTGGGTATACAGTTCTGGTTCTTCACCTGGTTTTTTAGTCATTAATAATTAGTCATATACTCCTAAAGTCTTAAAACAAAAAGCTAATTTCAAGATTTTAAAATATTTTACGATTATGTTATTTTGAACGAGGGTTTTCTCGTTAAAATACTGGCAATATTATTTTATTCTTAAAAAATATTTACTATCTGTGAACAGAAATGAATAGTGCGCCAGTGGCGCCCTCCTACTGTCATAGCGCCGCCAAAAAAGTAATCATCTATCTCTTTAGACTGAATGTCGTAATTTTGATTAAAAATTAAATATAAACTGTAATTATGGATGAAGAAGGCGATAATATTTTGCTGGAAGAGAACTACTATCAATTATTAAATGTTTCAAAAACGGTAAATATATAAATCACGTGCATTTTAAGAATTCTCTCCTAGATTTTTACATTACCAATATTATATAACGGCATAAATCTATCGTAAATCATGTACTAAGTTATTTTTTCGGTACAATGACTAGTTCACAAATAAGGTTGCACTGTATTTAGAATGGTTAATAGGATAAGTTTATTTTTTAGGTTAGGAGCGATGCATTCTTCAGTCCTAAATATTACATTCAAAGGCTAATTTTCTTTAATTACTTCTCATTTTGATCTATGCAAGTGTACTATAAGTTGTTTATGATATTAGTATATTTGTGTTCTCATACAATATGTATAACTAAAATGATGTAATATTTAAAATTATTTTGCAGCTAATGCCATAAGTTGCAATTGTAGTAAATAGGATTTTTTTTATTTCCCTTACATTCAATGTAATTTATTATTACGGGATATGTTTTCCAGTTTTATTAACCGAGATTTTGCTGTGAAAATGTTAGTCTTACTTCATGATATTTTACACCTTTTTCCATCAGTTTATAGTTTACTTGATAAACTATAAACTGATGGAAAAAGTTGTAGAGGCTCTATTTATATCATTCAATATTCATCTTCAGTCATTTCTACTACACAGGCAACACCGGAAGAAATCAATAGTGCATATCGGCGTTTCTCGCGTATGTTTCACCCCGACAAACACAGCACTGATCCAAATAAACAAAAATGGGCTGAGCAGATATTCAGTAAAGTGAAGGAGGCATATGAAGTCCTATCTGACTCACACAAGAGGGCTATTTATGATACTTTAGGTTTGTATATTTGTGTAATAATTATTATAATATCATATTTTATTTTAGGTAGACAACCAGTTCATTGTATCTTAAATAAAACTTTGTTGATAACTAAAAACAATTTAAAAGTTTTCGCAAGTTGATATTATAATAATAATAATAATATCTTGGGACAATTCACACAACACTATCTGATCCCAAACTAAGCAGAGCTTGTATAATGGAAACCAGACAACTGATAAACATACTTATATATTTCTTAATACATACAATTATAATTATCATGCAAGAACATATTTAAAAAACTCAACTCCAGTCACCTCCGTTGGCTTGTAAACATCAGGTGTGTTCCTAGAATGAGAAAGGGTAATTATAACTAGTGTGTGCTGGCAATCAAGTTGTTCAAAAATCAGATGACAATTATTTTATTATTTGTGTCCTTAAAGTAGTGAACAACAACACATCATGCTTTATCATTAATGTTAAGTATAGTGGAATATCTACCTCGAATCTTGTTAAGGTGTAATCCTTATTAAATCAAAATTAAATGCAATTCCCTTCCACTAAACTAATAATAAAGTCAAACAAATTGTTTTTTCCCTGCAAGGTATTTAGACATTTTGATACTTTATAACACCAATTGCAAAAAGCTAACTTGTTAAGTCGTAGTTGAGACTCGTTGACCATGTCACAATAGATCTTTTAGGTCGCAGCGACTTCCGGGCTACACATCCCGGCCTCTATCCAGATACAATACAATACTTTAAAATACTTTTTTTCTTTTCGCCCCCTGCAATGTCTTCTAAGTAGTACTTATACCACTGTATAAGTGAACACAGCAATATCTTTTATACAAATTAAATTGACGTTTAGGCTTTCTATGTCTGAACAAAATGAATAGTGAATCAGAACTAACATTTTTACAATTCCACTGCGTCATCGAAGTAAGTACATGTAAAAGCAGCGGCGGCAGCCGGTTGTTTTTTTTTAATTCTTTAGGTCTTCACAAAGTGGGAATCGAACACACGACAATTTATAATGCTAAATATACGTTTGTAATGCATAATCTACTTTTTTATCTTAAAACTAATAAATTAACTAGGTACAAAAACTTCTCAAGTGACAACCCCTTGCGGACTTTGCAGCTCGGTCATAAAACTGGGGCGCGCAAAGAAAATTCACGGTTCGCGCGCGGTTATAAGTTTCAATTTTGCTTGCAAGCGGGTAGCTCTGGCGAGTCTAGTTACATTTTTATACCTAAAACTGGATTTTGTTAGGTAGTGAACCTTCTGTACGTAGTACTATTACTTATTCTGTGATAGAATCTACATACAGACAAACATCATCCGTCTCTTGTCTTTATAGAATCGTAAACTATGCATTTGATGATCTTCGGCAAAGTGTTGCGCATGAGTCCACAAAGAAAAAAATTGCAAAAATATGGAAAAATAACGCAAACCAAATTGCAGTAATAGTGTGTTATATTTCTTTAAGCTATAGCATTATGAACCTTAAAGTATTATAATTATTTGGTTTAATGTACTGCTATGCAATTGTTGAAGGTTTATTAAGAGTTTCCCCATTTGATTTTCAGGTAAGCGTGGTCTTGAAGTTGATGGATGGGAGGTGATATTCCGTACTCGCACACCTAGAGAAATTAGAGAAGAGTATGAGAGGTATGTAACCATTATTACATTTCTATTATTAAAATCAGTATCATATTGATACCTACTATGTAAACTATGTAAATTTATGTTGCTTTTTAAAACTTACTATTATTATTACCACTTCTACTTAAAAGTCTTAAAAAACAATATAATTGGACACACTTCTATCTTTAAATTGATTTCCTGCAATATGCATTTTTTTTTCAGGCAAGCTATGCAAATGATTTCCTTAAGAGTCAAGATGTCTCTTGAGTTTATTTAATTATTTTACATTTTGTTCTCAAACCACTTCTTCTGGAAGTTCATTGGTGATGAAGTGTGTCTGAGGATTATAATTTGATGTTTTCTCAAGTGAACATTTTCAATATGTTTGCATAGTTTATCAAAATATCCTAAGTTGTAAAGTGCATTTAAGATTTCATAAGTCTCTATCCAATCTCTATAATCCCTTCGAGCTCGTGTATTGTGAGCTTTCGCATCTCCAACAGTTCTTAATATGATTATTTATTCAGCATCCTAACAACTTTGGTAACTTGGTTATGCTACACTTTTTCTAGATGTTCATTATCTTCAAAACAATTATTCCCAAACAGTGGTCCACAAATAATTACAAATTTTGCATACACAAACTAAAAAATTACATTGATTCAAAGTTTAAAAAAAATAAAATTAAGTATAATATTAAAATAATGTAAGCAAGTTACATTGGGTTTTTGATTAAAGTTTGTTTTCGGATTGATTTAGTGTAGAGAACTCTGCAAATAATAAAGGTACATGGTGGTCCCAATGAACAACAAAGAATTAAAAGTGGTCCCTGTTCAAGAAAAGTTTGGGAACCATGGCTTTAAAGTAAGGACTTCGAACTTGAAATAAATGTTCTAGTAGTCTAACAAAATTTTGTAGGTGTTTAGTCAGGTATTAAGGTACGTTTCCATTGATGCGGAGCGGGGCGGACTGGATCGGATCGTCAATTCACCAATACCAGTGCTTCAAATCCAGGATTATTTCGAGCACTGTCATTTGTCAATTCACGATCTGCTCCGTTCCACTCCGTCCCATTCTGCGTTAGGGGTAGTGCTACCTAAGGCTGCCTTTCCCTTAAAGCGGAGCGAGGCATGCGAAGCAGAGAAACGGAAAAATATTAACCAATAGGGTTGTACACTGAGGCGGCCTATAGAACCCGGAGATTTTATATAATCCTATTAGCCAATGGGCTAATATTTTTCCGTTTCTCCGCTTCGCAGCCTCGCTCCGCGTTGAGGGACATGCAGCTTATAGATACCAAATGGTATCTTAACACCTGATGTGCTAGGATTTTTCTAGTAACATAGATTAAGACTTTGTTTTTTTTTACAATTATTGTTATTATGATGATCTGACAGTGTTAATGGAACTACACACTTTTCATGTTTTCTTTAGTCGTCCACTTCACTGCTTGATTATACAATAATGTTGCTGGCTCTCTGTCATCTCTTGCATGGCCGATTCTCATGCGAATATGTTGCACAAATGTAGTTGTTTGACTTTTACAACAAGTTCATTAAACTTTTTATAATAATAATATAATATCTTTGGACAACTCACACAACGCCATCTGATCCCAAACTCAGCAGAGCTTGTAATAGGGCAACCAGATAACTGATAAACATACTTATATATTTTAAATACACAGAATAAACCATCGTGCATATCACACAAAGTTTTATCCTGGGTGGGGATCGAACCCACAACCTCCAGCTTAGCAGTCAGGGTCACTAGGCCAACAGGCCAGTCGAAATCATTAGTAGTTGAGGCAGTAGATTTACAGTCTTCACAGGAAAATGTCGCGAGTTGTTTTCAGTTCAAGTACCCGAATTTATGCTAGTTATATTCCACAGCAAACTCCACAGGGCACAATTTTACGGCAGTCGCAATTAACCAATGACTTTTTTCCTTCGGTATTTTTTCTGCATACAGCACAGGTTTTTCGTGGTGAATCCCTGACCTGATAGAGTTATTTTTGGTAATATTAACCACTTACTGTATTGGAACTTGAACCATCCACTTAGGACCATGGACAATGCAATTAAGTTGAAATGTAAAGCATTTGTTGTTGCAAGTTTCTGTGTAATTGAAATCTTCCAATGAGAAATTCTAAAGATTAGTCTAGACGTATGGTTTAATGTAAGAAAAATCATAATATTAATATAAATTATTATAAAACTTGCAGGTTGAAACGTGAGAGGGAGGAGAGGAGACTCCAGCAAAGTGCAAATCCTCGGGGTACCATCACATTGTCTATTAATGCGACTGATATGTTCATGAAATATTATGATGAGTATGACATTTTGTGAGTGTTGCTTATTTTTTTACTTTTATTTTTGATATTATGATTTGGTTTATTTCATTTTGATATAATTTACTTTTTCGTATCTAAGTACTAATTTCATAATAATTTGTTTCACTTTCAACACATTTAGAAATTGTTTGGATGTTATTGTTATTTTAATTTTGTGCTGTTAAATTGCAATTTTTTGACGCCTTTGTTTCGTAATGTTTGCTAATATATTGTAATTTGTTTTAGGGAAGATCAAACTTTTATACCAACTATAGAAGTGTCAGGCATGACCATACAACAGTCTATTGATGCACCAGTTACATTAAGAAACACTATGACGTTATCAGGAAACATATCAACGCAGAATGGAATAGGTAATATTCTACAACAATACTTAAAAAAAAACCTTTTATATGTATACAGGAATATATGTTTTAAATTAATATTTCAGGTACTGGGTCTGTGAATATATGCAACAGAAATCTAAGCTCTGAAAAGGGATGGACTGAAATAGAATGTGGTATAGGAAATGGGCCTTTAGTTGGATTCAAGATATTTAGAACACTGTCTCGGCTAATGTTTTTGAATTGTGGAACAGTGTTACAGTTTACACCTAGGGGAATATCGCCAAGTTTTATATCAAGTAAGTTTTAATTGTTTCTTATCTATTACAGACAGAGAATTTCACATGGGCTATCATAATTATTTTTTTTTTTATATATAATATTTCCTGATTTGTATAAAATTATATTTATTGTTAAACTATTGAAATACACATGAGCCGTGCTTGTGTATTTGGTTGTTAAATATCAATTTGATCATTTAAATGTTTTATTAACTTGTAACATTTTTTATCAATCTGTAAGGCTGACAGTTTGGTTGCCAGTGTGCAGTTTCGGGGAAGAAATATACCTATAGAGTACTATATTTTTTTTCAGCAATGGCTTTACAACTAGACGCACATTCAGTAGGCTACCTTACGTATAGAGCGGGCGGTCAGAGCGGGTCCTCCATGACTACAATCTACGTACGTGACTCGGAGAAGTTCCACACCAACACTGCACTTCAGATTGGCAATCCACACTCATTCATATCTTTTAACTTCATGATGAAAATGCCACAGCATGATATGAAACTAAGACTGGCTTTGAAGTAAGTTTACTATGAAAATCTTCTAAGCCTTTGCAATTATTTTATTAATACCTCTATTATTCATACATAATATTTTACCCATAATCATTTTAAATAAATTAAATTAATTAATACCCATATTTCTACAATGCCCGTTGCGAAAGTGACTTTCTATGTTTATTTGGTGCCGTGGCTAAACAATTAAGCCCATTTTGATGAAATTTGCTGTGAAGCACTTTAATTGTATATAATTATTATAAGTGTCACCTTGAAATAATTGTATTCAAGTAAAGTAAGTCTTTGCTATAATGCCTTGGAAAAAAGCTTGCACAACAGTTGAAACAGATTACAAATGAGATAAGTTTAGCGAACATTATTTTTTTTATCAAAACATAATATTGCTTAAAATCTCATTCTTTAAATCTTTCAATATTTTGAATATTTTTATTTTTTTGGATTTAATACAATCTATAGCCCTATTTATAGGATCAATGTATTGCTGTGCGTTAGTATTGCAAAAACTCGAAAATGCCCTACCAATTTGAGTAATTCTTTTTTGTTTTAGTCGCCTCATTACTGAGGTGACTTAAAAATAAAGAAAATTGCGAAAAACCTCACAAGGAACTGCCGAAAGCGGTAATATTGTGAGGGTATTGCCACTTTAGATTATATTCAATTTTAGGTGGACCTTTGTTCACCGAGTCGACCTAAATAACCGTGAAAAGCCATGGTGATTATTGAGCAAATGCGAATGTTTGTTAAAGCCTAATACAGTTGCAAGCAACAAGCGAATGAAAGCTTTAATGTCAATGGTAAAAACAACACATGAGTATGGTGTGACGCTCAATAGTAAAATATAACATTGATGTTACATTTTGTAATTTTTGGAGTACATATTATGAAGGATAAACTCGATATTGTCAGGCGTGTTTCGGTGTTGGAGCTCGGCTTAGAACCGGTACCCCTAAGGTCGCGGGTTCGAGTCCTGCTTGAGACGAATCTTTTGAAACATTGATGTTGTCTTGAATATGAATTAAAAAATTAAAAAAAAAACCTTTCATTTGCGAAATGTTTTTTGCTTCCTAATTGAATATTTCAGAAAAATGTTTAAAAAAATATATGACTTTTCACAGCGATTTTTTGTGGTAAGACTGTTCTGTAATGTTAATTTTAAATTAAAGAGTCCATACGCTACTATTCAGGTTTGGCACATTTGGCGCGATGGCTGAATACGGCGCAGAAAAGAAAGTGTCTCAGAATAGCAGTGTGTCAGCGGCAGTTATGCTTGGTGTGCCTAGTGGGGTCATGCTCAAACTAAAGTGAGTTGAAACTTTTTTATGATTTTTCTTAATTGCCTTCCTTTTTAGGACAATAGACGCAGTAAAGTGGGATTTACGCATATCTTTACTGTTACCGGCAGTCTTTAATTTTTTTTTTCTATTTAGTTTTATCACTACCCTGGATTATTATACCTTATTAGATAATGGCTAAATAAACGTAGATATTTTAAGCATTTCTGCAACGCACGTACCATTTATATTTTTTTAAAATATACTTCAAAGAAAAAATACTTTGTACACCTACCTACCACCTACTTTGGCTCAATTTGGTAATTTAACAATAATTTTGATAAAGGTTAATATAAAATAACTTATCTTCTACACAAAAACCGTAAAAAATAAAAATAAGAGAGAGTATACATTATCACAGATAAAATTATAGACAAAATAGGCAACATAAACAAAAAAAAATCTTAAATAAAAACGGCCATTACAACCCCCTGAAGTATTTAGGTCGACTTAACCTGTAACCCTGTATAAGTTTTGTTTGTTCAAAATTTGTATCTGTACTGCAATGCAGAACAATCATTTTGTTTAATGTGCAGCATTATCGGTGGTTAAAGCATGTTCCAGACAGTTGGAAACAAGGCCTCCCGCCAAGGTGACCTTGCTGGTTTCCAACAGTGTAGCCGGCTGTTGCAAACCAAATTATGGTTTGACCTCCAACGTCCTTGGCGGGTGGGAGCGCTCTCGCCACCACGCGGTTTGCTGTTGGTTTGTCGCCGTGTAGTCGGCGTTTCCAACCGAACAACTAACCAAACCACCACACAGGCACACATAAATTGCTGCAGAATTGATATGATATTTATTGAAATGTACATAAGTACCTACCCTTCTTTAACAGTTTTGTTAAATTTATAAAAATGTATTGCCTATTAAAAATTCGCAAGTACATAGGTATTGACGATATAATGTAATTGGTGTGGTTTGCAACCAACAATTGGTGGGCCCCGCCAAGGTCGCGCGTGTTTGCGTTTGGTTTCCAACCGTTTGGACGAAAACACAAACGGTGGGCCACACAAAGCTCCCGCCAAGGTCACCTTAGTTTGTTTGCTTGTTTCCAACCGTCTAGAAGACGCTTTACTCTTTTTCATGCATGTACAATTGAACTTATATCACCGAATATCACGCCAACAAATGCATGTAGGTACTCCAAAAGCATGCCTTTGGCAAGTTCCAACTAACACTGACTCTTACCCTCAATAAGATTACTAGAAAACATCGAGATAATATGTACTAAGTGGTACTAACGTACTAGAGAAGCTATCTGGACATATATCTAGTCATTTTTCAATTAAAAATAAAAGCAGCTGTAGCGCTAAAATAATAATTGTGCCGTCTAACCTAACAATGCAAACGTGTAGCGCTAGACTTTATTTAAGGGATAATTATCTCATGGCCAAAACGTCCAAAACGCCAGGAATTTTGAGGCACTTTGGCATTTTGTACAAAACACTGACACAAACGTCAATTTTGAAGATCAACTAAACAGAACCGACAATGTAACTTTTGTATATACCAAGCTTATAAGGAACTTACTACGGAGTAGGAATGAAAGGTATTTAAAATTTTTCAAATATATCATTAAGGCGGTAATAATTGGTACAGAATTATGCCTTCTTAGGGTCTCGTGCCTCAGTGGACAATAACGAAACCCTTATAGAATCATTTTGTTGTTCTTCTGTCTGTCTGTCTGATAAGACCCTTTCTCAGAAACGCGTGGAGGTATAAAGCTGAAATTAATATCAAATATTCAAGTGTGCTCGCTCGCTGACTCGCTAACAGACTCGGAAATCGGTTCTATAGTTCTAGTACTACTTTGACATACCCTTAACTAAAATAAACTAAACATAATGTTAGCGATGACTGAAATAATATTGTTACTCGTCTTGATGTTTCAAGACGATCGACGATATCAATAATGAAAGAATACTGTTGCGTTATTTCCATTATTGTTACTTACATATAAACAAGGTATAGCAAACTTCTTCACAAAACTCCTTTTCGCTTTTGTGGTATATTTGTCTATTTCACCAAAATGCAACAAACCACCAAACTACCAATACATAAGTATGATTGGATAGTAACCTCTAAGGTCTCTTTAGTGAGGTTGTTTTGAACAAATTTTATCAATTTTTCCCTATATTTATATCTCAAACGTGGAAATCTTAATAAATTTCATTTTCCCTTTTCTTAAAATTGTTCATTGTAAGTTATTTTTTAAATGTGTTAGAGTATTATTTTTCTGCGTTAAAAAGAAACGTTAGCTAATTCTACCTAAACTACTTGTTACAGAAATTGTCACATCTTTATTTTTTTCGGCTATGACAAATGACGCTATATGGCGTACACCAAAAATATTTTGTTTAGAAGTTGCTTAATTATTTTCCTCATTTATGTAACATTTTTCTTTGCTGCTCCGTTCTATTGGTTTAGCCTTCCTCGATAAATGGGCTATCCCAACAGTAAAAGTATTCGGACCATTACTTCTTGAGATATTCGGTTCAAACAAACAAACTCTTCAGCTTTATAATATTAGCATAGATAACAGTTTTAATGCAGCAAAAGAGGTATTTTGGGAAAGGGACATTATGAGAAAGGAATATAAGAGGGAGTTGTACTTTATGGGGAGAGGGCATTCGGGGAAAGGAACCATTTGAAACCAAGGGCCATTTTGGGTAAGGGACCTTCTCCGCCTTATTCCAAAGAAAAGATCAAATCAAGGTTTAAACAAAGACTTTCAAGTCCAGGATATAGTACAGTACTATTGGTCTTATTACAAAGCTTAGATAGTCCGTGGACCAGCTGATACCAAAGGATCTAGCAATCAGCCACAGATTATAATCAATTTAGTTCATTCATTGTTCTTATCATTCAAATATAACGTTCCGTTTTATACCAATGTAATTTGAAAGTATAGTTTTCATTGAGAATAAAATATTTAGACGTTCTATGTAGCTAAATTATTCGCCAGCACTACGTAATTTTCAAAATATTAACCTGACATAAAAGCCCTCGGCCTGCAATTTACGAAAAATCAAATAGATTCTGTCAGGATCGAAACGTTACATAAGTAGTTGTCATCAGTACTAAAAATGTAAACAAATGATGATAACCTAAATTTAATTAACTCAGACATTATTAGGGATGTTATAAGTTTAATCTGAGTAATTATAGCGCCCAAACACTTAGAGGAACTTGGATGCGAGTTTTTATTACAAAGCTAGTTTCATTGGAACAGGTCTTAGCATGGAAGGATACTTACTCAATAAGATATTCCATTTTGGATATACTTACTGTTTTCTTTGTTGCACTCGTTGTTCTGAATGTATTGGGGGAAAGTATGCCTAGATTCAACATAGGTACTGAAGCTTCGGCTGAAGCACAACAAACAATTGAAACAAATTTTATGAATATATTTATTATTTAATATCAGTGAGCTTGCTATGAAATGAAATTCTCAAATAACTACATAGAATCATTATTTATTAGATACCATTTATTCTCCCTAAGAACAGAGTTCATTTTCATGAGAATCATAAATATAATTATCTAAACTGTTAGGTAGCACTTAATAGTTATTCCATTTGACAACACAATGGATGTTAACAATTTCAATAACCTGTAACCATTCTGTCCTCCCTGTTCAAACTATGTTTGAAAAGGAATATTGAGTTGATATCCCTTATTTCTATTTAGATAACTAGCTTTCCCGCACAACTTAGTCTGCATAAATCTTCCCTGTTTTTGCAACATTTCTCAATGCTGCTCCATTCATATTGGTTGTAGTGTGATATTATATAGCCTATAGCCTTCCTCAACAAATGGGCTATCTAACAGTAAAAAGTTCAAAAGAATTAGTAGTTCATGAGATTACCCCGTTCAAACAAACTTTTCAGCTTTATAATATTAGTATAGATAGATATTTATTTTACAATAAATTTTAAATTGTATGCATTTTTTGTATAATATATAAACAGTGATCAATAATATATTTATATAATAAAATTGATAATTCTATATTTAGATCCACCTTATAGTTCACTAGTGTATTTTTAATTAGGCATTTTATGTATAAATATATAAACAGTAATCCATCAATAATTGATCAATGTTTATTTAGATCCACTATATAGTTCACTAGTAAGTTTTAGGTACATTATACATAGAATCATTATTTATTAGATACCATTTATTCTCCCTAAGAACATAGTTCATTTTCATGAGAATCTTAAATATAATTATCTAAACTGTTAAGTAGTGCATAATAGTTATTACATCACAATTTCAATAACCTGTAACTAATCTATACTCTCTGTTTAGTGTTTAAACTATGTTTAAAGGAACATTGTAGCAATGTATTAACTAGCTGAGCTCTTATAAACATAATATTCAGTTCTTGGTACCTACCTATAACCTAAGTTTACATCTGTTTCTAGTGATAGGTATACCCATGGTTACACTTTACCAACTAAATTTTAAATTGATCAATGTTTATTTAGTTCCACTATATGTATAGTTCAGTAGTAAGTTTTAGGTAAGAAATTTTGTCATAATGATGTTTCTATTACTTTGTTTTGTGCATTTTGAGTAAATTCAACATTGGTTTTTGCCGCACTACTCCAGACCACCTATCAGACATTCCAAATGTGATTTTCTAACTTCAATATAAATAATGTGACATATTATAAGTGGAATGCATCAGATTGTTTTACATAGAGCACTAGTTAATGATACTATTGTCGAACAAAAATAATCTGTGTTGATCTTCAACTTTCCACACTGCGTAGGTACACTTCACGTCGAGTCTGGTTGACCCAAACATTGCACAGACCACTTTAATTTTAGGACATCTCTGAGTTCTGTATATTAAATCTTCTCTCTCAATTCCAAGCTGTGATAAATGTTTTGAAAAACAATAATAAGCATGTATTATTAAATCTTTGGTCACACATCGCATTTCACTCGATTTTTGCGTTTATTTTGTTGCCGCACCATATTTAGTTAGTTAATAATTTAAAGTCACTAAACACGCATTATTCGTCATTATTAATTGAAACTAAAATACGCAAAATAGTAAATGGTCTAACTTTCAAATTGTCAAGTTTTTGACATTTTAAGGTTATTACCATAGTTAAACTAGGGTGATCGAAAGACTAATTTATAGACCAAAGAAGATCATCGATTAAGCGATGAACCTCGTTTTGTAATAAAGATTTTCGTAGATCCATGGTTTAAACTAGGATTTTCGTCAAACCAGGTTTAGTCCAGCTTTTGGAATAAGGCGGTCTGAGTCTGAATGCCTCAAATACCTACCCTAAAAATGTGCACTAGCTCTCGTTCTATGATTATAACTGATAAAGTGACAACTGAAAACTGACAACTGACTAGCGTCTAATTTATTTTTTAAATCAATTCAAACGAAGCAAAGGTTAGCTTACCATACAGCCGCCATTGTGACGTCATTTGGCGTTTACGTCTGTTAAGAATGCGACGAAATTCAAACTAAAAATTAAGATATGGGTCGAAAGATTTTGATATAGTTTAATATAATGTAAAAGTATAATATGTATGTCAAAAAAATGAAATGTTGTCACTTGATTAACTCCCAACGGAAGGTACCTGTCCCACGGCGAAAATGCGAGTTGCGATTTTATCGCTCAAGAAACGTACATACTTAGGCCTCGTTCGCACGAGCGTATTTTTAACACGTGTTAATCCGGCGTCCCGGCTTCTCGAAGTGATTATGTGATCTATTCCCAACACCCAGTGTTGAAAATACAACACAGCTCGATAAAATACGTCGAGTTGCCGTGTGAACGTGTACTTGGGAAGGCATTTGTTCTATTTGAGTGACTTTTTTACGCGCGTTAAAAATACGCTCGTGCAAATGAGGCCTCATGTAGATCCCGTGCAAACAAAGTTGATCGCTGACCGTTCACACTACGGGCGGGACTTTTATTTACATGGACGGATTCTACAATATACATCTATTGCACGTTTCATGAGCGATAAAATCGCTATTCGCTTCTCGCTCCATTGCCGGCGGTGGGACAGGTGCCGAAAAGGGGAGATGTTTATACATAAAACTTATGTGGGTATCTGTGTCCATCTGTGGCATCGGTATATTTTATAATTTTGTTTGATGACAAACTGTTCAGCAGTATCGGTACGTATCGGTTTTTTTTTTTTCAATGTTTGGTAACATTATCTGGTGGATAAGTGAATAAATAGCATTCGAACACGATATATCCAATCGCGGGGTAAGGGATGAGGCTAAATGTTAAGTGATACAAACAAACCATTCACTTCGCTTTTTTAAAAGTACTATAGTGTTGCAATTTCAGTTGTTCAAAGCAGAGAACCATTCCAAAAAATATCTAGTCGAATAGCGAAAACCCCATCCAAATCGGATCACTAGTTTTCGAGAAATTTGCGAATATATACATACACACGGATCAAACGGAAAACCATCTTTTTGAAGCCGGTTAATAACCGAATCCAAATTCGTCGTTTGAGTTTTGAGTACTACAAATAGCTCAAAAACACACACACACACACACACGTTAAACTTACACCGCTATTTTTTTCAGAGGAACCGTATCAAAGTATCTTAAATAGTTTCACATAAAATTAGTTACCACACGTTATTCTTAAAGATAGTCATACAGATCTCATTTTTTCCCAGATGGACATGTTCTTCTCAAACAATAGTAGTGCCAATCCACCTTTGTGAGGAGGTGATGCCATCGCCAGTTTTCTACGCAACGATAGTACCTGTAGTATCGTGGCTCGTGCTCAAGAAACTGGTGTTGGATCCTATAGCCAGGGAACGACAGGAGCGTGATCGGCAGAGGTCTATGGAGGCTAATTATGAAAGGTAAGATTTGGCAAAACAGACTAACTCTTCACTCATAATAGGTCAATAACAGGATTTTACTTAGTGAATGTTTTGTCTCAGTTTTTCATTCTATTTTCAAAATCACGTATCCTGACTGACTGACTGATTGATTGACTGATCATCAATGCAGAGCCTAAACCGCTAGGGTTACAAACCTGACATTTTCTCAGTTGATGCCTTTTATAGTGTATGCGAAAGCATAAAAAATCAAAGAGAGAGATAAAGTATAAAAAATCGTTACTTAGTGGATACTAAGTAACTATTTTTTGTAAATTCGTCCCCTAAGGGGGTAAACTATGGGTTGCAAGTTTGTATGAAACACCGTCAGTTTTGAAGTTAGATCGGTGATATTTTGTACTTAGCTTTTTCGTTTAAAATAAAGGACCCCGTGTTTCAACGTTTTTGGAAAATCAACCCCTAACTGGGTAAACTAGGGGTTGTAAGTCGCAAGATAGTGTGACACTCCGTTAGTTTTAAAGTATGGTCTGTAAAATTTCGCACTTGAATATTTGGTTTAAAACAAAGAAACACGAGTTTCAGAGTTTTTGGGAAATCAACCACTAAGGGGGTAAACTAGGGGTTGTAAGCTTGTGTGAAATTCATAATACATTCATGAAATTTCGAATTTGACTTTTTCGTTAAAAATAAAAAGCACGTAATTCAGCATTTTTGAAAAATCAACCCCATAGAGTAAAATAGGGATTGTAATTTTGTATTAAACTCCGTCAGTTTTGAAGTTAGATGGGTGAAATATCGGATTTAGCTTATTTTGTATTAAACTCCGTCAGTTTTGAAGTTAGATCGGTGAAATATCATATTTAGAAAAAAATATGTATTTCAGCGTTTTTGGAACCCTCAAAGGGACAAAATTGGGGTGGCAAGTTTTCTGAAACTTCATCCCAAGATTGTGTAGTCAGTTTTGGAGTTAGATCTGTGAAATTTCGTATTTGGGCGTTTTTATAATAATATAATGGGTTTTCAATAGAGAAACACGCGTTTTAGTGTTTTTGGATAATCAACTCTTAAGGGGTTTAAAATAGGGGTTACGTCAGTTTGAAGTAGGATCTGCGAAATTGATGTTCGTTTTCGTTAAAAAAAAAATATGATCGTAAATAAAGAAACAGGTATTTTAACGTTTAAATCGAAATCGAAAACCAACCTATAACGGGGCAAAGACATCCACGGAGCTTAAGCCACGAGCGACAGCTAGTAACAGAATAGAAGAAAACAAAATATTCGCTAGTTAAAATGCTAGCTTCGTTTTGACGATACGCCCAACTTTATGTACGGGGGGTGATCAATAAGTAATGATAAACAGGTATTTTTATAAACAGTAAAAACAACTCGAGACGAGACGCCCAACTTTATGTACGAGGGGTGATCAATAAGTAATGATAAACAGGTATTTTTATAAAAAGTTTTTTATCAACTCGTTACTTCGTTACGACTTTGCCAGACCAAAAATCATTTAAAAAGGTCAGTATTTCGCAGAGTTATAAGTCATTCAAGTACGAGCAGCCGGAGCCGGAGCCAAAGTACGAAACGTCATCAAGTACCTCTGCTTGAAAAAAATGAAAATCTACCAAAGAGATTCATGCTGACTTATCGGAAACGCTAGGGGACAATGCTCCTCCATATTCCACAGTTGAACGCTGGTGTGTGTGGAGTTTAATATAAACAGAACATCAACAGAAGATGAACATCGCGAAAGGCGCTGTTCTAAGAAAAATGTCAAAAAAGTACAAGACCTCGTAGCTGATCGAAGAGTGACCATCCGAGATTTAGCTGAGATCATGGGGGTTTTATTTGGCATCATTCAGACGATGTTGACTAGTGAAATGAAGATGAGAAAGGTTTCGCGCGTTGGGTGCCGATAATGTTAACCGACAAGCCAAAGAACAAGCGATTAAACATTTCCAGGGTCAATCTTGACAAGTTCCAAGCTGACCAAGAAAATTTTTGACCCGTTTTGTGACTATGGATGAAACATGGATTTACCATTTCGATCCTGAGACGAAACAATAGTCCAGGCCATGGAAGAGACCATCGAATCAACCGAAGAAATTTAAAGTTTCAAGTTCTGCCGGTAAGGTTATGGCGTCCGTTTTCTGGGATGCCGAAGAAATAATTATGGTTGAATACCTGGAATACGGAGCTACTATAACAGGTTCTTACTACGCTGATCAAATAAGAAGATTGCGGCAAGCTATCAAAGAGAGAAGACGAGGCAATCTGCGAGCAAAAGTCCTGTTCCAACAGGACAACGCGTCGGCAGACAAGGCTGAAGTTGGTTGGCTTCGAACTGCTTGAGCACCCCCCGTATTCTATTTATTTCCTCACCTCAAGGAACATCTCACGGGCACGTAATTTGAAGATATTAGTGAAAAGGTTCGTACCTTTAAATAATTCACGCGATTAAGTCCCGAAATATAACTAATATGTTTAAAAATCGCGAAAGTTTTAAAACAATAATATTAGTGAAGTCAAGGCCGCTGTAGAGGCATTTTGGGAGAGTCAAGGTAAAGATTTTTTTCCTAGGATATTTTTGGTTTGGAAAAGAGATGGACTAAATGTATTGACTTGTTTATTTGCTAATTAGTCTTTTTCTAATTAAATAATCCAAAAGGCTAATTAGCAAATAAAACTAGCATTTTAACTGATTAAAGCAGATAAACAACAAATGTTTAATTAAGAAAAGTAGCCTATTATACAATCCACCAATAAACACCATCAATGGAATAAGATCGCGGGCAGTTCACACTGCCGGCGAGTACTCGCCCTATACTGCATCTATTTTGTTTACACGGACGAGATCTACAATATACATTTATTGTGCGTTTCATGAGCGATAACATCGCTAGTCGCTTCTCACTCATCGCCGGCGGTGGGACAGGTGCCTTAAGATTTCCTATTTGTTTATTGCTCAGGTTGCAAGAAATGCAGCGGCAAGCGCGAGTTACTGTGGAGCTAATGAGAGAGACGTACTCCAGGATTCGATCCGATGAAGAAAAGAAAAAGGGCCTTGTCATATTGAGAGCGTTGTATGGAAAATTGCCAGCAAGTAAGTAACCGTAACTAATGAACTAACTGTATCGTGTAACATATCAAATGAAAGGGCTTGTTGTTAGCATGTCAAATATATTTTTTTATTCATTTTATTATCAAAAGATATTAATATATTACATCATATATTTTGAAAAAAATACAAAAGATAGCTTTTAACCTATAGATTGTAGGAAAAATAATAAGAAGTTTGAATTATAAAATGGGGGTCATTAATGGGGGACCAAAATAGAAATTGAAAAAAAAAATGTTTGGCTAATTGTATTGTGTAATATCTATACTAATATTATAAAGCGGAAGAGTTTGTTTGTTTAAACACGCTAATCTCAGGAACTACTGGTCCGATTTAAAAAAATCTTTTTTTGTTGGATAGCCCATTTATCGAGGAAGGCTATAAGGCTATATAACATCGCGCTACAACTAATAGCAGCGACGAGAAATGTTGCAAAAACGGGGAAAATTTACGCATACGAAGTTGCGCGGGACAGCTAGTATCAAATAAAAGGGCTTGTTGTTAGGATGTCAAAAATCTTTTTTTTAAGTTTTAAAGTAATTACTTTTATACGAGGGTGGATTGAAAAGTTCGCGGCCTCAGCAAGAAAACAATATAAAATATAAACAAAAGTAATTTTATTTTTCCACGTAATCTCCACTTAACTCAATGCACTTCTTCCATCTGGTTTCCAACGCCTGTATGCCGGTCATAAAAAAAGTTTCTTCAAGGCCTTCAAAAAAGTCACCCACCGCGGTTTCAACCTCCTCATTTGATGAAAATTTTTGACCTCCAAGGTGTTTTTTAAGGTTTGGGAATAAATGAAAGTCCGAAGGTGCCAAATCAGGGGAATAGGCGGGATGGGGCAGTAATTCAAAGCCACAATCACGAATTTGAGCCATTGATTCAACAGACGTGTGAACGCGTGCATTATCCTGATGGAACAACACTTTCTTGCTGAGTAGTCCTGGCCTTTTCTCTTTGATCGTTTCACGCAAATGACGTAAAAGGGTGCAGTAATAAGCAGAGTTTATAGTCTCACCTTTTGCAAGGTAGTCCACCATGATGACACCCTTAGCATCCCAAAAAACTGACGCCATCACCTTGCCAGCTGACAAAATTGTTTTGGCTTTTTTTGGAGTCGGTTCATCAGGTTTTTTCCACTGCTTGGATTGCTGTTTTGACTCTGGGGTGTAGTGGTGTACCCAGGTTTCATCCATTGTAACAAATCTGTCCAAAAAATCTTGTGGATCAGTCTCAAACATTTCCAAACTGTCGCGAGAAATCGTGAGCCGTATTCGTTTTTGTTCAACTGAAAGCAATCTGGGGACCCACCGCGCAGAAACCTTAGAAAATCCAAGTTCATTGACTATGATGTTTTGTGTTCGTTCATATGAGATGCCAATAGTGTCAGCAATCTCCCTGATGGTCAATCTCCGATCTGCCAATATCAGATCACAGATTTTCCCAATGTTTTCTTCAGTCGTAGACGTCGTAGGCCGGCCGGAGCGAGGGTCATCTTCAATACTCTCTCGTCCGCGTTTAAATTCTGCAACCCACTTTTTCACAGTCGTATACGATGGAGCAGATTCCCCCAATGTTGTTGACATATCTTCGTGAATCTCTTTTGGAGTCAGTTTTTTTTTAAACAGATATTTGATGACCGCACGTTGCTCAAATTTCTCCATTCTTTAAAAACGCTGCACTTAGGCTCACAAAATTCAGTCTAATTTAAAAACAGATAATGCTATTGTGACAGAATTTTACAATGTGACAACCAGAGAGTAAACAAATCGAATGAGGTCAGTTACATTAAAATAAGTCAAGTATTTATGTGGTAGGCCGCGAATATTTCGATCCACCCTCGTAGTTATTCAGGAAAAAACCATGAAAATAGACCCCATACCCCAACCCCAAACCCCCTTACCTTAATTTTGATAAAAATACAAAATATAGTTCTTACCATATATATTGCATGATGGAAAAATAATATGAAGTCTGAATTTTGAACATAGGGTGTTATGTAAGGGGCAAATTAAGAATTTGAAAAACCAATTAAAAGATGTTGAAATGATTTGGTGTAAGGTCTTAAATATCTGTCATAAAGTAATTTAAAAAATTCATGAACCTCACTTTGAAATTACTGGGCCTACAATCTATACATATAATAAAACTGTAAATTTCACGTGTCTGTACATGGCCGAACTTAGTGAAAAAAAATATTAGGAAATGTTCGAAAAGAGTATTCAAACACTTTGCTGCATTTTTAGAAATGTCTGTCTGTCTGTCTGTCTGTCTGTCTGTCTGTCTGTTTGTTTGAACACGCATCACGCAAAAACTACCGCACAGATTCGGTTGAAATTTTGCACGTGCAATCTAATAGATGCAGAATAACATTTAGGCTATAAATTATCACGCTTTTCCCCATAGGAGCTAAGCAGTAAGGGATAATGTCTAGAGCTATTTTTCGTTATAAAACAGTAACTACTAGACGGATCTTTATGAAAATTTGCAGTTTTATAGTAAATACTATAGGACATTATTTACACTATGAATCATTACGCTAACGTTTATGGGGAACGAGTAGCAACGTATTTTTTGTCGCACCATAATGGTTTATCACAAAATTTTCCACAATTAGACATTATCTATAATTGTAACCCATGGAATACATAACTTCACGCTAAAACTAAAAGGAGCTAAACACAGCATTGTTAAGTTTCATAAGAACAGTTATTTTGACGTGGCAAGTAGCGAACAGTATAGCCTCGAAGCTATGCTAGCGGACTTAGACGACGAAGTCCCGTGCTCGAATCCTATGTCTGATTATGTTCTTTTTGTATTTTTTTAAATTGTCTTTATCCTTTTTTAATATTTTTCTCAATGTTTTAGTTATTTTTTCGACCGTAAGTAACTTATTTACTTTGGTTATTATTTTTTTATATTAAAAATCAAGTAAATTATGCACGTAGGTAAGTTAATTATAGGTATTGCATGCACTGCTGAGAGTAATTAATTAATCGTAGTAGAAATGAAAAACAATATTACATTATAATTAAAAAGTATTCGACATTTTCCAGAAATGATGTGTTCGTCTAAAAAAAAGACATTACACACGTAAAAAAAAACAAGTAGCGCCATCTATGAAATCAAATTGTTCACCGTGATCAAATAATTCCTTATTTGTGAAAACATTTATTAGGGTATAGGTGCTTGAGATGCTGAGTGGCAACATTCTTGAAAGTAGATGGCGTTGTATTCAATAACGTTCTATACTTAGTAAAAGAAGTTTTAAAAGAAACACATTGCTATGATTTTTAGAAATGTTTGTCTGTCTGTCCGTTTGTTTGACCACGCATCACACAGGTGCATCATGTTTTGGGGTTATGGTTGGAGATTACGTGTTCATCAATTCAACGATAATGAATGGCTCAACATCGGTCAAGTGTGAGTAGATCGGGTGACGGGAGGAGGGGGGTCGTTGTTTGTCAACCGTACCTTTAGGGATATCTGACATTTTCGCGGGCATGACACACATGACACGCTCTGTGTTTGCTTACTAAAGTGTTACAGCAGTTTTATTATTAGTATTGCGTTGTAACACTATATGAAATACACCCCATTTTTAGCCAAAATGGCAAAACAGAACCCTTATTGTTCCCTTATGTCCGTCCGTCCGCAGCTTAGCTCAGAGACTGTTAGTGCTAGAAGGTTGCAACTTTTGCATGAATAAATTACTAACGCCGATAAAGTGAAAGAACAAAATCTTGAAAATCATTATTTTTTTAAGGGTACCTCTCTTATATGTAAAGTGGGGATGTGATTTTTTTCTCACCTAACTACCCCATCGGGTGTGGTATCATTAGATAGGTATTTTAAACAGCGTTTAGGGTTTGTGAAGACTATTTTTAGATTTAAGGATTCCTTTGTGTATAATATTAGGCTTTATAGTGAACATTTTTGTAAGAGTCAAGTGTCCCCCTGCCAGCTAAATGGTTGATGTTGGGTATGTGAAAAAATTCAGGGTAGTAGTATAAACACTAAAATTATAAAGAAAACTATCACAGTTAAGTACTTGGGCTTTACAAGTTTACGATCACATGAGAAGTAACAACATTTTCGTACAAATTCTATTAAAAATTATTAGGTAATAAGTAGGTATAACGTTGAAAGAATAAAACAAAAACAACAGAAAACCCTCTTCTTAAGCCGCACACCAAACTAACTATCTTAAAGAATAGAACAGATCGATTTTTATTTAGTAAGTATTTAGACAACAGGACTGTTTCCAACATATTTACACAGAAGTTATTTCGTTACCTAAACTACCTTAATTTAAACCCGACTTTCACGCGAACGAAGTCGCGGGCACAGCTATTATGAATATATATATTACGGGTCTTAATCGCGTGAATAATTTTAGGTTAAAAACCTTGCTTACCTACGTTTAATATGCATGATAGTTTAAGTATAATTTAATTTAAATTCATCAAGTATTAAAATAAACTTATCCAGTTTTGAAAATAGATGGCGTTTAAATACAAATGAAACAGAATCAGGTAAATTGATTTAAAAAATAAATCTGAAATTCTTACGTAGAGGGATATGAATTTATGATGATCTTAATTAACGACGGGTTCATCATCATCATCATCATCAGCCTATCGCAGTCCACAGCTGGACATAGGCCTCTCTAATTGCACGCCACTTTGTTCTATCCTCGGCTACGACAGGTTGACACACCTATTTTTTAATTCACCAATGTAGACATTATAAAGAAATAAGTTTAGTATTTAAACTAAACGTTTCTAAAAGATATACTAATTCAGTATATCTTTTAGAAACGTTTGAATATTGTCTGTTTGTTTGAACACGCATCACAGTACCGCGGGAATGCAATGTTTTAAAAACAGGATATTTTTTTAAAAACTTATCTCACACTAGCCCTATTTCGCGCGAGTACTTGGGCGGTTTCGGGCTTCATTTAACCCGAAACCGATAATAGTAATATTTGATGTGATGCAAATCATTTTGGTAAAATACTATTATAATTTGTCTTCTAACCGTCTGGCGCCATAAACTTTGTCGCCCTTCATTTTGCTGCACTGGGCATTTGCTTGGCTTGCCTTGCCATAGGTCGGGCCCTGATTAGAGCTAGGCCCTAATATCCATAGATGCCACAGAGCATTGTGGAGCATGTTTCCAATATGTTTTACACAGAAGTTAAATTGTAACATAAACTACCTTAATATAAACCCAACTTCCACGCGAACGAAGTCGCGGGCACAGCTAGTTTTGAAATAAAGTAGTGTGAAGATAATGTGCTTGTTGGGTTTTGGTCTAGCTAAAGGTTAGTGTTGTACTCCCTTATTCATATTAAATAACTAGCGGCCCGTCCCGGCTTCGCACGGGTGGGCATGGGATCCCTAATTTTTTTAGTAATTGCGACTATAATTAAAGATCTAAGTTATCCTATCTCTCAAGTTGGACCAAACTGCATATTGCGTGAAAATTTGAACGAAATCTGTTAAGCGGTTTAGGAGTCCATCGCGGACAAACATCGTGAGAGGAGATTTATATATATTAAGATGATAATATTTTTTTATTTATTATAATAAACATTGTAGTACAATTTGACTACAATCATAATTACAGTTCAACCCCCTTATTCATAGTAAACAAACGTTTTAAGAGCATTTTATTTCATTCCATTTTTATAATTAAAAAGAAGCTCGATAGTTTAAATGCTCTTAAAACTTCGGCTAATTTATTCCTCCCTTTGAATCCGCTACTGGGGAATAGCATATGGTAATTAAGTATCTACTTATTGTCACGAAAACCAACGCGCAAGGAGTGTCTAGGAGAACAGTTATTTTAAAAATTAAGACACCTGCAGCATTGGAATTAAACCCCGAAACCCTAGGCGGGACGATGGTTGTTGGTGATCTCTAAAATCCTACCGAACACAGGGTGTCCACATTCTAGAAAGTCAGGAAAGTCAGGGAAAAGTCAGGGAAGCTCAAGGTAGTCAGGGAAAGTCAGTGAAATCGAGGAGCCACCTTGAAAGTCAGGGAAAAATGAAGAACTTATACTATCCCAACATTTTCTAGTGATTGTAAAATGAGAAATGTTATTTATTCATGCCCCAGAATGACATTAACTCTAACTGTTGGAGCATCTTTTTTTGTCACAATTAAATTACTCCGTTTTTGTTTTAATAGGTTTTCTATAATATAGACTTTAAGACATATCGTTAAGACTTTAAGACAAATCATTAAGTCTTTTAGATAAATCAACAAGACAAGTCTTAAAGTCTTAATGATTTGTCTTAACTATATGTCTTAAAGTCTTAACGATTTGTCTTAAAGTCTTAACGATTGGTCTAAAAGTCTTAAAATGTTAACGTCTTAAAGACGTTAAGACTTTAACACAAATGTTAAAGTCTTAACGTCTTTAAGACAAATCATTAAGACTTTTAGACAAATCGTTAAGACTTTAAGACAAATCGTTAAGACTTTAAGACAAATCTTTAAGACTTTGAAACAAATCGTTAAGACTAACACCAATCGTTAAGACAAATCATTAAGTCTTTTAGACAAAACAACAAGACAATTCTTAAAGTCTTAATGATTTGTCTTAACGATTTGTCTAAAAGTCTTAAAATCTTAACGTCTTAAATGCTTAACGATTTGTGTTAAAGTCTTAATGATATGTCTTAAAGTCTATATTATAGAAAACCTATTAAAACAAAAATGGAGTAATTTAATTGTGACAAAAAAAGATGCTCCAACAGTTGGAGTTAATGTCATTCTGGGGCATGAATAAATAACATTTCTCATTTTACAATCACTAGAAAATGTTGGGATAGTATAAGTTCTTCATTTTTCCCTGACTTCAAGGTGGCTCCTCGATTTCACTGACTTTCCCTGACTACCTTGAGCTTCCCTGACTTTTCCCTGACTTTTCCCTGACTTTCCCTGACTTTCTAGAATGTGGACACCCTGTGTTCGGTAGGATTTTAGAGATCACCAACAACCATCGTCCCGCCTAGGGTTTCGGGGTTTAATTCCAATGCTGCAGGTGTCTTAATTTTTAAAATAACTGTTCTCCTAGACACTCCTTGCGCGTTGGTTTTCGTGACAATAAGTAGATACTTAATTACCATATGCTATTCCCCAGTAGCGGATTCAAAGGTAGGAATAAATTAGCCGAAGTTTTAAGAGCATTTAAAATATCGAGCTTCTTTTTAATTATAAAAATGGAATGAAATAAAATGCTCTTAAAACGTTTGTTTACTATGAATAAGGGGGTTGAACTGTAATTATGATTGTAGTCAAATTGTACTACAATGTTTATTATAATAAATAAAAAAATATTATCATCTTAATATATATAAATCTCCTCTCACGATGTTTGTCCGCGATGGACTCCTAAACCGCTTAACAGATTTCTTTCAAATTTGCACACAATATGCAGTTTGGTCCAACTTGAGAGATAGGATAGCTTAGATCTTTAATTATAGTCACAATTACTAAAAAAATTAGGGATCCCATGCCCACCCGTGCGAAGCCGGGACGGGCCGCTAGTTATATAATATGAATAAGGGAGTACAACACTAACCTTTAGCTAGACCAACACCCAACAAGCACATTATCTTCACACTACTTTATTTCAAAATTGTAGGCCCAGTAATTTCAAAGTGAGGTTCATGAATTTTTTAAATTACTTTATGACAGATATTTAAGACCTTACACCAAATCATTTCAACATCTTTTAATTTGCAAAGGTTTTTCAAATTCTTAATTTGCCCCTTACATAACACCCTATGTTCAAAATTCAGACTTCTTATTATTTTTCCATCATGCAATCTATATGGTAAGAACTATATTTTGTATTTTTATCAAAATTAAGGTAAGGGTGTTTGGGGTTGGGGTATGGGGTCTATTTTCATGGTTTTTTCCTGAATAACTATAAAAGTAATTACTTTAAAACTTTAAAAAAAGATTTTTGACATCCTAACAACAAGCCCTTTTATTTGATACTAGCTGTCCCGCGCATTTATCGCGTGCGTAAATATTCCCCGTTTTTGCAACATTTCTCGTCGCTGCTCCGCTCCTATTAGTCTTACGACTTAAATCGTTAAGACAAGTCATAAAGTCTTTTAGACAAATCAACAAGACAAGTCTTAATCTTATTTCTTCTTTAAAGTAAGTCTTAAGACAAATCGTTAAGACTTTAATACAAATCGTTAAGACAAATCATTAAGTCTTTTAGACAAATCAACAAGACAAGTCTTAAAGTCTTAATGATTTGTCTTAACGATTTGTCTTAAAGTCTCAAAGTCTTAACGTCTTTAAGATAAATCATTAAGACTTTAAGACTTGTCTTGTTGATTGTATTAAAGTCTTAACGATTTGTATTACGACTTACTTTAAAGAAGAAATACTTTAAAGTCTAAGATTTTAAGACAAATCGTTAAGACTTTAAGACAAATCGTTAAGACTTTAAGACAAATCGTTAAGACTTTAAGACAAATCGTTAAGACTTTAAGACAAATCGTTAAGGCAAATCATTAAGTCTTTAAGACAACTCGTTAAGACAAATCATTAAGTCTTTTAGACAAAACAACAAGACAAGTCTTAAAGTCTTAATGATTTGTCTTAACGATTTGTTTTAAAGTCTCAAAGTCTTAACGTCTTTAAGACAAATCATTAAGAATTTAAGACAAATCGTTAAGACTTTAAGACAAATCGTTAAGACTTTAAGACAAATCGTTAAGACTTTAAGACAAATCGTTAAGCATTTAAGACGTTAAGATTTTAAGACTTTTAGACCAATCGTTAAGACTTAAAGACTTTAAGACAAATCGTTAAAGCTTTTAGACCAATCGTTAAGACTTAAAGACTTTAAGACAAATCGTTAAGACTTTTAGACCAATCGTTAAGACTTTTAGACCAATCGTTAAGACTTAAAGACAAATCGTTAAGACTTTAAGACGTTAAGATTTTAAGACTTTTAGACCAATCGTTAAGACTTAAAAACTTTAAGACAAATCGTTAAATTAAGACAAATCGTTAAATTAAGACAAATCATTAAGACTTAAAGACTTTAAGACAAATCGTTAAGACTTTTAAGACAAATCGTTAAGACTTTAAGACAAATCATTAAGACTTTTAGACAAATCGTTAAGACATTAAGACAAATCGTTAAGACTTTAAGACGTTAAGACAAATCGTGAAGACTTTAGTCAGGGAAAGTCAGTGAAATCGAGGAGCCACCTTGAAAGTCAGGGAAAAATGAAGAACTTACACTATCCCAACATTTTCTAGTGATTGTAAAATGAGAAATGTTATTTATTCATGCCCCAGAATGACATTAACTCTAACTGTTGGAGCATCTTTTTTTGTCACAATTAAATTACTCCTTTTTTGTTTTAATAGGTTTTCTATAATATGTATTTTATTTTTTTGTAAAATGAATTGAAATGTTTCTATCCTCTTGGGTGATTTTCAACAGGCTGTAAAAAAATGGTTGTACAGCCAATTTCAAAATAAAAACCAATAGTAGCTGCAGTTTTTGTGTCTGAACTTAATTTTATTTACGATTTTTTTAGGACATAAGAAATCCACCAACACTTTTTAAAAAAAATACATAGAATCGGATTTGTTGATTGATTTGTTTAGTTTTCGACAAAAAACTTTTAGGGTTCCGTAGCAATGGCAAACGGTACCCTTATAGTTTTGTCATGTCCACCTGTCGTGTCTGTCCGTCCGTATGTCACAGCCATTTTACTCAAAGACTACTCGATGAATCTTGAAATGGTGAAATTTGGTGAAAAGGTGTCTTGTAGTTGCCGCCAATTAGTTTGATAGCTTAATAATAAATTATTATTATTTTTATAATCATCCTCATACGTGTAACAGAAGCTGTTTTTTTTTAAGGAAATCCCCTCAGTATTTTTTTTCGTGATTCGTTAATAAAAATCAGACAAGAGCATGTCGGAGCATGCTCAGTGTAGAGGTCCGCAGCCTAAAACAATTGCATCAGCAGAAGAGCGTATGTTCATGGCACTTACGCCCTTTTGTTGAGAAAAGCAGTTTTTTGGCTATAACTCAATGACGGTATATCTAATCATGTCTGAAATAATTTAAGTTTAAAGTATTTGTTAAGCGCTACCTTTGTGATTTTTTTCATATATTTTGGTCACACGGTTCATAAGTTAAGATGGGGAACACACAATTTATGCAACTTTCGGAGCAATTATTTCCAAAAATATTTACTCAATCCAAAAAGTTTATTAGATACCTTGATATGTTTTTAAAAGACCTCTTGAATGATGTGCAACACAATGATGTTAGCTGATTTTTTTTTTATCCCCCCCCCCCTTATTATTGAGCTATCAAACGAAGTAGCGGCCACTATACTCGTAAGTCACCTTTTCACCAAATTGCATTAATATTCATTGAGAAGTCTCTGAGTAAAATGCCTGTGACATACGGACGGACAGACAGACAGACGGACATGACGAAACTATAAGGGTTCCGTTTTTTGCCATTTTGGCTACGGAACCCTAAAAACAAATACGATTTATCTACTGTAGAGTATGATATGAGTTGAGTATACCGCAGACTAAAAATAAGTTAAAGTTTGCCATGTTTTGGTCCACCGAAGTGACAGTAGGTACACCAAATTTTAATTCAATCGGACCTGTAAAAGTTGACAAGGCCTTGTAAAGCAAGATATGAACTGATGATCTTTAAACGCTTCGACAGATATTCGTAAATTATGGCTAAGTACCTTCTCGCCATATCCGCTTTCAAACAAAAAAACCGTGTTTAATCGGTCCATTGGTTTAAGAGTTACAGTTGCCCAGACAGGCACACGTTAAACTTATGACACCCCTCCTTTTGCTTCGGAGGTTGTTTGTTTGTTTGTTATAACGGGGCCGCAATGTCGCACTTAACCTCTTTATTGGGCCATTGTGCGTACGTTGTTATGTGTCAGTTCTTTTCACTCCAGCCAGCCCAAACACTCCCAGAAGCCCAGCATTCCCCGCAGGTTGCTGCAAGCTTCAGGGAGGGATGACGGTGTTTTTAGGAACTGTTACCGGTGCACTGGTACATTCCACGATTACATGCTTGGGCGTTTCCTCATGTTCCATGCACCCTCTGCACAGTGGGCTATCTGTGATCCCGATGGTGTGCAGGTGCTTGTTGAGGGGACAATGGCCTGTCAGGATGCCTATTGCATTTCGCAGTTTGTCCCTGTTTAGTCTGATTAGATTCCGAGCGTACTTTCTGGGCGCTGTTGGAATCGCCTCTTTCGTTTGTCTGCAACCGGTATTTTTGCTCCATTCCAGTTGGTGGTTTTCCTCTGTTTTCTCACGCAGCCAGATTCGTACCTGGGCTAGGGGTAAGGGCATTATCGGTTCGGGGCCGTAGATGTTAATTTTAGATCCCCGTCTCGCTAGCTTGTCCGCCGCGACATTTCCAATTGAGTTGCTGTGTCCCTTTATCCATTGCAGCGTCACTTCATTATCTTGGGTAATGGCCTTAAGTGATTCATGGCATTCTTGAATAAAGGTCGAGTTTATGCTGGTGTTTGACAGCGCTTGTAGCACTGAAGCGCTGTCGGTTAAAATTTTTATTTTTAGATCTTTTGCATTTCTGGCTGCGACTGCTTTAGCCGCTTTGGTTATGCCAATGCATTCTGCTTGGAAAATCGTGTTTCTTCTGTCCAAAAGAGTAGATATCTTAATATTAAGGTCATCTGAATAGACTCCTGCTCCCGTGCCTATCGCGGTTTTGGATCCATCTGTGTATATTCTAACTTTAGATGGTCCGGAGCTGTCTTTTGATTCGGGTGTAAGTCTGATTTTGTATCGTTGGTCAAAGTTATGTTTTTGGGGGATTCTATCTGTTGGGGCTTCCAGGAATGGATATTCCTTTGTAATTTCTGATAGAATTCTACGTCGGGGGTTAAAAACCAATCCAAACATCTGTCATTATTTTTTTCAAAAGTGCTCTCTTGCATAGTTATTTAGCAAACATGGGTGTTTGCAAATTTTAGGTCACACATATGTTTGAAAGTAAATACCCATTTTGCGTCTAAGATCCCTACCGCAGCCAACAAAAGAGCTGATGACCTTTAAATGGCTAAACCAATTTTGATAAGACATGTCTAAAAACCGTCGCTAGAAAACCTGCTTTCAAATGAAAAAAAAACGCATAAAAAAATCGGTTCACCCGTTTTGCGTCGGGGATTAAAAAATAAAAAATTATCTAGTACCTACTAAACAAACGTTACAAAAAATATTGTTTATTTGCAAAATAAGAATTCAAACAAACAACCGTGTAACAACCGATATTAAACAGGGGGAGGGGTCAGTCTATTCTTGTTTTTCTAACGTAGGGGGAAGGGTTCAAAAGCTGCCCAAAATCATCTTCCGTAATAAATGAATGGCGTCTTAACTAAAAAAAGTCCAAGTCCGTAGACCTAAAAAAAACACAAAAACGTTTTTGTTGGTTATCTTACAATTATTTGTAAAAAAAGTCAAAGTTCAGTTCCAAAAAGATATATATAATAATAATATTTGTTTTTTTTTTTAATTTGCTGAACAACCATTTAAGAAGCCTGCACTCAAAAATGTTGAAAATTTTTTGCTCTCTTAATTTTTCTAAGAAGTATACTTGGTCAGGGAAATTTGAAAAAATGGTCAGGGAAAGTCAGGGAAAAGTCAGGGAATATTTTTGAACATTTGCAGTGGACACCCTGGAACACTAAAATCTCAATTTTATGAATGCTGTTTACTGAAAATAAATCACAGTATGGACTAAATGTTTAATAGTCATGTCAACAAATTATTTATGTGCGGGTTTTGAAATTTTGCACATTTTTCTAGAAGCCATAACGAGTTCAACGAGCTATCGAGCGTATTTTAATTCGCAGTAGCAATTAACATGTTTTTAAGGTTCCGTAGCCAAAATGGCAACACGGAACCCTTATAGTTTCGCCATGTCCGGCCTTCTGTCCGTCCACAGTTTAGCTCAAAAACTGTTCGTACTGTAATTTTGCATAGATACACATATAACTTACGCCGACAAAGCATAATAACTAAGTATCATTAGATAGGTCTTTTAACGTTTAGGGGTTGTTAAGACTATTTTTAGGGATCCGTTTGTGAAATATTCAGCTTTAAAGTGCAAATTTTTGTGAGCGTCGTGTCTCCCTTCTGGTATGTGAAAAAAATCACGGTATTAGTATATATAGTATAATTAATATGAAAAGTCACAGCTAAGTAGGCTTTACAAGTTTACGAGTAACAGCCGACCAAGTAATAGGTAACAATATTTTCGTACAAATTCCACTGAAAGTTACTTATGAAACGTTGTTAATAGTAAAAAAGGCAACAGAAAACTCACTTATTATACCGCATTATTGTACTGGGTAGCTACGGAACCCTACATTGTGCTTAGCCCGACATGCACTTGCCCAGTTTTGTTTAACTTGTTGACTAGACTAAGGCTTGCCCACACTGCGATGTCTGACCTATTTAAAATAAATAGTTTCTGTAACACTATATTGAAGAATTCACAATTATGTAATCATACCATATTTCTTTTCAAAATAGACAATCACCTCTATTGGAATGGACTGAAATCTATGATATACTAGCTGACCCGCGCAACTTCGTCTGCGTAAATTTTCCCTTTTTTCTTTTTCTTCCTTTTTTTCACAACAATTTTCATTGCTGCTCCGCTCCTATTGGTCGTAGCCTTCCTCGATAAATGGGCTATGCAACAATAAAATATTTTTTCAGTGCAGCCCAGTAGTTCCTGAGATTATCGCATTCAAACAAACAAACAAACTCTTAGGGGGATGAAAAATAGATGTTGGCCGATTCTCATAGATACCGGATAAGCACAAAAAATTTCATCAAAATCGGTCAAGCCGTTTCGGAGGAGTATGGCAACGAAAACTGTGACACGAGAATTTTATATATTAGATATGACCCAGATATAATTTTATGGATTAACTAAAACTTAAACTATCTACTACTTACTAATTAACTGAAGCCATACAAATTTCTTGTAAAAGTATTTATATATTTGTCTGGGAATTACGACTGTCTATATCGATCCTTAATTAATTATATTAACATCTAGATATATTTAGGTGGAGCTGCAGGTGAAAGCTAGTATGTGATTTATCCCTTTATACCAAAGAATTTGTTAAAAAGAACTGCGAAAGTACTGGGTTTGGTTTTTATAAAATTGGTTTAGAATTAGCTTGAGGAAACACACACTGCATACTTTTTGTTACAACATTTACAAAGGCGAAGTCGCAGGGAAAAGCTACTACATATAAAAAAAAACATAAACTGACTGAATGATTGACGGACTAATCACAGAACAAGCCACAAACAAAGTTCCAATATAAGTTTGCGTTAAGAAAGTATTTTGATAGATATTGCGAGGATGCCTAAAAGCCTCTTTTCAAGTACATAATATGTGCTTCCGTTTTGTAACAGATGCGGCAGATCACGAAGTGGCGGCGGAGCAAGTAGGCGACGCGCCCTCTCCGGAGTCGCCGGCCGCATTTAGCGAGGTCATTGACGTGACAATACCTATTCAGTGTCTAACAAAAGATTCGCGGTTAGAACTCCTCGAATCTAGCAAGGTATGTTATACATATTTATCTTTAAAATATGCTCCAAATATTGAACCACGTACTATCCAGAGGGCCGAAAAGATTTTGTTTTTTAAAAATAGACTTATTAGGCGCTTGCACTGCTATGCAGTATTCCGTGTGTCTCTCTCTCTTACATTACACGGAACAAAGTATACTCAGACTAGGAACAAGAATTGGTTGATTAGACAAAACAGTGTCCCGAAACACTGACTTCTCTACTCACTCAATCCTTCTCTGGGTAAAACTCATCCTTACGTAATAAATTAGAAATTACGTAAATTTACGTAATATGTTAAAAAATAGAAATCATGATTGATTAACGTCAAACTGTAAGTTTAGTGTAACAGATCCTTTTCAGACAAAATTTTACATGAGAAGATGGGAGATTTTAGATATCTTATTAACCCTATTTGTAATATTAAGAGGCTATTATTAATGAATAGCCCCTTGTATTTAAAAGTATTTCAAGCTTAGCGTATATTATGCTCCTTTTTTTTTTGCTTCTATTTTGATTAACATAGATATCGCTAGTAAATATGTTAAGGTACAGAGCTTGCGCTTTCTTAAAAATATAAAAGGCTTTTTTTTTACTAACTGTATTTTATTGTAAGCAAAAATCAGGATCAGGATTTTGTCCCATTAATGGGATCACGAGGGAGAACTGTTTCTCGTAGTTCCATTATAGGGACAAAATCCTGGCACCATGAGAAGACAGGGATTATTATCTAATCTCATATGACAAAATGATAAAATTTACATCGGCTGTCGTGATGCCTACATTCATAACTAGTAACTATATACTGACACATGTTACGCATATAAATAAGGCATTTTAAAAATAGCAGGCCCCCATCCCGCATAATACCTATTTGGAAATATGCGTAAAATCAATCGATTCATAAATAATTGTTGACATAGTGTAGTACGAGTACTAGACATGGAGTATGGATATAAGGAGCAACATATTTTATACATTTCTCGCAATATAAATTGGTCTTGCTGAACTTAGCAACAACTGGCTGCGCAGGCGTAACAAGAAAAGAGGCGCGGGCGGTAACTAAATTTAGAGAATTAGAGATGCTATTATGCATATAATTAGTGTCCTATTTTGTTGTTATGTACGTAAATAAATAGTTGTTCCGAACTATCTCTAGTATCTACTGTAACTGTATTAAATTTAATTTAGTATTCAATCAATTAAACAAAATTAACCGTTGCGCCTGTGCGAAGTATGTCTTATTTAAACTGACTAGACTGACGGGAGTAATATTGCGAGACCTATAAAGAAAAAAAGTCGAAAAAGTGTCCCAACTATAACCACAGTTCAAAAGTAGACAAAGGATATGGTTTGAATTGGGTAGTTGACTACAATAAACGTAAATTATTTAATACTAATCAGGTAATAGTAGATCTTAAAATGCTCTGAAAATAACTGTTTTTTTACATTTTAACAAGTTTTTGAATTTAAAAGCATGAAATCGAATACTAAAAGGATTTGACGATAGGAACTTATGACGTCATAAGTTCCTATTCCATACACATTTCTATAGAGCTTGTCGTTTTGACATTTCATAAAATAGACTGAGTTGACTTGACAGTCAACATCCCTATTTAGCACTTATTGACGGATTGAAATGGGTCGTTCGGATAGTGATTTTCGTGAATATATCACTTGTAGACGGATAGAAGTGTGTCGATTTGCCGTGTTGCTACTGTAGCGCCACCCTTATTTAACGCATTTTGACAGACATTCACCCACAGAAATGTTACTCAATATATCTATTCTCCATGGTTCTAGATATGTGTCCTTGCTTGTGCTTTTTATGTTAGTACCTATACTGACTGCAGACCGGGTTATTAACTCCATTCATTAGCATTGCTAATTGATGTTTAGTTATTGAATGAATGACGCGCTCTTTGTCTATGCACACAGACGCATTATTTACTTCCAATAGAAAATGCAACTAAAGATTTTCTAATTACTGGCTGAGTATGAATACATAATTCTTTTTCTTGTATACAAACGTATTCAAGGTTTCTGGATGATAATTCATTCAAATACACAATACGCTCATGAAGACACATGACACATCAAGCTACTTCCGATCTATTTAATTTGTTTTAGAATCGAATCTACCTACGAATACCTTTCCGTGTTATATCCGATTATTTCGCTTGGTAAATGTTTAAAAGTTATTTTATCATTTAATTTAATTCTTTAAGAGAAGAAACTTTCATAGACCAGGAGTTTTAACCCAATCCGTTCAGTGGTTTGAGCTGTGTCTTGGCAAATCAGTCAATAAAGTTAATGGGTCTATAGGTCCAGTGGTAAATAAACCTGATGGCTAAGCCAAGTGGGTGGGTTCGATTTCCGCGTAGAATAAATCTTTTTGGGCTGAGCACAAATATTTATTTAGTGTCTAGGTGTACTTTATCTATAATATTTATGTATAGGTACGTATTCAAAATGTAATAAGTTTGGTTATTAGTTTTCTGGTTACCATAGTACAGGCTCTGCCAATTATAGTTTGGGATCAGAAGCCTGTGTGTATGGACCCCGTCCCCAACAGTGTAGCACTATGTGTGAGAAAATATATATTATTCTGAATAATGAATTATTAAAAGAAAGTACGAAAGATATGAACGTGGCAAATAATATTTTTTTCTTAATTATTTTTATATTTCGACTGCCTTTGTGGCGCGGTGGGAGTGCATCTGACTGTTACGCAAGAGGTCGTGGGTTCGATCCCCACCCAGGATAAAACGTTGTGTGATGAGCACGATGGTTTATTCTGTGTCGGGGTGTTATTAATCTATAATATGTATGTATTTAAAAATATATAAGGATGTTTATCGGTTGTCTGGTTTCCATAATACAAGCTCTGCTTAGTTTGGGATCAGATAGCTTTGTGTGAGTTGTCCCAAGATATTATTATTATTATTATTATTATATTAGACTGCTGTATATGACATCGCTCACGGACTCAATCTCGGATCACTACGGACCATTTTATTCCGTCACCGTGAATTTCTCTGTTGGTATCTAGTGAAGTACGCAGAGACGCTACTATAGATATAAGATCAATGTTCTATTCATAAGTAAGTAGTCATTACACTTACTTAATTCTTAAGTAAGAAGTATTTTGGTGGCACGAGATAGTACTCTTTTACAACAGCGAAAGAGGTCATGGGTTCGATTCCTACAAGGAACACCACTTTGTGTGCCCGTGATATGTATTTTGCCACATTTACATGCCGTGTGGTACCGGCTTAAGAATAGTACCACCCCATCTCTTCCCGTGGGTGTCGTCAAGGCGACTAAGGGATGTCACATCGGAGGACGGGCAGCAGCGTCCTCTGCGTACTTAAAACCTTACTGCGATCGCCAACCCGCTCGCCAAGCGTGGCGATTATGGCAATTACCCCCAGGATCTACATACTAGTAGGTTCTACTGGGGAGACCCGTGCCCAGCAGTGGGCCATCATATGGGTTGATATGTATGTATGTATGTAATGATATGTATTTTTGTAATGTTCCATGCGACACAGGGCTTAAGTCTTACTGCGGGAGAAATTAAAAATAGTAGTTTTAATATAAGGTGGTCTTTCACAGTGTGAGCTGCCAGGCTTCTACGACCCTTGTGTGGGTGAAGACAAACACTTGACCATTCAGTACATGTTCCATAACAACCTTCACTTGTGCACCGTGCCCGATAGCCAAGCTGTCGTGCTACCACGCAATAGTAAGTATACTCTCTTTTTCACACAGACGTGGATTTAGCATTCAAGTGTACGGGGAACAAGGGAGGGTATATTTGATTCAGCTATTTAATTGTAAGTCGACGGGGGTGAGGGTGCATTTGACTCAAGTGAGTCGCTCGCATTGATTGCCTGGCAACATGCGGCTTAAATGTGAGTCGCAGTCGCTCGCACGACAGGGCAATTACGTAAGCTTAAAAACTATAAGGGTTCCTTGTTTCCACCATTCCTTTCATAATTTAAATAAATTAAACGTCTCTGACTACCCTACTACAGTACGATCAACGTATCTTGACCGGATTGAAGTTAGGTTTTTATCACTTTCGCGCATATCATAGAGATGCAACCCTAAAATTACTAACGAAAATGATTAATTATGTTTAATCGATTAAAAATACTAACAACATTTTAATTCAACAATATAAAAACACTATTTAAATGAGTTCATAAAAGTTTAAAATTAGAATGGTTACAGTAAATACTAAAGAAACTTTTAAAAACAATTTCTTTACGAAAATAATCACAAATAAACATGAGTTAGTAATACTAATTATGACAATGTAATGCGTAATCGCATCTCTAATCCTCTTGGTTTAGTTACCGCCCCCGCCCCCCGCTTCCTGTCACAATTTCCTTTAAAAAATGCATCTGCGCAATCACTTGTCGCCTACTTCAGTCCGGCCTAGTTACGTTTATCCAACTGTACCTTAGATCGCGCCTGTTTTCACATCTTTATTACATAACAGATATAAAAACAATCCTCCTTTCCTGTTTATCCTAAAAATGATAAAATAGATAAAAAAAACTAGATGGTTTTAAAATTGGGTTCACACTTCATTGTACATAAATCATCGAATACATTGTGCTAAATATTGAAAAAATAGATACTGTAGTTAAGCTTTTTTGTTCGACATGTTTACTGTTTATTTGCCCCTACTTATCTATATTATAGGTACCTGCAATAAAACGAAAAGAACGAAGCCGTCTGGACCCAATCTAACGTCACAAGTTAAATTCTAATGAGCTATTTTTGCGAAACCGTAGAAAATAGATTATCAATTTGGTTTGAGGCTGAAACTGATTTGTTTGACACTTTTTATTTTGCAGATCATCGAGTAAAAAATAGATCCTGAAAATTAAGGGCGAAGCGCAGGTGGTAATTTATGGCGCGCTCGCCGTACGACCAACGACTAGACATTGGGACTACGTCAACCCAATTGTCACAATAATCCAAGAAATTATATCATCAAACTTAGGCAGCTAACATTCCATTACTTTAGTGCACACATGGTAGGCAAACTTGACTCTTAGATTGGCTGCCAATTCCAATTAGAAAGAACTTGAATCCTTTGGATTTTTGTGCTAAAATTACCAACATTTTACTAGCGCTGTACTAATGAGTAGCGGCAATACACATCTATTAAATTTAATTCGATATCAATAGGGTCGATGACATGTATTTTGTGGTTACCCGAATATGGAACTGGAGTTTTGCAATACCAGACAGCCTGTAGCTGTTCCTCATCCAGAATATTTGTTTAGCGTAGTGCAATATACATGAAGACTATGTAATTTGATATCGTATTTATATTATTTTGACTATGTGGACTGTAAACGAAATATTTGCTTATTTCATTACTGACTATTAAACCATTGTTATACAAGTATATTCATTTAGAAATTGTGACTGTAAATTAGATTAGATGTTTAATGTAGTAAAATTAAAAAATATATAAATAATTTTAAAGTTAAAAAAACGTGCCCTTCTTGTAGTCACCACAATATTTAAGCCTTATTTGACAGAAATAAAAATAGGTGATAGTTAATTCAAATCCTTTCTGTATAATATTATGTATAATGATTGTTTGACATTTAAAAAATGTACAAAAACAAGTATTAGTAATTATTATTACTTTGACATTGATTGTTCGATGTTTGAATTGTCTAGCGGATGGGCTTGGTATTGAGACATTGAAAATATTTGTGTGGTGACAAGGCTTACATTGTATGACGAGAAACTAATTGTACTAGTGGAAAAAAACTGGTTTGACCCGAACATGATGCGCGGAACATACCTACCGATAAGATCTTGCACGCACGATGTATGCGATGTGTTAATAATCCGCACGCCTTTATCATTTAACTGACTTCTTCAGTCCGCACATTAAAGATAATATTTTTGATAAAATGTAATATTTTTTATACTGGAATAAATTAAAATCGCTGTAATAACTGTAGCTTATATAAAGTGGGTGATAATTACTGAACGATTTTTAGATACATGATTGCTATTGATTCATCAGAACTGGCCTCTTCCAAATTATTTTTTATATCTTTAAAAATATATTGTGCATGCTAATGTATTTGGAATTTCGTAAACGTTTGAGACAAATAGGTGGCTAAAAAATATGATTCCACATGTTATTAACATTTTTGGTGTCACAAAAATGTTTATTTAGTAAAGAGGTTAGTAATCATGAGGCATCAATAAATGGAGATTATGTTGCATTTATTAAGATCTGTCATTAATTATCAGATTCCAAATATAAGTCTATTATTCTTAGTAATAAAATTGATATTATTATCTCTGCTAATAGAATTAAATGTTCTATACTCGTTATTTTTTATTATTATATGATTATATTGATAACCCATTGACTTCATCATCGTGACAGATTTTTAAAACTTTTCTTCCACTTACACCTAAAAATATATTCTGGAATTGAATATTGATAAAATAATTTCGTGTAACGTTTCAATAAACATAAGTCATTGTAGCCGTTATATTTATTAGTAAGATATAGATAGGGTAAAAAATGCGGTTGGCTTGGATTATTATTAATCTTTCCAAAGTAATTGGGAATAGGTACCGATATTCGCCATTAGTTGCGCTATCATATAAGCGGCGGTAGTCTAGTGGCGAAGGCATCGGACTGGCAATCGTGAGATCGCGGATTTGAAACCTAACCATTATACTGCCGACGTGAGCTTAGCTGGGGGTTAACAGGATTGCTAGTGATGTGGGACCTACAATTCCACATTGCTAGTTATGTTTTTATTAAAAAAAAAAAAAAACTGCCGATTCACACTGGTCGTACAGGGTCGCACGAAAACCTTGTGCTTCGGAGTTACTCGTTCGCATATTGCGTGCCTCGAGGCTGTCTCGCGAGACCATACTAGCGGAATGGACATTATTATCATTCCTATAGGATGCCCTACCTTTTCCATACCTACTTAAATAAATAAGTAGGTTCAACTTAAGTTCCATTATAAAACTGGATAATTACTGGATACTATAATTTTCTGGATTTTGACTGTTGATGTAGTGTTGTGTACGAGTTGTTGTACTGTTAGTTTGTGCTTCGCATACGTGGGAAATCATTAGCTGGATGACTTGCTCGCGTTTGATTGTTTATTTTTGTAAAGTTGATTCCTGTTGTGATGATTCTGTGAAGCAATAGTTTTAATAAAGCGGCTCCTATTTAGATTGTTTGTTACTTGTCTATTATTGTTTTTTTCTGTTACAAAGGCCTTAAGAATTATAATGCGAAATAAAGTATGATGCTGTTTAAGTTATGTTTTATTTTGTTTGTTATCTTCAATTTCTTTATTATTTGGAACTAGTTTAGTTTTATCGAAATATTGTTTGCCAAGAAAATAATAATCATTAAACACGAATGGGTATATCTATAACTGATAGCCTAATCATCAGGAAGAAGATGGGAGAAATACAAATACCAAGATTTTGTATGATAGGGGACAAACGGTACGTGATTACCACTATCCAATCTGTCCTTGGACATCTTCGACCCTAGAGGCATAAGCAGGTTACCTGCCTCTTAGAAAAGAGTTTTGAAGGTCTCAAAGTCATATCTGTCTGGAAATACAACTGGCTACAATTGCTACTGCAAGTTATATGACCGTATGTGTAGTGTTGTTTTATTTTTTTAACCATAGCATTATTGGCCGCAATGATCCAGGCTTCTCAAGTAGTAATGGAAAAGGGTATTGCAGATATCTTGAAGGCAAAAAGACTGATTCTCAGCTGTTGTCTTGGGTAAGAAAGACTATAAAGCGGCGTTAGCTTGAATGGCTAAGGCATCGGTCTCGCAATCGTTAGGTCGCGGGTTCGAATCCTACTCATTAATACTACCGACGTGAACCCACTCCTAACACAAGCTTTTGAGCTTATCTGGAGGGGTTAACAAGATTGCTAGTAATGTGGGACTCAATCCCACATTACTAGTTATCTTTTTTAACAGAAAAAAAAATATGCTCCTCAATATAGAACGTTTCCTCCTGATTGATTTGGCTATGACGAGTTCCATTTCCTTGTGGCCAAACATCCCTCAAGCTTTGATTATCTATATATCAATTCCATCATCAATTTCCAAAAGCTGCGAATGTCGAAACACACGTCGTCGATAGAACGTTTCGCCGAAATCACCGTCTGCAACCCTTGATGCTTTAATGAGAGAATGCTTTACGTGGAGTATGTAAAAATGTTTTCGGCGAAACTTTACGAAAAGCTTTTTAGCCGAATTAAAATTAAAAACGTCACCTATCTAAGAACACTTGGGCGATTAAGACGAATCTAACGATATGTGAATTGTATAAATCCGTTCAGCGGATTGTGAGATATCAGGTAATAAAGAATATTACATACAAGATACGCGCGAAAAACACAACCCTTCTTTACAGTCGGGTAAAAAGACTATCAATATCGATTATTTTTGTTTCAATATTTTTAATAGATTTCCATTAGGTATCTACGTAATATCGTTACAACCCTGGTATGTGTACATTTTAATCGCCACATACGATAAACGAGGAATATTTTCGAGCTTTGATTATCTATATAGGTAATGTCTAGATTCCTATATCCGGCATCTAAAATTGAAGCAAAGAACTGTCAAAAGGTACGGTCAAGTGGACGTACTTTTTGACAGCTAAAAAGGCGCCATCCGATGTTTTAGCCATAGTTGTTCTCACCAACGAATGTCAAACGTCAAAGAGGGAATGCTTCATATCCCTACTTAATATATAAATGTGAATGTAAGTTTATTTGTGACGCTTTCACGCGAAACTACTCAACCGATCATCATGAAACTTTGTACACATATTCTTGGAGGTATTAGAAGTAACATAGGATTATAAAAAAAGGGGAAAATTTACACAGACGAAGTTGCGCGGGACAGCTAGTATTGTAGACTTATTGAGAGAATGCTCCATGCATTCTCTCAATAAGCCTATACCTAGTCTAGCCATAAATATTGTTACGAAGAAAAAACATTTTTTTTTATTGCAAATAATATTTATTACTTTTACAGTGTGTTAGTTTAATACATAAATAAAAAACAATTCAAAATATAAAAAGCTTATTCGAAGTGGTCTCCATTGGCTGCAACACAGTCCTTTAAACGTTGAGGCCAGTTATCAATAGAAGCACGCACTCTTTCCATGGGAAAATTCTTCACTGCCAATCGTATGGATTGTTTTAGGGACTCCAAATTATCATGGCGTTTAGAGCAAGCCATACTCTCTAAAACTGACCATAAATCATAATCCAGCGGATTAAGATCGGGACTAGACGACGGCCAGTCTTCAGCTCTGATGAAGTCCGAAACGTTCACTTCCAACCAAGACTGCGTGGACCGAGCTTTATGACCCGGCGCTGAGTCTTGTTGGAAGGACCATACTTGGTTATTGAACATGGTGTTGTTAAGGGGTTTAACTACCTTCTCAAGAATGGTATCTTGATACACTTGTGCCGATGTTTTGATACCTTTTTCACAAAAATATGGCTCAGTCACTCCTTCATAGCTAACACACCACCAAACCATCACTGAAGTCGGATAATGCCCACGTTGCACTCTGTCGACTAATTGGGAAGCTTCCTTAGAGCTTTGAGCATAAATACGGTCATTTTGTTTGTTAAAATGTTGCTCAACTGTAAAGATTTTCTCATCCGTAAACAACATTTTTCTGTGACCTCCCTTTGCGTACCGCTTCAGTAGTTGCTTCGATTTTACCACCCTATTCTTTTTTAAATTATCAGTTAAAAAATGACCAGTGCGTCTCTTATAGGCTGCAAGTCCTAAGTCATCTTTTAAAATGCGTGACATGGTTCTGGGTGCTATCTTCATCTCCCTAGATAAAATCTTTTGCTTTCGGACAGGATTTCTTCGAATTCTTTCCCTTACTGCTTTGACCACCATTTTCGTACGAACACTACGTGGACGGCCAGATCTTTTTCTGTCACAAACAGAGAAGGTCTCATTGTACCTATTAATAGCCCGGTACACAAACATTTGACTAATACCAAGCGTATGGAGAGTTTTAAAAATTACATTCGGCTCCATACCAACTTTGTGTAATGCAATCACAGCGATTCGGTTTTCTTTATCACCCCACTCCATTTTAATATAGCAAAATATTGTACAATGTATTGGCGCCAAAATTAGAAAATACAATGAACAATCGTATAAAAATGACAGATTCCAAATTCAAATGTAATATCTTTCTTATTTTTAATTGTAACAGTATTTATGGCCAGACTAGGTATATACAATACTATAGGCCGACCGCTTAACTCGTATATCGCCTGCGGTGAGAAGGGAGCGCGGGGTGATGTTAACGGGTGGGTGAGCGGGGTGCGCGGCGATATACGAGTTAAGCGGTCGGCCTATAGCTGTAAACTAGTAATTTACAAGAAATATTTATTTTTATTAGGTATTAATTTATTTTTACATTATAATAGTCATAAAAGGTTTGTCTTGTGATACCTATGTCATGAAATGCGTTTCGTTTCTGATAGGTATTTTATTAAATAAAATATTCTAATATAGTAATATGAATGTATTACTTAAAATGATACAATCGGCTTAAACTTCTATTAATTACATTATCTAAAGGTATTATTGTTAAAATTTCTTATTTTATTTTTAATTAGGTATTTATCCAGGGAAAATAAAACGTAGATAAAATAAGTGGCATTATTTAATTTTTGGAAATTGCAGAGCATTAAACTACTTAATCTTTTAAATACTTAAATAATATCAGCGGCTTTGAGAATAATCGTGTTTTTATTAAAAATCCCGAATTATTTAATGCAACTGTTACCTCGTACAAACGTCACTTTTGTGGACACTATATGGCACATCTGCTCAAGGTCCTTTGTTACGACATTAGACATTCGTCATCCTAAATGTACGAGTCTCAGAGTCTCAGATCAAAGTTAATGCTCTGAGTTAGGTACGAATAACCTAATGAAAAACGAGCCTTTTGATTTTTGGGATATATTCGTAAAACCAATCATTACTTCGTCCTGCAGGGAATCGGTGAAGGATTTCTTCGTAAAGCAAACCGTCGACTATGTTTTCGGCGAAACGTTCAGTCAGTACCTAAAACATTTTTTCGTTAAAGCATCAGTCGATCAAGGGTGATTTCGGCGAAACGTTCTATCTACGAAGTGAGCTCATTTTCGGCGCTGTCTTCTGCCTCGCAATTGAGGTCTGAGTTTGAATTGAACATGGCTCACCGATATCGTTTGAACCACTTAAACGCACACTATTTGATGTTTTTCTATTTTTTCACCACGCCGATGAAAACAACCAGATCACTACTTAGATCACTTAATTTTTCAACTTCGTCCATCTCTCTTGGTTTTATTTTGTTAAAAAGGTCTCGATAATTGTACCTACTTTTGATTTAAAGTTAATAATTTAGCTAAGAAAGGACAAAAATGGATGTCTTTAAAGTCGGTGTCAGCGATTAAGGGACAAGATAAACTCGATATGTTCGTAAACTTTCGCGAATTGTACACATTATTGAGTTTTATACTAGTATACTAAATGAGTCTACCCGTGACCACGGCCGTTGCAATACGGCCGAAACGTCAGATTAAGACCCGTAGCTTATGAAATTCTAAAAGATAAGACCTGTTAAGCGATTGTACAATGATTTAATTACTGGATAGCTTGAGATACAATATTGAGGTATATGTAAGAGGTAGGTATTGGTGGGCGTATGTTGTCGCGTGCGTGAGAGGTCTCTCCTCCCGGCCTGCGCATTTACTTCCCCGCTCTGCTCTCGGTTTTATCATAGACATTCTGGGCCCGTTGGAAGAGGCTGAAGGATTTACGGTTTCTGCAGGAACTGAAGCAGCTTCCAAGATGTCCTCTTCACTCGGTAGATAACACATTCTGTTCAGAGCTCGTCGTTCAATGCCTGTTTGCGTCAAAAAATCAGCAACTCGACATACCCCGTCTTTACCGACGTACAATTGGTGTACTCGGGCTGATTTCCATTTCATGGGAGGTAAATTTTCTTGTTTGAAGAGAACCAATGCTCTTTCCTTTAGGATTTCGTTCTGACTTGCAGTTCGGAGAGATATTCATTGTGCCACCGCTTCCAAAACTTTTCACGTAGGGTATTGATCAGCTGGTGTCTAGTTTTGATCTTGCCCGTAGAGGCTGCAGGTGGCGCCGGCAGTGACATAAGCGGCCCCCCAATGAGGAAGTGCCCTGGGGTCAATGGAGAAAGATCCTGTGAGTCGGGAGATAAGGGAGTTAACGGTCGGGAATTGAGGAATAATATAAGTTCAAGGCTGATTTCAACATTTCTTGCAATTCATTATTTGCCCCAACGAAATTGGTTCCATTGTAGCTGATGATTTGATGATGTTTAGGATGTTTCCCCAACGAGAAATCAGTCTACGAAGACATAAAATTAATGCTTTAGAACTTAGGTCACTTACAATTTCTAAGTGAATGGATGGCATTCGTACAAAAACAAATGAATAGACTTCGTTATACGTTACACTTTTTTACTCGAAATTAGGAATGGGCCCGCGAAATCTGTCGCATAGTTAAAATGGGTAAGTGAGTGTCACTGACCCTACTGGCTGATAGCTGACCTATCAATGGCTCTATAGTTTTGTCTTGAAACCTGCTAAATATTGTACACTGGCGAATTGAAAAAAAACGTGCCAGTGTCCTGCCCTCTAGAGGCCAAAAACTATCTCTTATGGTAACTAGTAACTGATGTGGACCAGCGTGCAACAAGCGTTAGTGTATGGCTCGCATTAATAATTTTGTAAAAGTATGTTTGCCATCCAACAATGCCGGATGCTTTCTTCCGTAACTGAAGTTTGTGTTCTTGACTGCCTCTGTGGCGCAGTGGGAGTGCATCCGACTGCCACGCAAGAGGTCGTGGGTTCGATCCCCACCCAGGATAAAACTTTGTGTGACGAGCACGATGGTTTATTCTGTGTCTGGGTGTTATTTATCTATAATATGTATGTATTTAAAAATATATAAGTATCAGTTGTCTGGTTGCCATAGTACAAGCTCTGCTTAGTTTGAGATCAGATAGCGTTGTGTGAGTTGTCCCAAGATATAATAATTATTATTTATTTAGTCTCCCACCGACCCACAGCACACCATCGGCATCAAGGAAACGAGACAACTGTAACAAAGATGGGGTAAGTGATTTTTGTTTTTGTATTTGATGAGAAATAAAATCTTTATGAAAGAATCTATATGTGCACAAGTTTAAGTAAACATATAAGAAACCTAATAAGTTCATCTCCTGTTAGCGATCCTGTTAATCTATTATTTTTACTTTTGCAATTATTAATGAACCATAAAATATATTTCAAGTATTCTTATGTATTTCAATATTGTCAAGTATTCTTTTTAACCTTGACATATTTAAATAGGTAATCATTAGGGACCGTCGCCACGGGCGGTAGACTCGGGGTTTTATTATCGTCGTGCCACCTATGTATTTCTATACACTCTTAGAACGTGTCTCTCTGCATTGCGACCACTGTAAAGTGTGGCGTCAATTCAGTATCTTGCAAAGCCGTTCCTTTATAGTTAGTTAGATTCACGTTTATTGGCGCAGTTTTCTCTTGAAAATAATTATCAATGTATAAGTTATTTGTTCAACTAGAAACATTATTAAATAAATGTTTGAATGTAATTATATTAAAAAATAAATTTCAAGTGAATTATCAATTGAATGGATTGCATAATTTCCTAAGTAAATTTAATTAATTTAAATTACTGGGCGCTGTTGATATCTTGATTAAAGTATTGAGAGCACCTTGCCCCGAAAAGGCCAGTGTTCGCAGTTCAAAAATGATGACGAATTATGACGTCAGATACTTTTCCAGGTATACTGTCAGTCCTTAACGAAACGTATTTCTCCCCATTAAAAGCACTGAGCAGTGGTAGCGGTGTATACTTCGGAACATACCCATGAATAGTGTGAGCGTCAAGGTGGCGGGACCAAGTCTTGGATTTCAAAACTACATAATATACAAATGCAGTATCTTTTTGCTACTATTACCTCAATATATATTTAGTAATTAAACAAAATACGTGGTTAAGTTGAAAGCCTGCTCAGAGACTTATCCTTCCTATGCACAAATACTTATTGTTTTATACTAACATTAGGTATTGCTTATTATTTCTGAATCGTTTCAAAAATATCCACCGTATACTATGGACCCGCCATTTCAAATCGAAGGTCAGCTTAAATTTTGATTTTCGATGAATTACCGTTTAATACCTATTTCCTACCTTTAAATTTGTTTATGTAAAAAGCCTGAAGAAATTTAAAACAACAAACAACTAGCTGACCCGCGCAACTTTGTTTGCGTTAGTTTTTCGCGTTTTTGCAACTTTCAATTCTTATCATTTTGCTTAATGTAGTGCTCTTCAATCGTGATTTTTTTTTCATCGGTAAAGAGGATATTTCTGTGCCCTTCACCTGCGTATCGTATCAGAAGGCGTTTTGATCGATCCACTCTCTTTAATTGTAAAGATTGATTTAGGGCATGTCCTGTATATCAACGATAAGCACCGAGCTTCAGGTCTTGTTTTATAATACGCGACAGAGTCCTAGTGGGAATCTTCATTTCTCGCGATAAGAATTTTTGTTTCCTAATGGGATTTCGACGAATTTTTTAGTTCTAGCAGCACGCGGCCGCCCCGATCTTTTATGGTCTTCGACAGACCCCAGAGGAAGTGTCGTTGTATCTGTTGATAGTACGATAAACGAACATACGGCTGATACCAAGCTTTTGAAGTGTCTGGAATATGACCGACGGCTCCATACCCACTTTGTGCAAGGCGATCAGCACAATCCGATTTTATTTACCACCTCAATCCATATTATAATTTGATAATGAACACGAAAAAAACATGTGAAATGGCGCGAAATCGAAAGAACTTTTAAAAATAATAAACGCGTTCCAAATTCAAAGCAATGAAAAAGTTGAAAAAAAGAAAAGTTTTTATGGCCGGACTAGTTATAGTTATATAATTATATCATGTTTCATAATATTTGCTATCAATGGGTCGGGACACTCAAGAGCTAATTGTAGTAAACAGCAACGCGTACTCAGGTATGGTGAAGAAGCCACGCCGTACGCCAATTTATTAAGCTGTAGAACGTTCAGTGGTTTCGATTTATCATCCGTAAAATATTGTAGATTACGTTGCAAATTATTAATTTCTACCTGCATCGAATCAGTATATTGAATAGTTCATTCTGGACTACTGGACCTAAAATATTGCTTGGCGGCCATTCTAAATGAGTTGCCAAGTGAAGTTATTGGCTCTTTAAGAGGCATTGATAAACAAAGTGATCCTCACAGTATTGTTACTCTGCAGACAGTAATTATTTCGAGGAAGATTAGTACTGTGAAACCTCTTCGAGTTGCCAAAATTTCGTAAGGTTCTTGTTTATTTCTTTACTAAAATGACAGTGTAACGTGACAAGTTTGTCTGGCGTTTCATTAAGTGGCCCTGCCACTATCCAACAACTAGTACTATCATGCCCTTTTTGATTGCGTAACATAGTCTTGTGTTTTTCAAAACACAATCGACACGAACCTAGCCGACAAGCATTCGACTGATGACCTGAAACTGATAATTTCTCAAGCAATTTGAACAAATAAGATTCAAAATTTCACGCAATCTATCCATAGGAGATAAAGCCTTGTCAATAATTATGTGTACTTCATTACAGAACGGATATGATAATCCTGTAGACCGTGAAGAGTCAGAAGTGACAAAGCTTTCAGAAGAAGTATAGGAAAAGTTATGTTTATTTTTATGATTATTATGTAAATTATGCTTATGATCATTGTTGTCACTCCTGTTAGACTGCAGGGTCTCTCAGATGTCCGCACTGTTACGAAGAAACTCTATAGATTCACTAAAGAGTGGCAAGTCTGAGGAATTATTTTTATGTTCTTCCCATTTACCACTTGTGGTGCCTTCTAATTTGGTAGACACCATATAAATGAGCGCATCCCAATGGTGAACGGGTTGACCTATCACATAACAATCCCCAAGCTATAGAATAATTGTATGAGGTAAACTCAATCGACTTAATAACTAGGGAACCACTCCCTTTAAGCGCGGAGCGTAAATAATGAAATTTATTTATGTCAGATTTATTAAAAATTCAAAAATACCTCTTAATTCTAACGACTTAAAATAATTACCGTTAAAAGTAGGTAACTTGATAATCGATAATTTTACCATTACATTTCCATGAAGGCTGCCAGATGCATTTGTAAGTAAACTTTTACGTCAAACCGTTTCACGTTTTTTTTTAAATTGAGCACTAGAATTAGGTTTCAGGCAGTTTCTCTTTCACCGTTTTTTTAAAAGTTAATTAGCAGTGTGGGATTGAGTCCCACATTACTAACAATCTTGTTAACCCCTCCAGCTAAGCTCAAAGGCTTGAGTTAGGAATGGGTTCACGTCGGTAGTATACCTAATGGGTAGGATTCGAAACCGCGACCTCACGATTGCGAGGTTTATTGTTTTGATACTTTCCAAAGTCCGAGAATAATGGTTCTAACCTCTTACTTCGTAGATTTAATTCTTTAATCTGAGAATCGGTAACCTCGTTGGAATTAATCTGTTTTAAAACGGCAAGTTAATTGGAAAAACTGGTTAATTTGATCTAATAGAACCACGTTGTCTAATTAATAATTTATATTCATTGTTTTCTTCGAATTTCAAATCTTCAGTTACTCTCATAATGATAAAAAAATAAATTGGACAAATAATAAATGTAAAGGGCCCTGTAAACGATCAAATATATTTGACAAACATGTTTTTCAAACATCACGTTTTCATGAAACAATACCAAAAACGTTCAAACATAGCCTTAAACGTGTTGGTCAAATAACGTGCCAGACTCGGGTTTCTCGTTGTCGATATTTGACGTCGTGCTAAATTTTTATATAAAATGAGTAATAAATATCTAGCATTTTTGGCATAGACTCTGGCTCTTGTGTATTAAGAAAAAAAAAAGAAGACGATGGTGCAGAGAATAGTTAAAATTAAGGTAAATGGTAAATTTGCTACAGGAAATATTACGCACAGAACCAGACGACTACACAAACTTTCTGCGAATGGATCATGAAACTTTTGAAGATTTACTAACATTAGTACCATCCTCACATTGAAATAATGGAAACTTTATGCGCAAATCCATACCTTCTCAAAGATTATCAATAACTTTGAGACACCTGACTAGCGACGCCGATTTTGAAGACTTAAAATTTAATGCCCGCATTGCACCTCGTACATTGAGCGACATTGTTATTAAAACTTGTGAAGCAATAAATGAAAATCTTTCCAACAGTTTTCATGTAAGGTTTTGTTATTTAGAATGCAGAAAAAAGTTGTACATATTTTGCAGCTTTATCAACTTTAGTTTAACCGTCTTCAGTGGTTTGCAAAATGCGACTCAGGAATAATAATTAACACAGGCTGCTCCGTATTTGACAGATTACCTTGATCAAGGCGCGGCGAATCTGGGTTCTGAGTGTGAGAGATAGGTTGAATATATGACGCGGAAGATGAAGTTTGCGGATTGGAGACTGAGTGTGAGAGATAGGAGAGTGTTACAGAATTACAGTTGATGAATGAATAGAATATTGATATTGTGTGCTCAGATTCATTATTATAAAATGAATGTGAAGATTTCCTTATTCTCCTTCAAAAAATATTTGATTTATAAATTTCCGCCAGTCATCTTTGATCTGCAGACATTCGTTCCAGCTTGAAGGCCCAGTTTCTTGCCATTGCCTGATATTCGTTTTAAGGTTTTTAAAAATAGTCCCTGGCTAAACCTGGCTAATTAGGTCATGTTGTAAGTCCTCTTTCTTATCTTCTTCTTTGGTGTCACTGAATTTGTAATTTCCGAAGATGACGAAGATGTTGAGGCTAATGTTTGTGATGGTGATGATAATGATTCCTGGAAATAAAAACAACAGTTTATAAACATTATCTTCTATTACCCATTCTGGTACCCAGATCCCAAGAAGGTTGGAAGATTTTGGTGCGACAATTTGGAAAAAAATGGAACTTTGATAATTGCATTGGGGCTGTAGATAGAAAGCATGTCACATTACAAAAACCTGAGCATTCCTGTTACTACTATTATAACTATAAAAGGACATACAGCATAGTACTTATGGCTATAGCCAATGCGGATTATGAATTTATTATGGTTGATGTCGGTACAAATGGCAGAGTGTCAGATGAAGGAGTAATTAAAAATACAAAATCTCATTGCTTTGAGAATAATCAATTGCAGATTCCAGAGCCAGAAAAAATGCCGAACGCTAATAAGAAAATGCCCTTTGTATTTGATGAAGCTTTCCACCTACTTTCTAATTTTATGAAACCTTACAATAAACAAGTGTTGAATAATAACAGAAGGATCTTTAATTATCGATTATCGCGTTCTAGACGAATAATTGAAAATGTATTTGGCATTCTTTCAAGTCGTTTTAAGATTTTCCAAAAACCTATCGAATTATGCCCTTCAAAAGCAAAAACTGTATTTATGGCGTGTTGTCATCTACACAATTTAATAATTAAACAAAAGAAGTACATTCAACGTGGAGAAATTGACATGGAAGATGGTGTCTCGGGGACCGTTACGGAAGGTACTTAAAGAATGAGCCAACGTTGTTAGGTATTGAACTTTCTCGAGCTAGAAATAGCGATACAGTAGCAAAACAAGTACGAGATGATGATGAGTCCCATGGCATAACAAAAGTATAGAGTAATCTTTATATGTTATACGTGTTATAATTAATAATAAACAGTATTAGTAAAAACATAAAATCTAAATTAAAGCAACATTTTATTCAAAACATAATTTATGAAACTTGAGAACATCTGTATACTTATATGCTGTAATATATGACTATCTACTTACTACAAAATGATGTGCAACAAGGCACTCGGCTGGTGCAGTGCGCTCTACATTGCTCACTTGCTTACTTTTTGTGCCTACCTTCTTTTTTTAAATTGTTGTAATATGTTTCTGTTATAATGTAGATGTAATCAATTAAAATAATAGCAATGTAATTACTGACGTAGTCAGACCACATTTAACCACGTTAAAATTCGTGTGAGTTTATTTTTGTATCTTTACTGCGTAAATATTTTCTTTTGTAAATGAATAATAATAAAAAATAAATAATAGTAGTATTTATCTGTTGTTCTAATATTGTATTAACTCCTGATTCACCCTTCATTTGATCTTTTAGAAATTCACATTCTTTAAAATATACAATGATGATTTAGTACTAGAGAGCATTGATTTTTTCACTTTGGTCTGCTCGCGATTGAAACTTGTAGGCAATTTTTTTTCACTTCTTCCTCTGGAATGTTTTGGCGACACATCTACAGTAAATTTGTCATTTTTTATTGCTGCATTTCTCTCGTATTTGTTCATATATTCTTTTGATTTTATTTTCCCTAACATCAGCATGTCACGATAAATTGAAATAAAATGTAACATATTTTTTTTCCATTATACCCCCAGTACTGCCATTATTATCCATGCTGGGCGTAGCGTCCTCCAGAATGCCAAATTTCCGTAGTTAAGTACTCTTTGCAAATGACTGAAGCGCCTTGTCAACAATTAAAATGTTTGTTGCTTGACAAACACAGCCGTACACAATCAAACATGTTTGTCAAACACCCGTCAAACACGACTTCAAACAATTTTTTCATCAAACACGTAGATTGTTTGACAAACACTTTGAACAAGGCGGTAGACTGTAAAATTATTTGATAAACACGACAAACACTGATCTTCAATATGTATGTATTTAAAAATATATAAGTATAGGTATTAATCACTTGTCTTGGTTACCATAGTACAGGCTCTACCTAGTTTGGGATCATATGGCGTTGTTTGACTTGTCCCAAAAATATTATTATAACAAAATGTTACTATAAAAAAAATTACAAATAATTTGATCGTGTGCAGGGCTCTTTTTACACATCAAACCCGTTAGTAGACAGAAGAGGCGCAACCACAATCGGCCGTTTGCACCCGTGAGACAAGTCTCCGATCGCGCCGATGAAACCCGTTCCGATTGAGCGGCGCGGTCAGCTTGGCGACGGCACACGTCGAGCGGTCTTTCTGAAAATAGTCTGCCATTGCGATTTATACCTAACTAATATAGAGATAACCGATATTTACGGTAAGGTTTGGATACAGTTTTGGGCGATGACAAGATTAGAACCAATTAATGAGTCAAGAAAGAATAGGAATTAAAAGTGTATTAAATTACAGTTTTATAATATTTTAAGTAGGTAGGTAAATAATAAATTAACGCAAAATCTACAGAGATAAAACCTAAAAACGGTATTAATTGCATAAATATGTACCTAATGCATGCAGGTGTTCAAAGGTTATATAGGCCAAGAACAATCAATGCGGAAGTGAAAAAAAAGCGTAAATGCAGTAAATAAGCTCAAAAAGCCACCGCTAGCTTTATTGATAAATTGTATAGTTCACTAGTTAAATATTTTAAAGTTTATAGAGCACTTTGCAACACATACATTTCTTTTCCTTTTGACCGCCATGGACGTCTATGGACGTCAAATTTAAAACGTGCTTACGACACCTCCGACGACGCTTTTTGAGAACTTTAGACGCGTGCAAAAATCACTCGAACCTATACATAATTTATTAGATCATCTGGCAGGTAGAACGTCCCACCAAAATTATCTGTTTTTTTGAGAGTCAATTTTTTTAGTTGTGAATAATAATACCTTATTAAAATTTCAAGTTGCCTCAAATACATTTTATATTTTTTTGCAAAATATTTTTACACGCGTCTGGCAACGTTAAAATCCCGACTAAATCGTCTGGCTTATTTTTGTTTTTATTCTTTATACACTAAACTACAACAAATAAAAATTGCATTTTGTTTCAAATATATATTTAAAAAAAAAACAATGTGTTAAAAAATTTTGGAATTGACATAGCCCTGCATCTCACCAGCCTCTATCTCGCCGCCAGATCTACAGCTGCGTGTAGGAAATAATAATAATAATAGGGTATAATAGGAAAGGTATGTGATAATAAGTTTTCAGCTTGCCTCAAACACTTACACAAAAATTTAAATATATTTGCACGCGTCATAATCGGCAAAATCTCTATTCCGAGCGTTACGAGAGTTGAAAATATGATTCGTCCGTTTCCCATGTATTATACCTTCCTATAAATCTAAGTGTACATAGGGACAGACAGCTGGAAGCATTTTTACAGGTACTATTTAAATATTATTTTGTATAGAACAACAGCTAATAAAACCAATCATGGCACGAGACTAATAAGCACGCGATTCGGACATGCGTAATCGCTAAATGTATGCAGGAATCAATTTGTTGGTGCCATTGGTGCTATAAAATTTAAAAGGACACTAAATTTATACATACCGTCTCGCTGTCTGGCACAAAAATGTTCATCCTGCTGACAAAATTGAAAACCGGTAGCAAAGATATTTGGTCACTCAAGATGCACATAATTTTGATGTTTCTCTAAATAGGGTAAGAGTGCACTTTTGAGTTTGGGTTACATTTTTTTCCTGCATGTGGCAGCTCTGAAATTTGGCAAAAGCCACTTAGGATTGTTCCGATTAATAAAAATGAATTGGTACACAAAAGGCAAACATACACAATTTAAAATTACATGTTACAAAGTTCGGTTCGAGACAGTATTTCAAAGACATGTGTACATTAAAAAAAAAAAAGATAAAGTGCAGAATGAGAAAAAATAAAATTTTAAAATTTACTTTAGAATGAATTACATAGGTGTTAAGCTAATAAGTTTTGACTTATTTTACTAAATTAAGCTAAGCTTTTGACATAATTTGTCTAACCTTTCTTTTGAAACTAGACAATTCGAGATTGAATACGTCCAGTGTGTTGCTGTACTGCGGTAGAAGCTCGTTATAGACTCGTTATGACGTGTTGTTTATATGCGTGTTTAAGATAAAACTTCTCAGATGCGGTTGTCGACTTCTAAATTTAATGATGAAGTTTAAAGAAGATAGTAATTGGGGCGAATCAATGATCCCATGTTCTATCTTGTGAAGACACATGAGATCACTGGACTTGCGGCGTGAATCAAGAGATTGTAGCTCGAATTTCTCAAGCCTCTCATTGTATGATTGAAGCTTTCTGACATATTTCTGATTATATAAACACTTCTTTTGAAGTATCTCGATATATATACGAAGTATATGGAACATGACCGACGGCTCTATACCCACTTTGTACAAGGCGATCACTGCAATCCTATTTTCTTTAACACCCCAATCTATACTGTAATTTGATAATGAACACGAAAAAATATGTGAAATGGCGCGAAATTGAAAGAGCTTTAAAATTAACAAACGCGTTCCAAATTCAAATAATTAAAAAGTTGAAAATAGAAAAGTTTTTATGTAACAGTACTTATGGCCGGACTAGTTATAAGACTAAGTTTTACCACAACCCCCCCCCTCCACCCCCTCTCTCTATCTCTCTCTCTCTCTCTCTCTCTCTCTCTCTCTCTCTCTCTCTCTCTCTCTCACACACACTCTGTGTGTGTGTGTGTGTGTGTGTGTGTTGTGCTTCACGCGTTGTGTCATGTAAAGGTGGGTAAATAGGTATTCTTGTGAGGAAATTGGTGTAATTTGGAGTGTTTATGATCGCTTTATGGGTGTGTAGGACTCCTTTAAAAAATTTGTCTTATACTTAATAAGTCTGCCTCAGTGTATAGTAAACTAGTTGGGTATCGAACATGACTTTGAGTATAGATTTCTGTACCCTGCCAGTATGAACATGTGCGATGTAGCAGAGCCTCCCCAGACACCTAAGCAGTAGGTAAGTATGGACTGACAGAGTGATACGGTTTTGAGAATTTGTATGTTAGCTACTAGTCTCTAAGGTTTTAAATGACATAAATGATTTTTCTAACTTTTGCCGAGATTGCAGTGATGTGGTTTTTAAAGGTAAGTTTTTCATCGAGTGTTACTCTTAGGTATTTTAGGGAACGTGTTCTTTGGGCTCTGTTGCAGGCGCAGGTGACAGGTGAACTTATAATATATGAATTACATGTGTGAATGGGAATGCCAGAAATAAAAGTTGGGGATGGAACTATAGTTTTAAAAATACGTCATCATGGCAGGTATTGGATCTTGTAGGTTTATCGATAGCCGCAATCATGCCTGATTCAGCCGTAGAACAGAGTTAAGTTGAAGTGTCAAGTCTGTATTTAGAATGTTAATGTTAATATTCCCAGTTACTATAGTGCAGGGCTTATGTTTAATTGTTTGCATAATATCGTGCAAGAAGTTGATAAAAGCATCGATTTTTATATATTTATAGTCGTAACGTTAGTTATGTATAAGACAGTGTACTCAGCTTCAGCTATGCTTGGTTCATGTACTGTTGTGTTATGTGACAACCCCACCCGCTTTATTGGTATATTTTGTAGTATGGAATGCTCTATATTCTGGAATCTGAAATATTGTTCAGTTCTCGCTTAACCACCATTCAGTCAAAATCATAACATCAAAATCGATATTTAGTCTCCAGTGTTCAACTAGAAAATTGTTAAAATTTCGGTTGAGACGGTACGTATATTAAAAGTTCATAATTGATGTGTTCATTGCAAAGATGTTCGTGGCTAAAAAAAAGACATTACATACGTAAAAAAATATGTAGCGCCATCTATGAAATCAAATTGTTCACCATGATCAAATAATTCCTTATTTGTAAAAACATTTAATAAGGTTATAGGTGCTTGCGATCACGGATTCGTTTCTTGCTGAGTGGCAATATTGTCCTATTTAATTATGGATTTAATCTACTAAAACAATCTTGCTTAAATTAATAAAAAAACATTAAGTATTAGAAGAAACTTAACTGGTTTTGTAAAGTAGATGGCGTTGTTTTCAATAATGTTCTATACTTAGTTAAATAAGTTTAAAAATATATTTAAAAGAAACACATTGCTATCATTTTTTCATTAGACGTTTGTCTGTCTCGTTAGTTTGACCACGCATCACACAGGTGCATCGAGGATCATGTTCTGGGGTTATGGTTGGCGATTAAGTGTTCATCAATTCAACCATAATTAATGATTCAACATCGGTCAAGTGTGAGTGGGGTCATTGTCTGTCAACGCGGACTAAATGTATGGCGAAGGTGTGTATGTCTTTTTTTATTACTTGTATCATTGTAACGTGAGAAAACATATAAAAACACTTCGCAGAATACAAATTAATTTTTAAAAACCATTGATAACATCGCTAATGTTTAACCTATATGGACGCTCGCGCTGCCCATAAATTAGTATGTGACGCTGCGATATTCGCGAGCATGACACACATGACACGCTTTGTGTTTGTTTGCTAAAGTGTTACAGTAGTTTTAAAAGCATTTTCAGTTGTATATATTTGCGTACAAAGGAAAAACCTTAAAAAGCATTTTATAAGTATGGCGTTATAACACTACATGAATCCAAAACACTCCGTAGCGCGCCAAAATCTGCCGAGCGCCAAGCGGCACTCGAATTGTAGCCGAGTGCAGCAGCCAATGAAAGCCGAAGACCAAGTGAAGCGCGTGCACTTTTTGAGTTAAAAAAGTTCGTGGCTTTGCAATTTTTGAAGGCGTTCAATTATTGAAGTGAGTGTGAGGGTTCCTAATTCATATGAAATAGGGTTTTATCTTTTTTGAATATCTGTTGAATAACTGTTTTGAACCGGGTTTCAGAAATAATTTAAACGGAGAACACTTTCACAGTGACGCCCTATTTGAATGCCGTACGACGAATTGTATTATGAACTATAAAATAGTATAATGTAACAAATTATTGAGTTTGTTTTATTTAAAAGTTTAATTCGTTTTTTTAAATAAAAAAAATACTAGGTATTGTAACCCCACGAACTTCCTGCGCCGCACTACACTCTACGCACATACTCGCATAAGCGATATACACCATGGAGACGCCCAAACGTGCCCGATCGACGCCGGCTGATCGATGATCGATGGTAGTGGTTACTCGCGTCAGTCTGTTATGCGAAGACTTTGCTTCCGGCTATGCGGAACACTGGTTGTGCTCCTCAGTCGACTGCGTGCCGCCATTGCTTCCGGCTATTCGGAATGATTATAGTAGTGCTGGCTTCTCGCAGCAGTCGCTGCCATTACATACGGCGTTCGCATCTTTGGTAGTGACGGCCACTTGCGACGGCGACGAACAGATAGCTTCCGCACCTTTTTTTTTGTTTTGGCGGGAAAAAATCCAACCAAAAGTCCAACAGGTCTTGTGACTATGTATGTAACCTATCTGTCAATAAACTTTCCTGACAATGCTGTTCGCTGCGTGTTTTCTTCATTTTTCATATTACATCTGGCGCCCAACGTGGGACCTCCTGAAAAAGAGGATCCACCGTGTGCTGGAGGAAGGAGAACGACGTTCAGTCAGCGATGTCCAACCCTGGTGAGCTAAACGTCATCCCCATCCCTCTACACTAGACCAACTTCTGGTGCACAATTTTTGTAATGAGTTTTTAACAACAGGTTTTCTTTTGTGTGACACTACATTTTTATTATTCGGAATAATCATAGGTGACAGCTGTACAATTTCAGAGCTGCTTAGTAATTAGGTACATGCAGGAAAAACCAGGCGCCTTACATAAAGATTTTTCATTTCTACTACCTTGGAGGTCAAGATCTATCTGATGCTGTCTGTACTTATTGTCAAACTTTTGGCGATGGAATCTCTTTGAGCTATTTTAGTTATTTTCGTGAAATTATTTTTTACTAGGACGTCTTCTACTTGACAGAAGAGAGTATAGTCACATCTGTATGTTCTACCCTATATCCCCATATAGACCCTAAACATTATAGAGGCATCTCTATAATGTTTGGGGTAGAGATGTTACGGATATGACATTTCGGGTCTGGATACGAATGCGGATATAAGAATAATATTATTAATATAAGTTTCGGTTTCGGTTACGGATATAAAATTATTTCGGATTATCCGTTAGTTTTAGATAATCTCCGTTACAAATATAATAAAATACTAATAAGTAATAAAAAAATACAATCAGTCGTTTCCAATACATAATTATTATCTACATATTTATTAAGTTATTTACTTAAAAAAATATGTAAGAAAATTATTACTTTACCTAGTTGTTCACTATTATATTCTTTAATATACCTTTAGGAGCTAATACATACAACTCATCATCAGTCTGATAGAGACACGCGCCCCTAAAACGCTATTGTGTCGGCTCGGCCGGCAAAACCAAAAACCAGGTTTTTGACGAGGAGTATAAATTTTATATCCGAAATTATCCGAAAGTTTTTTATCGGATACGATTACGGTTACGGATAGTTTTTTATTTCGGATATCCGATAGTTTCGGTTTCGGTTACGGAGCTCCATAACAGCCCTGGTTTAAGATCTAAACTAGATTTACTTTTGCAAAACGTAAAAAATAGGTACCTACGTTTTACCGACTTTAAAGATTCTTTTACATTTGAAAGCTACATTATCGGGAAGTAACAAACGTTATAAGTATTTTATTGTCAAAAAATAGAGATCGTTTTGAAAATCGCAATAATCTAACTCAAGGTTTAAAAACATTACTTTTGGCGTCCGATGCGAAAACTGTTTATGTCACATCAAAACACTGTTCTACATATTTATAGTACTCATTATTACCCATTAAAAACTGCTAGGCTGTCTAACTATTATAGTTAGGTAAGTGACAATAACAATTTTTTGTTCAAATTTGTCCATCGAAATACGGGTAGATTTCCTTGTCCAGTTAAGTAGTTTCATAACCAAGATATCAACCTTGGTTGGTTATTCACGAGTAAAATCCTTTTTAAGTTATTCAAATCGGACCTTTTGTTTAGAAGTTACGACGGGTATAAACATGGTAAAAGTAAGAAAAATGCCGAGGTGAAAGCTAACTGCTCCACGGTTAGTCAGTTTTTAAAAATATATACGTAATTTATCTTCTTCTTCTATACTTATAATAAATCTGTAGAGAGGTCAATTCTGTACATGAAATATATTTCCAAAATAACTATCAGGGGGGTGATTAGGGATCGATACTGATGCCAAAAATGCAATCAGTAAAATTTTTGTCTGTCTGTCTGTCTGTCTGTCTGTCTGTATAACCGTTATAGAAACAAAAACTACTGGACGGATTTTAACGAAACTTGGTACAATTATTTTTCATACTCCTGAGTAGGTTATAGTATACTTTTCATCACGCTACAATCAATAGGAGCAGAGCAGTGAAGGAAAACGGGAGAAGTTACTCCATTTTTTAAGCTTTCGTCGCGTGTGCAACCGTAATGGTTAAAGCTACACAGAAATCATGTATGACGGAAATGTTCTCCTTAAAATTATATAAAAAATATTCCACGACAGCATATGTCTATCTTTTATGGTTGACTCACAATATCACGTGTAACTCCCGATAGCTTAGTAGTTCGAAGCTTTTTGATTATATTTGTCTACTCTTACGTTTATAACACTCTCAGTCATCCCTAATTAAAAAAGTTAACATAATTAACTATTCCATAAAAAATACTAATAGAAATCGGTATAGAAACACCAAAGTTATACATGAAATACGCTAATAATAAGCCATCGCGCGTGAATACTGAATCATGCTATCTATCTATATCTATACATACTTATAATAAAATTGTAAATTTCACGTGTCTGTACATGGCCGAACATCGTGAAAAAAAATATTGGGAAATGTTCGAAAAGAGTATTTAAACACATTCCTACATTTTTAGAAATGTCTGTCTGTCTGTCTGTTTGTTTGAACACGCATCACGCAATAACTATTGGACAGATTCGGTTGAAATTTTGTATGTGTATTCTAATAAGTCTGGATTAACATATAGGCTATAATTTATCACGCTATTTCCCATAGGAGCTAAGCAATGACGGATAATGTCTGTAGCTATTTATCGTTATAAAACAATAACTACTTGACGGATCTTCATGAAAATTTACAGTTTTATTGTAAATACTATAGGTCATTACTTGCACTATAAATCATTATGCTATCGTCTATGGGGAGTGAGCAGCAACGTATGTTTTGTCGAACCATTATGGTTTTTCACAATTTTTTCCACAATAAGACATTATTTACAATTGTAACCCATGGAAACAATAACTTCACGCTAAAACTATTAGGAGCTAAACACAACATTTTCAATTTTCTTAAGATCAGCTATTTTAACCGTGTTTGCATCAGCTGAGGTGGTCTATTAGCACAAGTAGCGGTATTATACGAGCGAGGTCGGAGGATCGACTCCCTTTGTGAGTCTCTTTTTGTGTTGTGTTAAAATTATTTTTATTCTTTTTTTTAAGTATTTTTCTAAATGTATTTTACTATTATATATATATAATTATACAAGCTTTTATTTTCGACTTTAACATGTTTACTTTGTTTAACAAATTTTCATATTAATAATCACTTCCAATAGGCACCTTTATCATTGTTTTGCATAAATAGTGATTATGTTATAAATGTAGTAATGAAAAACAATATTACATTACAAATAAACAGTAATTACTTGATATTTTCTAGAATTTATAAATGTTAATTGCTTAAAAAAAATGAAAGATTAAGTCCGCGTTACATCAAAATAAAACACGTGGCGCCATCTGTGATTCGATTTCTTCTGAGTGCCAAAATTGCTTACCTACAAATGTTAATAAACTTTCGCGATTTGTACACATTATGAAAATATATGTATTACGGGTCTTGATCGCGAATTCTCCGGCTCCTTGATCCGAATTCGATCGGCTTGATCGAATAATTTAAGGTTAAATACCTTGCTTACCTACGTTTAATATGCATGATAGTTTAATATAAAATCATCAAGTATAAAAATAAACTTATCCAGTTTTGAAAATAGATGGCGTTTAAATACAAATTAAAAAGAATCAGGAAAATTGATTTAAAAAAAAAAACTGAAATTCTTACGTAGAGGGATATGAATATATGATGATCTTAATTTGCGACAGGTTGACACACCTATTTTTAAATTCACCAATGTAGACGTTATAAAATAATATTTTAATCTTCTAAAGTGAGTGAAAAAAAATATTGAAATAAGTTTAGAAATAGTATTTAAACACAAAAAAAGATATCTGAGTATATCTTTTAGAAACGTTTGAATGTTGTTTGTTTGTTTAAACATTGCATTCCCGCGGTACAAACTAAATAAATAAATAAATAAATAAATCATACCTTTATTACCTGTGTATAAATTATCTTGAAGGAGCGGCTAGGTACCTCCGATTAAAAGGTCCGATTTAAAAGTGTCGGAGCCGAAGTTGGAGTCGGAGGTTTAAAATCAATCGGAATTTTTGACCTATCGGAGTCAGAATCGAAGCTCCTTAACTCAAAATTTCGCACGAGTAATTGGGCGGTTTCGAGCTTCATTTAACTCGAAACCGCCCCAGTACTCGCGTGGTGGGGGAATTTTTCAGTATTAATAGTATTTGATGTGATGCAAATCACTTTTTTGTCGAGGTGTGGTCGTGGGAATTTTAATAATTTGTCTTCTAACCGTCTGGCTGGCTCCATAAACTTTGTCGCCCTTCATTTTGCTGCACTGGGCATTTGCTTGGCTTGCCCTGCCATATGTTGGGCCCTGATTAAAGCTAGGCCCAAATATCCATAGATGCCACAGAGCATTGTGGAGCATGTTTACAATATGTTTTACACAGAAGTTGAATTGTAATATAAACTACCTTAATATAAACCCAACTTCCACGCGAACGAAGTCGCGGGCACAGCTAGTTTCTAAATAAGTATGTATTAATAAAATCTTACAAATAAAAGCGACAATGTGCGACAGGGACTCGCGAACTAAATCTGTCTAGACACACGACACTGTTCAACCAATTTGCAAAAGGGCGACTCATCGACCGTGGTTACACGGAGCATTTTGGGCCACGGGTCCTTATTCACTATCTTTATTTCGTTGTCGTGACAAGTGCGATTGTGAGTCCGTGCTATTTGGCGCATGCGCGGTGCGCTCAAAAATGTCCACCGCGAATGCGCGTTGGTGCATTTCTAAGCGCAGCTCTCTACCGCGCATGCGCAGTGAACATTTTTGAGCGCACCGCGCATGCACTAGTGCGCACGGGCTTGTCACGACAACGAAATGAAGATAGTGAATAAGGACCCGTGGCCCAAAATGCTCCATGTAACCACGGTCGATGAGTCGCCCTTTTGCAACTTGGTTGAACAGTGCCGTGTGTCTAGACAGATTCAGTTCGCGAGTCCCTGTCACACTTTGCCGCTTTTATTTGTAACATTTGCAACTAAGATTAATAAACTTAGCTGCCATAATAGTAATAACAAGTAAGTGGGTTGTCCCAAGATATTATTATTATTATTATTAAACTTAGCTGCCAAAGTATTCTATTGAGTCGCAAATTGCAAATTGTTAATAAAAAAATAGGTACGTCTTGATTGGTAGGAGCTATGTATGATTTTTAGAATTTCATAAGAATTTGATTTCCATTTAGATTACACTTCTGTTATTAGCGAAACCTTGGCCTTTTTGTTTTACTGGGATCTCTGCAACAGAACAATATTTAAAGATTTAACTTATATCAGACAACTCACACAAGACCATCTGATCCCAAACTCAGGAGAGCCTCTACTATGGCAACCAAACAACTGATACTCTTAAATTCTTCTGGCTTTAGCTGAATCTAATAAAACGCATTACTTTTCATAAATGAAATCCTAGTATTTTCTCGATAGTGATTGTGGGGATAGAATATTTACTGAAATATTTTTTTGCTTTGTAATGAACTAAATTATCACACTTTTTAAAGATTTTCCGTATCCGATTCCGATCCGTGTATGATTAATTACCAATTAGGCAATTGCTATGTTTCCATTTATTTTCTTAAAGACAGCCAAGTGGCTTATTTTACTTTTCAATGGCATCCTATAGAACAAAAAAACCGGCCAAGTGCAAGTGGGACTCGCGCACTGAGGGTTCCGTACTAACTTATAAGTATGTAACTAGTTCTATCAACACGAAGCATTTCGGGCCACGGTTATGTGCGACCCACAGTGCTAGTGGTAAAAAGATTTAGTTGCCACATTGCTCTATTGGGTCGCAAATAACAAATTATTAAAAAAAAATAAAAAACATCATGTATAGGAGCTACGTATGATTTTAAAAAATTCAAAAGAATTTGATTTCCAGTTAGATTTCACTTCTGTTATTAGCAAAACCTTGGTATATTTCACATTGTTTTTAACTGTACTTAAGTGAATCTGTACGAAAATTTTGTTACTTCTACTTGGTCTGCTGTTAAGTTGTAGAGCCTACTTAGCTGTGATAGTTTTCCTTTTAATTTCACTATATATTCTACTAGTGTGATTTTTTTCACATACCCACAATCAACCATCTGGCAGGGGGGGGGGGGGCACTTGACTCTTCTTAAGACCTATCTAATGATACCCCATATTATGGGGTAGGTGAAAATCACATCCCTACTTTACATATAGGATCTGTAAATTGTGTCCCCTCCCCTTATCGCTTGAACTGTGTGACCAAAAAATAATAGTCATTTTATAGGCATTTCTTGCTAATCACTTTATTAAAAAATGCAATAATTGTATTAAAAATCATAAAGGTAGCGCTTAATAAATACTTTAAACTAAAATTATTTTCGACATGATCAGATACAAGAAAAGGGAGTAAGTGCCATGAACATAAAGCTCTTCTGCTGGTGCACTTATTCAAATTGGATTTATTTCGTCAATGGCTGCTTTAAAAAAACGGCCTAGAGCATGTCGAACCATGCTCAGTGTAGCGTTCCTACACTGAGCATGGTTCGACATGCTCTAGGCCGTTTTTTTTGGTAAATCGTGTATTTTGGAAATTATATTTAGACACGAATTACATACTGATGAGATATAAATAATATTTTTCGATCTTACCCACATAATAATAAAACAAATGAAATAATAAATCACAAATGAAATACAAAATTTAATGTTTTTAAAAGACCTGTCGAATGACGTGCCACACGTTGATGTTTATTCAACAAAAAAAGTTTCAACTTCTGTTATATGTATGGTTTGCACCCCCTAATAATATTTATGTTTATTATTTAGCTATCAAACTAAGTAGCGGCTATTACAAGACACCATTTCACCAAATTCAATCAATAGTCATTCTGTAGTTTTTGAGTGAAATGCCTGTGACATACGGACAGACAGACATGACGAAACTATAACGGTTCCGTTTTTGAAGTAGTATTTAAAGTAAAACTAAAAGGAAAACTATCACAACTAAGTAGGCTTTATAACTAACGAGTAACAGCAGACCAAGTGAGAAGTAACAAAATTTTCATACAGATTCCATTGAAAAATACTAACGTTTGTTAGTATTCTTAAACAAAAACAACAGAAATCCCACTTCTTACTTCTTGGAGGACTATGGAACCCCACATTCTGCGTGGCGATCTTACCGACATAATAATAAAAAATATGCAATAATAAAACAAAAAACAACAATTTAAATAAAAAAAACGGGCGAAAGCATGTCGGACACATGCTTTCGTCCGTTTTTTTTATTTAAATTTTTGTCAATAAAAGGGCGTAAGGGCCATGAAGATACGCTCTTCTGCTGGTGTAATTATTCAAATCGGATTTTTTCGTACGGCAACGGTTGGAACCCTACACTGCCCTTTTTTTGGTAAATCGTGTTTTTTATTTAAATAATATATTTCGATTTTACTGACATAATACCTATAAACTAACTACTATAACTTTTTTGTGGGAAATAATGAGTACTATTAATATGTAAAACATTGTTTTGATGTATCATCAATAGCTTTCGCAGCTCACGCCAAATAAGCAAAATGTTTTATACTATATTATTGTAATTTTCGATGGGATCTCTAATTTTTTGACAATAAAATATAGCCTATGTCACTCCCCGATAATGTAGCTTTCTAATGGTGAAAGAAGTTTTAAAATCCGTCCAGTACTTTCGGAGCCTATTCAATACAAATAAACAATCAAACAAACAATCAAAACTTTCCTCTTTATAATATTAGTATAGATATAGATAACTAATAAGATAAGAAAAAAATATATTTGATATCCTGACAATAAGCCCTTTTATTTGATATGTTACACGATACACTGTGCGTTTTTTTTTCATTCTCTAGTTTGTTCTTCAATAATGGATCTCAAGTTCCAAATTCTTCTATAAATGCGTTAAATTTGCATCTGGAGTGAATAATCTGCTTCAACCGGTTTCTGACCAGCGTGTCTCCTCTTATGATCGCATGAAAATTTTTTAATTTTCAGGATTTTAAGTCTTACACGTGCTAATTAAGATGATTTTATTAGAATACAACTCGAAGAAACTTATTAAATGATTGAAGGAAAAAAATAACATGTTGTAACATGTTTCCGTACCTCAAAAGGAAAAAACGGATCCCTTATAGGATTACTTTGTTGTCCGTCTGTCTGTCAAGACATTATCTAGGAAACGCTGTATCGAGTAAGAATTAAAACGTTATACTCAGGATCCTTATTCACTATGTTTTTTTTTCGTTTTTGCGGCAAGCCCGCGTTAACTGGCGCATGCGCGGTGCGCTCAAAGATGTCCGCGCGCATGTGTGATGCATTTCTAAGCGCAGCTTTCACGAAGTTTTATATGCTTTTGTAAATCTTGTCATAATGGTCAATAGAAAACTGCAAATAAGCTTTCTATTGACCATTATGACAAGATTTTGACAGTTAGAAGCGCGGGCTTTTCGCGAAAATGAAAAAAAGATAGTGAGTAAGGACCCAGGACTCCAGGTACTTGAAGCTGTGAATAAATAAAACTTCTACTAACGTAAAAGGTATTTTTACTTTCAAGGAATCAAAATTTATAGGGAATTTTCCGTTGACTTAGAACTATAAAATTTGGCAAGTAATACCGTCTTAAACTACAAGTATAGGGGAAAGTCTGAAAATATTGAAATCTTAAAAAAATATGAACTTAAAAAACTTCGAGACTCGATTCCAGAACTATTTATAATATGTACCTACAGTACCTACAAATTTGTACGGAACCATCGGTGAGCGAGTCCATTTTTTTTAAAACACTAAATAACTAAAAACTTTTTCAACAAAAACTTCTAACCGACTTAAATCACGGTTGATTTTCTGGTATTTATTGAGGAGTTTTGTTGTCTGGCTCCGAAACTCATCATCAGCAGATCTATACGAATTGGGACCACTTTTGAATAAACGAACAAAATCAATACATAAAAGACAGATATTCTATATGGCCGAACATACATAAAAAAAATACAAACATCCGAATTGAGAACCTTTTTGAAGTTGGTTAAAAACCGCCCAATCTAATTCCTAAAGAAGTTAAAAAATTGACTTTTTACTAACACATTTTCGCACTTGAAGAATGATAGCTCCTAATTCGATCTACTGGTAGTAATCCGACCGAATTCAACCGGATTGGTGAAAATCCACCCAGATCCAGCCGGATTGAAAATGACACCGGGCGTAATCCTAATGGCATTCTATACCTAGGTATAAAATATGGACGTAGCTTCATAATATAAATCTAATAAGTACTTAGGTACGATTCGTTGGTAGGTACATATATCTATAGCATGCTTCATTTATCAACATTTTTATCTACTTTGTTGGTAGTTATCTATCCTTCCACATGAAAAGGTTTTTTTATTTTACGGTGGCGATATACAATTTGATACTGGGAAACATCCACCCTTTGCATTGTGTGCAAATCTAGTGCACTTATGTCTATCCGTCGTTAATCTCGACTCAGTAAAGGCAAACTAATTGTTTGTAATTAGTCATCATATCATGAACAAAACGTTGTAAACGCCAGTACAATTGATGATACAAATTGAACGTTATGACTTCGTCATAGAAATAAATATCATGAGTCATTTATTGTATGACGAGTCGAGTGGCAATTTTTCCATTGTTTGCTTATTATTAAAACCCGAAACCCTGTTTTAGATTTTAGAATTTTACATTAGTTGCGTTTTATTTATGAGTAGGTATTTAAAAGGAAGAGTAGAGAGTAGCGAGAGTACCTAGTAGGTAGGTACTACCTAGTTAACCTAGGTACTGTGGTGGATGTGTCGAGTGATCGAACATCTCATATGAAACTCAATGATAGTTGTAAACTGTTTGTTTGACGTTCTTTTAAAACAAATTATTATTATTTTTGAATAAAAGAATAAGTAAGAAAAACAATTGGGAATAGAGAACTGTCAGGGTCTTGATCTAAGACCAAGGCCACAATATAGTTCTTACTTAATATGTTAAAAGTGAGGCCAGAGTTAAGCTTACAGTATAGTATAGTCTATAGGTACTACAAACTTAAGTCTGGCCTCAATGGCGGCAGATAAAAGTAACAGATAGTTTACTGCTCGTTAAAATTGTAAAACTACAATGAGGCTAGGTTTTATCAGAGTTTTAAAATAATAATGATAAAGATCTGGGGAGAGGGGATGGGGTTGAGCTTCTTAGTCTATGTCCCCTTAATTTCTACTACCTGGTTTTCAATACATTAATTTCTAGAAGTGATTTCTTAGCAAAGTGTATGACCATATACCCTCTTAAAAACAAAAAAATATGTAGAGTGCACAGTAAACAAATATGTCGGTAGGAACCTAGGTATGTGTGAATGGTGGTTATCTTAAAATAAACCACTGCACTGTATGCCATCCTGTGACAGTAAAGAAGTAGATAGGTAAATAAAATACACCACTGTTCAGTCATACTCCATACCCCAATGTAAGAGCAGCACTTTAGGCCGTTTACTAATATTTTAAAAAGTACATTACAGGATTTTACCTGTTTGTTAAATACTGAACAAAATATAGGCCAACAGTCACTCATCAATTAACCGCAGAATACAGGGAATAATTACATGGCAAAGTTTGTCTTACAGCCCATCTCGCATAGTTGTTCCCTTAGTCACGCTTTCATAGTCAGGTCAGCTGGTGGTCCTAATATAATGATTTTTCTATCATAGAGTAGCACTTACAGTACAGTTCAAGCATATTACATAGAGGAAAATCTCCACTACTGGTTATTTGATTAAATTTAAAAAAATAGTTAAACTAAAGTAACAGCCGGTATACCACAAGGCTCAATATTTGGTCCCCTTCTGTTTGTTGTCTTTATAAACGATATTAACACATGCTTTCAACATAAGAATTTTCTTCTGTACGCCGACGATTTGAAAGTTTATAAAGTTGTCTAGAATATCGAAAACTGCGATAGACATCACAGTGATCTTGATTTGTAAAAATAACAAATTCAGTTTGTGTTTTCAAGTGTCAAACCATAAGTTTGACCAAAAAAAACGCTATAAAATACGACTATTCCTTGTGCAATAACATTTTATCCAGAGTTTCTAATGTAAAAAATTTAGGCATATTACTCGACGACAAATTACACTTGAACCTTCATATTGAAGCCATTAGGTAAAGGCATTTTGTAATGAGATCTACCCGCGGCTTTGTTCGACCCTCGACACATATACTTTACTCTTATTCGATCTCAGCTAGAATACGCTTCTTTAATCTGGTAAATATAAAAAAGGCATAGAAAATGTGCAAAAAAAATTTCTTCGCACAATCGTTATCGTAAGACCTTCTTTTAACACGGTATAACATGCTTCCTTTAGAAAAGAGACGGGTGCTTCTTCAGATGATGGCTCTGTATGACTTGCATAGATTCCAATGAAATACCTTAAGCAATGAATTTAAATTTGTAGTACCTAGATCTGTTCACCAACGTGGAGTGCGGAACAAACGCCGTTAATCGTGCTCCCCTTCAACGTGTTACACATTAATGTATAACAGATTTTTTCAAGATTGTGACCTTTTTTATTTATCTAAGTTTAGTTTTAAAAACAAATATTAATTGATTATAAGATTATAAGAACTGATTGTATTGTATACCTTCAAATTTGCTACATATGGCATGTTCAGTAGCAATGTTTAGTCATCTGTGGAAAATATGGTTGTTGTTGCATTTACTACTAACAAAAAAATATTATTGTATAAGTTTATTTAATGTAATGACGTTTTTTTATCTAATAAAAAAAAAATGAAATAGGTGAACATCCTAAAATTTGAATATTTTGGTGATTGTGTTTATTACTTTTAGGACGTAGGTATCTATAATATGTGATTTTTTTTCTAGAAAAATGAAAAAAAAGCAAGGATCATTTTCCGGTGAAGGGTTTTCATAATTTCGAGGGTTATGTGGTGCAATTGACTAAACACTGGCCAAATGTAGGTACCTACCAATTTTTTGCAATTTGAACCCCCAAATCCCCCCTGGGCACGCCTATAACCTACAGGGACATTAAATAAATACATAGGTATTTCTTATTGGTTGACTAATTTGGCTGAAAGATTTCAAATGTTCACAGAATGCCGAGAGTATTCTGTGCTACGTGTATGTGTAAAGCCGTGTACCTACGCAAGAACGAATAAAAACATGATAGAATATCGAACACTTAGTTTGTACGTGCGCACTAACTAACATCAAACACTGTGTTTTCACTAATTTGGTTGTTCTGTGCGGAAAAAAAATGTGAAATCCATGGTAACTGAGGGATCAAAAGCGAACAAAACGCGACTCTAGGACTACAATTCTAGTCTCGCATCTTTTTTTACGTTAGAAGTTGATTTTATACAGTTTCAAGGGATTGTACACTTGAGTACCTATATGGGATTAATTTCAACTTGATATCTCAACGAGTTCCCGAAATAAAGGGTCTTGACAGACAACGGACGGACAACAAAGTGATCCGATAAGGGTCCCGTTTTTTCCTTTTGAGGCACGGAACACTAAAAATTAACAAGCAATCCCCAAATTGAAGGTACAAGTAGGTTTAGTTAGGGACATGGCTACGTCAGTTTTGTAATCGTAGATTAGTTATATAGTGGATTTGATATCATGTAAAATTGATCAGTAGGTACGACCTGAATTCCAAAACTTAGTACCTAGTTATCTAATGTGCAACAAGCACATGAGCCCCGATGGCGAAAAAAATATTTGGGCTAAATTTACCTAAAAATATCGCTTGAGGTATTTCAACAGCAATGCGCCAAAAACGCTGCCATGTCAGCTGCAATTATCAAGTCCTCGTGTGTGCAGGTCGAACACATAGGGCACAATTTAAGATGTGCCATTCTTTGTATTGCAATGCACCGCACCGATAAAGCGGTAATCAGGTAGGTAGGTATGTTTTAATCAATGTGTTCTGCATTCAACCAACTCTAATCCGACTCAGTCCGGTTTAAATCACCTTTTTATGAAGCTTTCGCGTGTCCCAACTTCATCTGATAATTCCTTATTGTTGACATCATCTAAACGTCACGCAAAGGTTGATTAAGAATTAACGCCCTTGTGATTAAGGCAGTGAAAATTTGCTATTGCAATGTAGATCTTATTTACTCAATTGGATTTCAAGGACTGTTCAATTTAATTTCATTATTAGTACCCAAGCTAATGCCCGCAAAATTACTATGAACTCTGGTTTTTCCTTTTCATTTGTGGGTCATTTTCACCACAAAGTAAGACGATGTAGTTCAGACCTCCTAGTAAAATTATTAGGGCTACACCACTAGCTAATGAATATAACACTTAATAAATATTATTCTAATAGTTTTACCTCATGAAAGAGCGCCGGCGAACGCTTGAACTTGAAAACAACTTCGTTTTACAGACTTTACAAAACAAAGTACCTAAAAAAAAGCAGCAATCATTTTTTTTCGTTAGAAAGTCAAATTCTGAAACATAAAAGATCTTAGGACAATATCTTATCTTGGGACAACTCACACGTCATCTGATCCCAAGCTAAGCAGAGCTTATATATTTTTAAATACATACATATTATAAACTAGCGGACGTCTCGCGGTTTCACCCACGTAGTTCCCGTTCCCGTGGGAATACAGGGATAAAAAATAGCCTATGTCACCCGGGGTTAGTGTAGCTTCACAACAATGAAAGAGTTTTTCAAATCTGTCCAGTAGTTTCGGAGCCTATTTAATACAAACAAATATTCCAATCTTTCCTCTTTATAATATTAGTATAGATAAAAAACACCCAGACAGTATAAACAAAAAAAAAAAACACCATCGTGCCCATCACACAATCTAATCAAAAGAATCAGATTTGAGTAATTACACCAGCAGAAGGGCGTATGTTCAAGGTACTTACGCCCTTTTGTTGAGAAACGCAATTTTTCGGCAATAACTTAAAGACAGTTTATCCGAACATGTAAAAAATTATTTAAGTTTATAGTATTTGTTAATTTTTTGGTTAACTTTATCAAAAAAAAAACTATGAAACCTTAATATGTTTATAGAAGACCTGTCGAATGATATGCCACACGTTGATGTATGCTCAATTTTTTTTCAGCTTCTGTTACATGTACGGAGTGCCTCCCTAAAATATTTATTTTTCTTATTTAGCTATCAAACTAAGTAGCGGCTACTACTGGACACCTTTTCACTAAATTTAATCAATATTCATTGGATAGTCTTTGAGTAAAATGGCTGTGACATACGGACGGACAGACAGACAGACAGACGGACATGACGAAACTATATGGGTTCCGTTTTCGCCATTTTGGATACGGAACCCTAAAAACCGGCCAAGTCCAAATGGGACTCGCGCGCTGAGGGTTCCGTAGTAACAAATAAGTATGTAAATAGTTCGAACATCATAGGAATCTATCTAGACACTCGGCGCTGTATCAATCAAATTGCTCTATGGAGTAACGAATCATTAAAAAAAAAAATACGCCTAGTATGATAGAAGCGTGGTATGAATTATAGAATTTCGAAAAACCTTGATTTAAGTTAGATCTCACCTATGTTATTAGAGAAACCTTGGCATATTTTCACATTTTTGTTTTATGAGATCTCTGTAACAAAACATATTGAATGATTTAACTTATATCAGACAACTCACACAAGACCATCTGATCCCTGAGGAGAGCCTCTATTAGTAGTAGCTAGTATTAGTTGTCTGGTTGCCAAACCAGACAACTGATAGGTACTCGTAAAAATAACAACCGTATGTGTTATTAACTGCTGCTCGCGGCTTCACCCTTGTGTATGATTTTACCAAATTAAATGTTAATTTTTCAAAGACGCTGTCACACGTGTTTCTTTATTTAAAACCTAAAAACTAAATACTTAAAATTTTTCCAGATGTAGCATTACAAAAATTATACTTTACCCGGACAAATTTCCGTTAATAGATTACTTACTCTTCCTATTTTGTGGTAGATGGGTACATTATAAAAGGCGTCAGCTACCAAAATGTTAGGTTAGTAACCGCAGCGGCTTAGGCTCTGCTTTGATAAATTAGTCAGACATAGGTTCACTATCCTCTCTCTCTCTCTCTCGGTCTGGTGCACTTAATTCAGCTAATTCGCCTGGGAGAAATAAGTGCACCATTTGGTAGACTTAATGCACCCTTGTGAGATCCCCTAGTCAAATGCGTGCATTAAGTGCACTCACCTGGGTGAATTAAGTGCACCAGATCCATCAAATCGTATTTTTTAACAAAAACAAAATTTTAATTGCATATCACTATGTCATCCCTTAATAAACAAGCATTATTTCTACACTTGAATATTGTTGCAGTTGTGTACTTTTTTGGTCAGGTTTAAAATATCTTTATTTCTCAAAAGAATACAATCACTTACATGAGAAATGTACACAAAATTACTTATAAGTAACAAACAAAGAATATCTCTGTGGCGGCTACAGGTATTGTTAAAGTTACAGTATAAAATTTAATTAATACAATGTTTTTGAAAAAAAAAATTAAAATCAATAGTGGGTAATTTGAAAATTATTTTGTCTCAACTTCGCCAACCAACTATGATGTGTGCAAATATAATTTTTTGGTATGGGTATAAAATGTTAATCTTGCGTCAGGATCACGTGACCGTAAGATTGGTGGATTGGTGGGAAGACAGGTCCACGGATCGAGTCCAAATAATTATTTCTTAATTTTTTTATTTTAATGTTTTTGTTTATTGTTTTTTTATTCGTAATTTTTTTAATTTTTTATTTTATTTTTTATTATAATAATAATAAAAATGATTTATTCACGTAGGAAGCAAAATACTACACTTGTGAAAAGTCGATTCTACATTTTAAACAATAGCCGAGAAAAGAATAGGCAATAAAAACTCGTGGCCACTCTTTTCAAATTGCCAATGTTTACAATGTATCTTTGTTTATAAACTGTATATGCAGATGAGGTGCTGCCACCATTATATTATACATCATATTAGAAGATGATAATTAATTGATGCAAAAAAAGAGGTCAAAAATATTAGAAGAAGAGTACACGAGATTGGATATATCAGTCTCAACATAGTAGGCTCCTACTATGTTGTGCCCATTGAGACCACTTACGATGTAAAAACTTTATGTGCTTAAATATTGGCCAATTTACTGATACATAATGAATACATGTTTTGCCAAAGAAAGAAAAGAATGGCCGTAATTTACCACGCAGGATCTTTACTTTTGAAGGAAATCGTTTTCTTAACTAGTACAGATGTAACATAATTTGTTATTTAATATTTAATATTTTTTATTTAATTTAATTGTCATGTCGTTGTCATTGTCATTTTTTAAATTGTCTTGTTTGTGTACGATAGCGCAATAGATAAATATTGTATTTAACCCATAGACGTATCAGGACCAGGACTGCGCTATCCCTTTCAATTAAAAAGTAAATATTGACTGCAAAGCTTGAAAGAGAGTAAAAACTCGTGCGGCCTTTGACAGGTATGGTCCACAAAGTAGCATTGTCTCTATGGTCTCTACATCAATGATTTAATAAATACACACATTTACGATAGTACTTGATAAAAAAATATATAAATTTAAATCGTCAATAGATTAATACTGTATTTAACCACATAAATAATAAAAAAATAAGAAAAAAAAATAAAAAAAAATATACCCTTACCATTCAAAAATGCACAACGTTATTGTTCAAGTTTTCACTTTTGCGGGACTCCCAGAGTGCAACCCGTTTTTTTATTATTTTATATCTACCCTAGGAATAATGCTTATGTAGTTAGTGGCTATAACATTATTTTGTTATGATGTATTGTATTTTCTCTATATGCAATTTTTGTAAGATTTTGGGAAAAGTAAATGTCTTAAAATCGTAAAACTTAGATTACAGGAAATCTTGGTATTAGAAGTCTGTCTTTTGAACAGGAGGGCCTTGACATAGTGATATGCAATATTTTTTTTTTTTTTTTTTTTAATACAATTTGATTTATGGATAGTGATGTAGGTATGTATAATAATATTCTAATAAAAAAGGTATATTTTGTTTTTTACAACTAACTAATTATTTACATATATTTACAAACTAACAACACCTAGTAAAATAAAAAAGGTATATGTAGTTATATTGTTTTTTTATGCGTTTGTTTTAGATTGTGAAGTATATTTAAATGTAGGTATATGTTTACCTATATATGGTGTTAGTATTTTGAAATACTTAGTAAAATACTAGAAAACTACAAATGAATAATAGGGGGTGAAACGAACTTGCTTGTAAATGATGAGATAAATAAAAAGGGGATGTTCGTAAAAGGGGCTATATAGACTGTGTGATGGCGATAGTGACGGCCCTATCGCACACATTTGGCGCGTACACGTTGTGTTTTACATAGTAGGGTAAGCTATGCCGCGCGGGGTTAAGTGTCGGGGGCCTGATCGAGGGACTAGTAGGTTTAAAGTTTAAAGTATAGTGGGTGGCAGGTACGTAGATATATCAGCCATATCAATGATACGGAGCGCCCAGGCTACCGGGGCCCGGAACGTGCATTAGCAATTGCACACCCTCCCCCGGGCAAGCGTCAATTGCAAGTTTTGCCGGGCTACTTACATTTGTTCTTTGGCTGTTAGGGCCATTTGGCACTTAAACAAATTGATACAGGGCCTCTCTAAGGCCAACGATGCCCCTGGTGGGTAGTGTCAGGTGTCCATTAAAAATATTAGAGTAACAAATGAGAGCTTACACTTTATTATATCTCTGGACTGTATAATTATATTGGACTCTTAGAGCTCTCCTCCTCGTCGTTGTCTCCTAATGATCCCGTTTTAATTGGGAATCAAAACAGACCATTCAAATTAATATGTTAATAAAAGATTGTCTGTATATATATATATATAGATCCGATTAGGATGGGGTTTTCACTGTTCAATTAAATATTATTCTACGAAGGTTTGAGTGTATAAAAAGCTGTTCTAGCTTACAAGACACCAGACTAAAACATAGGAGTAAGTCTGTGAAATTTCCATTAATCGATGATGTTGTACCTACTTTTCTTGTTTTAATTTGAAGTCGGTTCTTTTTTTTTCTCGAAATAATGTACTTGATTGGCGCCAGTGCGACAATGAGCAAATATCTATCGTCGCTACAATTTTGCTTATACAATTTCCTGTTAGGCATACGCTAGGTGCTTGTGTGATAATGCCAATAAGTAGTAAAATATACTGTCTTTAAAGCAGTAGGCATGCAGTTGGTGCATTGACAAACATACCTACATTGTTCCTTTTTGTCACTGACCTTCTCGGTCGTGCAGGCCACCATTAAAAACTTTTTGATCCCTTATCAAATAGCTATAAAATAGCTATAAATTAGTTGGCTGCCTTTATTGTTCATTAAGGCATATCATTTTGATTAATAAATATCCGGAGACACTTACCTAAATAATCTTATCCACAATCTTCAAAACAGCTAAATGATTTTTATGAACCAAACGCTAGGACCCTCGACGATTGCTCGACAGTTTTTTAACTCTAGACTTATAGAGAGGGGTTATGAGATTTTTTAATAAAATGATTTTTTTATTAAACTAGTTAATAGGTATGGTTCTTAGCTTTTTTTGATGAAAATCCATTTATAAGTTTTGAAACTAACCAACTTTTGGTCTCCCGGATTTAAATTAGTCCGATTTCTTTAGAACGAAATTACCACGGACAGAAATAAATTAGATTTTCGACTACAATATAAAATATATCATTGTATTATAGCATCCATCTTCTTAATTAGAGGTATTCAACATTCAAGTTTAATTAAACATAATACGGATCAGGAAGTACCTACATTGGAGCGTAAGTTAATAAACGGTTATCTGTGGCTACCATTGTTAGGTTCAAATTAGTAGATATAATGTGTACATTGCTAAGCTTCAATTATAAAGTATCATTTACGCGTCCTTCAGTATCCACATCAAGGTAAATAGACCTTTGAAATGAATGACATAAAGGTCGGTATAGGGTGCGATAAAATTGCAAAGCCTGGGAGCTATGTACAACTTACGTAGTTATTTCCCACAACATGACATGCTGAAACATAATTCGCATGTGTTGACATGTACGAGTACGTATAGTCGTATCCGTCGAATTAGCTTTAGCTACATCGAATGAATGAATTCACGTGTGCTGAGGCTCTCACGTTTTGTTTGCTCTATTGTCAGGTTTATTAATATGCGGATAGAGGCAGACTGCATCGGACCTCATATGAGATAAATCAACTGTGTATAAGACACTTAAAGTAGTGATCCTATTTATAGTAGTAATCATAATAACGTGACTTTTTCCTCGGTATTTTACCTACTTCTAGTAACTAGTACTTAACCATAACACTGCAATAAAAAAAATCCAAACTATGAGGTTTTTGGTATAAAAAAAATATTTTTCCAAACTATGAGGTATTTATAAACGTGATAAGCACTTTTTATATTTTTGGTGAACACCAAAAATTAACAAAGTGCGTATCACGTCTATAATAAAAAATATTTAAGCAAAAATAGTTTTTTCTTAGTTTAAAAACCTAAAAATGGCCAAAAGAAGAGGTTTTCCTAAAATTTCTTGTATGACGTGCCAGGTAGCTCCCTAATAAATATCCTGCACTAATCGACGAGCATGGGGGTTTTTTCCTTGGTATTTCTTTTCAAACGACTCTATATCTTGATGGTAGCGTTCTCCAGGATCGGCCTCACTGGACCACTACTTTCGAGAAAATTACTTAAACTTAAATCATTTATTTGCCCTTGACTCATTTTTTCAACAAGTAGAAGAAAGTATCTTTATATATAAAATAACTTGACTTAAGTCTTAGGTCACCGGTGCTAATGACTCACCCTTACTTATTTATAGTTGTTGTTTAGGAGATAAGAGTTCCGAAACAGATCTGCAGGGAAACTTCCAGATTTGATACTTCGCCTATTCGTTAAAAAAATTACTTCCCATTTTTTTGATAAGACTACTGATCTTAAAGGATTAGGAAGCGACGGAATTACCCATGATACTTCTGCATCTTCCATATGCTAGTCGTTTTTTTCACAGAAATAGGAGTATTTTACTGCGCCGTCTTTCTAAAACGCATTGCCAAAATTTTTCTAAGTAACCAATGTGTTCAATTCTTGAAGCAGGTTAAACAACAGATATACAGCACCCGTATTAAGTCTTAGTTTACGATTAAAAAGTTAAAACATAGCCCTTATAAACCTTAAACGAATTGTCAATTAGGTATAAAAACATTCTATTCTGCTAATTGCGGGTACATATAAAATTTAAATTTGCTTTATTACAAGGGGCGTGTTACACATTCCTATTCAAAACCATATTCATTTTTTGAGTGGATTTTTTTGGATTGCTCAGATATGACACTTTCTCTGTGGTCCACTATCATCTTAATCTGCACCATAAATATCATCATACATCCATCGGATGCAGTTTTCTTAATCGCTTACATATTAATTAAAATACATATTTTGAATTGTATTTTCTGTTATGTCAACCTGTCACTGATTATAACTATGGCGTTCTTACGAATTTACGACTTTCTAAAATCAGTCCCATAATGATTTACGGAAACTAACAGTTTAATTTTGAGCATTTTATGGTCTTACCGAGGATAACAGACCACCACTTCGACTGCGGCATATAGTTTTTATTGTCTATTTAATGAACGTATTTACCCCATGGAAAAACGTGGCGAAAATCTTAAGGAAAATATGTGATCTCTTCAGAATACTGTCTATCTATCGTGGGTGTTACAAACGTTGTTATGAGTGACTCACATGAATGAATAATGATTATTATTATCTTCTACGTATATATAAAAAAATCAATGGCTGTTCGTTAGTCTGGCTAAAACTCAAAAAACTTCTTTATTAATTTGTTTTTTTTTCGCTCTGATAGGTAGTGCGACGGTTAAAAAGGAAATTAGAAAAAATTACAGGAGCTGTACTGCGAGCATGAACATTCGATACCTACGTCACGTATTCGTATCGAGCTAACTATACGAATACGGATACTATACTTTGGTCGGCAGCACGAACGCTATAAGTTACTCTCGTAGAGACTATACGATAACGTTAGTAAAGCCCAGTATACATTATATGAATTGAACGAATGTAAATGAATGACACGTTCAAAAATTGCTATCGTTCTATTTAATTAGTAATTTATCTTGCTAATAAGTCTTGAAAAATAGAAATACATTAAACAAATCGTATCATATGTAAAGTACATTGATAATTAACTTGAAATGGATGTTTTGTAATTATATATTGTAAACAGAAAAAATGTACCAAGGTTTATAATTTCTAAACGTGGTCGTTTTTGTCTTTGACCTTGACAACCCATGTCAGTGCAAATTAACGCGCAGGCTTTAAATATACATAGTATTATTCAATAATTCGTTACAAATTAATAAAATAAAAGTAAAAATGTCACCAACCACTATCACACAATTTACGATTTTGGTAGTGTTTATGGAGAAGTAAGTATTTTTCGTTTCCGTTGTTTCGTTTTATATAGGTACTAAATGGCGAACCTATAAACATAATCATTATTATTTTAAGACATGGAGATTTATCAAAGCCCCAATATATGCCCAACGGACGGCAGTGGACAAATAAAAAATGGCAAGAGCTGGCGGAGTTGTTAAACAGCCAAGGGATAGGCGAGACTCGCACCGAAGAAAATTGGCGGAAAGTAAGTTTCAGTTGGCACACAATTTATAAGCTTTTCATACTTCTTTATTCACCATTTTTAAGCGTTGTATACGTAATTATTTTATTTTATTTGCTTAAGGTTTGGAGCAGTTTTAAAAACAACTCAAAAACAAAATGGGCTAAAAGCAACCGAGGAGTCCAGGGTACAGGTGGTGGACCAGCCCAAAATATATACCTGACGGACCTCGAACAACGCGTTTTAGCGATTACTGGGGTCCAGGCAGCTGTGGGTATGGCCATACCTGAAGTTGGCGTTGACGTGTTTTGTAAACTTATATCTACCTAATGTATTGTATCTAATAATATGTTACGAAAATTGGAAATAAGATTGTGGATTGACATCCACGATCTTAAAAATATATTAAAGAAAATTCTATTAAAAATATATTATAGAGTGAAATCAAAAATCCAGCAAAGCCGACAAACCCAAAAGGTAACTATCTAGATTACTCGCTACAAACTATGGTTATAAAAGAGAGGCAGTTTAAAATTAACTTATGCGTTGTAGTAATTTAATATTACAATATTAAACTGCTACAACGCATAGTTTGCAGTTAATATATTATTATTGTGTAGGTATACTTGTAGTCTGTGTCTGTACCTACTTAATAAAATAAATAGTATTACTTGTAATAAGAGTAAACGTGACTTTTTTATCGTATGCCTACAGGTGATGAAGGCTGGAATATGCCTAGCCACAGTAGGGACGAAGGACATGTGCCATCACCTATACCCCGAGTTTTACCAGAACCCACCGCATCTTCGAGATCCTATTCACTTATATTCCCCACAATTCAAGCAACTCCGCCATCTCCATCAATCATACTATCGCAACCATCCCTACCATCTCAAACATTTTTACCATCTCCACAACCTCCACCATTGCCACCACAAAAAAAAAAATGAAAACAGAAAGCGCAAGGCGAACATTTCCGATTATTTTCTTGAATGTGAGACGAATGCAAGGGATAGAGAAAGAATGTATCTGGAATTAGAAAGAGAGAGGATCCGGCAGAGAGATATTGAGCTTCGTCAGCGGGATACCGAATTGCAGCTGCAAGCTCAGTGGATGGAGATTATGAAAGCGGCGTTAAAAGTGTTGGAAAAATTTTTGAATGAAAAGAAGTGAATGTTAGAGATGGAATGATAGTCTATTAAAAAATTCAAAGTTCTGACCGACTGACTGATTGACTAATGGATCAACGCACAGCCGAAACCTCTGATAGTTGAAACGTGAAATTTAGAAGACGTATCTATACTTATATTATAAGGCTGAAGAGTTTGTTTGTCGTTTTGTTTTAACGTGATCTCAAGCACTACTGGTTCGAATTGAAAATGTTTTGTGTTGAATATCCCATTTATCGAGGAAGGTTATAGGCTATATAACATCACACTATGATCAATTAGGACGTAAACGGTCAAAGTTACACAACAACAATGTATGACGGAATGGTTCCTCTTAAAAAAATCTAAAAAAAGTCAGCGACAGCAAATGTCTATCTTTGGTCGTTGTTAACCCACTATTACCTTTTTAATGGTAATCAAATCTGTTCTAAATAATGCATTTATTAGCGAAAGTATTCTAATAAACATGGTGTTAACCCTTATCCAAATAAATACGTTATTCATCACAAATATTTAATTTTGAACAAAATTGCTCTTACTTCATTTAATTTCAATGAATATCTTAGGAGATATCATAGTTTTAAAATATTACGCAACAAAATCAGGCGCGGATCCAGAACTTAATTCATGGGGGACAACTATTGACTCAACGGGCCAAGTGTGAGTTGCTCGCATGACTAGAGTGGGCGGGGGGCATTAGATTCAACTCGAGCACAATAACCACCGAGGGGAGGGCGGGGGAGGAATATGTCTGAATATGCCGCCACACAAATACCTACATATATTATTATATGCCTATTTTTTATTTTTAAGCCACAGTATCGTATCGTAGCCACCGAGCGTTTTTTTATTATTCCTGTTTCACACGTACCTTTCATAGCGTGGTATATGCCTACGTTATACTTTTAACGTTAATAATAATAAAAAAGTATTACCCATTACATACATACAAACACTGTTTTCTCTGGTACCAATTTTTATCAAATTTTGTTAAATTGTTCTCAAGTGGTTCATGGATACAACACCATCCTCTACAGAGCCTCAAGCAAATCTTTAAAGGGGTGAAATGGCAATCCAAATTTAACGCGAATGAAACTGCAGGTGGAAGCTAGTTTCTTATTTAATGTAGATATACGATAAAAAGGGTTTTTTTGGAAATTCATCCTATATGGTGGTAAAATGGTGGTTGTAAGTTTGTATAAAACTGCATCAGTTTTAAAGTTAGACATGTGAAATTTCATATTTGGCTTTTTGGTTTCAAAATAATGAAAACATTCCCAAAAATTCCAAAATATTCAAAAATGCACAACGTTAATGTTCAAGTTTTTACTTCTGACGGCACTCCCGGAGTGCAACCCCTTTTTTTTAGTATATTTTTTATTTTTATTTAGTACTTTTTAGTCATTGTAAGATAATTAAAGAGCTATTTAATAAGTTTTATTTAATTTGTTTCATTACAACTTTGTTTCAATAAATTGTCACTCCAAACTTTTTTCAAACTTATGGATCATATTTTCGAACTCGCCTTTAATATGATACTCCACTCTAGGGTCTTCTAAATATATTTTTTCTCAGACCGCACATTAAAGCTCATAAAATACGCCACAAAGATTTTTTAAAGAATTTTATGTACCCAGTGATACTCGCGTCATCGAGGTGAATCTAATGACGTATCATTTATTAAAATCGGTTGAGCCGTTATGAAACTATGAAGGGACATAGGAACATTGGAAGGTTATACGTTAAACACATAACCGGGTCAAAAAGCAGTTCGAAAATTGTTATTTAACTGGTCGATTACTTGTTACTATTGCTAGAGGAAGCAACTAGAAGAAGACATTGGACTTGGATTAGATCGCATACTTGTTTTAGGGTTCCGTAGCCAAAGTGGCATAAACGGAACCCATAAGGTTCGTCATGTCTGTCTGTCTGTCTATTTGTCCGTCCGTATGTTACAGGCATTTAACTCAGACTACTCTATGAATATTGATGAAGTTTGGTAAAAAGGTGCACTGTAGTAGCCGCTACTTAGTAGACAGCACACACCATAGAGATATTAACCCGGATTAACAAAAACGAGAACATCATGGAGGAGATAGTCTCTATGGTGAACATCGTGAACTTACGACTCGTTGTCATGGTGACGTACGTAAGCGTTCTCAGTTTTATATTCTCTTTGTTTCTCACTATCATTTATGGTGAGTTTATATCAAAGAGTTTAAAAACATACTACGGAAAGTTTTCATTCTCTTTGGTGAGAGTATTATTGTTAGGTGTAATTTACATAAAATTTAAGTAAAAACGTCCATAAGACCCTATAAAATATATTTTGGCTTAGGATGCAAAGAAGAGGAAGACGAGAATCATCAATAATAAAATCATACTCACAAGAGTTTTATTAAGCGCTTGGAACAACAAAGTTTTTTTGGAATTATCATTTGATATTCAAAATAAGATATAGACCAACCAATGAAAGTCTTAGGTACACTTCGCTTTAAAATGAACTCAAAAACGAGTAAAAGAATTAGCTTAGAAGACATTAAATATAGAGTATAGATACATCCTTGATTAATATACAGGACATTTTTTGTCTACATATGAGTTTTAAAACTGCGTTTAAATTACAGATTCTTCGTGCTTTCGGCATAATATAACGCTACCAAAGCGTGGTTGGCATGGATAAACATTCAGACCAAACAAAAGTCCGTAAAAATGTGGAGGAAGAAGTTGCTGAGACATTTAACAAACCGACAATGAGCACATTACATACATAGCACATTTATTAATGCCCCTTTCTAAACAAAGCTACCTGCATGCTATTTATATATAAGTAAGTGAAAATAATTTTACACAAAAGAATGATATTCATTCATTCAAAAATAAGAAAAAAAAACATTTGCAAAAATAAGTTCTTTATTTTGATAAAACAATATGTATTGTAAAAATAATGTGATTTATTATGATTGCAGATAGTTTGACGTTATCCACAAAGATCCTGGTTAATGACAACCTATCCAGCAGCATTGGCTGCTGAGGGAAGACGATACACCAACTACACCTCGCTTCTCGGGAAGGCTACCTTTAGCCGATTAAATACTACGCACTGAGAATCTTGCTTGTAGTCTTGTCTGTACCTAGAACCTATTTAATCAATAAAGTGCAGTTTTGTAGTATAATTGTATTTATTGCCTTTATCTTTTCTCCAACTGTATTATTACATATAATGAACTTGTCTTAATGTAAATGAAGAATCACGTCAGTTATGTCGACGATGTTACGATGACGATATTACACGCATCGCATTTTCTTCCTACTAGCATAAATATTTTAGAATTTCATTTTGGTTTGAGCAACTAACACCTAAAATAAAATTATAAAATTAGTAACTTAAAGCGTTGCGCGTTATGTCACTCTGACGCGGATTGTCAACGACAAAAGGTCCATGTTCAGAAATCGTAACAGTTGAATTTTTTTATTTTGTTCATATTATATAATTCCAAAATTGTAATTTCAGTGTAATATTTTAATGTACATTATATATAGTGTATTATAGTGTATATTTCTAGCAAGATAAATGATTTAATAAATGGGACGATAGCGATTTTTGAACGTGTCATTCATTTACATTCGTTCAATTTATATTATAAACTAGGCATTATATAATTAAAAAATAAAAAACTTGCGTTATCGTGTAGTCTCGTATGTTTCAAGTGTTCGTGCTGCCGACCAACTCTCGTATCCGTATTCGTATAGTTGACTCGATACGATTACGTGAGTTAGGCTAAGAACTCACGGTGCGCTCATACGATCACGTAATCCGTGAAAATGTTGTTAAGTTACTTCACGACGCGTTTCATTTCCGCGGCGGTCGCGAATGTTTGCGGTCCACGAAATCCGCGACATATTCGGCATTAATTTGCTCTAAACTAATAATTTTACTCGTTTTTGAGTTAACTTTAAAGCGAAGTTCTAAGACATTCATTGGTTAGTCTGCATCCTAATTTAAATGTCAATTGGGATATAAAACTCCTGTGAGAATTGTTTAAGGATGTAAAATCTAAATTAAAAAAAACGTAAACCTCCTTCTGGCTCTAGAAGTTTGTAACGTAAACTTTACGAACCTTGATTCTCGTCTTTCGCTTCCTTGAAAACCACAGAAAACATTTTATGGGGTCCTGAGGACATTTTTAATTCATTTTTAGTAAATAATACACCTCACAATTGTAATCTCACCTTAAAAATTACAGAGAGACGCTAACGTGCGTCTCCATGGCAACGTGTCGTAAGTTCACGATACCTTATGTCAAAAAATGTTCATGCTGCCGTTTTATATACATTTGTATGGTAACTGTTCTATTACGATACTATTACTACTCGATGACGAAACTACGGGGTTCATGCTGCCAAATTTTAGTTCCCTTGACGCACACCACGGCGCTGATCAAGTTTTCATACAAAATCTTACCGTTTCTATTCGAATACGGAAACGATAGGAAAGTGACAAATGTTTCGTGCTCGCAGTACTGTTGAAATACGTATGGGATGTATACATATGTATGGGAATATTCAATTTTAGGTACCAACCACCTAAAATTGTGTGGTACCAGGTCATATAGTACTTACCTGTAGAGGTAAGTACTAGATGACATACATAAAAGATTAATGAAAATATTTAACTAGGTATTTCAATGTCATCATTTACTGGCGGTTCTAGGGGGAGGGGTAGGCTGGCATGCTCCCCAAAAGCACAAATTAGACAGACACAGATAATCGGCTTCCTACAACGAGGGAAAACAGGCTCTCGTACACGATCTAAGTTGAACGCGGTCGAATCGTAAACCAAGCACGTGCAGACCGCGCCGTTTGTACGCGTCTATGCGTGCGTGGAGCCGAGCTGTGAGCCGACCTTCTGTACCTATGTATTCTGCGTCAAAAGTATCTGAGTCCTTCTGTGTGCTTTCTCTTGATAAAACTTATCCTCAGCGGGTTCAAACCCCATCCTCTGAAGCAAAATCCTACTGGGTACTCTCATTCAGTATCTCCAGTACCTACCTACCACGAATGACTCAATGGATCTTTACGCCAAAACCTACTAGAGAAGACTCAGGTAATACCTAAATTATTTTAAACATGTTACCTAAGTGTTGTGAAACGATTTTTAATGACCACAAATGAGTGAAGTGGATCAATGATCAATTTAGTTATCTTGTTTACATTTCCTTATGCGCATTACAAAATGATTTAGGTACGCAAAAGGATTTGGGTATAGACCTTGAGCAAAAAAACTAGATTTTCCGAGTTTTTAAGAACTCTTGTTTTTTTACCTTAACGTGGGAGTTCGATTAACGTAGGTATGCGCCAGAAGCCTACGAAGTATGAATAGTCCAAGATGGCAGCGACAAACGCTGAAAAATCCAGCCGACTGACGGCTGAGTACCTATTTCTTTATTCCAATTTTTTTTTTTTTTTTTTTTTTAAAGATAACTAGTAATGTGGGATTGAGTCACATTACTAGCAATCCTGTTAACCCCTCCAGCTAAGCTCAAAGGCTTGTGTTAGGAGAGGGTTCACGTCGGTAGTATAATGGGTAGGATTCGAATCCGCAACCTCACGATTACGAGACCGATGCCTTAGCCAAGCCACTTATTAGGCTACCGCCGCTTCAAGTGTCAATGTGACGTAATATTAAAAATCGGTATCAGGTTTTGAGTAAAATGTCTGTGACATACGGACAGACAGACAGACAGATGAACGACGAAACTATAAGGGTGCCGTTTTTGCCATTTTGCCAACGGAACTCTTTAGAAATTCCTACCACCCACGTTAAAACTTTGTGTCATGAGCACGATGGTTGTTTATTCTGTGTTTTTGTATAATTTATCTATACTAAGTATGTATTTAACAAATACAGGTTGTCCCAAAACTATGCCACACAGAAGGAAAGTACCTTAAATATTGTAGATAGAACATAGTTCTGGCACATCGTTCTTAGACATTAGTTGGTGGTAATTGATCAAATAAGCCATGCGACCACGGCTATTTTCTTTATATCACTATCTAATACTTACTGGATACAAATATCGGCCAAGAATAATATTTTATTTCATACTTTTTAGAACACGATAGGTATTATGTCGTAGTCAGGTTATAGTTTTTTAAACTTTTATTTTATTTCAATCTTTTCCGTTTTAAACTTTGATGCGTTAGCCGCTACTTAGTTTGATAGGAAAATAATAAAAATAAATATTTTAAGGAGAGGCACACTGCGCATGTAACAGAAGCTGTTTGTTTTTTTCAGTCAACATCAGCGTATGGTACATCATTAAACAGATCTTTTAAAAAACATGTAAAGGGTTCTAATAAACTTTTTTGATTAAGTGAATATTTTTGGAAATAATCGCTTACGCACAAATTGTGCTCCCTCCTTATCTTTTATAAAATTTCTAATGAATGCTCTTAAATAAAAAGAATAAAAAAGACAAATAACTAAAAAAACATAACCTTTCCATTTGGCTTCGGGTTTGAGTCGGGTAGAAAATACGAACTCTTACATTAATTTTTACATTCCATTACAGATTTACAACTTTACAGGGACGAATTAAAAAGTAATAACATTTGTTATCTACTAGAGATGAGAAATAGGCGCAGTCTCTTATCGCCGTTAATTAAATTTATTAGTAATTAGCGTACTAATAAATTAAATTACTAAAGACAAAAAATAATTAACATTTTGAAGTTGGTGCCTAAAACATAAGACTACATTTCTCACTTTTCAGTGTATTGGTTTGTAGTTGATTTATGTCACAATAGTATAATCCAAACTGCTCATTTCTTTTTAAAAATTGTTGCGTTTTGCGATACAAGGCCATTGATTTTTCAGGAGTCCACCTAATACTAGACCATCAGTTCCATTACATGATTTGACGGAGGCGAAGAATCAGGTATCGACCACGGTACTCAGATCGCAACCCACAATATTTATTATTGAATAGTTCCGCTGGTCATCTGTGGTCTTCATCGTCAGTTCCATTTCACTCAATGGTGTTTTTTAAGATGCTCGAATTACAACAAAATATACCCAAATTACTATAGGTGTGTCATTAATATTTGAAAAATTCCCTCTATTTCTCCAAGATCTCATCATCACATCCAAACTTTGATGAACCCTTTCAAACACAAAAATATTTTTTCAAATCAGTCCAGCCGTCTGCGAGAAATTGGATAACAAATATTAAAAAAACATACAGTTGAATTGATAACCTCCTCCTTTTTGAAGCCGGTTAAAAATCGACTGTCGTTATTCCAAGGATTTCCATTCTTTAATCATTCATTGAATTCCGTGGGTCTTTTTATTGAAATCAATTATTGTAAGTTTTCTTCCTACTCTTTTAAATCTGGGGGTCTGTCTAGACAAAGTCACATTCGGATAGCGATATCGTTAATGGAAAAGGAGATACAAAATATATGGAATAGTCACGTGGTCAATCCAAGTCGATGCGTAGATAAGCTGCACTATTGACAGTATGTTCGCTATTTTTTTCCATTCGATCGATCGCTAATCTAGCGAACAGCGGTGAGACCATGTAGAAAATGAAATAAAATGGCAGATTTTGTTCTTTCTTCTTCTTCTTCTTCTTCTTTGAGTTTATGGCAATCTAGGCGTTTTAACGGCTAATTTCTGCCAGTGTCAAGTATTTATGCGCTTATTACATACACATAGTCTCGTTCTTAGTCAATTATCACGTATTCAAATCATTTTTTACAAGTTAAACTCGGAGCTGTAAAAATAATGGCCGGTCAGTTTGCCGCCATTTTTACAACTCCATTTTGTTCTTTAAGAATTTGACGTTTGCGGTGAAGACCATAGACATTGTTTTATTTTTTTGCGAACGATCGTTTAGGATCAACATCTTGTGGACACGAAAAAAGTATCGACACTTTGTGATATCGAGCACTAAATGTACTCACTATTATTCTGTGCTGTGTATCGATCTTATGTAATAATTAGTAGGAATAAGAACTATAATTATGAGTGCCTAAAGTGATAAATAAATAAAAGAGTATAAATATTCTACCTCTAGTAGTCAAATCCATCGATAGATAGATTATTGAGACTGGCCGTTAGTAGGAGACTTTACAAGCATAGTGTCAACTATACTCACGAAAGAGAAAAACGGTCTCGTAAAAAAATAAGTTGAAATTTATTCTCTTTAGTTAACAAGTTTATAGTTTTTACTTCAATAACCTTCTTGGTTATAACATTAGATCAAAAGAAAAGTGCTCGATACCTTGTAGTGTCGATACTATTTAAGAGTACCGTACCGATTCTTTCTGTCATACTGTGTCCCTACCTGTAGGCGTTAGCGAATTCGCTATGGAACAAATGTAATGTATCAGCAACTTGTGTTGCTATTTTAGTTTTTTCTTAAAGTGGCGTTATAAATCAATGTAATAATTATGTTTAAGCTTCATAATCCGTATTTATATATTAAATAGGAAAGTAACTCATTCTGTCTGTCTGTTATATTTTAAATGCAAAAACGCTGCATTCGCGCAATGTTTGGACTCTAAAATACAGATAGCTGCATACCAATGTTCAGAAAGCACAGAATACTAACACTTCCATCGTTATATATTATTGAAATAGCTCTATTTGTAAGAAATAATCCTCATCTGTTTCCACGTCTGTGTGACAGAGTAACAACAGAGCAACAGAGAACAATGTAATCAATCATTGAACAACAGTTTAGTATGTATGGCGCCTATTATCTATACATTAAAACTGTAAATTTCACGTGTCTGTACATGGCCGAACTTAGTGAAAAAAAATATTAGGAAATGTTCGAAAAGAGTATTCAAACACTTTGCTGCATTTTTAGAAATGTCTGTCTGTCTGTCTGTCTGTCTGTCTGTCTGTTTGTTTGAACACGCATCACGGAAAAACTACCGTACAGATTCGGTTGAAATTTTGCACGTGCAATCTAATAGATGCAGATTAACATTTAGGCTATAAATTATCACGCTTTTTCCCATAAGAGCTAAGCAGTAAGGGATAATGTCTGTAGCTATTTACCGTTATAAAACAGTAACTACTAGACGGATCTTTATGAAAATTTGCAGTTTTATAGTAAATACTATAGGACATTATTTACACTATGAATCATTACGCTAACGTCTATGGAGAACGAGTAGCAACGTATTTTTTGTCGCACCATAATGGTTTATCATAAAATTTTCCACAATTAGACATTATCTATAATTGTAACACATGGAATACATAACTTCACGCTAAAACTAAAAGGAGCTAAACACAACATTGTTAAGTTTCATAAGAACAGTTATTTTGACGTGGTAAGTAGCGAACAGTGGCGACGAAGTTCCGGGCTCTAATCCGATTTCTGATTATGTTCTTTTTGTACTTTTTTAAATTGTCTTTATCCTTTTTTAATATTTTTCTCAATGTTTTAGTTATTTTTTCGACCGTAAGTAACTTATTTACTTTGGTTATTATTTTTTTATATTCAAAATCAAGTAAATTATGCACGTAGGTAAGTTAATTATAGGTATTGCATGCACTGCTGAGAGTAATTAATTAATCGTAGTAGAAATGAAAAACAATATTACATTATAATTAAAAAGTATTCGACATTTTCAAGAAATGATGTGTTCGTCTAAAAAAAAGACATTACACACGTAAAAAAAAAACATGTAGCGCCATCTATGAAATCAAATTGTTTCGTGATCAAATAATTCCTTAATTGTAAAAACATTTATTAGGGTAGGTGCTTGAGATGCTGAGTGGCAACATTCTTGAAAGTAGATGGCGTTGTATTCAATAACGTTCTATACTTAGTAAAAGAAGTTTTAAAAGAAACACATTGCTATGATTTTTAGAAATGTTTGTCTGTCTGTCCGTTTGTTTGACCACGCATCACACAGGTGCATCGAGGATCATGTTTTGGGGTTATGGTTGGAGATTACGTGTTCATCAATTCAACGATAATGAATGGCTCAACATCGGTCAAGTGTGAGTAGTTCGGGTGACGGGAGGAGGGGGGTCTTTGTCTGTCAACCGTACCTACCTACCTTTAGGGATATCTGACATTTTTGCGGGCATGACACACATGACACGCTCTGTGTTTGCTTACTAAAGTGTTACAGCAGTTTTATTATTAGTATTGCGTTGTAACACTATATGAAATACACCCCATTTTTAGCCAAAATGGCAAAACAGAACCCTTATAGTTCCCTTATGTCCGTCCGTCCGCAGCTTAGCTCAGAGACTGTTAGTGCTAGAAGGTTGCAACTTTTGCATGAATAAATTATTAAAGAACAAAATCTTGAAAATCATAATTTTTTTAAGGGTACCTCTCTTATATGTAAAGTGGGGATGTGATTTTTTTCTCACCTACCTACCCCATCGTGTGTGGTATCATTAGATAGGTCTTTTAAAAAGCGTTTAGGGTTTGTGAAGACTATTTTTAGATTTAAGGATTCCTTTGTGTATAATATTAGGCTTTATAGGGAACATTTTTGTTAGAGTCAAGTGTCCCCCTGCCAGCTAAATGGTTGATGTTGGGTATGTGAAAAAATTCAGGGTAGTAGTATAAACACTAAAATTATAAGGAAAACTATCACAGTTAAGTACTTAGGCTTTACAAGTTTACGATCACATGAGAAGTAACAACATTTTCGTACAAATTCTATTAAAAATTATTAGGTAATAAGTAGGTATAACGTTGAAAGAATGAAACAAAAACAACAGAAAACCCACTTCTTAAGCCGCACACCAAACTAACTATCTAAAAGAATAGAACAGATCGATTTTTATTTAGTTAGTAAGTATTTAGTCAACAGGACTGTTTCCAACATATTTACACAGAAGTTATTTCGTTACCTAAACTACCTTAATTTAAACCCGACTTTCACGCGAACGAATTCGCGGGCACAGCTATTATGAATATATATATATATATATATATTACGGGTCTTAATCGCGTGAATAATTTCAGGTTAAATACCTTGCTTACCTACGTTTAATATGCATGATAGTTTAAGTATAATTTAATTTAAAGTCATCAAGTATTAAAATAAACTTATCCAGTTTTGAAAATAGATAATAATAGGCGTTTAAATACAAATGAAACATAATCAGGTAAATTGATTAAAAAAATAAATCTGAAAATCTTACGTAGAGGGATATGAATTTATGATGATCTTAATTAACGACAAGTTCATCATCATCATCATCAGCCTATCGCAGTCCACTGCTGGACATAGGCCTCTCTAATTGCACGCCACTTTGTTCTATCCTCGGCTACGACAGGTTGACACACCTATTTTTTAATTCACCAATGTAGACATTATAAAGAAATAAGTTTAGTATTTAAACTAAACGTTTCTAAAAGATATACTAATTCAGTATATCTTTTAGAAACGTTTGAATGTTGTCTGTTTGTTTGAACACGCATCACAGTACCGCGGGAATGCAATGTTTTAAAAACAGGATATTTTTTTTAAAACTTTTCTCACACTAGCCCTATTTCGCGCGAGTACTTGGGCGGTTTCGGGCTTCATTTAACCCGAAACCGATAATAGTAATATTTGATGTGATGCAAATCATTTTGGTAAAATACTATTATAATTTGTCTTATAACCGTCTGGCGCCATAAACTTTGTCGCCCTTCATTTTGCTGCACTGGGCATTTGCTTGGCTTGCCTTGCCATAGGTCGGGCCCTGATTAGAGCTAGGCCCTAATATCCATAGATGCCACAGAGCATTGTGGAGCATGTTTAAAATATGTTTTACACAGAAGTTAAATAGTAACATAAACTACCTTAATATAAACCCAACTTCCACGCGAACGAAGTCGCGGGCACAGCTAGTATACAATAAAATTCCAAAATGTTTAAATTTAAATGCATTTAAGAGTAAATTAAAAACATTGTTATTTGAATAATGCTATTATTTTATCAAAGATTTTCTAAATTATACATTTTAAAATATAATAATAATAATAATATAATATCTTGGGACAACTCACACAAAGCTATCTGATCCCAAACTAAGCAGAGCTTGTACTATGGAAACCAGACAACCGATAAACATACATATACATTTCTAAATGCATACATAATATGTATGTTTTATTCTGTATAGAAAAATAACACCCAGACACAGAATAAACCATCTTGCTCATCACACAAAGTTTATCCTGGGTGGGAATCGAACCGCGGTACAGAGGCAGTCGAATTAAATAATGAGTAAATAACTTATAATTGTACCTATTTTGTTTTTGTATTTATTGATTTATATTATTACATTATTTGTTGCAGTATTTACTACCTAAGTATTCCTTTTTAAACATAATGCATTTTAATGTTACACTGTAATCTAATTTTTGTACACCGATATCGGTAAAACATGTTCATCCAATAATAATATAACACCTCTATATCTACCTTACACATGTTTTGCAAATAAATACATTTTGTATTTGTATTTTGTTACGTTTTCAACCTCTAACCGCTGATTTAGATGAAATTTGGTTTGTGATTGATTGACATAGAATAGTTTTTATCGCGATAACCGAAAGTCACGCGGGCGGAGCCACCATAAATTAGAATAATACAATATTTGTGCTACTAAGAATGCACCTAAATAGATCGATAAACCAAAAGAAATCCATGATTACAAGAAAATGATTCAAAATTATAAAACATTGTTGTCGTTTTTTTTATGAATGTTTTGTATGTTAATGTCTTCAGTATTATTTTTTATGAATGTTTTAGATTAGAAACATTATTTTATAAATTATAATAACTTATTCCCGTATCAACCAACATCGATACCATGGTGATAAACCATTCTAGCGCACGAGATGGAGATTAGGCAATCGGAGCAACGATTGGTACAAAAAGCAAAAATCTTTGTTTAATGGACACAAATATCGTGCAACTATGCAATTATTTAACTTTATATTCAGAATATTTTCAAGTCACCTACCAAAGAGAATTCAACATTTCGTCTAGTACCTATTTACAGAGACAAACCAGAGACCAAAACAGGTTGCTATAGTAACTCTATAACGTTGTATAGTTGTTAAAATAGTCTGGTGTATTGTTTTGGACAGCATTCATTCTTATTTATTCGAGAGATTTAAGCTATTTTTTTAAGAGGCCATATGGCCTCAAAAAAATTAATATTAATTACCCGAGTTTTATCATTCAAAACAATCCTGAATTTTCGATAAATTATTGATATGTCATGTAGATTTAATCCATGAAACAAAATCGTCATAATTATGTTTAAGTGTCCACTATGTCATTGTATTTTTTGAAAAGATACGGAGATATTAAACAATTATTAATAAGCTAACGCAAACTATGCTAGCAATGTGTTGGTATCAAATGAATGTGTTAATTAAGACCTTTCATTTGATACCAAACACAGCACACTTAAATATTTTTAAAAGTAATATCCTATTTAAATTGATTAAATAATGTCTAAATTCCTAATCCGGCATCTAAAATTGAACCAAAAAACTGTCAAAAAGTATGGTCAAGTGGACGTACTTTTTGACAGGTAAAAAGCCGCCATCTGAATGTTCTAGCCATTATAGCACGCCATGTGTTTCCATTACAATAAACTTAAATATCCTACTACGTCGTGAAATTAACCTGATATTAATCCTGGGAATATTAATTTACTACCGGTATAAGATGGCGGAGTACCAACTTAAACCTACACAACAACACTGCAGCATTATTAAAAAGCATTATTTTAAGTATATTTTATTGTAATAAATTTAAAAATTAAATTTTATTTGTTCGTGTTTCATTTTATTAATATTATGTTAAAAACATGAGGACGGTAAAAATATGTCTTTATTAACTAAAGTTATTTTTTCCACTTTTGTAATAATTAATTGAGGAAACACACATCCATTTGTCGACAACGATTTTAAAAGCAATCCGTTAAAATGGTTAAGACGAGCTTTCATATAAATATTTAATTAAAAAGATTTTTTAACTTTATTATTTGTTAATCATAGAAATAAAAAAAAAAACAAACTTTGTTTAATCCCTACTTTATTATAAACCGTAGCTAAATACTTTTATTTGTATTCGTAATAGATTTCCCTCATAAACGGGAGACAAAATAGTACTCGGCAACACTACTAAACTTTAAAAAAAACCGTACGTCAAAGACCGCAGCTTCATTTTTTAATATTTATTAAACAATAAGAATTAATTGACACCTCGTTCATCCAAATCGGATGAGTAGTTAAGGCGCTACAGTGAACATACAAACATATAAGGTCGGGGCAAAAGTATTTTCGTATTGTTCTTACAAAGAAAAAAAGATTGCTTAGGTATAATTTTTTATTTATTTATAATATTAATGATGACTTGTTCGCAATCGCAATTGGCACACGTTGCATTAAGTATCTCTCAGTGAGATCATGTGGTACCCAAATATCAAGTTTTTAACAAAAGTCTGGGTACAAGAGTACCCAGACTTTAGTAAATGACGTAAACCTGTTTTGTGATCAACATTCAGTTCTTCAGCAATATCGTAACTACTAATATGTTGGTCTTGCTCCACTTTTTCAAAGATCGCACTGATTTTATCTGTCCAAAGCAAGCCGCATCCTTCACACAAAAATTTCCAGACTTGAAAAACTAGAACCAAATTTGTGCTACTCGTATTGATACCGCATTAGGTCCGTAAACCGCACACTTTTTATTTACAGATGTCGACGCATTTTTACCTTTTTTGTAATTATACTTTAAAATTTACCGAGTTTCTTCATCACATATATTCATTGTGGTTGCTTGAAACCAACTTAAACGCAGTGATTACTTTCTCTGTGAAAACAACAATTGAAAAATGGCGGTTTTTTAACTATTTTTTTTATTTATTGCATCTTCTGAATGTCAACATTTAATGATATTAAAACCAGCTAGTTACATTTGAAGAAGTTTGATTACTACAAAAAATTCAAAATACGAAAATACTTTTGCCCCTACCTATTATATTAATTAAATACAGCGAGTTTGACGTATGTAAAATAAATATTGCAATCTTTTACAATAATACAAATACAACATACCACTCACAACCTCCTAAAGCATAGCAAATAGCTCCACATAATCATAATTAATGGATTTTTGATCGATATCAAAATGTAACCCATTTCTTCGTCTAGCTTCTCAGCCCGCAAACAAAAAGGTGCGATTAGGAACTACACGAAAGTCAATTTAAGAAATCTAAGTCAATTACGAATATAATTAATTATCATCATCATCATCATCAGCCTATCGCAGTCCACTGCTGGACATAGGCAATTGCACGCCACTTTGTTCTATCTTCGGCTTTTCGCATCCAGCTCCTGCCAGCCGTTTTGCGTAAATCATCACTCCACCTGGCCTGAGGGCGTCCTACACTACGTTTGCCGCGTCGCGGTCGCCACTTTAGAACTCGTTTACCCCAACGGTTGTCGGTTCTTCGGCTAATATGGCCAGTCCACTGCCACTTCAGCTTGCTAATCCGGTGGGCTATGTACTTTGGTTCTCTGCCGAATCACCTCATTTCTGATTTTGTCCCTAAGAGAAACTCCGAGCATAGCCCTTTCCATAGCCCGCTGAGCGGTTTTGAACTTGTGTACCAGCCGTACCGTCATTGTCCACGTTTTGGCTCCGTATGTCATGACGGGTAGGACGCACTGATATGATAAAGACTTTAGTCTTTTGGCATTGTGGGATCGACGATGAGAAGACTTGACGTAGCTTACCAAACGTTGCCCAACCTAACCGAATTCTTCTGTTCACCTCGTCCTCGAAGTGGTTTCTACCAAACTGCAATGACTGCCCGAGGTACACATATTTTTGAACAACTTCGAGAACGGCGCCGTGCACCGCTGTCGGTTCCGGTAGTACATGTTCATTGAACATGACCTTGGTTTAATCCAAGTACATCCGTAGGCCGATGTAAATATGTGCCATACAGAGGAGTCAGCCAAGTCATTCAGCATCAGTTGCAGGTCCTGCAATGAATGCTGAATTGATACGGATGCGGATACTGCATATTGTCATCATGCGTTTCCGCCATGTTGACAATATCATCTGCAAATCGCAAGTGAGAGATGTATTCACCATTGATGTTGATGCCCCGACCTTTCCAGTGCAGCGTCTTGAACATATCCTCCATTGCATTTGTGAACAGTTTCGGGGAAATAACGTCCCCTTGCCTCACTCCTCGATGCAATGGTATAGGTTTTGTTTGCTGATTCTGTACTTGGACGGACATGGTGGCGGCTTCGTAGAGACATCTCATCACTTGGATATATCGCCAATTTACTTGGCATCGCTGCAGAGACTCCAGAACGGACCAGATTTCAATCGAGTCAAAGGCCTTCTCATATTCCACGAATGCTAGACACAGGGGCTGATTATACTCCTGGGTCATTGCCATATCCGCTCCGAAATCCAGCCTGTTCCGGTGGTTGAAATTCGTCAAGTCTTTGAGCAAGGCGGTTCGTGATGACTCTTGAGAACAGCTTAGAAGAGAAATAGGTTGGTAGTTCTTCAGCCGGGTCTTATCTCCTTTTTTGAAGAACGAGACTACAACTCCACGCCTCCAGAGTTTTCCCTTCAAACCAAATTCAAAACAACCTTCAAAACAACTTCAGCCTTTAGCAGCTCTGTTGTAACGCCATCCTCTCCAGGGGCTTGACCATTTTTTAGCTGTTTGAGAGCCAGCACCATTTCGTCAATGTTGACTTCTAGCAGGTCTTCGGTGTAGTGGCGTGTTAGAGTGGCTATATAATCAATAGTGGGTACAATTGAATTAGCTGGATCGTAATAAAAAGTCAAAAACCCCTAAAAATACTCCAGCTTTTTAGAACTATCGTCTTACTCGACTTTCAGTGCCGCGTTAAAAAGCAGATCAAAAAAGTACAATTTGTAAGTTGTCACCAAGATTAATTATTACCCAATGCAACTACCAATTACCTACTGTTTATAGCAAAATCGCTGAGCTGTTAACGATCAAAGGCTACACTTACTACAACCACTCCCTTTCAAATTACATGTAGCAACAATGTATGATCAAATGTGCACGTGTACGGAGCAAATGTCGTTTCGTTAATCACGAACGTGACTACTTAGGTACTATGTTGAAGTATATTTCTGACCGGTACAGGAAGATTATCTTCTTCTACGAGTATCTTTATAAATAAAAATCAGTGTTTGTATGTTTGTCTTCTATATGTACCGAAGCCTTTGATAAGATTGTGATAAAACTTTGCGTGGGTGTTCTTGGGATGCCCGCGAGGATTTCCAGCCCCAAAAGCCACAGTGAAGCGTGGCCGGGTTCAGCTAGTAGTATAAACAAAAAAAAAATTGTTTCATAATATATTATGTAAGGCAACTGCTTGCAGAGAAACATGAATTTACCAAAAAAACATGTTTGTCTGCAAGCAGTTACCTTGCAGACGTACGTGGCGGTAGCATTGGTATGTAAAGGGTCTTTCAAATAGAGCGGGTCGATATTAATAATCTGTGGCGGCCATTTTGATTTGGCGGCATCTGTCAAATCTGTTTTTTTTTATTCAGTCACTGATGCCAAATCACCATGGCAAGTTACACGGTTGAGCAGCATGTGCAAATGATAAAACTTTATTATCAAAATGAGTGTTCGTTAGTGAAAACGTTGCGCGCATTGCGCCCATTTTACGGCAGACGCGGTGGCCCTTCAAAGTCTACTCTCCAACGATTGGTGACTAAATTCGAGACGACCGGTTCGGTAAACAACCAACCAACACCTTTACGTCAAAGGAACGCCAGATCGGCCGAGAACATCGCCGCTGTACGTGAGAGTGTTCAGGAGACTCCGAAGCAGTCGATTTCTCGCCGTGCACAAGAACTCGGCCTTTCGCAGACTTCAACTTGGAGAATTTTGCGTCGGGACTTGGGTCTGCATCCATACAAGATCCAACTGACCCAGGAGCTCAAAGTTAATGACCATAGACAACGCCGTGTGTTCGCTGAATGGGCGTCGGAACGCTTGGAAGAGGACCCCGATTTTGGCCAAAAAATAATCTTTAGCGACGAGGCACATTTTTGGATGAATGGTTTTGTTAATAAGCAAAATTGCCGTATATGGGATGACCACAACCCACATGAGGTTCACCAGATAGCAATGCATCCAACATAACGCAGGCCATCGCTCAGATTCAGCCGGATCTATGCAGCAGAGTCATTAAAAATTGGACCTCTCGGATTTGTGCCACCATGCGAAGCCGCGGCGGACATTTGAACGATGTCATATTTCATGCATAATGGCATAAACGGGCCTTTCAAATAAAAAATAAATTTCGTTAATATCTCACACACATCTAGTTTTATTCAATTTTAACATCGACCCGTCTTTGTTGAAAGACCCTTTAGTATCTCGCAATCGTGAGGTCGCGGGTTCGAATTCTTCCTTCTATAGGCGGAGTGAGGTCGTCTGGATCGCCAATTAGTATGGGCGTGCCTTAGGGATCAATACTCGGTCCCTTCTTATTTTTGGTATATAATAATTTTTTACCATTTTATATTAATAACTTTTGTGACATCATTCTATTTGCTGGTGACACTTCTCTAATTTTTAAAATTGATCGTAAACTAGAAAATTTTGAGAAAATAAATAGAACTCTCGCACTAGTTCAAGATTGGTTTACAACAAACAACCTACTTTTAAATCCCAAAAAAACTAAATGTATTAAGTTTAATTTGCCAAATGTGAAAAGTACAGGTGATTAGCTTTGTCGACTCAACAGTTTTTTTTGGAAATTACATTAGACAATAGGTTACAGTGGGGCACCCAAATATCATGTCTCGCAGAAAAACTCAGTTCTGCAGCGTATGCTCTCAGCAAAGTTAGACAGCTTACGAACGTAGAAACAGCTCGACTAGTATATTTTGGTTATTTTTACAGCGTCATGTCCTACGGCATATTGCTTTGGGGCAAGGCGGCTGATATATAAACTATTTTTATTCTTCAAAAGCGTACAGTGCGTGCGATATATCAACTAGGAGCACGAGTTTCCCGTAGAGAAAAGTTTAAAGAGATAGGCATGATGACAGTTGCATCACAATATACAGGGTGTAACAGAAAGGTGTGGTCATATTCAAGGGTTGGTATGTGCCCATGATACTGAGTGCACATACCTAATTTTATCAAAATCGGAGTACCCTAAAAAAATATTTATGATTTTCTAATTTGTTTATTTATGAATGATAAAGTTATTAATTAAAAAAAGTATGACTTAAAAAGTTTTATGCCATAATAATTTAATCGAATTTCGTACCAAAGGGGATATAATACTTATGCCATACGCCTTTCACTACAAAATTTAGACAAAAAGAATATGCTATAACTATGTAATAATAATGCAACCAGCTATGGCACCATGGTAGGTGCATTACTGATAACATACCCTATTCGCTGCTGAAATTTGACCACACCTTTCTGTTACACCCTGTATATATGCAAACGTTATGTTTGTAAAACAAAACTTACATTTATTTAACAAAAATAGTGACATTCACTCTGTGAATACAAGAAATAAGCACAAATTGGTAGGTCAATATCATAGGCTTCATAAAACTCATAACTCATTCATGGGACCAGGTGTTAAATTTTTCAATAAAATCTCAGTCAGCATATTGAGTCTACCAGTAAATAAATTTAAGAATGTAGTCAAGAGACATCTTATACAAAGAGCTTACTATTCAATCGATGATTATTTAACTGATAAAGATAAATGGATGTAGTTCGCTGCTCCCTATTAATGTATTGGGTTGTATAGTTTATTGCATTTTACTAGGTGAATATTGTTGTCACAGTTTGATAATGTTACTTAGGTACTAGTTAAGAAAACGATTTACTTTTGTAAGTAAAGATTCTGCGTGATAAATTACGGCCATTCTTTTCTTTCTTTTAAAAAACATGTATACTTATTCATTAAGTAGCAGTAAATTGGCCAATATTTAAGCACATAAAGTTTTTACATCGTAAGTGGTTGCTCCTACTATGTTGTGCCCATTGAGGCTGATGTATCCGATCTCGGTTATTCTTCTAATATTATTGACCTCTTTTTTTTGCATCAGTCCTCTAATATGGTGTATAGTATAATGATGGCAGCACCTTACCTGCATATACAGTTTATAAACAGAGAAACATTGTAAACATTGGCAATTTGAAAAGAGTGGCCACGAGTTTTTATTGCCTGTTCTTTTCTCGGGCTTTACCTATTGTTTGCGAACAGGCATTACCAGTAAATGTAGAATCGACTTTTCAGAAGTGTAGTATTTTGCTTCCTAAGTGAATAAATCATTTTTATTATTATTATACCCATTATACTACCGACGTGAACCCACTCCCAACGCAAGCCATTGAGCTTAGCTGGAGGGGTTAACAAGATTGCTAGTAATGTGGGACGCAATCCCATATTGGTAGTTATCATCACCAAGAAACAGTTTTTAATATTTTTGTCTGCCTGTCTGCCTGGGTATCCAAAACATCTGGACCGATTTTGTTGGAACTTTCACAAGTAGATCTACCGTAAAAAATGATAGATTTACTTTCCAAATTATTCAAAGATAAATAATTTAATTTCAAATATCTACGTTAATTGCGTTGACTCCACATACTTAATTATTATGTTTATGGGTAGGTATAAGTACCTTTTATATGGGTAGGTACCTACTATAACGTGGCCTTAGTTCTAGAGCTGGTATGAAGAATAAAAATGTAATTCCGTTGTGAGAAATCAAAAGATAACTTCCCTTTACTTCAGTTTCTAGCTCAGATAAATAATTTTACAATAATTCGTTAAATGCGACTTTTCCCATGCCATCAGCACTGACAGTTCTCTTTTTCCAATTGATTTTTCTTACCTTTTTCTTTTATTTAAAATAACATTTTTGAATCATTGAGCTTGGAATTAAATTATTTGTCGTTATAGCGGCAACAGAAATATATCATCTGTGAAAATTTTAACTGTCTAGCTATCATGTTTCGTGAGGTACAGCCTGTTGACAGACAAAAGGACAGTGGAGTCTTAGTAATAGGGTCCGTTTTTACCCTTTAGGTACAGAACCCTAAAAAGCTGGTAATAAAACAATTGGAAATGGACGGCAGATCTGTCAGGGCCGACGTTAACTCGTGGTGTATTATTATGTGGAATTTATAATTGATTTCGTAGTACAATGTGTTGTTACATAATATTTATTGGTGTATGCGTGTGTTAATATGTGAAATATATTTTTATATTAGGTGGGGGAAAAGTATTTTTAATATTTTGAATGCATTGTTAGTAATAATCTCTTCGGTTGTACTGAATGAAACTGGCTGCTTTTAATACCATTAAATGTTAACATTCTAAAGATGCAATAACTACACACATCAAAAGTGTCTAGGGATCAACATATATTTTTGCAATAACTTTTCTCCTGATTGATTTTATTTCTATTATTTCTTTAAGGATTCATCAAATAAAGTGTTTTCGTTTGTCACAGTAACGATAAACCAAGTCACCTTTGCATTAATAAAGAAATTTGCCATTTTCCTAATAAAGGGATTTTTGACATTTGAACCACTAACATTAAAGTTCGAAAAAAAGACTGAAATAACAGTTTTCTTTAAAATTTTATTGGGTAACTTAAACAATTAATAATCCGTGTTTCTACCGCGAACACTAACAACACAAGAACATCGGTTTGGCATACTCAAAATGAGTTCATCCAAATCACGCTGTGGAATGGCCGCCCATGTTCGTTGCAACAACAAAAAAAGGTCTTCTTGCGACTGGATACCCTCCATATTCGGCAGAGCTCTTCTCTGTAGCATATCCCATGCATGCTCAATCGGGTTCAAGTCTGGCGACTGAGCAGGCCAGGGCAGGACATTGATGTTAGCTGCGGCGAGAGTCTGTCTTACAACTCTTGCGGTGTGCGGTCGTGCATTATCATGCATTAACTGAAATAAGGGACCGATTTGCACTTGTAGAGGAACGATGACGTCTGATACAATCGTCTCAGCATAAATTTGAGCGTTGAGGTTGCCTCTGATCCAAATCAACTCAGTTCTTCCGCCGATCCAAATACCCGCCCATACCATGATGGTTCCACCACTATAAGGATGGACTTCCTGGCAGGATTTTAATCGCTGTTGGCGTCCAGGGGTTCTCCAGTGTCGTATACGTCTTGTATCCGGTCTCATACCAAAACGAGACTCATCAGAAAAGCACACGAAACGCCATTGTTCTTCTGCCCAATTTCTGTGTTCAAGAGCCCATTGATATCGAATCCTACGATTGTGCATTGCTATAGGTGGTACCCGTAGCGGTCTTCGGGAATGAAGGTTCACTTCATGCAAGCGGTTTCTGACTGTTTGGTCGCTAATTAAGTTCCCTGAAGAGTGATGAAGCCTCACGGCTAACATCATGGCGGTTATTGTTGGACCTCTTCGAGTTAAGATTTGAATGTATCGGTCTTGTCTCCGTGTGGTGCAGCGATACCGTCCTCCATGGCGCTCAGCCACGGTACCAGTGCTTCGGTAACGTGTCCAAAGTCGACTGATAACACTCTGACTTGTATTCAGAGCTAAAGCCACAGTACGTTGCCGGGAACCAGCTTCTATCATTCCCACGGCTCTGAGCATTTCTTCCCTGCTTAAATGACGTCGCCGCTCCATAATAACGTTGGTTTTAATCGGTAGTAGGGAAACAGTAGCACTAATAATGTCTTCAATGCGTTGTATGTTTTTATAGGGAAAATATTCAGACAGCTGATTTTCATCTTTTACTCGAATTTGATTCACAGTTCCTGATTCAAATTATGAAATGCACCAAAAAGGATCCATATAAATTTATAAAATCATAAATTTATTACAAAGCCACATCTCAATCTCAAGAAATCCGCATAAAAATGCTTGATCCCTAGACACTTTTGATGTGTGTAGTTCCCACCATTTTTCAATTGTATTTAAAGCAAGAAAAATAAACGTCTGTGACGAAGAAGTTGGGTATATTTTAAAGTTTTATTACAATAAAAATTAAAAAATAGTAAAATTTGTACGGTTTACGGACCTAATGCGGTATCAATACGGGTAGCACAAATGTGGTTCAAGTGTTTCAAGTCTGAAAATTTTAGTGTGAAGGTTGAGGCTCGCTCTGGACTTTGTCACGGATAAAATCAGTGCCACCTTGAAAAAGTGGAGCAAGATCAACATATTAGCAGTTATGAAATTTTTTTTTTTTTTTTTTTTTTTTTTTGTTTTTTAAAAGATAACTAGCAATGTGGAATTTACGTCCCACATTACTAGCAATCCTGTTAACCCCTCCAGCTAAGCTCAATGGCTTGTGTTAGGAGTGGGTTCACGTCACATCGCTTCCGGGCATTGCCATTGGGCGGGCCGCCGACGATATAACAAATTCCGGCGGCCCGTTCGCGAAGGTGGCGGGCGATACACGGCGGGTTTTTTAGTGGGTGCAAACCCCACACTACCTCCACCGTCTTCCCCGGACGGTGGGGGTGTTCGTAAGGAATTTTTCCCGCCAGATCAAAAAAAAAAAAAAAAAAAGGAGTGGGTTCACGTCGGTAGTATAATGGGTAGGATTCGAACCCGCGACCTCACGATTGCGAGACCGATGCCTTAGCCATTAGGCTACCGCCGCTATTTGCTGAAGAACTGGATGTTGATCACAAAACAGTTTTACGTCAAAAGTCTGAGTACAAGAAAATACTTGATTTTTGGGTACCACATGATCTCACTGAGAGAAGTTTAATGCAACGTGTTTCCTTTTGCGATTCTTTGTTAAAACGTAACAATTCCGATCCATTTCTTAAACGGTTGATGGTTAAGGGCTTAAGGGTGATGAAAATGGGTCACTTACGATAAGAAGACACTTTTTCACTAAATTCCATCAATATTCATTGAGTAGTCTTTGAGTAAAATGCCTGTGACATACGGATGAACAGACAGACAGACGGACATGACGAACTTCATTCAAAAAAACTTTAAATACCGTAATATGGGAAGACAGAAAATAAAAACATAAATACTGTTCGCTATAATAATCGACTTGTACTAATCGATTGTATCGAGATTGCGTGTTTCGGAACGCACATGTCAAATAATATATCACTTACTTTTGGTTCCGGCCATGTTTTGGAAGGAAAAAGTTCCTCGTCGGTAAAGTAGTTATAAGTTTGGCTGTGATTGTTGAAAACCAGCGATTGAGTGGGCATTTGGACTGTTTCACCCCCATCTGGTTCTTGATTTTGTTGATTCGTGAATGTCGCGTATTTTGGTGTGTCTTCGTATTTCTCTCTACTAAGGCAGTTAATTTGGAAGTGGTGTCTGCGCTCACAATGGAGGCATTTGTGGCCACTTTGGATAGATTTGTGTCTAGAAGAGGACTGCCTTAACTGATCCGTTCTGATTGCGGCACGAACTATAAGGGCGCTAATAATTATTTAAATGATGTACATAATTTTCTTGTTAGTAATAAGGCTGATATAGGGAGCAAACTTGCCAACCGTGGGGTAACTTGGTCATTTGCCCGCACTGGGGCGGCATATTTGAGGCTGTTGTGAAATCTGCTAAAACACATTTGCGACGTGTTATTGGCTTTAAAAATATGAATCATTCCATACACAAATAACAACACACTTAAACAAATACATACCAATACAGAAAATTAGAATAAACGATAAACCTTAAAAAGGATGACTTACAGCTGGCCTAAGATATTCTTGCTAACATAAAAGAGCGCTAAAAACTATTCTTAACACAACTAAAAGCGAAGTAGGTAATAAAAAGGTTTGACAAAAAATTTTGCAGTACATTAAAATCAATAATAAAGACATCAAAAAATCTAGAATATACAAAACAGATGAAAAACTCTGATAATGAAAAAAAAACCATGTGGAAAATAATTAACGCAATAACTGGTAAGTCAAATAACATTAAACGGCAAAACATAAATTTAAAATTAAACAACAACAATTAAATGCCCTACAACTGTATCTGACATAATCAACAACTTTTTTGCAACAGTAGGTCAATGCTTAAATAAGTCTAATAACAATCCCATTGGCCACTATGTAAAAAACTGGCCTACATGTACCATGTACCTAGTCCGGTACATGAAAAAGAAATATTAAAAATCATCCAATCAACTAAAAATAAACTGAGTTTTGGTATTGACGATTTTCTACCAATAAATCCACTATCATTAATTAACCATAGTTTCCAAGACGGCGAATTTCCAGATATTAAAAATTTAATTAATAAAACCAGCACTTATGAATGGTGAGGTGATACTTTAATTCCTAATAAGTTTTTTTTTTCTTTTTTATAAAGACAACCAGCAATGTGGTATTGGGGACCCACATAACTAGCAAAGCAATCCTGTTAACTCCTCCAGCTAAGCTCAATGGCTTGTGTTAGGAGTGGGTTCACGTCGGTAGTATAATGGGTAGGATTCGAACCCGCTATCTCACGATTGCGAGACCGATGCCTTATCCATTAGGCTAACGCCGCTTCTAGTATAGACCCATAGCCCTGCTTCCAACCTTTTTAAGCTTTTTTAGAGAAATTCAAAATTTTAAACAGTAGCTAAAATGGATTTCGAAAAAAAAGGTAACGACATTAGCAGTATAGCCCGGTCATATTGTTACATAAAAACTTTCCTTTTTTTTCAACTTTTTAATTACTTTGAATTTGGAACGAGTTTATTATTTTTAAAAGTTTTTTGATTTCGCGCCAATTCACATATTTTTTCGTGTTCATTATCAAATAATAAAATGAATTGGGGTGTTAAAGAAAATAGGATTGCGATGTTCCCCTTGCCTAAAGTGGGTATGGAGCCCACGGTCATATTCCAGACACATCAAAAGTTATATACCTATGTCAAAAGTATGTTCATATATCGTCAACAGATACAATAAAATATCGGGGCGGCCGCGTGCTGTTAGAACTACAAAGGCTGTTAATGCTGTTAAAGCCAGAATTCGTCGAAATCCCATTAGGAAGCAAAAAATCTTATCGCGAGAAATGAAGATTCCCTCCAGGACTCTGTCGCATATTATAAAACAATACCTGAAGCTCGATATACAGGACATGCCCTAAATCAATCTTTACAATTAAAGAGAGTGGATTAATCAAAACGCCTTCAGTCGCGATACGCAGGGGAAGGGCACAGAAATAATTTAATGGGGTTGAAAAAAAAATCACGATTGAAGAGCACTACAATAAGCAAAATAATAAAGTATACGCTCACAGTTCAAAGTTAAAGTAGCTTTAAGTAAACTTAAAGTAGCTGCTCAAGTGGTCGGAAAGGTACAGCGTGGTCATTACTTTGCTTATCAAGGCGTCACAAAGCTACATTTTTGTGAAAAAGGAGTCAAAACTTCAGCCAAAGTGTATCGTATCGTATGTAGAGAAAGTCTTGGATCGTGTTGGGAAATCTCTCAGCAATACACTTTTTAAAATGTACAGTGGATTTTCCAGCAGGTCACAAGGCACGAACTACCCAAGCCTGGCTTGAAACCAACGTTGCGTACTTTATAAGAGCTGAACACTGACTCTCATCTAGTCCAGACCTGAACCCTTTATACTACAAATTATGGTCAGTTTTAGAGGACATGGCTTGCTCTAAACGACACGGTGACATTGAGTCTCTTAAAAAATCTCTGGAGCAAGCAGTGGTGAAATTTCCCATGGAAACAGTGCGTAAATCCATAGATTCGTGGCCAGACAGATTAAAGACATGTATAAAAGCCAAAGGTGACCATTTTGAATAGAATATTGTTTTTATTTTTTGCTGAGCCTTTAATAAATATGTACATATAAGTTTTAGTAATATTACATTACTCATGGCTTAACAGAACTTATGGCTGGACTAGGTACGAGTATAACTATGTATGTACAAACGGCATTTATTACATATATATGATTGATAAAAAACAAACACGTCATCGGGCTATTACTTGAAATGACCAAAGCTTAAGATAAAGTCATTTATGATTTACTACTTAAGAACATGGTGGCTGCGGAATACGAGGGCCAGCTTTCTTATGGTTCAAATCATATTTAAACAATCGAAAACAAATTTTCCAAATTCAAAATTTTATTAACAAAGAAATCATGAATTTGGTCTCCGAAGATAGAAAATTAACGTGCTCCATTCCTCAAGTAAGCGTGCTGGGATGTGTGCTAATTTTAATATATATTAATGATTTGCATAAATGTCTAAATCCGGTAAAAGTCTTACCAATATTATTTGCAGACGATGTCTCAATTCTAACTAAATGCGAAAACTTAAACACTTACAATAACTAACAATCTGTTACACAATGGCGTCAAGATCATAACTTAGATATAAATTCTAGCAAAACTAAAACCATACAATTCAGCCATACAAGAAGTAAACACATTCAAATTACATGAAATAAATAGAACAAGATAAACCTATATTATCTAAATTTACAAATACTCCCTTCCAAATTAAAAATAGCACTAATACACAAAGAGCTCTATCAGCCTAATACGCTAAAACTTACTCTTGGCTACGGTACGGTATCATGCTATGGGGAAACAGTACGAACGCAAACGAAATATTTATAGTACAAAAAAAATGTATTCGAATATTAGCAGAAATAGAAAACACACAAAGCTGTAAACCACATTTCATAGAACTCAGCGTACTTACACTACCCTTAATATATATACTAAAAACTTACAGGTTGTTCATATAGTACGTGTTCGGATGCTGATCATCACTTTTTCTAAATTATATGTATCATAACTAAAAATCTAATTTAAAAGCCATATTTAACTGGTAGGAAAAGAAATATGTAACTGGTTGGAATGAACACGTACGAAGCGCTCACGAGGTGGCTCGACAATGTTATCAATCTTACGAGCCCTCCTGTGAGTGCAGCGGGCGTGCATAAACTTACAGCCTTATCTAATATATTTAAGAAACATTTTAGGTAGATTCGCTTTTAGTCAACACTCCTCTGGTGATTGATGCAAGAGTGAGTATTGAGGACAATACTGTCAGATTTTCTGCGAAGGTTTTATGGAAAATGAAAGAGGGCAAGTCTTCCGGACTTGATGGCCTTAGCATTAAGCACCTGAGATACGCTGGAGTGCACTAACATGAGTGCTTGCTATGTTTTTTTAATCTATGCTTATGCCATTGCTATTTACCCGATGACCTGTTGCATATAATTGTAGTACCTATAGTGACAAACAAAACCGGAGATACATCTGATATTAATAATTATAGGCCTATATCTTTAGCTACTATTATAGCTCAGGTGTTGGACAGCCTTCTTGACGAACAATTGGCAAAACACATGGAGTTGTACAACACACAGTTCGGATTTAGACCCGGTTTGTCTACTCAGAGTGCTATTGTGTGTCTACACAATACAGTACAAATTATCAAAATCATCAAGACCAGGCGAGGGTAGTTGAAAAACCCCGCGCCTCACGGAGACATCACTAAGCTGCCATCAGTCGACCCGTGACCACAATCGGTGCAATTCGATCGAAACGTCGGGTAAATAAAAGGTTCGTACCTTTAAATAATTCACGCGATTAGATCTGTGAAATTTCCTATTTGGTTTTCTGGTACAACTAAAAAATTTAAAATAAATAATAGTTTAAAAAACTAAATAAATCAGTATATCGTAAAAAAGCGTGGTGTGCTTGTGACGATATTAATTTATAATCACCATACGATTTTTTACGATAAACAGATTTTTATTTTTTCCTTTTAGTACAGCTACTTACAAAAGCGTGTTTTTTTTAGTTTTTTAAACTATTATTTATTTTGATTTAAGTAAAGCTTTTGATCGGGTGTCTTATATACTATGGAGAAAACTAGAAAACGAAACGATAGTGCCAACTGATATAATATCAATATTAAGGTTCTGGTATAGTAATCAATTAAATAGTGCAAAGTGGTTGAACTTTAATCAGACAGGTATGAGCTGAACTGTGAAGTAAGGCAAGGAGGATTAAGCTCGACTCTGTTGTTCAACTTTTATATGAACCGACTGATTGGTGAACTCAGCAGCACCAAAATTGGGTACATCAATAAAGTTAGTTACGCTGATGATATGATGCTGCTGAGTCCATCGAATAGTGCGCTTAGGCAGCTTCTCTCTATTTGTGAATCTTAGGCGATGACGATACTTTTTAACGCAGGAAACATAACATACCCATCTATAACAGTTATCACAATAAATGGAACTCTTCTTTGTGGAGTGTACAAATTTAAGTATTGGGTTACCGAAGATCTAAACGACAACCGCGATATTGATAGGGACGTAAGTCCCGTGTAACGTACTGGTCTGCAGGTTTGTACGCTGTACAAAACCAGTAATTAATTTTAGATATATTTCGGGACTTATATTAAATTATTTAAAGGTACGAACATTTATTTACCCGACGTTTCGATCGAATTGCATTCGATCGAATTGTACCGATCGTGGTCACGGTGACCACGATCGGTGCAATTCGATCGAAACGTCGGGTAAATAAATGTAAGTTTAAAAACAGTAATTAATTTTCAACACTTTTTTTTTGTTTTATAAAAAACATAAAATATTCTAATGCTATATGATATACAACAACACTCTAAGTTTTTTTATGTTGCGCGTATATAAATAGTTCTTTTGGTATTTCGACACGGGAGCAGGCGACATATAACTGGCCTTGTGAAAAAGCATGGATTTTCAAGATTGATGCCACAAACACTTAGCGACTGCCCTTGAGATTAATTTATCGACATTGCAAATGCTAGCCGCACTGGAAATTGCAACCGTTTAAAGTCGAATGGCATGTCGTTCGGAATCAAAGGAATCTGTGAATTCAAAACGTCTTCGCCTTTGTACCCCCCTTTCAAAATTGTGGCTTCGATGATGTTGATCATTCATTTCATCACCGCAAGTTCCAATAGGTGCCATTACAAGACGTGGCTAGTTTATATTCCGCAACATAATGATTACCGATCTGATTTTTAATTGCAGATTATGAGATGGTAATCCAGGCAATACCAGCGAATTTAAAAAGTCCATTGAATGGTTGACGACATCATCTTGGTTAGTAACAAAAGTAAGATAGCTGGCGAATTTGTATGTCATTCATTCGCCAGTTATCTTATTTTGAATCTGAAAATTAATTTCGTTGACATCAACGTTTTTTGCAGCCAATATAACTTTTACGCTCAACCATACATGATCTTTGTAATTTTGAACAATGTTTAGGAAAACCTTCTCGATGAGTTCGGTCTTAGTTTCAGTAAAGTGACAAAAATTGATAGGAAATATGATATATCCAGACGATGAGTCAGCAGATTTTTTGCCATTACCAATATCGAGCAATTGTTTGGAAAAAATCTGCAATTCGACTGGCATGCTCATATTTAATTTGAGCGTTTTTCATTTCATAAAATGGATGACTTTCAAGTTTGCAACCTGCGGTCTAATGCTTCCAAAGATTTTTTTTGTGCCATCGTGCACTCATCCCCAAACTATTAATTGGCTCTGCTGCAACACTTTGGCCATCGCAGAATTTCTCAAAAGACTGCAAGTTGGTGTTTTCTTTATTTTCATGTTCAACGACAACTTGAGAGCGGAATGAGCTGTTTGACCGCCTTCCAACAACGTAGCTGCAATACCTGACAAAGCAAGTGCAAGTGCATCTTTTTGCGATCGAGTCGTTGCCAAATCAATGATATTAAAAACGTTTTCCCAGTTCCACCGACAAAAATCCACCAGTTCCATCTTTTACTACTTTTATTAGCGTATCGTAGGCATATTTTGGTTGCTCATTTCAGTTCAGCTTCAGTTTCTTTTATTACCTCGGAATCATATTGGGTTTCGCGTCTCAACTCTTGATTAAAATAAATGCGTCGTGCATTGGAAGATCGGGCGTTGTCATTCCTAATTGTATTAATCCTTTTTTGGTAAGCATCACGCACAAGTCTTCAATTAAAATTAATGCTTCATTGTACATTTCTTCGTTAATTTACAAATTTGCATTTGATGTTCTAAGACGCTTCTGATGTACTATACTTCGGTCTTGTGATCTTTATATTTGTTCCATAAATCAATCGGTGTTGATGACATGTAGAAAAAAATATGGAACACAATCATCGTATTTCTTAACATTTGACGAAATCACAGCATCTTAGAGAGTGTGGTCCCAATGAGTGTCATTCTCTAGCAATTTCAAACGTTGACAAGCTTCTCTGTTTGTGCCGCACAATACACCATCAACAGTTCGCAGATGTTGGAATAATGTTGGGCCACGAACGTTGACTAACAGTAAACGCAAATAAAAACACTCATTTCGGCTGGGATGGATTGTGTAAAGTGCATCGGTGGAAAATACTTGAGGGTGACTTAGAACTGACTGTCTTTGTTTCCGTCGTTGAAATGTCTTAAACAATTGATTCCAGGTATAATATCGTGGCATTTGGAATAAAATAGTGTTCTAGCAAAGTCATTAATCTGGCACATTTCGAAGAAGCTGGTCTTTATCGCGAATTACGGTCTCTCACCACACCCTTTGGCCATTTTCCAGATGTACGGCCAAGTGAACTACAGTGGGCTGTCTTCACTTAACGAAAAAAATACGCCACATCGCCTCGTTACAACTGACATAGCGTCCCATTTGAAAATGAGTGATCTTATCGTTTGAATTTTTTGCAGCAACTCCGAACACAGGCATGTCACTACCTTTGTTCACAAGGCAATATTCAACATTTATGTGTGTTTTAAATGTTTTGGAGATCACTTTTTTAAAGTCAATCATAAATAGATAAGGAGTATGATAGGAGCTAAGTATGATTTTCAGAACTTAGAAAAAAACATGATTTGCATTTAAATCTATTTTTTGTTATTTGCTCCTAACCTTTAACCCACTTGACATATTAACACATTTTAAATTTTAACGGGATCTCTGTAATGAAACAATTTTGAACGATTTATTTAAAATCAGACAACTCACACAAGACCATCTAAACCCAATCTCAGGGGAGTCTCTACTATAGCAACTAGGCAAACAACACAACATACTTAAATAACTCTAAATAAATACATCAATATTTATAAATATAAAATAAAGTCACGACAGTTACAAAATATGAAAAATAACAACGGCAGGACCGATTTTCAAGATCTTAGAGTACAGAATAAACAACAGTGATTATCACACATATTTATGCTGATGAGAATCGAACTCACGTCAAACAGTGGGCTAAAATGTATTATATTGAGATATGATCTTAAAAATTGACATTTTTTTCTATATTATAATAATTAAAATCAGCTCAATTTAGAAGAAGATAAATCTGAGAAAGATAGTTTTTGTGAAATACTTATAGATTAATTGAGTAATCGATTGCATAATTAAAAAAAGGAAACCGCACTGGGTAATTATCCCAAATTAATTAAAAGCACTTTAAGTTCTTTTAAACCATATGGTGTATTCAATTAAAGTCCTGTAATAAATTAAATATTAGATAATTATTTTAATAACCCAAGATCGTTTCTCGATTTCTTATCGATTAAAACATCGCCATTGACACTTAACGGTGACTGCTCCTATCATTAGGATAAATGGCTCCTATAATCTGGGCATAGACGTATAGAACAGGACTGCGCCACATCTTCACAAAATTGACCACTCTCTAGACAGAGACAACGCGACTTTGTGGACAATACCTATCAAAGACCGCACGAATATTTTCGCTCTTTCAAGCTTTGCAGTCAATATTTACTATATAATTGAAAGGGATGGCGCGGTCCTGATCTATATGTCAATGAATCTGTGGCTCCCTCGTTTGTTTTTGTCATTGACGTAGAAACCAGGACTCGCCATAACCTCACTAAATTTACCACTGTCTAGAAAGAGACAACGCTATTTTTTGGACAATAACTAACATAGTCCGCACGAGTATTTTTTCTCTTTCACGCTGAAGGGGTGGCACGTCCAGGAGTCCTACTCTAATTCAATGAAAACGAAATTTCGATCAAAAATGAGGTGGTAATATAGAGATCCAGCAACATTTATTTAATCCACTTGTTCCAGAAAATCGTCCACGGGTTCGAACTCCTTGTGCTTATCCAAAAAATATTTGGATAAGTCCCCGCAAACGTATTTTAAGTAAGTAAACGTAAAAATTGTATGTAATCGTATCTTTCTCCTTTGAACTTAATCGGTCCAGTAGATTCAGAGCAAATTGGCTGTGGCAGAAGGACAGACATAAAGGTTGATTTCCGTGCATCGCGGCCGATCGCGAGTCGCGTGCGGCTTACGACAAGTGTCTGACGCGCGCGGCCGATGCGAAAATAGTCAGAGTATGAGAATGTATGGTGCCGTTTCCGAGGTAAGCGACAGACGCGCGCGGCCGACGACTGTCGTAGGCTGCGCGCGCACTCTGAATATTGTCGCATAGGCCGCGCGCGTCAGACGCTTGTCGTAAGCCGCTCGCGGCTCGCGATCGGCCGCGATGCACGGAAATGAACCTTAAGGGTTACGTTTTTTCTTTTGAGGCACGGAATCCTAAAAAGTATATAATTAGATATTTATATTTGTAATATTATCAAATACAGCCCTATACGCTAGTATTTTAAGTATATGGTTTGTGCCAAATAAATATAGTGTCAAAGTTTTTGATTTTCAGAACCTACTGAGGTATTCATACTTCACAAGCTTAGATACTCGTGATTTGGACTTCAAACTTTCATTACAATTTTCACTTAGAGTAATGTAAAGAATCACATATAATCGTTAAAGGTATCCTGTGGACAAAACCGACAAAACAGTGACTTTACTTTGTATTGCCCATTTCAATATTGGAGGCGCTTTTTTATTTCCTCATAGTTATGTTTCTTAGTAAAACATAACGATCGTTTAATTTTCTTTGACGACCTATTGTTTTGTTTAGTATTTACGTAGTGTTACTGTTATGGACGTGCTTTGAAAATATAAGTGCCTTTTTAAATTAGGTTAATAAGATTACTCAAAACTGTTTTAAAATTTCACCTGCAGTATTGTTAGTTCCAATTCAAAAAATGATTTAATTATTTAAGAGCTTAATACGAGTATGTGAGTTAGAATACAAAGTACAGGCTTGCCTAGTGCGACTACCAGTTATTGGTAGCCTATAGCAGACAATGTTCACCCAGCTTTAGAATAAGGAATATTGTGATCTTTAAATGAAAAAACGTTTCGTCAGCAAACATTGTCAATACAATCAAGTAGTTCAACAACAGAAGTTAAGTAAGCAACAATGTAATCTAGAGGTGAAAATAAACGTCAAACACGTTTATTTTCACCAGAAGAGTGTGAGCAAAATAATAGTCCGGCTATTATTTCGCTCACACGAGATAACGAGACCCTCTCAGAGTAGACGGAGTAAATTTCGTCATCAACAACTTAGGCTAGCCCTAAGTTTAGTTTATAAAAAGATTACAAGAAACATAACACACTCATGATTCATTATGTTGACCATTGACATATAGACATAATCATCTTAGATTACCCTAAGTTTGCGCTAAGACTAATCATTAAACGGTCAGCATTAGACTTTTATGTAAAATAAACTCGAGATAGACATAAGCACGCTCTATAGATCTTAGCCTGAGAAAGATAAAGATTAAGGTGAAAGTAAAGGATGACACCTGCTGTAATAAATACCTAATATTACAAGTATGTTGTTATAAATTCACAATTACAATAGGTACATTTTATGAGGGTTTAGAAAAGTACACCATCAGGTTCGCGGTGAGTAATGATCAGTTTGAATTCTTTTATAATGACGGTTTAGTTTAGCTAGTCATCGATATTTGAAAACTGTCTTTAAAATAGTTGTAGTGAAACCTTCAGATTTTTATGAACAGGTACTGATTGAGCACGAAAATGTATGACATTTGCCACTTATTTATTTATATAGATATATTAACTTCTCCCCATTTAATGAACTAGTTATTTTTTAAAACACCCACAAAGTTTCTCCATTTAATTACTTAAAGTAGGTTCCTGCTTACCTAATTCTTATTTTAGTAGTAGTAGAAAGAGACTGTCTCTTGAAATACAGTTACCTACAGGTCTATTGCTACTTTAATATTTTGTAAGTCTATTTTACCATTAAAATATTATTATACATGGCATGGCTCTCTTTTGCATGGCAATCTCCCTCGTTATAAGGAAGGTTGCCGGCCATTTGTGAGGCATACATGGAGACATGGGTCCAACATCGTATTAATAAAAGGGGCTCTGTGTTATTATTATATTTGCGTGTTTAATATATTACGTGTTGTTTATGTGAAACTTTAGGTAGATACCTTGTTAGATTTTAAATAATGCGTCTTATGTCTTGGTCGTAGTGTCAGTTATTCTATTATGTTTCGATCGATGGGCACTGTAGCAAATGTTGGGCGAATGAGATTTATGAAGTAATGTCTCAATTGAGTAGCGCGGTGCGTCGACATTTAGATCTCTGCTAAAGAAGGATTTGAGTGGCATTAATACTGTTATGGGCTTGCGTGACGCTTACCATCAAGTGCACGACCTTCTCGTCTATTCATTTTGTTGTGTGTCTATTTGATTTATAAATCGCAAGAATTAATTTCGGTCGAAATTCGCAGTTAACGTAGGTACCTATTTCTTCTGGGTACGTGTTACCTGTTTCTAACTTTGTAAATGTTTTAAAACTCAGCCGCAACAATTTGATACTGTAACTTTCATAAAATTGTTTAAACACAATTTTTTTTTAGAGATAACTAGCAATGTGGGATTGTGGCCCCACATTACTAGCAATCCTGTTAACAACTCCAGCTAAGCTCAATGGCTTGTGTTAGGAGTGAGTTCACGTCGGTAGTATAGTGGGCAGGATTCGAACCCGCGACCTCACGTTTGCGAGACCGATGCCTTTGTATAGGTAAATTACAGCTAGACACAGAATCAACAATCGTGCTCATACCTTACACCCTACGACTTAGCAGTCAGGGCTACTTACCACTAGACGAAACGGCCAGTCAGTACTTAATATACTATACAACGTGAATTTGTAGTCGTTTTAGAGCCAAAAAATGTAAACATTTTTTTATAAACATTAACCCTAAAGTGGCGCGCTGGGTACTTTTGAAATCTATCTTATGATCGTAGTACCTACCTATTCTTATTTCGTGAAATTGAGTAGCGTTACCACAAGTGCCCATTAATTTTCCGCAAACGACATTGATTTTATTTTTTATTTTTTGTTAGACTGATATTGTTTATAGACTAGGTAGGTTATTGATACTTAGGGCATACTGAAAGTTTCTGGGTTCTAACAAATAAGACTACTACTACTTTTTCAAAGTATATTCCCTCGCAATTAATTCATTTTTGCATTCCTGAAACCATTGTACAAAGCAGTTGGAGACCAGTCTTCCATAGGGACCTCTTCAATGGCTTCATGGAACGCATTCACCACCGATTCAGGGATCGTAAAACGTGTTTGTCTTTAACTTTGAAAACGAAAAGAAGTTGCAGGGTGCAAGGTCCTGTGAGACGGATGCGTCATCAGTTCCATATTTGAAACATTCAAATAGGCTTTTGTTACCGCAGTGGAATGTGAGTATGCGTTATCGTGATGCAGGAGGACATTGCTTCGAGGACGATTTTCGCGGAGTTTTTCTGAGACTCTTGGCAAGCAAGTGTTGACGTACCAATCTGAAGTCACTGTCCTTTGATTTTCGACACTATAGTGTAATGTCCTGATATGCCGAAAAAAGAAGCAACCATTTTTTCACCAAAGTTTCGACTTTCCAAACTTTTTTCGGCAATCTCCAAAAAGAAAGACCCATTCGGCTGACTGGCTTTTTCTTTCGGGTTCAAAGCACTACACCCAGGCTTCATCACTTGTCACGATATTATAGACAGCCAATGACTGTCCTCCGTTAAACTTTTTTTATAATTTTACGGCACTACTGGATACGCAGTCGTTTCTGGTCCTCCGTTAAGTCATGCGGTATCTATCCAGTGCAAAGCTTCCGAACTCTCAGATGTTTTGCATTTGGCTCCTTCCAATGCCTAACATGGCAAAAACTTGCTGTTATATTTTTGTATCAATTTCAATAAGATTTCGTTTGGAGCTTGTAGCCGCAGTCACCGGTCGACCTTCACGTAGGTACCTCGTCATGAAGATGATCACGTCCACAATGAAAATCCTTTGATTATATAATGCCTTGATTCCTAATCGGCATCTTAAATTGAAGCAAAGAACTGTCGAAAGGTACGTCAAATGGACATACTTTTTGACAGCTAAAAAACCGCTGTCAGATGATCTAGCCATAGTAAATCTAGTGCGCCATTTTTCTCAATGTTGCTATGACAAAAAGTTAAAAGTTAGCTGGGAAAATTAATTTTATACAGGTTGAAGTTGGTACTCTGCAACATTATTGAATGCATTATTTTAGGTTTATTTAAATCTTGTCTATACTTAAATTATATAGCTTATAAAGCTGGAGAGTTTTTTTGATTTAACGCGATGACCTCATCATTAAAAAATCTTGTGTATTGGACAGCCCATTTATCGAAGAAGGCTAAGACTATATAACATCACGCTTTGATCAATAGGAACGGAGTAGCAATGAAAAATGTTGCATAAACGGGGAAAAAATAACTCCTTTTGAGAGCTTCCGTTGCGTGCGCTGCGTAAACGGTTAAAGTTACACAACAACTGGGCTTGCCGCGAAAACGAAAAAAAAACTTATTGACTACGGACCCTGAATGGATTGGGTTGAAATTTGGTACACAGGTAGTAATAATGTAGGCATCCACTACAAAGCCTAAAGCAATTCTTTAAAGGGTTGAAATGGCAGTCCAAAGTTAATGCGGTCGAAGCCGCGGGTGGAAGCTAGTATATTCATAAAATAAAATAGATTAATTAATTAAATTTTATATTTGATTTGGTCGTATTTCATTTTATTAATGTAATGTTAAAAAACTCAAACTTGGTTTAATATGTCTTTATGTAACTAAGGTTCTTTTTTTAGGGTTCCGTAGCCAAAATAGCAAAACGGCACCCTTATAGTTTCACCATGTCCGCCCCGCTGTCCATCCGTTTGTCCGCAACTTAGCTCAGAGACTGTTGCATTTTAAAGAGACAACAAAATTGACGTCCTGGCCTAGGAATCGAACCCGAGACTTCCGTATGTCTTGCCGCGGACGGGGCTGATCTTTTACGGATTTTTTCGCAAAACTTCTATCCTTTCTGCATAGATACCAGTTAGCGCCACGTAGCCGATGCTTTTTGATTTGCTTTGATGCAAGAGACGATAAAAGGGATAACCTCAAAGTCAGACCATTTACGGTTATAACCTATAATTATGACGGCGATGTTCTGAAATGTCTGAAGTGTGACCCAACGTTTAAAAAAAAATAGGCTATATTCATTAGCCATCTTCGAGCTCACGAAAGGGTAAATCAACAAGCCCCACGTAGAAGTCCAAAATAGCAGTCGCTGTTGCCGAAACCGGTAAGAAAGATTATTATTATTATTATCGAGGAGTACCGCTTTCTGCATCAGGCCCTTGATCCAACCGCTCAACGTGAGCCTCTCTATGTGGTCGAGGCTCGTGGCAATCAGTCTATTGACCGAGACGACTATCGGGACAATGATCGCCGAATCCACATCCCACATGTTGGGAATCTCGTGCGCCAGATCCAGATATTTAATTTGTTTAGATTCTAGGCATGGGGGATGGTGATGTCGACGATCATTGCACGACGCTCTGATCGGTCTATCAGCACAATATCGGGCTTGTTGGCGTATCCAAATGGAGAAAATATTCTCTGAGATTGTGAACCTTGCGGTTATGAAGGTACTTAAGGTTTAACAAACCCACACTTCCGCGGGTTCTTATTACATATGAACGCGGGTGATGCATTCGGTATGACGTCATCAGTGTACAGACTTTTCGATCCAGGGTGTCTAATTCACTCTGAGACCACTTGGGTATGCCAAAGGAGTACATAAGAAGTGGCATGACCCAGCTGTTGCAGGCCCGGATCTTGTTGCCTCCTGGCAAAAAGGCTATCAAGCACTTTTTTCAGAAAAAACGTTCCTGCAGCAGCTGTTTCATGTTAACTTATTTGTGCACAGGGCCTGCGACATATCCAAGTACTTATAGGTCTCAGCTGCGAGAAGCGATCTTAGGTGAATAGAATCCGAGAGGTGCCTCCTTTCGGATTACACTATCCGCCCTCGCTTTATATGAACGACTGCTTTATCTATCAACACCAAACTCCATTGTAATAGACTTACTAAAGGTTTGAGTTACCTTCAGTAACGCTATTAACCGTGAGCTGGAGGGAGCAAAGAGCTTCAAGTCATCCATATATAGCAAGTGAGATATTACCCGACCACCACGTCACAACCTGCAACCTAGCCCTGAACCCTCTAGTAAGGTACTAAATGCATTCATTGCTAGCCAGAACCAAAGGGGACTCAGAGTATCACCCTGGAATATACCCCGCTCAATCCTTACAGGTACGACGTCACTTTCTAGGATCCCTCGGCACCCAGGATAGGTAAAAATCATAATCCATTGCCCCACCCATACACGACTTCGAAAAAGTACGTACAGTTGTATTAACTTTATACAACTCCAGCACCCTCAGAAGCTATGTATGTGGCACGGAGTCATACGCCTTCTTATAATTTATCCAATATGCCGATAGATCCTTTCGCTTGTGGCGAACCTGCTGGCTAATAGTCGTATCAATGAGGAGGAGCTCCTTAGTAGCCAGGCCCCACTTCTACATCCATTCTGAGAGGTACACATGATGGAGTTTGTGTGTATATGTTTGTTTATTTTAGCTCTAAGATACTCGTTTCACAAAGCGCATCACTTGCGGGCGAGTGTTCCCGGTCCTGTTGTATAATAGGGGCTTCAGCTAAAAGCTTAACACCTGTTATACGACAAACGGCAACAGCCGTACAAGACAGGATCGAATGGGTATCACCGAGGTCTTCGCTATTGTCTAGGTAAGTAGGCAATAGTGAATCAAAGGCACACACCAGCGCAATATACCGTCTATGAGGCAGGCGTGGCCTAATATTGTGGGATACCGATACTTGTGGCGTACACTTTCCAAAGCAGCCTTAACCTCTTCGTTATACTGAGTACTTACAACAATAGTCGTGGCATACGGCCCCGTAGTTTCACAGTCAACTACATTTGTAGAAACCTGTACCGGGGCAGGGGTATCGCGGCTAGTCTGGGGATACTCCGAGCGTAGTCTCCCAAGTGCGGTCTCATCCAGTAGATGACAGCGCTGAATGGCCCGCATTTGGTCCGATAGTCGTTGTGCCGTAACGTTAACAGTCGGCTCAACCATCTGAAACAGAGGCAGCATCCGTTCACGGTACACATTAAGGTTAGTTCAGCCCTCTGTAGTCGCATAATATGCCCGCATGACGTTCTCATTAATGGATTGAGTCCATCACATGCAGCACACGTTACCACCGGCAGCGGGGGCCCTGCTTGAGGCCGGTGGGCCTCTGGGTCCCAAGCTTCAAGGTGGCCGGCTGGTAAGTCGGTCCCATTTTAATGGGAAAAAATATGTTTTTCATTAATTTCATAAATTAATAATTGAATTGTAAAAATAATTTCGAAAACCGAAAAGAAATTCGTCTTTAGCACTTGTGTCTTCGAATCTATGCTTATAGTTACTATGACCGGAGCTGCATCGCAGCCCCATTTACTGACTAATGTGAATGATGAATTAGAAGACACAGCATTTCTTATAACTTCACTTTGCGCTTCAATTAATCGTTCAGGGTCCTTATTCACTATCTTTTTTTTTGTTTTCGCGGTATGCCCGCGCGTCTAACTGTCAATTTATTTTCATAATGGTACACAGAGAGCTACGGTTAGAAATGCATCGCGCATGCGCGCGGACATCTTTGAGCGTACCGTGCATGCGCCAGTTTGCATGGGCATGCCGCGAAAACGAAATAAAACATAGTGAATAAGGACCCTGTAGTTTAGTTTAAAAGGCCTTGGAGTTTTACTTCGACGCGCGTTTCTGTTAAAAAAATAACACATATTTTTAGAGTGAAATGAACTATGATAGGATGGAAATACCTGGTGTCCTGCCTTCAATGACCACTTACGCGTCTGTTTGTAAATGTGACGAGTACACTAGAGTCCACGAAATAGGCTAATGCTTCAACACTGCTTAACTGTCTACTATTAAGAACTGCACTAGTTGGTTTAGTTTGTGCGGATTCGGATATTTTGTAAATTAAAATAGCTACATTTCTTTGACTTAACAACCGATTTACTACTTCAGCAGCTGTGATCAACTCACTAGCACTTCTCGATTGCACTAAATCTTTAACTCTACGTTTTTTTTTTGTTTTATTGATGATGACTCCTCGAATTATTTTTTGGGTCTGCCTGTAGTCCGGCTTGGATTAGACAACGAAGGAGCACAAGCGTGATGTACACAGATATCAAATTTTAAATCCAGATCCTCTAACCAATTTTTATTAATATTTAATAACCGATCGAGCATATTATTCGATGATGTCCATTTTTCAGCGAGTTTGGATGCAACACTTGAAATTTTCACTTGAACGCTTTGAAGCGTGGGTTACGTCTGTCAAGTTGATTTTTTGCAAAACGTACTCGGTTAGCTTCGAAATACGGTCTTCTTTCTTATATTTACGCCATTCTTCAAGTAACTCCATTTTACAATGACATTGTTCGGAAAATAAAAGTTAGGGTGCATTGGGGTACTAATCCATTTTAAAGTTTAACGTCGCGGCTATAACATATATAAAAATTAGACTGGATGCATTTGGACAATGAATCACGAATTTTCATCGAATGTAACTTTTTACACACGATGAAAATTCATGAAAATAAAAACTAAACACAATATGAATTGTCGATTTTCAAAACCGACTGGCATTAATATTATGTATTTAAATTACAAATTTTCAATGTACAATAATAGAACTATCACAAATTGTCATGAGATGTTAACGAAAGCACTGCAAGATTGCAACTAATTAATTGACATTAATGCATTTTCCTTATTACCTAACTTCAAAGTCAGATTACTAATCCCTACGCAATGTTTGACACGTATACCTGGAATGCCGACTTTCAGGGTATTTTTAATGATATGGGAATATCGATTAACCGATTCTTGGAATTCATTTTTGTCCACCTGGCTTGTTCTAGGTGCACTGTGCGCCGGCGGGGAGAATCGTTGCTCGACGTCTCAGTAACGGTTGGTGACGACGTAGAGGTCGGTTCCCGTGTTAGGGAGGCGGAGCGGTGCGACGGTGAAGGCCGAGGGTGAAGTTTGTGTATCTTGTGCTCTGGCGCGACTTCTTGTAGGCGCGTCTTCCTAATCATTTTTAAGGTCATCTTGGTTTATTGCTTTTATAATTACAATGTTTTTCGTTTGATATTCTGCTTATTTTTAGTTTACTTACTTGAATCGAATAATAAAGATTGTAATTTTCGTCAATTTACTATTATACGGTTATTATGAGGTTTCTATTGTTATTGCGGCTATTTTATGATTTGTAAATGCTTGTAAATTCTGAATTTATCATAAAATATTATTATTATTAACATGGGTTAATAGATCGCTAGTATAGGTTAGTTTACGCTCAATTTGTTCATATCTATTGTATAAATTCGTAGCAACCGGGTGAGCCAATCGACGTAAATTTACCTAAAGACATAAAATCGAAAAACTATCGATTTTATTAGGTAAAGGTAAGTATGTACTTTGCCATTATCAAGACCTTGACATTATTAAAAAGAAACAAGTTTCTTAGGTTATGTATGAAGGAAAATATTTTGTCGAGGTGAATAAAAAACCGAGCAAGAGCATGTCATATTATGCTCAGTGTAGGGTTCCGGAGCCGTTGCCATACAAAAAAAAACAATTAAAATAATTGCACCAGCAGAAGAGCGTATGTTTATATTATTGGCCCTTATGCCCTTTTGTTGAGAAATGCAGTTTTTCGGTAATAATTCAATGACAGTACCTATATCCGATCATTTTTGAAATAATTTTAATTTAAAGTGTTGGTTAAGCGCTATCATTTTGATTTTTTCATAATTTTTGGTCATACTTTCTACTACAAGACTTCACACACACAATTTTCTACTACCTTTTCACTAAATTTTATCAAAACTCATTGTGTAGTCTTTGAGTAAAATGCCTGTGATGTACGGACAGACAGACGGACATGACGAAACTATAAGGGTTCCATTTTTGCCATTTTGACTACGGAACCCTAACAACGATGGAGATACAGATACGCTGGTCTTTAAAAAGCACTAAACTATTATACGTGATATTGTCGTGCATAAATGTTTTTATCGGATTAATCTATTCTTCAAAATGTTTGCACATTTATTATTCTATAAATATGGAAATGTACTTGACATGGGTAGCGGAATTCCAGATTTTGTCTCGATTTACAAAATCATTTTAAGGAAATCATAACACAGTATGACACTACAATGCCGAGGTTACTGAAATAACATAAATAGGGGCTAATTTAATATTACTTTAATTCAAGTGCTTATATCTATATTTTATTGACATGGCGTAAAATGGTGTTACTGTAAGGCCTTGAGGCTAATTAATTCAGTTTTGATTAAAACAACGCTTTTCGTATTCTTATAGCTTAGCGATCGATTTCAAATAGTTACTAAGTAATAGTAGGTAGGTATAGTAGTCCAGCTGGAACTTTACCCATTTGACAATCTATTGTAACTAAACCATACAATGACCAAAAGAACCGAATCTTCCTAGTAATCGATTCAAAATTGTGTACCTATAATTGTAGTTATTTACAACTTACCAGAAAAGAAACTACAAAAAAGGGTTACATAAAAAGGTTGTAGTTGTTCAGAATATTACATTTTTGGATATTTTCAGAGAAGAAAAAGTTTACAAGGTCAACAGTTAACAGTTTCATAGAAAGAGATATCCAATTTCTTTCTTAACTAAATTTAGTTTTTAATAAATATATATTTAAAAATATAACAATTAATGTGCAAATTTACCTACTAGAATTACTACTACATGTCAATAATCTATTAGACGGTAATCATGTTTATTTTTACAAAACCATATTTGAATTTAATTTGGATTACTTAAAGTTTTCGATTGTTAATCGGTTTATTTGGTTCAACATTAGAACGATTTCAAGTCGGCACGTCTGTTATTTAAGCAAAATTATAGTAACGCTGTAGGTACCTTTTGAATTGATTGTTTCAGTGTTCATAAGAAAGATTTTAAAAATTATGTAATTTAAATTATTAATTGCCCGGGGATTAGAAATTTTTCCCTTAAAAATACTTGAATTTCCGATTGCTTGTTTATACCTTGTCAACAAGAAGTTGTCAATAATGTAAACTTATTAACGGCCGGTCTCAATAATCTAACTATCGACTGATTTGGCTACTAGAGATATATATTTGACATAAGCCACATACAAAATATGTCAAAATTCTACCTCTAGCCAAATCCATCGATAGTTAGATTATTGAGACTGGCCGATAGTCAGGATTAGACACACACTCAGATCGAAGGCAAAGTTACGGCAATAGGTAAACTGTAGGTAAATAAAAGGTTGGGGCTGGTAGACTTTTTGGGTGGTTTTGGCGAATACAAAGATTTATAAATCTCAAACTCATTCTTGGTATTCCAACAAGTCGAATAGCTTTTGAGGTATAAAATACGTAGTTAATTATTACGTCTCACTGTCTCAATTTGCTACCACAAACATGTAAAAAACTTGTTTTTGCCAGTGGTGTTTTTTCTAAATCTATTGTTTAAGTAAATACGTTAAGATGCATAATTTATAAGTATATGATGACCTGTATACTTAAAGGAAAAAAACAACCAAAATCACAGAATATTTAAGATCTACCTACGGCCAAAGTGCACAATATGATACTTCATCTCCTTTTACAAGCTTTTATTTAACTTGCAGTGACCGTATGTGTGTAGGTATGTAAGTATGGTCGCCACGAATCTTGGGAGCTAAATCAGAAGCACTTCGTGTCCGATTGGGCTTCGATTTGGCATATACAGGGTGGTTTTTAGGGCCTCGTAAAAACGGAACCCTTATAGTTTCGTCATGTCCGTCTGTCTGTCTGCTAGTCCGTATGTCCATGAATATTGATGAAATTTGGTAAAAAGTTGTCTTGTAGTAGACGCTACTTAGTTTAATAGCTAAATAATAAAAATAAATATTTTTATAATTATTTCCACACATTTAACAGAAAGTGCAATTTTTTTTTCAGCAAACCTCCACTTGTTGTGGCTCACTATGCGACAGGACTATAAAAAAAAATTAATGTTCCTAATAAACTTTTTTGATTTAGTGAATATTATTGGAAATAATCGCTACAAAAGTTGCATAAATTGTGTTCCCCACCACTTAACTTTTGAGCCGTGTGGAAAAAACATGAAAAAAAAAAATAACAATTGCTATACACTGAGCGTGGCATTTTTTATATATTAATAACCTTTCGCTTGGTTTCTTTACATAACATTAAATTCAAAATTCTTTATTTACTTAGGATGTAAAACAGCACTTGTGATACGTCGGGATTCTACATGTACATGTAATGCCAAGTTCGCAAACAATAGGTAAAGTCGGAGAAAAGAACATGGCAATAAAAACTTGCGGCCACTCTTTTCAATTGTCAATTTTACAATGTTTAAATGTTTATAAACTTGATATGAGGGTAATGTGCTGCCATTAATATACCATATACACCATGTTAAAAGGACTGGTGCAAATTATATTATTAAAAAGTTGGAACATGAGATAAACTAAAATCAGTCTTAGTGGGTACAACATAGAAGGAACATCTACTTGCAACAAAGGTAAAAACTATGTGCTTAAATACTGGTAACGAATGATTAAATATAAAATATTGATATATTACTGATATCAAAAGACTGAAAAGAATGGCTTTTATTAGTCACGCCTTTATTTGTAAGAATCTATACTTACAGAAATCAAATCATGCTCTTAATTAATGTGACAATTAAAACAAAGTTACACCAAAATTCACCCAAGCATAATAAAGTAACAAGGAGCAAGCAACTAGATCCATTTTTCGGTATTCTCTCGTTTGCCATAAATTAATTTGCACTAATATTTTTTGCCATAATCGTCCCCGATCATAATATTTACTTGCACTATTATCATTTATACTAATAACGTTTGCCTTAACAACTCAACAGTAATAACTTTTATTTGCCATAAAATGACTTTCCATAGCAACATATATCATAATAATTAGTTTCCATAAGTAACACGTCTCATAATCGACTCTTGACATAATCAAAATTTGATATAATTATGAAAATAATACATAATATTGTTAGGTCGAAATTAATTATCTTTAACACCCCGACTCAGAGCAATCCGACTCGGATAGGTTAGGTTAGAAGACTAAGGCGGGAGCGAAGCGAAGCGGAGCTCCCGCCTTAGTCTTCGTGTTAGGTTTTTTTTTTAAACCACCCAAAAGTAGGAGCCCCGCGAAGCGGGGCTCCGTCGAGTTTAGTAAGTAGGCGCCATATGAGGTTTAGTTTCAGGTTTAATTGTAAATAAAAAATCTGTGTCGTATAATCATTTATTAATCAACATAATTCAAGTATAGATAAGTAATAAAAAAAAAATTCTGAAAGTAACATTATTTTAAATTTAAGTAGGAGGCCAAAGCTCTCAAAAACTCTTCTTCACTGTAATTATTTTTATTTATTATGATATTGTTAATAACTGACGACTAATGGATTGTCTATTTATGTCAGACTTATTTTGTTTTACCCTCATTATATAACTTTAACTGTGAATATGTTAATAGCAAAAAATATATTAACTTACTCATTAACATAAAAATTGCAGGCGCTTATACTATATTATCTTTATTTATATTATGGTAAATAAAAGTTATGGAAAATGGTATTATTGAAAACGAAAATTATAGCAAATACATTTATGGATTTAAATTATTATGACACTTGATCGATTATGACCAATGGAATTAGTGAAAGTCATTTTATGTCATTTCACGATTATGGCAACTGAAGCGTTATTTCTAATGAAATTATGGCAAATACCGGTATGGCATGTGAAATTATGGCATTTTAAATTATGACAAACATTAGTAAACCCCATTTTTCTTTATCATTTAAATATTCATCAACTGTATAATAATCTCTACGTATAAGATGATTTTTTACTATATTTTTAAACTTAATCTCTGATAGATTCATAATACTAGCTGGTATCTTGTAAAATGCTCTCACAGAAAGACCCATAATTGAATTAAGAGTTTTGTGTAGCCTATGATATTGACCTACTAATTTGTACTTATTTTTCGTGTTTACCGAGTGAACGTCACTATTTTTGTGATATAAATGCATATTTTGTTAAAAAAACATAATGCTTGCAAATATATACTGTGATGCAACTGTAAAATACCTATCTTTTTAAACTTTTCTCTAAGGGTGCACTAAGTTTGTAAATGGCACGCACTGCTCGTTTTTTAAGAATGAAAATTGTTCGAATATTAGCCGCCTTGCCCAAAAGCAGTATGCCATACGACATGACGCTGTGGAAATAACCGAAATAAACGCTGCAGAACTGAGTTTTCCTGCGAGACATGATATTTGGGCGCCCCACAGTAACTTATTATTTAAAATAAAAACCGTTGAATCAACCAAATTAATAACTTAATTGTTTAAAACAAGATTCGATATTTGTTGATGATACTTGTTGTAACAAAAATCAGTACGAATCTTTTATAAATAAATTTGTTTTATTTTAGAATTTAAGAGCAAGTTTTTTTATGTAAACCAGTCAAGAACTGCATTAGTTCTTGGACCTGAGGGACCTGTTTTCTTCGTCAGAGTAAATATTTTTATGATTGGTTTTGAATATATCAGTGTCATCAGCAAATAAAACAATATTTTGAAGTTACTAGTAAAAAATGCCAGATCGTTTATATACACCAAAAATAGAAAAGGGCCTAGAAGTGATCCTTGTGGCACGCCCATATTCACTGTTGATCCGGAAGACATTATTTCCTTATTATCAACAAAATGCATTCACTTACTAAGATAAGAAGTAACTAGATTAAGCGCTGTACCTGTTATGCCGTAATGCCTAAGTTTTAGCAGAAGTGTACTATGCACACAATCAAATGCTTTTGAGAGGTCGCAGAAAACACCAATGGCGTCCTGTGAGTTTTCCCAGGCACTATGTATGTGTTTTAGTAGTTATGAGCCTGTGTCTACTGTCGAACGACCCTTTATGAATATATATTATTCACGTAAAGAAGTCGTGGGTTCGATTCCCACACGGGACACCACTTTGTGTGATACACAAATTGTTGTTCCGAGTCTGGGTGTACTTTGTGTCCCAGACATGTATGTTTGTAAAGTCCTCCGTGATACAGGGCTTGTAATAGAAGGCATAAGGCTTTTTGTGTTTCAAACTGCATTAGTATGGCCTATCAAAGATTGTAATACCTGGTAAGATAGAAATAGGTCTAAAATTACAAAGGTCGCTTTTTGAACCGGCTTTAACTTCACGCTGGTATCAACACATGGATTAAATATTGTAGCTAAATGTGGTGCTTTTTTAATTATAATGCCTGCTAATAGTCTGCTTGTCTTTTTGCAATTAATTGACTTAAATATTTTAATGATGTCATTGGGGTTTATACAATTAAAACTAAATGGTACAGTACACTTTTTTACACTGCTTCTTATAAGTTATTGGGCTTTAGCCGGATATGAATTTAAGGAGCGGGTTGTATTTACAGATATTTTAGCAAAACAAAATATGAAATGTTTGCGCTAGATCTAAATTGTCAGCTACAATTTTATTACCAACACTAATTCAACATTATGATAACGTGGCTTGGCCTGCCCAGATTCAGCATTGATTTATGTTTCAAGTGGCTTTAATTGTATTATATGCAATAACGACTTGGCAGTAGCACAAGTCCTTTTAAATATTTTGAAATATTTTTAACATATTGAATAAACTTAGGGTCAAAATTATATTGCTTCATACCATACAATTCATACAACTTAGCTCTACTTATTTGTATGCCAGTTGTTGAAAATCAAAAAAGCTAATTTTTAGTTTTTTTTAAATGTCTTAGTTGTGAATATATTATTATATTCGTATTTGATATTAAAGATAAATACGCGTAAAGGTAGTTCGGATCATCTTGACTAGAATCTATATTAGTATTACGGACATTTGCACTTAATTTATTTAGGCGAACTGTACTCATTGGCCTACAGGTGATCTTGTTTACTTTAGCCACTGTGTTAATAGGAAAAGTGACTTTCTGTCCACAGTGATCGGAAATTAAATCACTCAATAAGACTGTGCGGGACAGATAATACCCATTAGTTTTTATTTGTGTTTAGTATAATCGATACGAAAATAATAGTTTTAATTTAGTTCTTTAACTTGCAACATTGATTCCTTAACTTGTAACATTGTCCGTCTCATGTCACTAGATAGAACGAACAAAGAACGAAATAATTTCCAAAGAGAATTTTTAACTCTGATATAGAATTGTCATTCACCATAGAGATTACAACGCAAATAGTATCTTTATCTTTTAATTAGTGAAATTGATTTATATAGTTTATTATTAGTTATGAATAGTGAAATGTAAAATAACAAAGTGATTTATGAGACATTTTCACTTATCTTTCGTGCCTTAGATACTAAGTTTGTTTAATTCTAAATTCATTGTCGTAATTAGTTCAGCAACTTGACACTAAAAGCTTGTCTCTGAGGTCGCGATGTTTTTTGATTATAATTCCATTATTTGATGATTATTTGTTAAAAGTACGTGTAAATAGTATTGTTATTACACTTCTTTATGGTTATACAATATCTCTAGCACAATAGCTCTTAGTAATATTGCATCGTTCAGCCGTAATTTGTAATTGAAATCTGATAGGCACGGTATGTACGCGCCTTTGAACATTCCTATTGGTCAGAATTGTATATAATGTAATAGCACTGTTGCCAATTTAGTGGATTTACCCCAAAATTTAGGGAGAAATAAGTGGGGAAGCGGTATTTACCCGACTTCGCAAGAAGGAGGGTTATGTGTTTTAAAGACGGTTTTTTGGAGAAAACCAGAGTAATTTATATCAGTCAAAGTCCATAGCAACGGCACGCGAGCGAATCAATGTTGACCGCTCGCGCATGATTGGTTTTCATTCAGGAATGTTAAAATTAGTGATCATCATTTTTTGGGTTTTTTATAATAATTTAGGGAATTTATAAATATAGGGTTGACAACATTGCTAAAAATAAATTGACCAATAGCGACAGGTTATTTCGATTTAGATGGTGTATCCGGACTATACTATAGGAATTAACGGTTTTTCGACGGGTATAAATACAGCTGTAACCGAGTACTGAGCGGATTCGATCAAGATACTTGAGCCTAGCTCGTACTGATGGATCTCTCTCAGTAATTGAATGTACCCATGTTCATACTGAAATATATACACTAGTCAGTCACTGATATAGTTTTATTACCATTCCTCAAACTGCGTTACCCTCCGACCTACCTCAGGCAGGTACCAGGCTTCAGGGCAAGCCGGCGCACGAATGTGCAGAGTATCTCTGTACAAAGACCTCATTATAATAGCTACAGTAGCAAAAAATATTATCTATGCATGTGGCAGAATGTGATGTAATCCATGGAGATAGAGTAAATAATGGAGGCCACATGCTGGCCGAATATTAAAAGTGAAACGATATAACCTTGAAAATACTGTTGTTCTCTTCATCTCTTTCTAAATAGGGGTTCTCTTTCTTAAATAGTGTGACCATGTTTTTGTACTTCTGAACATTCCTAAATAAATAAATTTAGAGCAACGGAGCCGACTACTGTATGGAAAAATGCTAAATATTGAGTTATATATGGCATTGATCTATTTTAATATCTACTGAACAGTATTTTTAAAAAAAGTACGGAAATCGAGTTTTGATAAATTACAATTTAGTAAAACGTAATTTTGTTAACATTTTATTTTATTTTCTTTTGGTAAGAAATGATAAAGCGGGTTAAGATTCATTACAGTTATATACCAAAAACTTAAATGTTTCAATATTCAACACGACATAGTTCATTGTAAATTTCGCAGATAAATATGGTCACCCTACTCATCTGGTGATTATAGTAAGAATTAAAGAAAACATGATATTAAACTGAATAAGAACTTTACTTTACTAAATACGTTTTTTTTAATTCTTGGGTATAAAGAACGTAGTTCTTTACAATTCATTACAATCTAGCCTATAAGGCGAATAAGCAATTTTACTCTAACTTAATTTTAGTGCACTTTCTTATAGTCTGATAACATGAAAACACTTAAAATATTTTTTGAAGAACAATTATTGTTTGTTACGGTCATTAGCGTTCGTATCAAAGTTAACGTCGTCGTTATCACGTAATAATACATAAAATGGTTCAAATTAAATATTGGAATCAAAAATAAATTTATATACTTACAAGTGAAAATAGAGTCCACATTCTGGGCACCACTCACTTTTGCAATTTTGCACTATGCAAACATGCATCATTCTTGAATAAAAATTGTACAATTATTCTTAGATTTTAAAATGAAAAAAAAAACATATCCTTCTTCGAAGAAGACGAAGATACCAACATGTCTCCCCGAAATTGCTCACCTGGTGCACTCTATAGTTAATCTATCTCTATGGATGTAATCCTTGTTGGTGCGCTAAACAAATGCTTTAAATTATACGAGTTAATTAAAAAACATAATCTGATACCCATAGATGTCTAAGTATATTAACGTTGAAATCGCCAAATACTACTACATGCTTTTTACCATAACTAAGAACTTTTAGTACATCTTCCATTATAGTCTCGAACAAATCAAAGTCACTATAAAATAATCAAATAATTTTGTAATATCAGTTTTGGAAAATATTTAATAAACTAACCCTTAATCACCTACCACTTGTTTGTGGAGTTGTGGCCCTAATCACCTACAGACTATTTTACTGGAGTAAAATATTTTTTTTATTGTGAGTTTTAGGCACAATACCTGACAAAGAAACATCGATTGTACTGCATCGGGTCTCTCAGATGGCTCGTAAATGGTTGTGTGACAAAAGTAGGTAGGTGGGCAATTGTATTTTTTTTTCAAAAATTATATTAGGAAGTTGTTTGGTGTACTGTAAAGAAGCTAAGAGCGAAAGGTTATGAGTATATTAAAAATCACCCTGTATATTATGTATATTTGGTGACAATACAAAAATATGGTACAATGGAGCTGTTTTGATGATGGAGTCGGAGGACAGCCATAGAAATTGCTTAACTAAATAAGATAAATAGAGTTAGTTCTAGTTAGTACTTCTAGAGTCTGTTAGTTAGTATGTTTGTGTGGGTCAAATTTTGAAAAAAATAGTACTACTTCCTGACGTTCGATTGAACTCAAATTTTGTACACTTGCGTATTTTTATTGACAATGCAATATTATGGTACCACAGACCTTATCTGATGATGGAGTCGGTAGTGGCCATAGGAACTCCTAAACTATAATAACAGAAACCTATCAAGTTTGAGCTCATTTGGTTTGTCCTGACAAGTTTTCTAATCATAAACGATTTCCAGGGTCTGATGATGGAGCCGAAAGGTGGAATGGTGGTACTCAGCAGCCATGTAATGTACCTCTACCCCTGTGTTGGGCACGTTTGATTCGTCTAGATAAGTGCTTTTACACTTACCTACTGTGCAGTGCCCTTCTACATCGCCCCAAGGTAGGCTGGCAATGCTTTTAGCATTAAGTCCGCCTCTGTAAAACTCTGTGCATTAAGTTTTAATAAATAATGAATAAATATAATGTAACAAATGAATGGGTTTGTTATAATTTAAATTTATTTTCTTCCTTTTAGAGCATTTAAATAAAAGGTTGTTTTTAAATATACTTTTTAACAATTTATTTATACCATCATGCCTTAAATCATAACAAGCATATTTATTTAATTTTTTACCAAAAGTCCGTAGACGATTCTCTTCGTCTGCCCCACAACCAAAGATCAGAGTTTTGGAAGCCCGGATTCATCAGTTATATGTAGGTATACTTGGACAGGTTTAGGGCTTAAATTCACCGAGATCCTAATGATCCGCCGTTGTGATTAGCTCCATCAAAAAAAAAGATTCAGATGTTTCTGTAATACCCATGACCATTCAACGTGACTATTCGAAGTGACAAAAATCTACGTTTAGTAATGACATTATAAACAGAATTGTATGCCTCCTTTAAGTTTAAACTTTTGTGTTGAATGAAACTTGCAATTCTCGCGATGACCCTTTTGTCATGAGCAAAATACTAATCCTGCGAAGTAATAATAGATACCTATAATATTAAAAATGTGAAAGTACTATGAATGTAACGTTTTTAAGCATAAACTGATATAGATGCAATTTGGTATGGAGACAGTTTGAGTCCCGGGGAAGGACATAATAAAGTTGTTAGGTATCGCGATAAACAACGTCGAAGGAAGCTAGTATATTTTATAAATAAGTTGTACCTGTCCATTTGGATGCATAAATCTGTTTATGAATAAATATAATTTATGCCAGCAGAAAAGCATATACCTAACATTATCATGTCATGAACCGACTGATTTTTGTTTTCGGTGGTACTAAACATGTTTTTTCCCTTCTTGTAGTTTATACCTACCTACACAATTCTGTTGTCAGTTACAAACAACCTTCTTGGTATACCTACTACCTGGATGGGTATCAACAGTTCACGTCATTCCATATATGTGTCATAATTTCTACAGTATGATTTAGGAATATTTTTAGTACATAATTTTACTTCGAATATGTTGAGTGAATAGATAGGTATTTAGAGTCTTGACCTGTCTTGAACTTACACATGTTTTTATGACAATGCAATGAAAAGTATTCAATAATGTGCCTAAATTAATATGAATCTAAGTATATTTTTTTACTAATATTTTTTTGTCAGGGCAAGGAATTTTCAGTAAATCAGGACTGACTGATGAATCAACGTATAGCCTAAACCACGAAATTTGGAGGGCGTAACTATTCTTTATATAATACCCATGGACCTGTGAAACACTGGAAATTGCTGAGAAGTTTAATTTGTGATGTAGACACTAGATAAGAAATTATTTTAGCTAAAGCTTGAAGAGGGTCACGCGGGCGGAACCGCGGAGAAATCTGTTCATATGTGACAAACTCAAACACCTGATCATATTGAGATAAAAAAAATGTTTACTGACAATAAGAACAACGAAGGCATCAGTTAAGAATGGATTCAACAGGCGATTGGCGGCTGTTATCTACGAATAAAAGTAAAAGTCCTGTTTCATTCATTCACTAGTCAATGCTGACCCTTACCCAAATGTTTGAACTTAGTTTTTTATTATATCCTGCTACTTAGCAATATATTTGTTTCAAACAATAATCTAATATTGTATCCGACTTTCATCGGTAAATGTGTCCTCAGCAGAGACATGCACCCAGTGGTACAAAAGATCAGAATTCATCTTTTGTCTACAAATTTTGTCGCTAGGTCTGGTATACTATTTCTCTTTAGGCGGGAGAATGTTAGACTACCCATTCCCTGCAGTTCGGCAGCTAATTCATGAATATGTTGGTCTAGTCTGGTCTGATACTTCTTGCAGTTTTACTCAATTTCTTGCTTAACAGTTCGCAGTTTGAAATCTAGGTTGACATATTTATTACTTATGTGTTTTGGGATATTAAATATGGCTCTCATTGTTTTGCTTTGAAATCTTTCAAGTATTTCAATATTACTATGGCTGGCGGTGCTCCCGAGCTGAATACCGTAGGTCCATATGCCTTAGGCATAAGTATAGCTTTATAAATGTCATTTTACTGGCGTCTGTCAGCCGAGACTTACCACTAATGAGCCAGTACATGCTACGCAGTTTATTGTCTAGTTGCTTCCTTTTAGTCCATATGTGTTTGCGCCAAGTAAGTCGACGGTCGAGATGTATACCTAAATATTTCGCGTCATCTAATTATGGGACATCTGTATTATAAAATTTCACAGGTGCACAGGCATTTTCTTCTTTGTGCGAAAGTTATTTAAACCGACTTATCTGTGTTGGCCATAATACGCCATTGCTGGAACCATGCTTCCATAAGAGTCGGGTGTGATTGGAGCATTTCGGATGCGGAATCGGGGTTCTCATGAGTCGCAGGAAGCAGTATCATCTGCACATATATTGCATGTGGTATTGGCATTAGTGGGTAAATCTGCTGTTAATATAAGGTAGAGTACTGGTCCCAGTATACTACCCTGTGAAACTCCTGACTTAATTTTGTGCATCTTTTGAACGTAGTAAGCTAATATTTTGATGAGAGGAAGGAATAACAATATAAATAAATAAAGTACGAGAAAGGATATTCTCATACCTTATTGAAATAATAAATTTATCTCTAAGGGGGTGAACGATTTTAATGCGGGTGAAGCCGCGGACAAAAGTAACTAACTTTAATTTTAGGTTCTTATATAAATTCCGAAATTGCAAAGGTTTGACTTTTTGACTTTTACGAAATTCAAACCCGGTATTTTTATTATAAAACTTGTTTATTGGAGTACTGGTTTTGTGTTCAGCTGGTTTATTAAGGAAAATCTGTTCGAATGATTTTTAGAATTTAAATAATAATAATAATAATAGCCTTTTATTCAGATATTTAAACAATGTTCTCGATTCCTTTTCTTGTCGCTTGTGTACCAATATATAATTGACTTTGACCATTTTTCTTTCCCCCGAATTATGTGTCCAGTCCAATTCCACTTCAGCTTTCTTAATGGTAATGGTTATATTATTATCTTTTACTTTTGTTCGTTGTCTTATATCAGCAGTTCTTATTCTATCAGATATTTTTTGCCAACCATGCTCCTTTCCAGAATTTAAATAAGTAAGTAGATATATACAGGGTGTAACAGAAAGGTGTGGTCATATTCAAGGAATGGTATGTGCCCATGATACTAACATACCTAATTTTATAAAAATCTGAGTACCCGAAAAAAATATTTATTATTTTTTCATTCGTTTATATATGAATGAAAAAGTTATTAATTAAAAACACTATGACTTAAAAAGTTCTATGTCTTATTAATCCAAATGAATTTTGTACCAGAGGAGGTATAATTCTTATGCCATACGCCTTTCACTACTGAAGCTAGCTGCAACACTGATAACATACCCTATCCGCTGCTGAAATTTGACCACACCTTTCTGTTACAACCTGTATATATATATATATATATATATATATATATATATATATATATATATATATATATATAATATATATATATGTAACAGAAAGGTATGGCTATTTTCAAGGGTTGGGTTGGACTTGATCATTAGTTCAATGGTTGATTGGTCAATTAAACCGAATACAGCTAAACCAACTTATCTGTGAAATGGCGAAAAAAGGAACTACGCAGTGTTGCCATCAGAATCTCAGATGACCCTAAGCTTCGTCTCAATTTACCCTAGATACTGTATAATTTTGAAAAAATACCCTAAATAAAAACGGATTTCGGCCGCTACAGGTTAATGTTGTCAGGTTTTCAACACATAAATTACCCAATTAGAATAAAATTAATAATTCAGTTGACTTCTTGAAGTTTTACCTAAATGAAGTTCACTACGTTTCTTAGTTTATTGTTAATTTTATTAATTATAATTGACCTATAATATGCGAAATATCAAAAGAGAGTCTTAATTTAATTTACCCACTAATATATAAATACACAAGTAGCAACTTGCCACATCATATCAATTCAATCGAATTATAAAGATAGATTACACAATGAAAGATCCTGTTTTATTTGCTTGCTCGAGGAACCCAATTGATGAAGCATCAATGCGGTGCATGTAATAAGCCCAATGATATCCGAATCGGCCACTCACACGCTCACCATCCATCCTATTCTCAACGTGTGTTTTATCCCACCATGATTATACTTACCTACACTTAATGTTTTTTGATTACTTACATTTACTAGGCTGTGACACTATTACTAATGTCTAGATGGGCTTTTTTCGTTAATGAGAAGGTATAGGTTACATTCTAAGCCTGCCGCAGCGGGCACACGACATTATTTTTGATAAGATATAAACTATAAAAAAACATACATTTTAAAATTATGTTATGTAGGTATAGAACTCTTTTTTAAAAGTGAAAAATTTAATATTATTAATTTCATTATCTACTTGCCCAACTTTTCCGATTTTTGTGCAAATCAAAGTTATGTAGCAACATTAAGCGACGGCGACGACACACTTCAGTTCACAGATAAGTTGATGGTACAGTAAGTGCTTTGATAAATCAGATCTAATTGTATTTAGAACTGTCAAATATAATGATACGTACGACAATCACAATAGCCTATATATGAAGTAAGGTAACTGAACCTAACTCACAAGGAACCAGTAATAAATAAAACAAAATAAAATCTTAAAGAATAACAACATTTAGTTTTCATAAATTAGGAACACTTTGATATAGGCAAAAATTATCAGCCAGTCGATTATTGTCGATGTTGTGATAGATTTTAAGACAGGATGATGTTATATCCAATTAAACCAACCAAACCAAACCAATTTTCAAATATCGGTGCATTAAAAGCGTTGTTTGAGGCATTAGTAAAAAGCCATTTAGAGTGTAATTCTGTAATTTGGTCTCCTCATGAAGCCAAATATTAATTAATGTTGGAGCGTATACACAACATTTTTTTATGGTTCCTTTACTTATAACAATATGGGGTTTATCCGGGATATCCGCTATTATATCCAAATTGGTTTATCCTAGGTATGGTGGGCTACTTCATACAACATACATATTAAAAAAATCGGGGTGTAATAGAGAACCCCGTCGTCCTACAGGAAGTTAGGTTGTGTGTCCCGAACGACTACGTGGGCCGCCAGCGGAGGCCGCGGCTGCTAGCGGTGCCGACCACGCGCAGTAACTTGCTGTGCTGTTCGCAGCGCCCGTGTCTTGCGCGCCGCTGACACGGGCGCTGCGAACGCTCAATGTGGTTGCGGAGCATATAGATATATTCTCGTGCTCACTGAGCGAATTCACACGGACTACGTACTTTATATTGTGTAACTTCGTATTTTAAGGCTATTATTGTTAATTACACTCTTGCTTTAGGTTATAACCTGTAAAGATAGATGTAAGTTATTGTAAATAAATAAATATCCCTGAAACAACTTGTTACCGACGCTCTTGAGGTCGTCTTAGGGGCATAAATATAACGCTGCGCTCGTCAAAGTAGAGACGCTGGAGCAGCTTAGCAAGATGCCGCATAGGCTAAGTGGAGCCTCTAGACGTGTTGCTCTTGGTATGTATTTAAGAAATCATAATAATTTTTAAGGACCAATTTATGTCGGAGGCTCTATTTAGTTATTCAGCTGAGTAAAAACAACTTCGAGAAAGAAGTCTATAGAAGGATCCGATTGTGTAAGGCAGCGTTTAGCAAAGTTTGTCTAGTCTCCTCCCGTCCCCCGCTGCACAATGTCTAAAGTATTTAATCGGTGTGGCCATATTGCCGAAGGGCCGATTGCTGCTTTAGCAACCGAGTCCTAGAGTTTAGACCGCGACTCGGTAAACGTAAGGTAGGACGACACTGACGACCTAAAGGTCAGTGTAATGAATATAATGCGTTACTGGCTGACTTTATTGATTGATTTTTGATAGATACAAAATAGTTTAATAGGTCCGTGAAACTCAAAAATAATACAAAAGATCACACGTTTGACTGTTCGGAAAAGTATGTGACCCTGACTGCTCTGCTAATCCGGTCGAAAGTTCGGTTCTCACCCAGGATAAATATTTATGTGATGAGCACGATTCTTTATTCTGTGTAATTTTATCTATATTATTTATACTTAGGAATATTAAGAAATATTTAAGGAAGTTTATCAGTTGTTTGGTTGCCTTAATACAAGCTCTGCCTAGTTTGGGATTAGCTGACGGTGTGTGAATTGTCCCTAGCCCATTTGATATACGCTGAGCATTTCGCACGATTTATGTTCAAATAAACGTACAAAAAAAACACAATAAATTATTAAGACATTTAAATGGTTATTATAAAATTTTGATAGAAGTCAAATATCCAATTTACGATACTGTGGGCGCACAATGTGGATCCGCGATAAAATCATAAACATAGAGAACTGGACTGCGCCTCAGTATCGTAGTGCGAGATTGTTTTACGTTATCGCGATCGATACATTTAGAATTAAAAAAAAAAAGTCTATGGTCTACATAGCAAACGTCAATTTCTTAAAAAATAAAATTCGCTATTAGTTTACTCTTTGTTCGCTATTTTATTTCGTTTTGTACATGATCTCACCATTCGCTAGATTAGTGATCAGCCGAATGAAAAAAAAATAGCGAAAGTACAGTCAATAGTGGAGCTTATCTACGCATCGACTTGTATTGACCACATGTCATATTTCAATTCCATACATTTTGTACCTACTTTTTCATTAACGACATCGCTATTCGAATGTGACTTTGTCTAGGCTCCCAAAGAGCCCAACGCGGTAAACATTTTAATCGCGTTAACGTAAAAACAACTTGCACTCTAGGCCCAAGTTATAAAGTTAGAGACACAAATCCTCAAGCACAAAATACTCGTCGGCCAGGAGTTGTACAAAAATATTGACATAAAGATAGGTATTGACCGCGCAGTCGCAATGGCTCTTTTTAGAGAGTGGTCAATACAGTCCAGCCTCTTGGTATATCTATGGGTATAATACAAATCTGCCTGGTTCAACTGCCCGGTCCGAAGGTAACGGCCGCGGTAGCTACATTGTCGTACTTAAGTCATCAATACAATATTTGTACTTCGGCAATTAAGAAATAATTATGCTAGCTACATAATGAATCACGACCAATAAAACTGATAACGGGCGAAAGTCTAATACAATCTTAGTTTACTGTTTGAAGTTTACTCTATTAATGTAGACTTACAAAAATGAGTGAATTGTCTCATGTTAGAATTTTTTTATATTGTACATACCTATTGAATATTATACATACCTTTTTTTAAATTGGCAAATTATGTGTGAATATTATAATACATAATATGAAAATGAGATTTAACCCTCGTATAAAGCGCTTGTCTCAAACTGCTCTTAAGCGCTCGTTAACTAAACGTAGGCTGGATACAAAACAATAGAAACTGAAATCAGTCAAATTAAGTGTTGTGAATCCTACTTATGAGTATATTGTCGTAAATTATAAATACAACAATAGTAAAAGAACACCTATCTTCAATTATTTAAATTGTTATGCTGTAGAAAATAATAGGTTACTGGCGAATTAAGGTTACTGACAATTCATAGTTTTTGATAGCATCCTAGTCACTGTAATAAATAAGAGCTGCTAATGGGCGTAAATATAGCATTATGGTAACAAAAGATAATTATATTATTCCTTTATTTGCAGTGAACAACTACTTTTCAGGGTTCCGTAAGCAAAGGATGCTAATGGAACCGTCGTTGCACACTCGGTAACAATTTAGGTTAGGTTAGGATTATTTAAAATAAATAAAAAAGAACATTTATGGTTTTTAAATTGTAAAATAAGATGCAAATCGAAGTGGGTGTGTAGACATCTACATTACAGAGTGAAAAAAACCATTAAGGCATCCAAAACACAATTGGGTAGATGACTACAATAACAATAAATTAATTGACACTATACCTACAGGAAATAGCATTTGCAAAAATATTCTGAAAAACAATGTTTCTCCGTTGCATCGTTTTGACGTTTCTTAAAAAGATACTGATTTGACTTGACAGTCATCTACCCTATTCCAATTTCTAATAAAAAATGTTAACTTAAAAAATATTACGAAGGAATGGGTTTTATCCCCTTCGATAAGGGCTAGTAGAGATTTTTGTAACCCCTCCCACCCTCGGGACAAAACGTGCATAGAGAAAGAGTTGTAGTTATTGTCGTTTCTTAAAAGAGATTGATCTTACTTTAGTCAAATACCCTATTGATTTGGGCTCGGATTATTAGTAGATACATATTTTTATTGTAAACTATTTTCGGTTTTTAGCTATTGCATAGCTTTTATCGTGGTCTTTGAGCGCGGGCACCGAATCACGAAATTCCGTAACGAAAATAAAACCTAACACCCCCCACTCCGCCTACCATGTAGCTCAGCCGAGCGTTCGCATATCTCGAAACGAGCTGTAAGTAGATAGTTATTAAAAAAAAAGTTGTAAGTTGATAAAAAATGCTATGCAATAGCTTTACCGCGGCAGTCCCTGAGTGCCACACAATTTTATTTTGTTTTTAATATAAATGATGATATTTGGAACGAGGAAAACTATTTTTATCTTTATACATTGTAATAAAAAATGTCCTGACTGACTGATTCATCAACGCAGAGCCTAAACCGGGTTACAAACCTGAAATTTTGGCTGTTGATGATTTTAATGTTGTAGACATCCATTACGAAAGGATTTTTTTTAAACTGTCCTCTAAAGGGGTAAAATAGGGGTTGCAAGTTTGTATGAAACTCCGTTAGTTTTGAAGTTAGATCTTTGATATTTCATCGTTTTGACCAAAACCTTTTACCATATTTTCCAAAAAAATATTACAATCATACATACCTATTTTCATCCACACAAAAAAAAACAATAAATTTACTGAATGATTGATTACTGAAAAAAAATCTGAATAAGATATCCTCGTTACTGACAGGTAGTTAAAAAAAAAATAAGTCATGTTTTGATAAAAATATATACTTACATAGGTACATACAGGCATACTTAATTCATATAGGTAAATCAACTGGCTGAATTAAGTCCACTGTAGGATTATTGTGTAGGTACCTATTACTATAAATTGAATATTGTTATTGAAACAATAGCTCAATAAAAGTACTATTGTATTGTTATTTGTAACTTCGTCTTTATTCCATATTTTACGTTTTTTGGTCCATATTATATGTACATATTTTTTAATTTTTAATCCATATTTTTCCCTAGTAATGATGTTTTTGTCGTAATAGTCAAATACCCAACCCAATTCCACACTACGTGCTATGCATTTAAGTATGAAATTGTATTGATGCGTTCAGACGCACGGCACGCAGCCCCGCAAGCAGTTTGGCAAGCAGCTTGACGCAGGCCATCGCGGCGGTACAAACAAGCCGTCCCCAAAAGCCTAGCACATTCACATGCTTGCGCTCGGGTTTGTGCTCGTTGAAAGTCGCTTTAAACGCGAGTGTAAACCCATTTTAAAGTCTAGTTAGTAGTTTTGTCTTGTCCGACCGATGTTTGTTCTTTAGTTTATTTTATTTCTTTACACAATTAAATTAGTTAAATATGGCTCTCCGTAAACGCATAACATTAGCATTTCTATTATATAGAAAAAAACAACATCCTAGTCATTAAACCAGTGTCGGATTTTAGGCAAACCGTATACCGGTACGTTTATAGGGTACCGTACGGGTAGGGATTGCACTCTAGTGTAATTTTCAATCCGGCCGGATTGGTGAAGCAGGTGATCAAATCAGGACCTCTGAACGTTCAAAAATGACATAAATGAGTGTGTGTAGTTTATAAAGACTATATTTTTGAAATCTGTTTTATGAATGAGATTTTTTTCTTCTATGAGATGCCATTGAAAAGTAAATTTAGACAGATAATTAGCTGTCTTTAAAAAAATAAACGGTAAAACAGCAATTACCCAATTATTAATTAATCAAACACAAAAGAAAAATGGTTCAATAAGGGAAACTAAAATGTTTTATTTCAAATTAGTCGATTATAGAGTTAAAATATTAGATTAAGTAGGTAGGTTAGTGCAGCGCGACCTTAGAAGCCATTGAACAAGCTAGGGAGCGTCCAATCAGCAGCGCGATGGGGAACTTCGCGTGGTCTTAAAATCACTCATGTAAACAAAGGGGCCGCAGCGTGAAGGCAGAAGTCTGCTAGTTGATGAATATGCGTGAACTTAGAAGCCGTTGAGCGAGCTGTAGGCCGCACCGCTATCTAAAAGTCACGGTAAGAATAAGAGGACCCAGCGCAATCATCAAAGCTACTGCGCAAGGAGTGGATTACTACTTGAACTTAGAAGTCACAGCGCAAGCAGCGCATAGGTAGAAGTTATTGCATGAGCTGTTCAGTTAGAATAACTGAGTTGGATCCGCAGCGCGATCTCAAAAGTCAGAGCACGAGGAGAACGGCGCAGCTTGTATATCATAGCACGAATAGGGAACGTCAGCGCCAAACTTAAATTCAATCAATCAGCCTGTTTTGGACCACCGTGTGTCGGATGGACTCATTGCGAATTTTATCCTTCAAAGAGACTTTGAATTTGTGAACTAGCCCAATGGTAGGACACACTGATTGAATACTTTAGTCTTCAAACATTGCGATAGAAGCTAAGAGAAGACTCGTCAAAGTTATTTGTACCGAGCTGAATAAGCTACCCTAGGTAAATAAATTCTTGGATATAAATTGGTCTCGGCATAACATGTTCATGTAAACAGGTTTTTTCCTAATTCGTGCCGAGACCAACACGTCTAGAAGCTGCACTTAAGCTGTGCAGCATCGCCGAAAGCAAAGAAAATAAGTTACTGCGTGGACAATGAGCTCCAGTCCAATCAGAGAAGCCACTGTGCGAGCAGAGGGCAGCAGCACGATCTTAAAATTCCCCGCACGAATAGAGGACCGCAACGTTAACTTAGATGTCACAGTGTGAACTTAAAAGTCATTGAGGCAATTCGACAAATGTACACAAACGGGCGACACAGGCCAAAATGCCATTGCAGGGACAAAAGTAGAACAGACGGAAGAGAAACTAACCTTAAGTGCCCAGAGGCTGCGACCGAGGCGTACATCCAAACATTTCATGTGTTTAAAAAAATCGTGTTGCAACGCTTTTGGCGCCTCCAGTCATTACCTCGAGGGCTGGTTCGGTCTGCTAGGCAAGTTCGGTTCTAGGGGGGGCAATGGGGGTACCTTGACCCCTCCCCCCCTAGAACCCCTGAAAGTCGTTAAATTCTTCATCCATTAAACTGGAAAATCTGTTGTGTACATGTATGCCACAGCGTTATGTTATTTGCTTTTAGATAAATTACTCCGGCTGACATTATCGCTATCTTTCAAACATTGCAATTGAAAAATACAGACGACCAATGGGGTATATCTGCAAAAGTGGTAAGAAGCGAAATAGACATAGAAAATAAGTATATATATATATATGTATATGTATATATATATATACATAAGTACGTTATTTAAAAGATGTACAGATACGGCTACTTTTCCGGATCTGATGAAATTTAGCAAGATAATACCTCTGTTTAAGTTAGGTAGCAAAACTGATGCTTGTAATTTTCGACCAATCTCAGTGTTACCATGCATTCAGTAAAATCTTTGAAAAGATTATTCTTAATCAGTTACTTAGACATTTTAATATAAATAGCCTCCTGCATAATTATCAGTAGCCGGCATGTTCCAGCGGTACAAACTGCTATGTTGAAAGGGGTGCCAAACGCTGTGGTGAGGCTGAACCTAAATGCATCCCCCTCCTCCGTCATAAGCACGTTCTCCGAAGGTGAAGGGGCGCCATTATTAAGGTTTTGTCCCGCCTCGAAATAATCCTAGATTGACATTGACACTGTTAAACAAACACCAACATCAACACTTTGTTCATCACCTCTATTACCAATAAAATAAAGTCCCTTTCTATCGGTACTTTTTTAAAATTATGGCATTCAGACAGACAAACAAACAAATACGCGTACTTGTTAGTCTGTCTCTCTGAATGCGATAAATTAAAAAACTACCGATATAATTTCCACTAGTAATTCATCATCTGCGAGAGCGCCACGTTCCGCGGCGAGCGCGTGGCGATACGATGACGTTTCTCTCCGTGTATTGACGTTCATCGCCGTGTAGAAACACGTTATATACATAATGAACCAAATCAAAGCTCCTTGCTCTGGATGGAAAGTGCCCTAAATATTCTATTTTGAAAATTTTACTCGAAAGAAACATTATTTTATGTTTCATATTATAAATAGCTGAATTTAATGGAGTCACTTTCCAGACCTGGGAATCGAACCTGGCATATGCAAAAAATAAATATGCTGTGTTATTATGATACCGATTAAAATGGAGAGAGATTTGTTCCTTACCTATAATTAGCCCTTTTAATCAGCATTATAAAATACAGAATGTTTGTTTTCTACATTTAACAAGTTCGATGCCCGGCTCTTGCAAGTGACTTTAAAAAAAACATTGAATGCAGTTTTAAAATTATAAAAATAAAAGAATGTTTCCTTCAAGTAAAAATCCTAACTCATACATTTAGGGTACTTTCTCTTCAGGGGGCATTGGTTTGGTCTACCCTGTAGAAATACGTGGCACGACCCGTGGAGAGAGCCCCTTAGAATCTAGTCAGTCTATGAAAATAACATAAAAGTAATTGTCAGGTGTAATGTTATCTTATACTTATCTTATGTCTTATCTTATATCTTATCTTATATATATTTAAATAAAACAAAGTCGTGTTAGTTACACCATTTATAACTCAAGAACGGCTGGACCAGTTTTTATGATTTTTGTGTTTTTGGATTTGTCTTCGTCGATAATAAGTATTAAAAACATTGGAAAATTGACAAAAAAAAAATAAAAGTAAAAAATATTCCCACACAAAATGTTCATGGGTTTCGTACCTGTCGAACATTTAATATTTATTCCGTCAATATGGTAAACTCTCTTTTCAAATTAAAGAACATATTTAAATAAAGGTTTTGAATCGACAAGATTCGGATAATCGCATATTTTACATTTTAAAAATGTAGAATAGTGTCAGTAATAAAAAGGAATTGATATATTTATTGGTTGTCAAATATAAGCATGCGTTTGAATAAGCTCATGACCTATTTTGGTGATGTTCAATAACAAAAAAAAAAATGTGTGGCACTCGGGGACTGCCGCGGTAAAGCTATTGCATAGCATTTTTATCAAATTAAGCAATTAATTAATTACAAAAAAAGAAATTAAAAAATTTTTTTTTTTTTTCATTATACTTAACAAAACAATGTTTTTAATTATTTTTTTCTTTAAAAAATTTAAAAAAATGTCATTAAAAGTTCTGCTATTCATCGATAGATGGCAAAACTAAAAAGTATCACCGCTGTGCCCGTCGGAGTGGGGAGCGTGAGGTTTTTTCGTTACGGAATTTCTGGATTCGGTCCCCGCGCTCAAGGCCCGCGATAGAAGCTATGCAATAGCTTAAAAAAACGTTTGTATAGGATAGCACTTAGGTTAGTTAAAATGATTTTTTGATTATATTAGTTTGGACGGTTTTTATCATTATCGTGAGGCATAGATTGGTGGGATATCTTTACAAAGAACGGTCACTCGTTTACCTATTATCCTGTTAGTGAACTTTGCCAATGAGTCACGACACGAGTCACGAATCCCTTCGGAATCTATACTAATCTATACTTACTAATATATAAATGTGAATGTAAGTTTGTTTATTACGCTTTCACGCGAAAACTACTCAACCGATCATCATGAAACTTTATACACATATTCTTGGAGGTATTAGAAGTAACATAGGATTATAAAAAAGGGGGAAATTTACACAGACGAAGTTGCGCGGGACAGCTAGTATTATATAGCTGAAGAGTTTGTTTGTTTGGTTAAACGCAAAAATCTCTGGAAGTACTGGTTCGAATTGAAAGATTATTTGTGATTTGATTTAAATTAGTATTGGATAGCCCAAGGCTAACATCACACTACGACCTACGACACTAGGAGCTAAGATTCAATGAAAAATTATGCAAAATTGGGGAAAAATGACGCATAAGAAGTCAGCTAGTATAATATAGAATAACATAAACATATGGATGTTATTTTGTAATATAAATATATTTTACGAGTGTATATGAACTATGAATACTGGGTTCAGCGCATTGATTAAATTATGCAAGATTGGTAACGACGAATTTTCACAGCAATTGTAATTTTTTTTTTGTGCTTATGTATGTAGGTAAGTAGTATATAATTTGTTTATAATATGTAATGCAGTATGTACACATTAAACAAGCTTTGTTTTGAGAGCAAAGAAAAACTGCTACAACTTCATTAGAATATGAAGGTAAATCTCAGGTGGGAAATCGGGCGGTCCAGGAACCAGAAGAGCTCAGTTCCCTTTTATCTCATAAGGACAGATTCTCATAAAGACAGATTCGCAAAAGGACAGATTCTCATAATTATGGACAGATTCTCAAAAAGACAGAAGTACAAGTAAGTAGAAAAGAAAAACCAAATTTGAAGAAATATTTATTGGTTGCATTATATATAATGAATTTTGAAAAATTATGAAAAACAAATGAGCATCGTTAAAAAACAAATAAACAAAACTGATGAGTATTATCCTATACATAATGAAATTTAATTATCCAAAAACCGAAATATCTTCTGTGACGCCTCAGTACTGCAAGGCGTTGTAAGCACTCTATGAGTGAGATTTTATTTTGTACAAAGTCAGATATAATATGTTCTATTTGACTATCAACTGAAATATCGCTTCTTCTTCTTTTTTTGCCAGCACAATAGTAGCCACCGCGAATCATCTTTATATCGCCAACTTATCAATTATAAATAATTGGTTATATATATAATAACTTAAATATTGTTACGGGCGGTCCAGGAACCAGAAGAGCTCAGTTCGAGTCCGAATAACGATTATTTTTTCCCTTTTTTATTTTATTTTTGATGTTGGTTGTTTGATTTGTGATTTATTATTACATATTTTTTTATTACTATGTCAGTAAGATCGAAAAATAATATTCAAATTTCATCAGTATGTAATTTTGTGTGAGATATTTTTTTTTATTATCCTGTCATTGTCATTTTTTAAATTTTCATGTGTTATTTATTTTTTAGTTTTGAATATTATATTTAACCACATGAATTAAAAACCGATAAAAAAAAAGTCCCAAAAAATATTACATGACCATTCCAAAATATTTAAAAATGCACAAAGTTAATGTTCAAGTTTTCACTTCTGCCGCCATCCCGGAGTGCACCCATTTCCTGACACACTGCATTAAACAGACGACTGACGACTTGACTTTGACTTTTAACTTCGAGCCTCGCAAGGCAGGCCGATCTATCAGAAGCCCACGGGCCTTCAATATGGACAGTTCTGTAACTTCTGCTGCTACTTTCATAGTAGCTTGTTATTTAAAAAAAGACCAAGACGGTGATGAATTAAAAAATATTTATGATAGTCACACTCAATTCGGAAATAAATTATTAAAGGATATGGATGTCCACCATATCGTCCACATCGGAGGAATAGCGCTCACTGAGTCACAGACAACACATATACTCTGAGCTGAGGCACCTTTGAGAGCGTTATATTGTTGCACGTGATCTACCAATTAAAACACAGTAATATAATATATTCAAAAACTGTAGTTTATTTTGAATACGTATTGAATATTGAGTAATGGTATACCGTCTAAAGTATAGTATACTGCTGATATTGTACTTATACTAGTAACTTCAAATTACTTCTTAAGGTAATGAATGAACTAAAATGCAGTAATAAAGTTTTAGGTAGTTAGCCATGTAAAACACCACAACTGCACTGGCAGTCGCAGTCCACTGCTGGACATAGGCCTCTCCAATTGCACGCCATTTTGTTCTATTTTCGGCTTCTCGCATCCAGCTCCTGCCAGCCGTTTTGCGTAAATCATCACTCCACCTGGCCTGAGGGCGTCCACCGCTACGTTTGCCGAGCCGCGGTCTCCACTCAAGAACTCGTTTACCCCAACGGTTGTCGGTTCTTCGGCTAATATGGCCAGCCCACTACCACTTCAGCGTGCTAGTGGGCTATGTCGATTACTTTAGTTCTCTGCCGGATCACCTCATTTCTGATTTTGTCCCTAAGAGAAACTCCGAGCATAGCCCTTTCCATAGCCCGCTGAGCGACTTTGAACTTGTGGACCAGCCGTACCGTCAGTGTCCACGTTTCGGCTTCGTATGTCATGACGGGTAAGACGCACTCATTAAAGACTTTAGTCTTTAGGCATGGTGGATTGGTCATGATGCACTGACAGACTAAATTACAGTAAAAACTTACGCACTGTATTTTAATGGGGCTTTAAAACAAAAATACGACTGCTGGTACTTACTAAATCGAGAATCTTCATGGAGCCACTGTGTTTTAACTGGTTATCAGGAAAAAAAACCAGGCTTCGGGAGTACAGTAAAAGGCGGTTGTATGTGATTCAAATTTACGGCATTTTAATTACTTTTTATACTAGCGTCTTTATAGAAGTTACTAATCATAATAATAATAGATATATTTATTTATTATAGAAACTCAATTTATATGTTCGTAGAATCCTGTTGTTTCTCAAACTAATGTGCTACACGTTGCATTTACTTGAGATAAATAAATATATTATTCACCTCCAATGGGAATCGGTACTGTACTCCATAATACGGGTTACTTATACAACCTAGCTAGGAATACAGCATCTCACCCAACATATTATTGTAGTCTTTGTACGCCCTAATACTGCAAAATTAAGATTGTAATTAAATTGTACTACAATGTTTATTATGATAAATAAATAATAATTATTATTATTAATAACATGCAATAAAAAAAATTCGAATACTGTATTTTAATCAGTAAATACTTGTAATAGTAGTTTTTTAATTAGTAATTTAACTGCTTTTAACAATATAGATGACCTTTACTGTAAGTAAAATAAAAAAAATATTTTTAACTAGTTCTAAATAATTAAAAGTACCTGACTTTTTTTTTATTGTGTGCAAAAATCCCCACGGATTCCACTCCTACGAGGGCACGCAGGAGGGGGTATGTTGGAATCGAACCGACTAAAAATCACACGGTGTTCCGGCGCAAAGCATATGGCCTAAGGTGAGGGTGTCCCTTGCGGAATTGGTGCCTCCACCATTAGTAGGCTTGGTCGTTGGTTACAAAGACAATTTTTACAACGGATAATGTGGGTGGTTTCATTCCCACTTAGTGAACACTCCATGTTTAACTCGACTGCGCTGTATGTATTAAGTTTTTTTTGTATGTATATACATTCAGTCAAAAAAGTATTGGGAATGGATGATAAGTTTTTGGTTCGAAATTCAATTTTTGTTTTTTTTTGTTGTTACAGTTTTCCATTTGGCGCGGAGTTTGAGTTGCATCTGTAATTTAGATTATACATTGCAGTACAATACAGTGCTGTTTTTAGTTATATAATATCTAGTGTATATTGCAATAAGGGACAAAAACATGGAACAAAAGTTTATCTAAAATTTTGCATCGCCAATGGAATTGAAATGTTACTGATGACGAGAGATGGGTTTACGAGTTTAACATTAAACTAGTCAACAAACTTCGGAGTGGCGACTACCAACTGAACCGAAACCGAAAAAACACGCCAAAGTCGATCGACTGTTTTCTTTGACTATCGCGGTGTAGTATAACGGTAAATAAAGAATGTTATTTTAGTATTGTGCGGCGTTTAAGAGAGCAAATTCGACAAATAAGTTTTGTGGAAAGAGAATTCTTGAAACCACGATAATTCGGCTTCGCACAAGGCCATCATTGTGTACGAATTTTTGGCCAAAAACGCAACAAATATCATGGAGCAACTACCTTCTTCACCAGATATGACTCCAGCCGACTTTTTCTTTTTCCTTAACTCAAATTACCACTTGTACGTGGTACCAGTTTTCATTCAGTAGAAGATTTAACAGGATATCATTGGAGGAGGATAAGAAAGCGATAAAATAAATTTGGATGAGTAACTAACATTTTGTACTATTGATCGTGTTTTCTTACTGCTTCTTACTATTCATCGTTTGACAGAGTAGTATGCCCATGTAGTATGTCCATATTTTCTTTGGCACGTTCTGCAGCCTGCGGAGCGTGCCATCAAGTCACGTCCGTTCCGCCTGCTGATAGGCTGAAGTATTGTGGCCGCGGGCGCTTGTACCCAGCGCCTAACGGCTAGTTGCTAAACAACGTGAATGTCATAATTGTAAACCGACATTACAGACAACCATTTAGAAGTGGCGCTCGTTCAAATCCTATCCACTATATAAGTACACTACCGATGTGATCTCACGCCTACAGCGACTGTGACTGCGGGTTTAACAGGATTCCTAGTCATGTGGGGAAAAATCCATAATCCCACAATGCTAGTTATCTTTTGAAAAACATTTTTTTTTAAACTTAATAGAATTTGACCGTTTTCACCAATATCTAAGAGTCCTCTGAATCCCCATAATCGATAGGTACTGTACTGATCTTCTTCTATCTCTAAGCATAGTGTCAGAGAACAAAATAAAAACTAGGTGTGCTCGGTAATTTCTGAGGAATTCCAAAGCACCATTGTTTTGGTTTAGAATCAAAATTAATTACATTGTATGTTTCCTTATTCTGTTTTGTGTTTAACCTTATTCTATGTTATTGTGGTCTCAATTATGCCTAGATGTGAGTCAGATTTGGGTTGTAAAACTAATTTATTTTCTTGTTTGAATTCGTAGGTACCTACTCATCTTTAAATATTGTTTTTTTTTAAATCTTAGGACATACATACACTACCTAAAGATTTGCTTGGACTAATACATGTATATATCTAGAACGGCTTAATTAAGAGGGACCTATTCTTAAACGACGTTTTTTAAAAATGAAACCTAGCTTGATCGATTTATCGCCCCCGAAATTGCCTGCATACTAAATTTCATGCAAATCGCTGAAGTCGTTGCCGAGATTTAGATTATAATATATAGGTATATACGAGTATATACAAGATATGCTCGTTTAAAGATATAAGATAAGATAAGATAAAACAATGCTTCATATATGCTTCGAAACTTGCGATCGATACCTACTTTGACTCGTTCTTAAATTTTAGCTAGGACCATAGAGAAAGGAACATTGCGAAGCCATTTTATTACATAGATTTCGTGCCTTTATCAAACCACAGATGCTCTAAAGCAACCAAATTCTTGGAATCGATTGTTTTATACTCTTGACAAAGGATTATTATTATAAATAAATAAATAAATATAAAAATCAATAAATGAATAAAAACATACACAATTCAAGTACAAAATATTCAAGTCTCTAAAACAATAAATTAAACAAGAATGCATTGTACAAGTAGGTAATTTAAAAAATAAGTAGTTCAAACTATTGTATGCAACGTTCATTCATTTTATTACTCGATGAATAATGAAAATAGTGCATATTGGCATGCCAATAATATAAAATTTAAAGCAATGTTTTAAAGAGGTTCAATTAATTTATCAGCGTTATAAAGTTCCGCACGGGACATAGACTTCATTTCTGAGGGCTGAGTCAGTCCACATCGCAGATTCAGGGCAAATTACTGGGTGTCACGAGTGTTATAATTTTGTTCTCAAACTTACAACGTTCTTTACAAAGATAACTTCCCGATTTTTAACTGTGACAATGTATACAAAGTCTAGGACAGCCTCTGTGGCGCGGTGGCAGTGTTTCCAACTGCAACGCAAGACCACTTTGTGTGATCCACAAATTGTTGTTCCGAGTCTGGGTGTACTTTGTATTCGTGAATATGTTTGTAAAGTCCCCCGCGACACAGGGCTTGTACCAAACAGCGGGAACGTCTTACGTCAAAAAAAAGTGGCTATTAAAAGTAATTAATAAAAAACCTGTCCAAGTGCGAGTCGAACTTGGGCATCGAGGTTCCTTGTAAACTTCTTTTTTTGTGATGTTATTAGGTACTCCTCATTTACATGTGCCACTGTCTTAGCACAATGCTTGTTGCTATTCGAGGTTTTTTCAGAGCTGCAAGGGATTGTAGACCTGAGTAGGTACTTGATAATTATTTCAATTTGATATCTTCATGGGTTCTTTTATGTTTTGAAAGAAAGATGTATGATGATGATATATCAATCGATGATGATTAGATGCATGTAGTAGTTAGTCAATTTGTTTAGCGAAGTAATATTAAAAGGGTTTCGGATATTTTATCCCTTAAAATAATGATAATCACAGAAAATCGGTGCAACTTATTTTGTACTGTTTTGTTATTGCAACATATTGCGCAAATAAAATATTGTCTCATGTGTTAGGAATGGAATAATTTATTGTTATCCAGAATTTATAATTCTGACTCACTACACTAATAATAATTGTAACAGGTTGAACGTATGAGACATAACAATTCTGATGTGCCTAACAACACTAGAAATATATTTTTTTAAATTATTTTATGAAGATAACTAGCAATGTGGGATTATGGGTCCCACATTACTAGCAATCCTGTTAACTCATCCAGCTAATCTAAATTGTAGGTAGGATTCGAACCCGCGACCTCACGATTACGAGTCCGATGCCTTAACCATTAGACTACCGCCGCTTTATATTACAAACATTATGTACTTAGTATAAGTAAGTATTATATAGAACTTTTTAAAAGTATTGTCCACTAGAGGCATGTTGATATGATGCCAAAAGTACATAGGTACCTACTTCGAAAAAATAAAACACCCTACCTGCCTGTAGTCACTGAAAGAGTTCCTAAATCCATAAACACGTCCATTTATTAGCAAACGCTTAGAACAAATTGATTAGAGAACTGATTTGTTTCTTAAAGGAAGATCTATTACGAAAAAAATTTAATTCATCCTCGTAGATGCCAATATAAAAAAGGCTTGATTTTAACCGGCTAATCTGATAAAGGCGATAAAGTCAAAAGAGATATTTGCATGTAGTAGTTAGTCAATTTGTTTAGGGTCTGCTATAATAAGGGTGTGTTGTATTGATCTAGGAACTCTTTTAGTGGCTAGTACACAATGTTTAGTTGCAGGTAGGGTCCGTTAGTTTTTTAGTACCCATGTTCTTTTGGCATCATATCAATATGCCTCAGGTGGACAACACTTTAAAAAAATCATTTAATCGTATACGATGTTTTTATTAGAAGCATTGTTTTTTAAGTTATGAATAGATATCATCTTAATTTTTTAGTGCTTGGTTGTATCACTAGCCATTTTCTATAAAAATTATAAAATGTTCAAATAAAATTAAGGTAAGTAAATAGAAGGTATATTAAAAATACTTTTTTTTTGAAAAAGATTTAATTTTTAAATAAATAAATTTATTATTTATAGAGGATCGTGTTAATTAACATTAAATTAAGGTAAATTGATGTAGGAGGAAAAAGCTGGGATTAAGTCGGTATGATTAATGAATTTTCAGGCTGTGGCGGGTGTTTGGAATCAGGCTGGCGGGCGGCGGCGCGGGCGCAGCGTCGCTGCCGGCGGGGTGCGCTCGCTACCATAAAGTGGCCCCCGCACCTCGCGGCCTTCAGTTCAAGCTGAGACCCGCGAACGCCAACACGGTTTTGCGACGCCCACTCTCGCACCGAACTGCCGAGCCACAACACGCGATAGTGTTCACTTGTGAACGAGTTGCGCGCCCTTTCTCTCAAGCAGTGTGATCGTGCTTCGGTACGTGAATACAAAACCGGACTACTCTCTTGACACGAGACACCTGCAAGGTATCCGCAGCGGTTTGGACCTCTGAAATTTTTCTACAGGTGAGTGTATTTTTTTTTTTCATTAGGCACAGCGATTGTCTGCACTTGCGAGTTTACGTCCGAAGTCGATAATGTCGTTTCGATCTTACTTTCCAAAAGACCCGCACCTCCTTGAAAGGAGTGTCGAGGCGTGCGCGGGCGCCTTCGCCACTTTGTACGATCTGCGAAACCTACTCGCAGATTATGAGTTGGCGTTCCCCAGAGACTCGGCTGTTCTACACGGATTATCGATCACCTGCAATTCACAGCTCCGACAGTATTAGTAAATAATCAGTACCTACCCACCTCTATGACTTTAAAACTAAAGGTGGCGCCACGAATATTACATGTGTTTTAATAAATATGGGTTTTTTTTTCAATATTTGTGACGTCGATAAGGTGAAAAGTGGTGTTCGATTCGACGCGTATGTTTGGTTCTTTTGTTCGTGCATTTTCCACTCACGATTGGTACACACAAAGCCTATTTTAATAACAGCGAACAATCATAGCGAGACGTAAAATTGTGAAATTAATATATTAAAACTATGGTGGGATGCCATATCGTCAATTAGGTAAATATTATGAAATTAGAAAATATTATATTAAATATATTTACATCTAAGTCCAACTATGTATGCAGTAAATACTTGCTTATCTGGTACGTGGATGTCTAGCGTTACTGTACACAGTTAATTAGGAAATAATTAGTGTAATAGAAGATAATGTTAAACGGACACTCATATTTTTGTTTCTGTGTACCTTCATTTTTAATATTCACATAATTCGATTCTTGTGATTTCTAATGGGTGTTTGGAAACCCAAGAATGTAATATTATAATGTCGTACACATTAATAAAGATTGCCACATTACATTAAGCTGATAAGTAGGTATTCTTTCTTTTAAAAACAAAATTGTCTTGGAAGAGATCTTAATTTGATTTTAGACACGAATTTATTAATTCCAAGAAAAAAATTGATAAGTAAATCACGATGTTATGCTGTTATTAAAAATATCCTATTTTCATAACTATATATTAACCTACCTATTAACTGCTAACTACCAGAAAACTGATAATATAAATTTGTGATAGTATAAATAGCTTAGTGATTTAACAATAAAACTATTTATATGATTTTTATGATAGTTAAAAGCACATCGATATTGTAATAAATATCTCATTAAGTTATAACCAGACAAGACTTGCGAAAATGAGTACACATTTTGACTAATTACAGTTTGACGATATTATAAATCGATTTAGAGCAAATATATCCGAAACCAATATAACTTATTTGACCATTAACCTACATGCATAATTTTCAACTTATGCATATAATCTGTAGTAATAGGTACCATGAGTAGACAACAAAAACTATACCTGTTATAATAGAAGAATGAGTAATTTTTGCTTTTTTCTATACTTAGTCCTTTTCATGTTTAGTCAAAGTAAAACGGTTAGGTTAGTGTTAGTTAACTCAAGTATAAACATTCTAAAAACCCGTAATTATTAATACCTATCCTGCAAAACATCTTAGTAAGCCTACGTATATTATCAGTTTTCCTTCACCAATATTTATTCCAGAAAGGCTGTTTAAAATTTTGAAACAAGGTACTAGAACATAATAATAATAATAAATATTTGTAGGTAGATTAAGTCGCCAAAAGACTTGCTGTCATTAATAATGCCAAATATAAAGTCATTGCATTATAAAATGTCAATAAATTTATTACAGCAATCAATTAACATAGTTGAGTATCTACAACATTAACTAAATGGACCAAGAGTTCATTGGGAAAAAAATATAACTGACAGATCGTTTTTAATGCTACCAAAAATTATTAACAACTTATTTATTTATGACTACATTATAACAAAACATATTGGAGTTCAACTGTTACAATTTAAATTAATTTCCTAACTAGTTTTTGTACCTACATATGATAAGTACATTAATGAATCAGCGTTGAAATGTTTGTGAGAAATGAAAGAGCGTGCTAGCTAATAGCTGTATGCAAAAAAATACCTTTAGCCATTTTTAGAAATAGGTGCATATGGATATTTTTCAGGACTTCATAAACATGTCAGCTATCCCTACACGAAACCTAATGTTCGACAAGCTCTAACTTGCTAAATAGATAAACTGTCGACTAAACCAAAGAAAGATGAAAAATAAAATAGAAAAAGCCATAGATGATCTGTCATGATTATCGTTTGAACGATATTTCTCTATAGCCAATTATTGTGAAACATTCATTACAGTATGCTCTCTATAAACCATACGTAGTTGGAATACAAGTCTATGTTATTATACAGAATATGTCGTAAGTGGAGTGACGCCTTAAGACGTGTTTACGTTTCGTCTTCGATTTCGAAACGAACATAAAAATACGTATATTTTCGAAGGCTTCAACCATTCTATCAAAACATCGTATAAAACATTAATTAATTAATCTCTATCGACAGAAAATATAACCATTTTATACATAGGTACTTGACTGAGCTTGTTTGGAGAAGTATCATATATTGTAGTGATGTCTATAATCTACTAAGAACCCTCAGTTTCCAGACATTAAAGGTAACGTAAGCGATTTATATCGAGGTAAATAATTGTTTTACATAAACGTAGTGTAAGTACAGGGCCGCGGTGCTTGTGGTCAAAGCGCGGACAAAAATCGTTTAAAATAATGCGAAGTTATTTCAAATTAACTGGATAGAACTAGTTCGATCTAGCAGCGTATTGGTCTGATTGTTGGCATGAAGAAATGTGGATGTGGTCAGCTGTTACATAACTCTTAGAGTTTAAGTTGTGTATAAATAAGACTAAACTTAATTTTGTATTCGTCTGAGGATGAATTGATTGGAATTACCAACCGATAGTAAACGTTTGTTGTCGTTCACCGATATTTTCCGAATTAACCTTCACAATCTATTTTCACAAAAAATGTAAAGGAGTAAATAGTAGAAAATGGATTAGGTACCTACAACGATTACAGTGCAATTACCTGAGTTTTTATCATAATCGCTGCTTTTTTTCTGACATATACAAAGAGGTATGGTGGGAATCAATATAATCTGTAATAGCAGAGGCACTTATATAACACCTTGCAAACGAGCGCCAATATCTCGGGCATAATGCAGCTCATTATGAGAAAACTCAACAAAAATAGATCTTTACTTTGATAGTAAGTAAAGCATAAATATTCTGCAAAGTGTACGTGCACAGAATATGGTTGAGAGAACGTAGTGAACCTATTGCTATTTTTAGCTAACAAGATAACCTCAAAATACGGTCTGTCAAGGAAAATCCTGAACTGTGCAGATAAATGGTATTCAAATGGAAGTTTAGATCAGAAGGTCGGTTTAATAATCGTATAGGAATTTATAAAGTGTTTATTAGTTTATAAAGAGGAAGCTACATCAGGTGTTGTGAAGTCGTCTTTCTTAGTCAGCAGAACGTGACAATCTGTAGCTAGGTCACTAGGCTCAATAGGAGAGCGTCGATAAATACCTAAGTATTTCTTGTCTAATACTTGTGTTTAGTTTATCAGTCTTACCACATATAGGTAAGTAAATATAGTTTGTAGTAAGGAATTTCGGCGTTTTAAGGCGTGCTATATCTATATGACAAGGGCGGATACAGATTCCGTCTAGTCAAGATTCAGTTCTGGTCTGGGCATAGTTTTTTGTACCAATGTATATGGTTTTATATGGAGCTGGTATAATATTGAATGAATGTATGCAAATGCGAAGCGGCGGTAGACTAATGGCTGAGACACCGGTCTCGCAATCATGAGGTAGTGGTTTCGAATTCTACCCATTATACTACCGACGTGAACCTACTCCTAACACAAGCTTTTGAGCTTAGCTGGAGGATTAAAAGCATATTTTGCTACACGAATTCTAATAGGAACCAACCTTTAGCACAATTCGTCTTTGTATTCATAACATCAGAATCAAAAAGATTTACCCACAGGCTAATAAGGTTAGAGTTGAGAGTTACTTACATAATGTTATATACTTTCTTACATTATATTTGGTACTTTTGGGAAAATACTATAAACAATAAAATAAAATTCCTGCATGCGCTCTCAAAATAAGCTTTCCCGAGTTTTATATATTATTATTAATTCTCAAAGTAATAGAGCAATTAATCGCGAGGATTTAATATCTTTTTTAGGGTTCCGTAGCCAAAATGGCAAAACGGTACCCTTGTAGTTTAGCTCTGTCCGTCCTTCCCTAGGTTAGCTCAGAAGCTCTTAGTACTAGAAAACTGTAATTAGGCATGGATATACATATTAGTTAAGGCGACATTTTTTTTCGGGTATTACACGTAAATGTAATTTTATTTTCTCACTTAACCCATCGTGTGGGGTATTGTTCGATAGGTCTTTTAAAATATTTGGGTTTGTGAATATCACTTTTCTCGTTTATCAAGTGTCCCCCTCCCCTGCTAGCTAATTAAAAATAACAATATCTTAGGGACAACTCACACAACGCAATCTGATCCCAAACTAAGCAGAGGCGCTTGTACTATGGCAACCAGACAATTGATAAACATACTTATATACTTATTTGGTAATGTTTGTATTTAGATATGAAAAGGAAAACTATCACAGATAAGTAGGCTTTACAAATTTATGAGTAACAGCAGACTAAGTTAGACGTCAAAAAAGAAAAACGTACAAGCATTGAAAATACTTTTATGTATTACGTTGTAGTAGTATGAAACCAAAACAAAAGAAAATCCTCTTCATAAACCGCATTGTGCTGGGTAGCAACAGAACCCTACATTGTGCGTGGCTCGACATGCACTTGCCCGGTTTTTTTTTAATTATACAATTTTAGGACAAAACAAATAGATTGAAAAATTATTGTTGGAATTATTAGGTTCCTTTCGTCTTTCGTTTACCTACTTACTGCTTAAGCTCTCTTCTGTACTTATAATTTCATTAGTTGCACCTGTCAGTCAATGAAAAGGTAGGCTGGTCAGGCTGGGAGGCGCATATTCATAGTTAGCCTAGGGCGGTCAGAACTCTAAATCAGGCACTGCATGACATTGAGACAGAATTTTTTTGCATAATGTAGAAGTAGGTATATTTATATTTTTCCTCCACGGGGATTTTCCAAAATGTTATAGCCAAATGTTATGCAAGTTAATAAGTCTCTACCCAAACTTTTAAATACTATAGGTACGGGCGGCAGCTATTATGTAGGTGCCTACTTCAATACTTTATCTGTATGTATTTAATATATGTATAGAAATAAATAGTATACTTAAATTATTTAGATTAAATACAGGGCAAGAGCATGTCAGAGTAGGGCTTCACAGCCTTGAATAATTGTATCAGCAAAAGAGCGTATGTTCATGATACTTACGCCCTTTGGTTGACAAACGCAGTTTTTTGGATATATCTCTATGACGGTGTATCCGCTCATCTCCAAAATAATTTTAGTATAAAGTATTTATTAAGCGCTACCTTAGTTAGTGGTTTTTTCATATTTTTTGGTCCCACGGTTCAAAAGTTAAGGCGGTGGGTACACAGTTGATGCAATTTTGGAAATGATTATTTCCAAAAATATTCACTCAATCAAAAAAGTTCTTTCACTAAAAATATTATTTAGCTAGCTAAATAATAATAGCTATTTTTATTATTTAGCTAGCTAAATAATAAAAATAAAATTCAAACTAAGTAGCGGCTATTACATTACACCTTTTCACCAAATTTCACCAATATTCATTGAGTAGTCTTTGAGTAAAATGCCTGCGACATACGGACGGCCACACAGATAGACAGACGGACATGACGAAATGATAAAGGTTCTGTTTTTGCTATTTTGGCTACGGAACCCTAAAAACAGTCTACATTGCTAGTTAATACTTCAGAGATTCTTATCCTGTTTATAGTAAGACGTTAAATAAATAGGTATTAATATTCTCATAGTTGTGATAAACTGAATTGTTATTATTATTGTGCACGATTAAAATAAAGGAAAATGTAAAACGCGTAATTTAACATACCTAAGCAATTATTTATTGACAAGTAGGTGTTTAAATAAATGAATCGTTGTTTTGTTTTCATTTTAAATTTAATAGAGATTCTATGACCCCGAATTAAAAACAACTAACATCTATTTCCTGAGCAAAATGTACATAGGTATGAAATAGAGCTACCTACACTGATAAAGCGCAAGCAGAAAGCAACATAAGTTGAATCTTGTGTTTACAATACAGTAAGCACTAATACTTGCCAATTTATCTATACATACCTACATGTACAGAGTGAATTGTAATATACCTTCCGCTGGTGGCTTCTTTACATTAGATCAAATAACTTTGTAATATCAGTTTTTAACCCTTTACCACCTACCAGCTGTTCTTAGAGTTATTACCTTAAGCACCTACAGACTATTTTACTGTAGTAAAAGCGTTGTTTATTGTGAGGTTTAGGCTCTAAATCTGACAAAAAACAACGATTTTACTCCGGGGTCTCACAGACGTGTGGTGACAAAGTGTTTTTAATTTGAACTAGGGCCTCATTTTGTTATTTTTTCCGTTTTCGCGGCAAGCTTGTGCGAACTGTCAAAATCTTCTCATAGTGGTAAATAGAAAGCAGCACATAAAATGCATCAACGCATTTGATGCATTGCGCATGCGCCAGTTCGCACGGGCTTGCCGCGAAAACGAAAACAAGAACGTGACCAAGGACCCTGACATTACATGTTACTTGGTGCAAAAAAAAAATGTAAAGAAACCACAAACGGAATCCTGGCTGACCAACCCTGGTCACAACACAAACCTGAAACTGAATGATACAAACCCGAAATTTTGGCAGTTGATGCCTTTTATTTTGGAGCCATTCACTGAGAAAGGATTTTTAGAAAATCGTCCTCTAAGGGGCTCGAATAGAGGTTGCAAGTTTGTATAAAACTCCGTCATTTTGAAGTTAGATCTGTTATTTTTCTTACTTGGCTTTAATTAAAGAAACAGATTCTGATGTTTCAACGTTTTTGGAAAATCAACCCCCAAAGAAGTAAAGTAGGGGTTGCAAGTTTGTATAAAACTCCGTCAGTTTTAAACGTGTTTCAGGATTTTTGAAAAATGATAAATTTAGGTAAAATCTAGCGAACGCGCGAAGCCGCAAGTAACAGTCACTGTTCAATACTTGTCAATAGTACAAAACCATTTTTAACAACATAAATTCATTGAGTGACCACATTTTAATAAGTGATTTTAAAGTACACGGCTGAGTCACTGAGAACTGGTACATACATGTGTGTCTTGTCCAGAAAATGTCGAATATTTGCCAAGTTATTTTTGATTTTAAGAACACGCCTATTGCGGCCTGGAACCGGTCTCAAATGTGGATGGCGAGATAAACGAAGGAACTGGTTATCTGAGTGCGTCGGCCGTATGTGTATTTGGCAATGTAGGCAACTGCACTCGGACACTCTGCCAAGGCTCTAGTTATTGAAAATAAACAAGCAATGTTGACCTATTTAACCGTAGCTAAGTGAACGCAATTGTTTTTTCCCACCGTGGATAAATAAAAAATAAATTAAACGTGTTGCAGAAAACGTGCTCCTTATACCATATGTTATGTGCTGCAAACGTTAACTTATTCGTTACACATACTCATTACAGATTAGCGAGCATTCGTGGTTGCGGGATCTAGTATGACTATGAGCCTAAACATGGTTTCATAGATTTTGTATTTGTATAGCATAGGCGCTGATTAGTATATTGATTAATAGGTAGTAGGCCGTTACCTAAATGTGTATGCATTATTAGCACATACAGATATAAAAGTGTCCATTGGATAACATAAGAGTCGAAGAATGAGAATGTGCTTTTTATAAGTATCTTATAAGGAGATAAAATGTTATTCACACTTCATGGATTATATCTCTGCTTTGTCAGAATTTTCAGTCGGTAACCTGAGAAGACGAAAAAACAAAAGCTTCTGATTGTAATATTTACATTGTATAGGTACCTACATGTACCACCTGATATTAGTTTAAATAAAAAATAATTTCTTATTTAACTTCGTATTTCCTTAGTGAGTGTTTATTGTTATACTAACTGCACTTATTTTTACCGACAAGGTAAATGGTTAAGGACCATATCAGTGCTTTATTCAAGAATGGCATTGTTATTAGACGAAAAATTGCAGATATGACCATCATACCGGTGTCATAAATCAAGGTAGTAAAGAATATTGGAAAGTCCTTCCCAGCGAGCCCTTTATAGCTAGCGATAATTAAGAGTAAATTGTACCGAAGTTTTTAAATCGTAAGTTTCACATGTGTGTCTGGCCAAACGCATAAACGGAGTATAATGCAGTCTATTTTAAACCCGGTTTAATTTAGGCTGTACCTAACTGTTTGATAGAAATCCGTGTAGTTTTAAAGATATAAGTATAATCAATTTTTAATTATTACGTGTCTGATTATTATTTTTAATGTGCATATATTACTTATATTTTTAAGTGTAATTGTATGTAGCATGATCAATTTGCGAACTAGGACCTCGGGCACGTCAAATCATGACATGTGGATCTTCCTCGCGCATTAGTAAGTGGCGCCGCAAAGAACCGTTAGTGATCTTACGACAATATCCTGTTAGCAAACATCGTTATAGTGTTTCTAGGTTAACTTACTTTGAGACGAAAAACTCGTTGGTAGAACTTCGGCCAGTGTGCCTCGATTTGTTACATACCGCCGATAATTTATCATGCACGCAAATAAGCTTAGATTAACAGCTCAATCTGACATCCTAGACATTCAAATCTGCCGTTAGTATTGGCAATACAACACTTAATTTAATCTATAACTTGTACGGGGTTTTATTTTATTGGATTTTAATTTTAATTTATTTAGGCGAACGTAGCTGTAAGTGAACTGTACATTAAGCTAGTTCACATAGTTTGTGTAACGTATGCACAAATAATATCTTAATATTTATTTTATGTCAAAACAAAACGATGACGTTCCATTATGAGCCTTGGTAAGCGTCTCGCTAATCAATAACAGCATTAAGCAACAGTGGCTCTCAAATCTTTGTAGGTATGATCGGAGTGTCACTGCACTGTGTTCTTCATTCTGAAATTAGTTTATTAGTTGTAGGTATACATAACTTGCTGCAGTGCCCTTTAACCGATACATAGCTAGCATGACTATATTGACACTGCGGGTGACACCAAGATGACCTATGCTTGAAAATCCAACATTAAAATTTAAATAAACGTCTCATCTAGTGCTACATTAGGTAACTCACCTGTAAATATTGTTTCAATTCAGGCGATAGGTTCATCGCGTCGGCAATGCCAGCTAGCGAGATGCGTCGACGCAGTTTCGTACCTTCAGTGCCATTTGCTACACACGTTTACTGACCATATCTCTTTATATTTCAAAAATTATCAATACGTGAAAATGAGATGCAAATAGCCGATGCTGACGCGTATTACCAAGTTTAGTCAACCCTTACTAGGTCAAGGTGCACGTATATGTTTAGCACATACAAATAGTTAAATGTCAAAATAGCACACCGAACCGTCACCGGTCATTACACTGTTTAATATTAGTGAATAAGTACATTCAGTTGACATAAAATGGTTGCATGGTCTCGTGTTGATATTAGGAACCAGTCAAACATGTATGACCTGTCCACTTTCTCATTAGCATACAAACTGTGACAAATTGTATCGTATGTGTCTTCAAAACCCTTTAGTCTATGGACCAACTAATTAAGCGATAAGAGTTTAGTATTAAGATAGTTATGTTAATGATTAATGGGAGATAGCAGCAGGTTCAAGTTCCTCGGCATCATTAATAGAGGCTCTTATCATAGGTTCATTAGTTAAATGGACTTTCGGTAGACAGTTTTACCAGAATACAAGGAAGCCAATGCAGGGTAAATAAGGACGTAAGTCTGTTTTAACTCAGCCATATCACGTAAATGAACGTATTAACCGATTAAGTAAAACAAAAGTGAGTATGAGAATAGTAAAGAATAGAATTATGTACTCTTTCACTGCTTTCAAGTATTAGATATTGAAGAGCAATTTATAAATCACTAAGCATTAATATTATGTCGCGAAAGTGATGACCGCGTGGCTTGCGTAGAGCCTTTAATCAAATTGTTTGTAGAATTTTGGTGTGACAATGAGATTTCTATAAAACATAACACATTAATTAATAAAATAAATTCAAATTAGATGGTTTTAAAGTTAAACAGTAATCATAGGAATTATGGAATGAAATAACATTTGACTTATTTCTGTTTGGTTACCTTAGTAGGTACCTACTTTTACTTACACTTATCGTATGTTAATATATTTTAAAACAATCTAATAAATGTTCCTTTTGTTTATCATATTCTTGGCGTAGAATGAACTAAACCAAAACAGTTTTATCGCGTTACGTGATTTTTGGACCTCCTCTTACCCCATAGGAGGTAATAAATAGAAGCGATAGAAGGCAACTAAAGTAAAACTATCTACTTTCCCCGAAGCAAAAAAAATGAACAAAGCATAGGCACTTAGTTATTGTTTACGTATCCGGTGTTTTAACCTAAAACACAATAAAAAGCATTACGCAATACCGCAGTTTATTGTGAATTATTATGAATGTTATTAACGATAAGTAAAAATATGGCACGGTTGAGCTAATTCATTAGACGGATACGTTTTTTTTTAACTGGATGCGATAATTAATATAATTTAGCAAGATATTCTGTTAAATAAAGATGGGGAAAATCCAGATTACTTATCAGAATAAATAATGCGGCAAAAGTACGCTGCTTAGATTTTGAACACGCTTATCTACATTACTTTGTAGATATGCATAACTTACTTCAATCACATTAACCTTACCTAAAACAATAACAACCATTATAATCTACAAATCTATCGATTAGTTGATCTATACTGCCATTTAAGTGTAGATAATTTAGACCAAAAATATAAGAACGTGTTTTCCCCGTCTCTTGAAAATCCCTGCTTAGTTCCAAGGCATGTATTCTTTACACTGTAAGTAAGTGCAGTAGAAACACCAGTAGTTAGACCTAGCCAACTACGACCAGCGAGCGAAGAAACATTCTATGAAGCTAGAATTTGTAGCAAGAGAAACATATTCACTTGTATCATAACACGTAGTCTTGAATTTGAAACAATGTTTATAAACAATTTCTTTGATAAAGTTCTTGTAAAACAAGTGAAAATAGAATATCAATGGATCGGTAATATTTAATTGAATGAAGTCATCTATAAACACTTGCTATTCATATGCGCGTGGGATCATATGGCATGGACACCTAGTGAACATAATGGAATAAATCTTAGAATAATTTAACACGTTTATTCTGTCTTAAAGCTGCTTCTATATCCAAATATAAAAAAAAAACAATTGCCAAATAGTACAAAACTTCTTTTTGTTGTTTTTGTAATTGTCAGGACAAGATTTGTGTGAAAGAAATTTGTTTTTAGTCTCATTTCTTCGTTACCTCACGTTCGTACCGCATTCGGGGGTAGTTTCAAATACATACGAGTATTTCAATCTGTAAAGTGTGACGCGGTCAAATACCAATGACCACTATAATATCTAATACGAATGAGCAAGCATGCAATGTAACACGACTAAGATCGAACTGCCTGTATCTAGTTATTAATTGGCCGGTTATCTTGACAGAGCTATTAATTGTAGATTTTTTACAATGATTCCGTTCTACTTCCTCGGTTGATACAAGGAAGTTTATTTAGGTCGTCATATCTTGGTCATCTCTCGCGTCCACTTATTTTCTTGATGGGACTTTATAAATTAATGTGTGATGTGATGTGTCATTGTGATGGTTTGGGGTATTATTTCAAGTATGTAACTAATGTACAGGTTAAACAATATTCAATAATAGATAGGTAAAGTTTTAAAGTGGAATTGGTTCCCGAGATCAGCTCGTCTAAAACTTAAAAGGCAATTTCGGTAAAACATGGTGTGAGGGTAACTTAAAGCTATTATCTCTATCGAAAATAATTCGGGTAGGTATAGTTGCGAGAAGTTAGTATCTAATCTATATTAACTAAGTAATAGCTACCTAAAATATATGTTGGAGTACCTGCTGTTACCTACGTGCGCACTTTTAGACAAGATATGACTTGAAAATTACAATGAACGTAAGTGTTGCTGTAAATAATGTACACTTGAATAAATATTATTCCTTGAGTCCATTTACACGTAGTATTGTAGCTCTCGGCTCCGCTGCCGGCTGTCGGCGCTTCCAGCGCGATATATCTAACTAAGATTATCGACACACAATTGATATTCAATTCACATAATGACATCAGGAATCTAAAATTAAATTTATCGCATAAACGTTAACGTTAATTATCATTTCGGTGGCTAATGATCAAACCCATTAAAATTGCTTAGACTGTTGTCCAACATTGTATACAATCTTTCGAGACCACTAAGATGCGTGAAGTTTGTCAAATACCTACCTCCGCATCGCGATACGGTGATTAAACAAAGAATATTTGTAACTTTGTATTTTTTGCTTATATTTACATATTATCCAAATACCTTCATTTTTACAATAAGTACTCAAGGTAGGTGTAGTGTACCTACATATCTTCAAAACTAATAAATTACAGGTAATAAATAACATTTGCACCGGGCGCCCGGTGCGCGTGATTATTCTCTATAATTATCGTCCATAAAATATTGAATATTGGTAATGTGTTATAACATACCTAAAAACGTATGGCAGTTCCTGAGCGATTCAGTTTCTCAGAAATAAGTAAGTAAATTGAGCGCGACTTCATAAACAAAATGATGGGCGTTCAAAAGAAACGTTTTGCGAACAATTCGCATGCCAATATTATTTAAAGAACTAGTACGATAAACTATTTATGGGGCAGTTCAGAACTAACGAGTATTGTTCAGTTTGTAGCCTTTTAACAAGTCTACTGTAGAAAATAAATAGCGCAAATTGTAGAAATCTATATAGGGCAGTACTGCAGCAAAAATAATAATGTTACGTATAAGTAATAAGTAATAAAGTACGAGTAGTAGTCAAAGTAGGTTAGATTTAGTTAATATGAGGTTATACTGTGTGTTCGTTTCTCGAATGCTCTCGTTTATTCATCTTGCTGATCCACTATACTAAGGTGTACGCATTGTGTTAGCTATGGCCCTTATCTGAAATAGCCAAGTTATGCAAAAAAATACAATAAGTAGTAATGCAATAACGGCAATAAAAATATTTCATGTCCTTTAAAGTTCGGTAACATGGGAATTGCGTTAGTTAGGTATGTCGACAAATAAAACAATGACATTATAGCTACGAATAAATAGTTTATTTAATTAATTCATTATATATAATTATGAAACAATGGCATGTTATGCAAGTATTTTTATTAGCAGATTTACTGTAAACTACTATTTCATACCAAAATAGAGTTGTGTTGTTGTTACTGTAGTTATGAAGGTCTTTTTTCCAAGATGATTGTTAGATTTGATTGAGAATCCTCTTCACAGCCCGATAAGGCCAACAGGTTACATGCGCGGATAATTGAAATTCTAATTCAATTATTAAACTGAGTTTCCTGCTGGGTTGGTACAGTCAGTGATATAAGGCATGCATTGAATATCACAAAACTTAACAATCGTGCATTGAATATTACTAAACTTAAAAATGACGAAATTAATGGTATAGTACCATTAATTTCGTCATTGTTCAAATTGGAAAAGTAGGCATATATTCAGCAGTGGACTGAAAAAAACTTAACTTTCGATATTTTGCTAAGTTCTGCTAAATTCGCTGTAAATAATAATAATAATAATATCTTGGGACAACTCACACAACGCTATCTGATCCCAAACTAAGCAGAACTTGTACTATGGAAACCAGACAACTGATAAACATACTTATATATTTTTAAATACATACATATTATAGATAAATAACACCCAGACACAGAATAAATCATCGTGCTCATTACACAAAGTTTTATCCTGGGTGGGGATCGAACCCACGAACCTCTTGTGTAGCAGTCGGATATACTCCCACCGTATCTTATGAATCGTTTAACGTTTTGGCCAGAAGAAAAGGTGACTGTCAGTCAGTCAGACATCTAAAAACACCTACGATTCTATCACCTATGATTAGGTCATTTCTGCTAAGGCTATTTGATTTGTTTACGTGTAAAGCGCTTTTTGTCGCCGACTGTACGAAATACAGAGAGCAATTTATTATTACAAGTATTATAAGGCTCCAAAAGTTATTTTAAGAACTGACATCAGGAATGAATGATTTTGCTTATATTGATTTTATCACATTGTAAGGCTGACCCAAAAACGGGCAAGTACCGCTCCAAAATCAATCACTTACATTCATTTCTAGAAGCAAGCGTATATAAAATACCCGTTAAGATCAGTTGAGCAGTAATATTGTAAGTGATCTGTCATGTAAATTAAAGGTTATTAAATAAATGTTTTTAGGTCATTCTTCGAGGATTCGCTCAAGCAACGCACGACACGGTATCTAAGAACATCAGCACGGCAGAAAGTGGTCCGATGTGGTCCCAGATTCTGTCTATGTATGCGCAGTATGCATTGATCAATGCGCAGTATGTATGAAGCTTATCTTCTGTACCTACTTAGGTTTTGTGACTGTAATAATCGTTTTTTTCAGTAGCCAAAATGGCAAAAACGGAACCCTTATAGTTTTGTCGGTCTGCTGGCTGTCCGTCCGTATATAATCTCTGAAAATATTTTGTCAATTTTAATAAAAGTTGGTACTTTGGTAGCTTTATCCTTAGGGGTAGGTAGCTTTATACCTACGTGACTTTTTAGCGAAATAAGCAACGCGAGAAACCGCGAGGAATAGCAAGTATTGTTTTAATAATGCGTAAGATTCTTTTCAAGTTCCTAACATTTTCTATTTGATACGGTAACATGCTTAAATTCCTTATCGCCATCGAAATGAGTAACCAAATGACACGTTCTAAAGTTGCCTACAGTCACCATACCTCGAATGAAATAGTTAGATTTTTTTATCCCTCGATATTGATGCACAGATATTCCAAATGTAAAAAGCAAATATAAGGCCGTTAGGCTTAAACTATCTGACATCATTTTGAACGGCTCTTGTTTGGTTAGATACTTATAGATTTTAGATCTATCAAGACCCAGTCGCATTTGAACAAATTGAGATATTATAGAGTTCTAACTTTATCATGGTGAGGGGTAACCTTTTTCGTCACTTGCTTTCTTTAGGATTCTGTTTCGCTATGTCCGTCCATCCGTCCAGCTGTCTGTTCCCTAGTTAGCTCAGACACCTTTATTACTAGAAAGCTATAATTTGGCATGGATATACATATTAGTTACGCCGACAAAGTGGTAAAATATTTTTTTTTTTGGGATCCTTGTTTACTACGACGGTAGGCAACCAAAAACGGTCCCCCTGATGTTAAGTAGTTACGTAGGTACGTCCTGATTCATAATAATTTTGTTCTATTTTGAGTTAAATTAAAGACAAAACGTTCACCAGTTAAAAACTCAAAATGCTTGTTATTACCATTATTCTGAGTAAGGTGGATAGGCTTGCACCCGTTGTCTAGAGTTATTTTAATCATCTACAATGCCTTAAAATATAAAAAACGGAATCGCAACTAGGTTTAATACAGAAGACAAACAAAAATTTCAGTTTTTTCATTAATTTGAATCCATAGTCTTAATCCCAAATCGTAACATAGGCAGACCAAATTCAACAACACCGGGCCTTGCTCGGTAGCACAAGCTCGAGTCAAGCCCGAGTGGATGTTTTCTTCAAAGATTTGAAATGTAAAGAAAATATCTCAACATATTGCATCAAGCAGATTTTATTGTGATACGTCAATGAATGAACAGTTAAGATTTGTCGTACGTATGCAATGGGCTTTAAATGTCGGTCACGTGTAATGTCTTGCTTGATGGTGTACTGCCTCGTATTAACGATAAAACAATCGAAACTAATTGACGTAACGACTCTTTATCGAACATTTGCATTAAATCGACATTGTGGTATTCAGCTGCTACATTTCTATTTTCTTTTATTTTTTTGTCGGAGAGTGTATAGACCTAATAATCGAATACAATCACTAATGAGAATACGAATATAGTGCTAGACCATTTTTCGTCATGGGTGTAATATCTTGTAACTAATTAGTTATTTATGAAAAATAAATCGACTTCAAATGAAAACAAGGATGTGTGATAGGTGGTTAAATACAATATTCTTCTATTGCGCTATCGTACAAAAACATGACAATTTAAAAAATGTAAATGACAACGACATGTCAATTAAAAGTTTATCTCTCAGAAAAATTACATACCGATGAAATTTGAATAATATTTTTCGATCTTACTGACATACTTAATAATAAAAAAATATGAAATAATAAAACTCAATACAAAAAACCAAAATCAAAATATGAATTAAAAAAGGGCAAATAATAACCGTTACTCGGAATCGAATTGGGGTCTTCTAGTTTCTGGACCGCCCGTTTTCCCGCCTGAGCTATAATATCATTGTAGATGGTGGCGAAACTTAACTTCGTATTCTATTGATATTGTACCAGTTTTTCATTGCTCTCCCTCCGTCTTACGAATTTTCGATCAGGTTCACGTGATGTACGAATTTTCGAACGGGGTCACGTGATCCTGATGCGAGTTTTACATTTTTTACCTATCTATACCAAAAAAAGTGCACAACGCCGCTAAAGAATATTTCACTTCACAAAAGAAACTATCTTTTAACTTTCTATTTCATAAAAAAAATATCGCCAAAGGCAAATTTCGCTGAGTTCTATGTTTTAGTCTATATCTCTGGTGCCATATAAGAGTTATAAGTTATAAATTATATACCTTACCCCCATATCAAGTTTATAAGCATTCAAACATTGTAAAATTGCCAATTTGAAAAGAGTGGCCACGAGTTTTTATTGCGAGGTTCTTTTCTCCGGCTTTACCTATTGTTTGCGAACTTGGCATTACATGTACGTGTAGAATACACGACATATCACAAGAGTTGTTTTGCATCCTAAGTGAATTAAGAATTTTGATTTTTGAATTTTTATACTTCCTAAGTATAACAAAGTTTTATACATTAAAACCTTCACAGAAAAATATGCAGTAGCATTAGCAAAAACCGAATCCAATTCGGGTTAACAAGCTTTCGAGAAAATCGCGAACAAAATACATAAAAAACAGTTTTGCAGACGGTTTAAAATTTAAAAACACTGCCGCGTGTTCTCCTAACCGATTTTGGGTACCTTAATATCGAAGGAGACTGATAAACTAAACAGAATCCGGAAGGGGGAAGCTATAGTGTTTGCGTCCTCCTCCCCGTAAGTATTTGTTTTCCTTGAAAATTAATTTAAATGGAGTCGCCTATGGACACCCAAGTGATATTATCCAGATGAACACAGTAAACGTACGAAAAAAACGTATTACTTTAGTGTGCAGTTTTGTATATATAACTAACGAAAATAGCCGTGATAAATTACCCTCAGCAAAGTCAAGCTTGCAATCATGTGTTTCTTAGCGGGGTCAAGAATCTCCAAAACCACTGCACAAGTGTGTACACAAACACAAATGAACTTTCTACTTCCTCACTGTGTCCTGTTGGGTGGAAATCCAACACAACCCTATAAATGAATGGGTGGAGTTTAACATATTATTATGAAAATCGTTATCCATCTTTGTACCTGATTTTGCCCAGCCGCCATAAAGTGATGACTGATCACAATTTATTAAACGAGGTGTTATTTGAAACGTCTTTATCGTCCGCTGGTTGTAGCTATGTGACGTCATTAAATCAATATAGCGCCCTGATGTATATCAATGCCGTCTTAGGTTGTCAGCAGCTAAAAATTGCTTTACGAGTAATTTCCTAGTGCTGGTTTTGCAACCAAACACTTTCAAAAAAATTCGTAGAAATGATGCAAGATCACGTCAAATTACATATCATTGATTTAAAACGTCGCGTCGCCGGCTTATGTATTAAGATGTGAACGAAACCCTAGCATCTAACTCGACTACAACGCCATCTATCGAATGAAATGTAACCTAAAATATCCTTCGCAAGTTGTTTTATATTATTAGTCTTTCTCTCTTACAATATTTAGGCAGACATAATGACTAAGTATTAAGTATTTAATTTCGAATATTACATTTAAATTCGAATCTTAAATAGTATAAGAAAGTCACTTCTGGCTGTCAGTCACCAAGGTACATTTAGATTTTCTAAAATACGCAACAGCTTTTTACGCTGTTTTCACTATTATTCGGATAGTTTCATGTTTATTATTATATTAATAAGTGCATATTATGTTATACACATGACTGTAATAACTTTTTTTCACCGGTCTAATAAAAAATAAAAGCGTTTTGCTTTAGCAAAGGACGGAGTAAAAACAAATGTACGAATATGAAAGCGCTTTAATAGAATATATATATTTATATAAAGTCGTACCTACAATTTGTGGGTATATTATATTCACCCACAAATAGTAGGTACCACTTTTAAATAAAAAGGAGAGTCTATAAACTGAATTGAAATTTTGCGGAACTATTGGCAGACCATTGACCTATTAAAGTTTACTGTAGCGCTCATATCATAAGCTCTACATCGACGCGACGTCCAATTCCCTGATGAAAACATTTTATTTATAACTCATTCAAAACGATGGTTGGTTTTTGAAGCAAATATTGAGTACGACTACCTACGATATGTGAATTTCATCAAAAATCGATTTCGATTCGAGAGCCGTTTCAACTTGCTTATTTTATTCTCTTTGGCACCTAACTATTAAGAATCGGAACCGGAGAACATTATTAACATAATGCACAGAGGTTCATTTAAATCAATGGTTCCAAACCAGTGGTCCGCAGGAATCAGAAAATAGTCCGAGAATGATTTAAAATTTCGCGTGCACAGGTGAAAATCACATTGATTTAACATTTATTTAATTATTAAAAAATATATATGTTTTCTATTACAATAATGTAGCTAACAATCTAGTTTGAGTTTTGGGTTATATTTTATTTTCTGATTGATTGAGTCTAGATAACTCTTCAAATAATAGAGGTACATGGTGGTCCCTGCAAACAACAAAGAACTAAAACTGCTCCATGTTCAAGAAAAGGTTGGGGAGCCCCTGAATTAAACAGATGAAATTTCTCTGGGGGCCGTTTGCGAAACATAATGTAAGACAGATGTTTCCCTATTTTCTTCGCTTACCTAGAGGTCGAAGAAAAAATCACTGTCCTTTCGCTATTATAGTTTATCTGCCTTATGTTAGTTTTTGTCGTTACGAAATCTGTTCGTCACCAATAGTTGGCCATTCTCAACTTCGCTTTTAAAACCTAGTATTTTCCCTGCTCGGATAAAACTCACTTATTGTTTTGCATTGCAGAAAATTAGATAGGTAAACCAACCTATTTAAGCGCGTATTTGATGTGTGTAGGCCTGTTGCCAGACATAAGTTTTACGTACTTATTTAAAACATATTCACGTATTGGCTCACCCAGATCTGTTTAAAAGTATACCTTAAAGAAAAAAGAAATTGATTGACAAAAGAGATCTTATATCTATAGGCAGCCGCGAATTCGCCGCGTGATATGACTAACTCCAGGCGAAGGCTATTCGCAGCGCACACGATACGAATTCCCTCTGTTTGAAATTTGCTATGATCTCGATGAAGTTGTGAATGAAATGTATAATTTTAAAACTTCGGTGTTGCATGTTTATATTCGCGGAATAAACGACATCACTCTGGGTAAATACTTGCTTTACAAATTGATTGACTTTTCGACCGGGTTGCACCCAGCTTGTGACTCGTTTGGTGCAACCGAAAAGTACAGAAATCCTTAAGGTAAATACTTACCTAGGTTGATTACTTTTATTCTCGTGTGGAATTGTATACCATGGCAAATATATAGGTAGTCGGCCAAAGATATAGTCTATCACCCTAAGAAAGGTTTAATTTCGCTTACAATGACAATTACTAATCTTAATTTTAAATTATGAATTATTATCCGAAGTTCTATCCAAACTGGTAGACCATTTTTTGGCCGACCTTACCTACATATTTTGTGCATCATAGACCGCGGTTGCCCATAGAGTAGGATGTATATAGACAGACTGATTATAAGCATCATACTGTATTGTAGTATTCAAAACAACGGCGCCGAGACAGCTCCGGTATCCTCTCTCAAGAATTTATAATAGGCGACAATTTTCACTTCAAGTAAATTTCGTGCACGTCCTATTGAGTGAGAAGCATACGTTAATGTCAGAGAACTCTCAGTTTCGTTTGTACAGAACCCTAAAAATAACAGTTTAATGTCGATGTTGCTTACCTTGTCTGAGTTTAGTCGATAACAGGTTTTCAGTTGACCGTATCACACCAATAATTTTTTGACCCAATAAAAATTGAGTTTTACTTAAAAACATTTACTTGGCAATGTTACTTTTGTCTTTTTTCCTAGTCCTCGATGTAAATAATAATTTTAACCTAAATTCTCTAAGGCACCTGTCCCACCACAGGTGATAAGCGAGCAGCGCGTAGCAATTTTATCGCTCAAGAAACGTACTTATGTATTTTACATGTAAACAATAGATGTATATTATAGATCTCGTCCGTATAAACAAAAGAGATGCAGTAGGTATGACGCTACTCGCGGTCAGCGATCAACTATTAATATCTGTATTTTTTTTGTTTCTTGAACTACCTACATACGTTTCTTGAGCTATAAAATCGCTGCCCGCCAATGGCGAGAAACGCCATTGGCGGGACACTGGTATGCGTCACTATAAACGCAAATAAGAGAAATAAAAGTTTGAATAAACTCGGTGAAGTAATGAATCATTGTAGGAGGGAAGTAGGCACCTACTTTATTTGATAAAACAGGAAAATATGAAATAATTCAAAATATTGGTAATCATATTATTTGATATATTTTAATTTCTGTGAATATTCGTACCTTAACTATGATAAGAACTTCCGTGTCTAGTTTTCTATGTCAATAGTGTCCGCCTGATCTAAGTCTAGGTAGTTCTAAATTACTAGTAGCAGTTCAGCGGTGCTAAATGGATCCATTATATTGCCAACTTATTAACTAAGGGAAACGTACCTATATTTTTTGTGAAACCTATACAATATGTGAAACGTACCTATATAAAATGTAAAAGTTGATCAAAAGCTAAAAAAAATATCAAAATCGGTCTAGCAATTTCGGGGATTTAAACTCTGTTAATTAAGAAAAACAACAAATAAATAGGTATTCTAAAAGTCAATCATTTTTCTTGAATATATAATTCAAAGAAACAAACTGGGTTTGACGTTCTTTTTTTCCGATTTCGCGGCAAGTCCATGCGCGGTGCGGTCAAAGATCTCCGCCGCGCATGCGCGTTGATGAATTTCTAAGCGCAGCTCTCTATTTATTTATTTATTTATTTATTTAAAACTTTATGCACAGAGTTGTACAAAGGTGGACTTAATGCCATAATAATGCCTTAATGCCCTTTACCATTATGACAAGATTTTGACAGTTCACTGACAGGACCCTGCATCTTAATTATAATAACATAGATTTATTAGTAGATATTATTATAGAAATACAAACGATCCACTATTTAATTTGTCCTGTATGCCTTAGCCTACTAAACCCAGTAAATATTTTTATGTTTACAGTTCTATTAATGTAAGTGTTACAGTACCTAAACCAAACTATGTATAAACTTGGCTTACTGTCATACAAAGAGATGACCTTTTAGCGAATGATTTCAAATCGGTGCGATAACTGTGAGTAAATATTAGATCATCAATTTGCGAGCAGCTCCTAATCAACCTACAGTTATACGGTGAAACACGAAAGGTAAATTGTGATGACAGGACCGTTTGGTTTTGTAATAAGGGATTGGGTTAAGTCCACACCAGAGCATTGCTCACATAAAAACCTTCCGATGTTCAGTGCCGTAACTAGTGCGGTACCAGCGGTGCCCGGGCGCAGGGCGCAGACTCCTAAGGGGCGCAAATATGACCATCAGGACCAGTACCAAGGGCGCAGTTATATAAGCTGTTCAATTCTCTCTACTCTTAATTTATTAATTCGTGAAACGAAATCTTTGTAGGTATTCCTTTATAAGAATATTGTGCGCACGAACGAAGTTAGGTAGGTATATGGAGAAGTGCAGAAAGCTTAGCAAGTGCAAGTGTAGCTATTAGAAAGCCGATTATAATAACTTAGTTTAAAAATATTAGTTTATATTAAAAATTAAAAATGACAAATTTAGTTTCGTTGTCTAAAGACATTTGTGCAAGGAGTATTTTTGACAAAAAAACCGCAATAAGGTTGTAAAGCAGTAGGGTAAAAATTGGACTACTTGGCGATCCCTAATGATAGTTATTTAAAAATGAGTTTTCTACATTTACTTACTAAACTGAAACTAAAGTGTTATTTACTAACTGCTGCGCAACGAAATGTGGTATTCAGTCAAAGAATAGTACTTAATACTTAAATATTTGCCTTTATATATCATTTTCTTTTTGTTTCAAACCAGATGTACAGGAAAATAAACTTTACAAAAGATGTGACGATTGACAAATAAAATGGATATGAATGAGTAAGCTAGGCGGTAGGCACGTGCCATATTGAAAACTATAGCCAATAGCCAACTATAGTTTTCAATAGGAATCTGAATAAGCATTATTACTAAACACATAATCTATTTTTATATACGAACAACAAATTTTCTGATTACCTATTATATTTTGATAATGTCAGGTTATTTATTTTAGGAGCAATTAGATACATATTGTAAAGTACAAGATAAATGAAAATGTGCGAATTTGATTTATTATCTTTATAGTTCGAATTGTAAGTACTTAGGTACCTTTCTGTCGCCCCAATCATTTATAATATTGCACACATATTGTAAAGAACCTATGATTATGAAAGAAAGCAACTAAACTCTTTAATTTTTATTTTTATATTATTTTATTATCAGTATTTTAATACCTTTAAGGTTTATTTCCGTGCATCGCGGCCGATCGCGAGCCGCGCGCAGCTTACGACAAACGGCTGACGCGCGCGGCCGATGCGACAATATTCAGAGTGCGGTGTACGTTATTTCTCGGTTTACAATAATAGTAATTTGCTATATGGAATTTATCTACAGATCTCAGTCGCATGTCGTAGATTCGAGTACTACACGGGACACCGCTTTGTGTGAACCACTCATTGTTTGTTAAGAGTCTGGGTGTATTGACTGTCTGTGACTTGTACATTTGTAGAGTCCATCGTGATATTTGTACCCTACACCTATTACTTATTCTGCGCCTACTGCGGGGATCGTCTTTCTAAACAAATATATAAGTATATATATATATATATATATATATATATATATTTGTTTAGAAAGACGACCACGTAAGGACGACATGGCCATTTCGAATAATACTTAGTATTAAGTTGACTACAGTTGCACAAATGCAGGAAAAAAGGAACATCAGGCATGCCGTAGGTAGATATGCCTGTTTGCTACAATAGTGGTTTAAAAATAAGAGAGAGGTGTCTTATGGGCACCCGGTTGGAACATAGTTCCTTTTGCTATATCTATATGTAATTAACTGCTAAAAAAAAATGTAACTAATACAAAACTAAACAAAAAATGACCAAATAAAAATGTGTATAAAATGCTGAATAATTTAGTATGCACACTTTATACAATAAATCTCAACAACACAAAAAATTACATGTTTAGTAATATATTTCGTGTTAATGTCAGTAAATTAAATGTAAAAGTAAAAAAATAGAATATATTATTTTAAAAACCGGGCAAGTGCATGTCGGGCCACGCACAATGTATGGTTCCGTAGTTTTTATAACCTCATGTCTTTAGAACCACAAGACAGATTTAAATAATTATGACGTCGTTACATTTGTCTTGACCGTCCTAGTGTTCTTAGATAAGTGACATTTGAAAAAATAAACAAACATGGCGGCTCTGAAATGCAAAAACAAGAGGTGTGAAAAAGCTTTTTCGATTACCGAAATAGGGGTCTCAAATTCAAGGACTCATCGTAAGCATTTCAAAAAAGTATAACATGATCATCACGGTAATACTAAAAAAGTCAATTAGCTACCATTCTATTTTAAATTTTCAATAGCTGTAAAGTGCCAATAGCTGTTATAAAAGTTTGTTCTTACATCGGTTACATCCTACATCCAATCAAAAGTATTAACCTCCGACTGCCGGATATTACATATGTAGAGGATCTTATTTGCATCACTAATGCACAGACGGGTTTTTTATTTTTTAAATTTCTTTTTTGTTTCATAGTTACAGTGTAAATAATTTTCGATGGAATTTGTGCGAAAATTTGTTATTTCTCATTTGATCAGCTACGTAAAACCTTTTAATTTCACTATACTACTACTACCGTGATTTTTTTCACATACCTAACATCAACTATTTACTGGCAGGGGGAAGGGGGACACTTGACTCTAACAATAATTTGCACTTTAAATCTTAATATTTCACTAACGGATCCCTAAATCAAAAAATAAAGACCTATCTAATGGAGATAGGTCTTTATTTCCACATGATCCACACGATGGTGGGGTGAGAAAAAAATCCCCAGTTTACATACAGGGGAGCTCCCATAAACAAAAATAATTTTTAAGTCTTTTTTTTTCACTTTGTCGGCGCAAGTAATAAGTGTATCCATGCAAAATTATAATAACCTTCTAGCACTAACAGTCTCTGATTTAAGCTGCGGACGAAGGCGGAAGGTTCCGTTTTGCCATTTTGGCTACAGAACCCTAAAAAATCGATTCAATCATTTTCGAGTAGTTAATAGCAAGACTAACAGTAATTTATTTTTTGATACAGAGGAAGTGCGTCATTCAGAAGTAATTTTCATCTATTTCCGAAACATGTATTCAATAGTCTTGAAAACTACCGCAATCATTACACTCATGTTACGTGTTCACGCTTACCTAACAACGAATATGTTTACGAAAACTTCACATTACGAGTGTTCATGTTCATTGATAACACCAATAATAATGCCACAAAAGAGTAGGATTATAAAGGGTCTTTCAACAAAGACGGGTCGATGTTAAAATTGAATAAAACTAGATGTGTGTGAGATATTAACGATATTTATTTTTTATTTGAAAGGCCCTTTTATGCCATTATGCATGAAATATGACATCGTTCAAATGTCCGCCGCGGCTTCGCATTGTGGCACAAATCCGAGAGGTCCAATTTTTAATGACTCTGCTGCATAGATCCGGCTGAATCTGAGCGATGGCCTGCGTTATGTTGGATGCATTGCTATCTGGTGAACCTCATGTGGGTTGTGGTCATCCCATATACGGCAATTTTGCTTATTAACAAAACCATTCATCCAAAAATGTGCCTCGTCGCTAAAGATTATTTTTTGGCCAAAATCGGGGTCCTCTTCCAAGCGTTCCGACGCCCATTCAGCGAACACACGGCGTTGTCTATGGTCATTAACTTTGAGCTCCTGGGTCAGTTGGATCTTGTATGGATGCAGACCCAAGTCCCGACGCAAAATTCTCCAAGTTGAAGTCTGCGAAAGGCAGAGTTCTTGTGCACGGCGAGAAATCGACTGCTTCGGAGTCTCCTGAACACTCTCACGTACAGCGGCGATGTTCTCGGCCGATCTGGCGTTCCTTTGACGTAAAGGTGTTGGTTGGTTGTTTACCGAACCGGTCGTCTCGAATTTAGTCACCAATCGTTGGAGAGTAGACTTTGAAGGGCCACCGCGTCTGCCGTAAAATGGGCGCAATGCGCGCAACGTTTTCACTAACGAACACTCATTTTGATAATAAAGTTTTATCATTTGCACATGCTGCTCAACCGTGTAACTTGCCATGGTGATTTGGCATCAGTGACTGAATAAGAAAAAACAGATTTGACAGATGCCGCCAAATCAAAATGGCCGCCACAGATTATTAATATCGACCCGCTCTATTTGAAAGACCCTTTACATGAGTTTACTAACCTAAGTTACAATAATTATGAGAAGAACACAATTATAAACTAAAGAGTCACAGCTACCCTTGTAACTAACACAAACCGTCATCTAAATATAATATATCTTATTCAATTAAATGTGAAGAAACATCGACAACTCATTAGCGTACACTTGGGGGGGGGGGGGGGGAATTTCGGGGCTCTAACCCCCTCCCCCGAAATTGCAAAAAGATAAGTACGTAGGTGTACCTACATTTTTTAAAGATAACTATGTAGGATTTTGGTCCCCCTTATTAGTTGTTAGGTTTAATACAGTGACGGTCACCGGCAGTTCGTGATTTTAAAAAGCCCTGACTTATACAGTTATTTCTGTGACAGTTAGGGATATAATAGACTATATTTAGAGGCCGTATAATGTATTCTAAATTGGCCTGTGAAGTGAAGTATCCGCTCGCAACTAGGCACAAAAAGATAATGACGTGTGAATAATACGAGCCGAATTTGATAAGCAGCCTAATCTGAGCCTAATTTGATCGAAGCGTTAAAGTCTATTTGCCTTTAGATACATTTAGTCAGCAAACAGATTGCAAATGAACTCTCTGCCATGCAAGACTATGTATGAAGAATCCAAGTAATCTATAGTAGGTTATTACTTATGCAAGAATAAGTAATTCTTGCAAAGCACTCGTCACAAAATAACCCAATCGGCTAATACTTTAATCTAAATGTAACAACATTGTATGACTTTAGTTTTTTTCTAGATCTGATATAATTTATATACACAAGTGACGTGCGCCTACGCATTAAGCGTGCACACAACAAAGAATGCTATTATCTGAATGTGTTATAGCCTTGAAACTTTTTCTAGGAAGCCCGTAAACTACCTTCAACGTGTTAAAATGGGCATTTTACTATGCTTTTTTCAGAATTCCTTAAACAATAGCCGTGGTGATACTTGAAAACTACTAACGATGGAAAAAATGCAAAATTGTACAAAAAGTTAGATTAGGCAGTTAAACAATCTGTTTCTAATGATTCCACTAACTGTGGAACATCTGACAATACAATAACACCAAATATTGGTGACTACTAATGAAATTACTAAATACTGTTACAGAAACGATACCCACTGACCCATAAGATGAAAAATCCTTTAAATTTTTTGGTTGTTTTTACGTTTTTAGCGAACATTTACGTATGAATAGAAATATTGCTGAAAATCAGCTTTTCCAATAATAAGTAATTCATCTTTGCATTTACTGCCAAGTTTAAAATATGCGTAATCACATGGCAGAAATATGTACTCACTCTTTTTCAATAGATTAAGAAAGTTATGTGGGCTATCAATGACCGTCATTTATAACTGTATAGACCTGTATCCATCTGGATAGTTTGGGTAAACAACAAAATGTAAATTGGATTGTGATATCTCTTTCCTCCAAGACCTGTTTCTTTAGACCATATTATTCAGATTAAGATAACACTGACAAAGCGCTGGTCTGCATCCTGGTTCAATTCTACGTAAAGGAACAAATTACACAGCATTGTAACTCGTTCTTATTTACATAGTTATTCTAAATCATCGAACCAGATCTGCTTCGATTTAACTTACATGGTTATCTTGATAATTACGTAAACGGGAACTAGAATTTATCAGACGGCTCTTTATGAATTAAAATATAAATCTTTGATGAAAATTGTTCGTAGAAGAAAATGGAAACTGTCAAGTTGAAAAGTATTTTAATGAAATCTCACAATCTCGATTTACCTGGGCATTGGTATTAACGGATTACGATGTCATAGCTTATTTTTTAAATCATGGTGCAATAGGGTAGGATAATGGTTTCTTAATTGTGTTCTTTTTTTAAATCTACTTATCTATGTAGTAAATACATTAAAGTAACAGGCAACAATTGTGGCAGGAACTGTTAGTCTACATAAAGTACGAGCCACTGTTTTGATTACAGATTTTTCAAATTTGTGCAATTTTTTAAAATCTTATTTATTTCTTCTGAAGACAGTTTGAAATCAAAGTTTAAGGATCACGTATAAATTATTTTTTGTGAGACTGCCTGCAGTTTTTTGCTTAGGCAAGTCCGCAAAATTGAAAAGCTAAAGTAGATTACATTTTTTACGAAATTGAGATGACAATCCACTTGTGTGGTTCATCGCACTAAGTTCAGTGAACGATGCCAAGCGATTGGCGCACCATTGTACTTCGTGATTCAACTTAAGTTATCGAGAAAGTGAGTGTACAAGTTGGTATGATGTGTTTTCGCCGCATCGAACGGTACCCGGCATCCAATGGTAGGCGTGATCTATAACGACAATATTGTAAAATATGTCACGGTATTGCCAATTTATTAAACAGAATATGTTTTTGTGTAAGCGGCCCTTTGCACTCACTTAACCATTCATTGTTACAACAGCCAAACGTTCGCAGGAAATAAAATACTATAATAAGGAAACACAATAGCTAAAATATAAAAGATTTTAATACGATATGCCCTATTCACACGTAAATAACTGTTTGAACATTAACTTTTTATAGATTTAATAACTGTGGTTATGATCAATGTCGTCCGATGATTTGATGGCTCATTCATAGGAAGGGAAACATCAAAGTTGTTTATAACATCTACGTAAAAACATGTAGCTGTTTGGAATAATTAAGGAAGTGTGGTGTAATTAGATATGATTTATTTGTCATGAATAAGTATTGTTTCACGTTTGATGTACTTAAACAAATTAATTATTTGAAGTGCTTCTGGGTACGCTCTATCGTAAGCTCATCAATGCTTACCATCAGGCATGATCGAAGCCAAGAGCAATACTTATGTATATGTAAAAAAGTAGTGAAAAAAGGGAGTGTGACGGCCGGGGAAGAGCGCGCGATTCCCGCATGGGACACCACTATCATTGTTTATGTGCCTATTTATTAAAAGCCAGTTACCAGAACACAATGAATGATTCTAACAATATCCGCACCAGATAAATCAGTTCATATGAACTCTGAAAATATCACTCTCTTTAAAGAGGACAGTCACGTAAAAAGATAAAGCCTTCAACCGTCACTAGTCTCATTCTGTTAACGTCCTTATTTCACAACGGTAGAGGGCAATGCTCCACATTTATGTTGCGAATATTTATGTATTTTTCTTGGCATTTAGATTAATTTCACAACTTTATGTGATTAATAAAAAATACTACCATCACCGAATTCATTATAATGTTGGTGTCAGATTAATTTATGCGTTTCGGCGTTCGAACCTGTATATTGTGACGACGCAAATCAGATCACACGTCTTTAAGCTCAGACTGTACGTACAGGATAAACCATACAACGGCAAGTGACAGGTTAGCAGCCCAAGTATTCGATTGTCGTGATGAGTCGTTTACAATGTATGGAAATATATACATCGTGTTGTATTCGTTGGCATACTGAAGCACAAAGTGGCGCCATCTATAACTGTTCTCCGACTTCTCCGAGACATGTGTAGGTATGGGAGATTTATTTTATATGTTTGATATTAAAAAGCATATGGTACATAACTGTTCACAGAAAACCTGCTCAGTGTCTCATTAGCGACCTTCGGACTTAAACATCCGTAGATAGCTATGTCCGCCACATCGAATGTCGCATGTCACATTGTCACATTGAACTTCATGAGATCGAACCCGTTAGGTACATCAATAACAAAATTGTGACATTGAAATTTAATTACGATAAAATATACAAACAAACATAATTTGAAATTCATTGACAAAATGGTTATGGCTTGTATATATTTCGCCAAAGGATTTCTAAATGTCGGTACCTACTTAGATAGGTAAGTATTTAGTTTTATGAACGTAGTTGTTTGTAGATTTTTGTGGAAAATCTTTCAATATGCAAACTTGTTTTTACATAATGTAAGATTTGTTAAGAGTTTCTGTCTCGTACGTTGTTCGCGCAGAAGTCAAGTCACACGACCTAAAGTCGTCGGTTTACAACGAAAAAGCCTTGCAACAAGGTTGTTTCGGCGCGATGCCGCGTGCTTGGAATCCGTAATAGCCTTGCAGAATATATATAACACCGATACTGTGTGCTTCTCTCTCTGCTGTACAAGTATTTGTGAAACAGAAATCGTTTTCTAAAACTCATTTATATTAATTTAATAGTTATTTGACTTAAGATGTTTATGTAAGCTGCTCTGAGTGGCAGTTAAAATATATCTTTTTTCTGCGTTTAGTGCATAGAACTAGCCTGCATAATTTGACAAAAAGTAATTAATATCAGTTTTAAATACAGTGCAATTATGAAGATAAATTTAAAGCAATATTTAAAAAATGCTAAAGATTGGGTTGGCAGAAATGCATTCCCGTTTGTATGCTGGACAGAAGATAAATATAGAATAAGGACAGGTTGATTACGGGGTCCTGAGGCAATCCTCCCGATGCATCGGTCCCAGATGGTTCTTATAAATAGCCTGCCGGTTATTCCGAGTCCCGTGAAGTAATTACATTACGTTTAGCAACGCGGCGCGGCCAGATTTTCTTTTGCAAATACTTACAACAGTTGTATTGAAGTATCTGCTGTTTGTTATCGTACCGCTTCGTTGGGATTCGATACACCTACGATATACTCATTTGACATCACGTACATATATAGAATGTTTTTAATTTAGTATTCAAAACTGTTTAAATATTCTGTACCGTCCGCGAGTCCCTATCGTTAAGTATTAAATTAGATATTGTTCGATTGTTTTTTGATCTAGAATGTCGTCGTTATTTAGTGTACCTACCGTGGCTAATGAGGTATTAGATAGAAAGTTGTCAATTTTATTTACCCTGACAAAAAGAGGGGTGTTGTGAATTTAAAATGTTTTGATGCAGATTACGTAATTAATAAAGCTGCTTTTTATATCGTGTATCAAACACAGACAGATGTTTTCTTGTTGAGCGTTTTGAATACTTTTTTAGAAATTGTAAGCCATGAATTGACAAACTACATACATTTCGATAAAACTGTGAAATAAACTCTTATGTTAGTGAACAGTCGTTACAATGCGAGTTTTTCTCTAGAAACTTGTCATTTCTTTTAGAAAATGTTAATAATGCCTTTTAATGTCCTTTATTATGCACCAAAGGTATAAGTTTAATTATTTACTTTTGTTTCGTTTATACAACCGGCGGCAGAAAATATTGACTTAGTTTCAACGAAAGAAGTTGTGTTATACCTAATTAGTAACTTTCATACAATTTGAGTAATGAGTACTTATCTATTTTTGGCTGATAATAAAATCTATATAGATACAAAAACAGCTTTCTGCAAACAAACGTATATATTATCTGCTCATACTTTTAAAATAAGAAAACGTAATAAAAGCGAAGTTATAAATTATTTCAAAGATTTTTATGTTCAACTAGTTCAGTTCGCTTTCGACGAAACCGCAAAACCAATTAAATGTAATTAAATTAAGTTAAAAATACAACAAAAACAATAAAAAAGTAGTTTTTATATTTACAATCGATTAACGGAATACTACGATTACTAAGCTATCAACTATTTACTGTTAATATTCCCGAATTAAATCTGACTAGAGGTTAATTGTCTGCGACCCGTTCTCTGTCGCATTCGCGAACTATGCCAGAGAAACTTTATTAGAATCGCACAAGTGCAGGAACAAGGCCAAAGGCACACAAGTTTGTTTACGTAACACGTATAATAAGTATGTATACGAGTATACCACTACATGTATAACATATACCTAGCTATAGCCACCGAAAGAAGGTTGAGGAGTAGTGCGGAGATCATATAACGAGCGTGATTTAATTATAATTATACAGTGGTTATGTGAATTGATCACGTTTCCTATTTTATTGTATAAGTATTTACCTGCCTAGTATAATTAATTCCATTTAAACAAATTACTTACAAGGAAAAATTATAATAGTATGACCTAGGAAAAAATCTGGAGCAGTGCAGTGATTAACATACTACTACAATGTTGTTAGCTAAAGAACTGTAAGGAACCTCCTTGCTAGAAACTTAACTGAAATAGCGTGACTTATTGCCTAGATTTAACTTATCGCCTCGCCATTTCTCGCATCGTGTTTGATTCATATGCACACTTATATTTCAAGTTTTGTATAATCTCAATTGTTTTTTTTATCCCTTTGTAGCATATGACTTTTTTCAGTATTGTATTCTCGCCATAAACAAAAAAGTCCCAATTAATTAAGTGCTGATAAAAATGACAAAAAATAAAAACTCTATTATCCTCTACAGGGTACACAATGTATTTTGAACTTCAATTATTTCAAGGTAAATTTTCAAGTAATACACGTCTGTTTTTGAGTCGGAAACAATGTTGGCCAGTCATGCAAGATTGGACGTTCCACTTTCAGCGTCTTTTTTTAAACACGATTACTGGTAATGTAATATAATACCTTTAAAGTATTTCTTCATACAATTTAATGGTACGGAGTCTGTATTTCTCACATCAGTGTTTTCCCTTGCGTCGGTGTGAGTGTCAACCGGTCGACGCCTGCGTCACTGCACCGACACGTGTATAACCGATCCAATCTGTACGAATATTTGCATTGAAACATATAAACAGACAAATATAAAAACGTTTTATTTCACAGCCTGCGTATATTGCTTATTGATTCTATTGTGAGCGTTAGAAACCTAGATTTCTGTTTTATCAACAACTCAAAAACTTGTTCTTTGACAAAAATTTTACCTGTTTTATATATTTCCTCAAACATTTTGATGATATGCGGTATTCCTGTTTTATGTTTTCGAACTTAGTGGCCGAGACATAAAGACGTACCCGCCGCGTTGATGTCATTAGTATGGATGAAATGCTCATTAAAAAATATAGACAGAATATTCTGCGTGCCTAACATAAAACGAGTTTCACCTAAATATTTAGTAGGTAAAACATCGAGTACAATACAATGGCATACACAAAAGTAAATATGTTTGTTTAAAAGTCTATTCAAATTTATCTTTGAGTAAATAGAAATGTAGGACATAGTTCCCGACACGATGTGAACGCAACACCCGTTAATGTCTAAACAAATCAATTTGACTAAGAAAACAAGCAATGTTTGCAAGCAATCAATATGTTACTATTTACTTATAACTGCGATATATAATTTAGGACATGTGTCGACTGCATGACAATAATATTTACATACGATATTTCAACAAGAAATTTGTGAATGTAAGACAGTATTACACCCAATAGAAATCACTTTTTTAAAGCACCTGTCTTAGTGAGCGAGAAGCGAGTAGCGATTTCATCACTAAAGAAACGTACAAAAGATGTATATTGTAGATCCCGTCCATGTAAACAAAAGAGATGCAGTATAGATCGATTACTCGCCGGCATCGGCAGTGTGAACGGTCAGCGATCAACTATTCATATCTATACCATTCTCCTTGTTTCTTGAGCGATAATATCTCTACTCACTACTCGCTTTCTTGTCGTTAGTGGGACTGGTGCCTAAAGCGGCGTCTATCTGTCTGAACTCTGTAATAGGTGATAATCTACAAGACTATTTGACTAGTTAAGTTAACACTCGATAACTGTGACCATATATCGATACCTACATGTATAATCTAATATGTGTACCTATGTAACGAGAGTATCTATCTGTAAGTAAAACTTTGCCGGAATTTGTTATACAGATGGACTTATATATTTTTGATCTTAATGACCGTAAACTTTTAACTATGTAAAATATTAATTATATTAGTTTTTAGCGAATTTTGCTTATATTAGACTTGGGCTTATATAGATATATAAACCTGACGGAAGAGTTTCTTTAAAGAGAGTGAAAACTCTAACAATGACTGAGACGCACAAACAGACGTACATTAGACTGCTTTTCCGTTGAAGCAGAGCGAGGCTTTGAAGCGAAGAAACGGAGATAGATATAGATATTAACCATTAATTATTTATTACAATTTCCGCTCCATTCCAGTAGACAATTCTGTCTATTGGTTAATATTACTCCGTTTACAGTAAATTTTATAGGCATAAATGTTAGTGACCTTGACTGCTAAACCGGAGGTCGTGGGTTCGACCCAGGATAAAACTTTGTGTGATCAGCACTATGGCTTATTCTGTGTCTGGGTGTAATTTGTCTATAATATGTATATATTTAGAAATATATAAGTATGTTTATCAGTTGTCTGGTTGCCATAACATATGCTCTGCTTAGTTTGGGATAAGATGATGTTGTTTGAGTTATCCCAAAATATTATTATTATATATATAAATTTTATATTGCATTTTTGAAAGTTTTTTTTTGTGCACATTTTTTTTTTTAATTTGCCGTTTAGAAATATAGTCCCAATAAATTGTTCGATTCTGGCCCCGGTTTGGCATACGGAAGTCTCAGGTTCGATTCCTGGATCTGAACTTCAAATTTCTCCGTTTCTCCGTTTCTCCGCACCGCAACTTCAGACAGGAAGCCTAAAGGTGTGTCTGTTTATGCGTTTAAATATTTAGCTGAGCCATATACTATGTGATTACAACAAAGAGAAATCATTACCATTTTCAAACTTACCTAAACAAAAATAGTTCCGAATCAGATCAAAACGAATGTTTTGACTGTGTTCGTTAAATTAACCTACTTTATCTGTATTCGATCTTCATAGTAACCTCAAAACGAATCACCTTAACATGGACGACCTCAAACTAGGAAGATCGATTTGACCCAAAAGAATACGTTTTATGCATACGAATCGTCTGTTCCGGTACGTAAATAAAGCGGAAGTTTGGACACACGAAACACAAAATTAGATAAAAGGCCGTTGAATAAAGGAATCATTAATAAATTGTAATAATCAAAGATTTATATAAAAAATGGATCTCCATAAATAATTAAAGAATAAGGTCAGATTAACAATCGAAGTTCAATGATATCGGCAGGTTTATTTTCGAATACTTAATACAAAATCAGAGATTAGAAATACAAGAAATCGCCGTGGATCTAAATTTCCTTCGACCGACGTAACTTTTGTTGTTTGTCGCAATATGGAATCATGTTGCGCTTATGCAATACATAACTGGTAGCTTTCAATATTTCTTTGCAAAAACGTCTCTGGTGTTTAAACATGAGTCTTTATTTATTTGATTTATGGTATACCGCCGCAGAGGTAACCGTTATTATATTCACCTCTCATCCATTATCCTACCGATAAAGGCCTTAGATAGTCTGTTGCGTCCTTTCACAAAAAGGCATGCAGAACATAATATGAAGAATCGATCTGACCACCCACATACGTGTACATGCTTATTACTTTTGCCTTTTCTGCATAATTACAACTTTTATTACCCATTTTAAAAATAGCTAGTACCTCCCTAGATATTAGCTTCCGCGGTAGAAATAGACACATACAATATCGGCACACGTAGATAAGTAAACCGGCCCGGTAGCCGCGGCGCCACTTTCAGCCAGACGACCGGCGCCGCAACTGCATCTGTAATTACTCTCACTCACAACTCGCAACAGAGAACGGTACCTCGAACAAGTTTATCGGCCGAGTTGGATACATAGTTGCTCATCGCAGTACATGCACCCGATTTCAATTCTACGAACCAAAACTAATCATGCAATGTAAAAAGAAAAAAAATGAGCTAGCGAATTTCAATCGCATTCTAACGAGTTATTATTTCTGTTGGGATTTTATTCAACACCAAAATGAGATTCGCACGTAACGATGCTACCATATATAATGTAAGTTGTAAGGTTAATTTATATAACAATCGGTCGTCCAGTGGTAAGCCACCCATGTCTAATCGATAAACGATTCTTCAATACACTCATGATCTTATAAACAATAGGCAATAGCCTCCGTATCAACCGCTCGTGTTGAATAATGTGATAGACGTATCACGGAATGGTTGCACAGTTCACATAGGGTGAACAATATCATTATGTTTGCCAATTATTTTTACCACCAGGATCGTAAACATCGAAAATCGCGAACAAAACTTATGACTTGCTTTACCGTATAGCTATAATTAAAGAGCATAACACTTGAGAACCGCTGACCATCTTTGAAACACAACTCACCACAGCGGGCGGAGGGGTGAGGAAAAATCCGCTTCCGCCGAAAAATATTATAAAGCTGAAGGGTTTGTTTGTTTATTTGTTTAAACGCGATAATCTTAGGAACTACTGATCCGAATTAAAAAATTCAAATCGGAAGGCTGTATGCTATATAACATCACGCTACGGCCAATAGGAGCGGAGCAGCAATGAGAAATGTGGCAAAAACGGGGAAAATTTACGCAAACGATGTTGCGCGGGACAGCTAGTCAAAAATATATGTAATAGGTATCGACACGAGTTATTCTAATAAGTCTTGGTATGTTAGGTGGTTTAAATGTATGATTTGAATCTTTGTAGAGCTCCCAAGGCTTAAGCCGAAGTGCGTGAGTAATCTTTAAAAGGAAAATAAATCTAATCTAAATGCAGTGGTCAAAGTTACTGTCTCGAACAGGAAAATAAATATTACTAAGCAAGCCAATAAGTAATAGAATAATGTATTCAAAGCGATGCTCGTAGTTGTGCGGTTAATAAGAATAATAAAATATACATTGTCATAGGTTGTCATTGACATGGATCTACATTGCCGGCGAGCCGCGCAGGATGTGCCTCGCGTCCTTTAATTAGATTATTTACGTCTTGATGGGTCTACAAGCAATAAAATGAATTTTATTACATTCGTTAAAAACCATTTTATGATCAAAAAATTTAATTTCGGTTTTACAATGTCATTTAAAGCCTATGTATTCTATAATGTTTACTGTTACGGTTTATGTTGTAGACGCTGGTCAGTGGTCATCTCGCGTACCTACTTGCAGTCAACTGTGGAAAGGAAAACTAATGCTTACGACGTTAGTTTTTATTTGGAAATTAAGCGTTTAATGTAAAATCGAATTGAAGGTTTCAATTACTTTGAAATCCCATTGAAAATGCTAGACTCAAATTTCAATTCAATAGTTCGTAAAAAATAAACTTAATTAGCGCTCCTTCCTCGTTTTTGAATGATTCAAATGTTAATCGGTTCTCGATTTGATTACATAGTCATGACAAAGTAGTAATCACTGCGGTAAATAGATGGGTAAGTGATTTTTTAAATAAATAATGAACATATGTAGGTAAGTGGCTGTTTAACGTTTATTGCTTAACATGGTATAATATAGAAAGCGTTACTCGAGACCACGACTCGTTCATAAATTGTGTAACATTCTTAGTATGGCATCCCTTAGTATATAATACCTCGGTGGTAAAATGTGAGTGCGTATGCAGAGTCTGGGTGCACTTTGTGTTGTAAAGTCTCCTGCGAGCTGCGACACACGACTTGTTAATACAATATATTCCTTATATTTTATCAATGTACAATAGGCGAATAGAAAAACTCCAAAGAAGACATATGGAGCACACAATCATTTTAGGGCGATTAATTGAAACATTTCATTTTCTTGACTAGAACAAGACGCAAGAAGAGCCATCTTCAAATTAAACAGTCAAGATCTATCAACCCCTAATAACTGATGTGCTGTGGATTCGATTACAGCGGATACCACTATTTGTGTTCACAGGACACCACAAATTGTTGTTCCGAATTTGGATATGCGTCCGTGATTTTTATTTGAAAAGCTTCAGGCCTCGAAATAAATAATTCTACTTTAAACTTTCCCTTTTTTCGTTTTAAAAACATAACAGAGAAATAAGAATATATTATTTATTGCTTAAAAAAAGGTACACCTACAGATATTATTTAATATTTGTTAGTACATATTACATAAGTGTTTAGCATTGTACGTAATTATGTTCATCTAAAAAACTTTTCTTATATTATAGCACATAACAAAAAAAATAAGGAAAATAATTTAAATACCTTTTGTTTTTTTGAATGGAGGTAACCACAGCTACCGCTGTAATTCGCCACTGTCTTGATAAAATGCTTATTATTTATACATTTTCCTGTTCTACGGTTCATCGACTGACCACATTCTGGATGACTAATACGAGAAATATTTATTTAAGGATAATAACGAAACGGCCGTTAAAAATGCGAAATAACAAAACATTGCGGTAGAAGTGTACCTACCAGGTAAAAATGGGTCCATTCGTAATTAAGGAAATCGCGGACAATTGAAAGACACATACCATATATGTCGAATAAAAAACCTTCTTTATTGAAGTTAGTGAAGAAACTTAGAAACACAAAATAGGTACTAGTTTACGCCTACGACTCCTCTCGCGTGGATATTGATTATAATTATTGGGATTATGATGTGTTAATCCAGTTAGTGACAAGTGTGCAATATTTTATTTAAATTTGTTCAACTGTGTTACGAGATTGACAAACATCCAAACATTTATCTTCTTTGCCAACTGATTGATTTTTTTCTAACCCATCGTAGTTAAAAGGTGTAGTCGAAAAAAATATGGTCTGTCACCATACGGTTTAAGTTCACGTCAAAAGACATTGGTGGATTTTCCCTTGTAATAATATTTTGACTGTTTTAACTATGCTCGACGTCATTTGAGTTATACAAGAACTTGTCAAAACTGGCAGGCCACTTTATTGACCGACTCTTTTAACCTTCTTTAGACGGCTGAAAAGTACTCTAACAGCTATCAACGGTCGCTATTTATCATGAGGCTGTTGGTAATATCGTCTTAATGGTATAAAATAATAAATCTAATTGAACATACATTTTAGTCACGTGCGCGATATAATTATACGTAGACACGTGTATGTAGCATTAGTTTATTGCTTGCAAAGGAACGTGTTCACCTGTGGAACAGCATGAACTGTTTGTGTCGCCTTCACAACCTTTCTCTCCCCTTACCTTAAATGAACTCATTGAACGAGCTATCAATGTACACACATATCCTTAGGTACTATTTATAAACGTGATTCACAACAGCGGCATCCAAGCGATTTTATTAGCCCAGTTGTATCAAGCTATCTTTAGTGCTCTCGGTATTTTATGGTCAGGTGAGTCCAAATTTCCCAATGCAAAGGAATAGAAAGAGTTTGACCCACCGATGAACTCGAGACTTTGGCTTATAGCTTCAGCTCTATTTGATAAATAAGTTTAGTCGTCTTGAAAACGCGTTTGTTTTGCTAGAGTATTCTAAATTGGCACTTGCAGAGGATTTTTGCTAATTTTATAAGGACGGTTCAAACCATCGAAACTATTATTTTCTCATCAGTTCAAATAGCGCAAAAAATCTTATTGCCATTGTCACCAAAAGATGTCACTTTAAGGGAAATAATTGCACTAGACAAAGATAAAAAGTCTACTCAAAGTCGTGAATAACAAAACCAAATAGCTTATTTTGTTCGGCATTATTATTTTCTTATATACTATAATTTACAATAAGGTTTTTTAAGCTTACACTTAACTAAAAGTATAGTAAACCGTGTTATATTATCAGCTGTTCAATTTTACAACGCAATAAACGTCTATGTTACTGAAGCGCGCAGGCGTTCGAGAATCGTTAATAGCCTCCAGCGATAACGGGAAAACTCAATGCAAAGTACCATATTTTTGTTTTAGTAATATGCAATATTATGAGCAGGTCAATTGGCGCACTGGCGACTTTAGTACAAAATAAATGAGTTCGTAATTGACTTTCCAAACATTTTGAAGCCTTACTCCCCAATACTCAAACTAAGTATAGATAGCTCTGAGTCGTGCTCAATAGTCTCCACTGTTTACTTCAAAGTGACAATGATAGCCTGAGAGTTAACGGTGACTTAAAAATGAGTGGCGTTTGTGTATTCGACCTTTAGAAATGTAGGTTAGAAGGGTATCAATCTTAACGCACTTTTAGGACACCCTAAAAGTGCTATTTTTCTACTGGTTCTATTCAGTGATATTTTTCCACTGTGAATACATTGCTTAAATGACAAAAGCTATATTGCAAACAAAAAGGGTTAACTCTACGATCATAATGTTTTGTTACTAGATTTCCTTGAATTTGTTTTCAACCTACAAGTTGATATTAAATATAAAGTTGCAAATTGTGAAATAGTACTTACCTAAACACCCCCTAGTAACACTATACACTAAAGCTTTTTAAACAAGTTCTTATATTAAAAAATAACTGGGTAAGGCTGCCTAGCAGTCTACACAAATAATTGAAGATGTCCTAAAACAAATATTTCCAATTCAAGTATTACGAGTACATGTGATTTCACATTTTTAACTTTCTCTGGCGAACTTTTTACGACTGTGGCGGAAGTGAGCATCCTTAAGCCTTCTTACGACGTCGTATATATAAATATTTAGAAATACCATCGAAGGCTGAATGTTGGCTGACCTTGTGGTGGATTTAGTAATAAAACAATTTTAACTGTTGGTACGGTCAATAAAAAATATATGCTCATTAGTATTCAGCTGCTTGAGTGCTAAATAGTTTAAGATCCATTGCGTATTAACATTGACCTTATGGCCTCGGGGTTAAGATCTTGGTTGTTGGGAGCCGAACTAACAGACGTCATGCGAGGTGCTACTGGCGCATCACTATTATGTAATAATTCGAAATAAACCTAAGTATAACTTATTTTGGAAATAGGGATTACGCTATACCCGTATATTTTATTTTTTATATTGTTAACGCTGACTACTACTTGTAGGATTTGTTTTGTTTTCACGAGTAGGTATTTCCTTTTGAAAAAATTCACAAATGGATATTATTATGAAACTGAGAGGGGTCATAAATATGGTTTTATTTAAACTAACTAAGTAGTAATCTCTGAGCATACCTATGCCAAATACATATTTTACAGTTTGCCTCCATTTTGAATAAACGTTTATTACTGTATTACAATTTATGTTTCATACAAATATTAATGACTTAGTCATCGTTCTAATATCTCTATTCAAAAATATTGTACAAGCGATGATGATTGATGACGTTATATACAATTATGTCATACAAACCTGACAACATTATTTATAATTTAGCTAAATAATACATAAGTACATAATTTACCTTTTCAGGGATTCCTTTAACCATTTGTTTGAGTGACGCCTTCACTTTTTGTGGTTCCATTCGGTGATAAAACAAAAAACAATAGCATCACTCGATTAATGAAAATAAAACATTAAAACCTACGCTTTACCTGTTTTTACTGGATACAAAAAATACCATAGTGAATGACACATTGACCACATGTCAAAGTATTTATTGCCATTCATATTTTGTTATCACTTTGCAACTCATGATTCTTCATTGAGTCATGTCTAACAACATATTACATATAGGTGAAAGAAATACTAATGTATGTAACGTTCGAAGTAAAAATAACTGGGTAATAAAAATTATATAGTTGTGTATGAGGCAAAGTATGAAACATTAATATAACCTGTTTAGAAGACAAATGGATAATGATTACTAAAGGTTATGGAAATGAATGGTTTAATACATGGAGGTACTTAGTAGATGAGTTTTAATTTAAGGTAAAGACGTTGCTGGGAATCAGGGCTCCACTGTCCTTTCTACGCAGGTATTACCTATTTTCATAATCTATTATTATTATTAGGTAATATAACATTGTGAATATTAAGTCACTTTTCGCGTTTGTCTGTTTGTGTCTTTAGTTAATTCTGAACATATATTTAAGTTACATGTTTGTTTTTTTATTGTTTTGAAAAGACAACTCAAGCAGGATGCAAGCTCTGTGTCGCGGGGGACAGACTTAATAATAATTTGTAGATTATGATCACACAAAATGGTATCCCGTGTGGAAATTGAACCCACAACCTCTTGGAAAGTAGTCGTACACAATCCCAATGCTCCACTGAGGCATATTATACTTGATGAGAACGGAGAAAAGCTCGTATAAAGTCAGGGACATAACTAGTATATCTAATACAAGTTCTTACAACGAATCAAAGATTCTCCAATGCAGCAAATTTTCATTATGACAGCATAACCATTCATATTCTGTGTAGTAAATAAATGCTAACTTATCGTGCCGCAGTCACGAAACTGACTTAGCCACGGTCATTAATAATCAAGTTATTCTAGGCGAGGTAATTATAGTCCCATCTAGATGCTATCTGTTATGCTATGTGAGCTAGGGTTGCTATCAACTTTATATTAAATCTGAACGAACCTTTCAGGAATTTGTCCTGTGGTTTGATCCCGAGTGCGTGTCTTCTGGACCCAATTATTTCACGGAGAATCCCGCGACTGCAAAACACTGGCAGTAGGTATATAAGGAAAGCTAGATATCGCTAACGGACCAACTCGGACTTCGTATCACGGACACGGTATCTCGGACTCTTTGCTCCGAGATACCGTGTCCGTGAGCCATGGGCGTACCCAGGATCATTTTAGAGGGGGGGGATCGTAACTGCAGGGGGGGGGGCGTTAGATCTAAGACTTCCCCCCTCTTTGAGTAGGTACCTACGCTCATGCCGCGAATAATGTCACATATAATACCGCACAAATAGGGTTTTCTTTTCCGTTAACAGTTTAGGTGTAAAGTGTGGGTCCTGTAAAAAAAAAAATTATATTTACTCATAGAAACGAGTACACACCGTGTTTAATTAGTTAAAACACTAAGTATGTCCTATGTACCTATGTATTTTTAGCACTCGTGTCGCAGTTTCAGTCTAGATACAGCCTAGATTCTAACTGTTATAATACCTATTCATAAAATAACCTTAAAATCTATACCCGTTTTCGAATATTTTATAAATCTTGAGTCAAGCCAAGACCATTTTTTAGTTCCATTACTTTTTATATTTCAATTGAACTCAATTCTCTGACTCGCCATGTGCCCGTTGTTAGCAAAAAACATTGTAATACATAGAAATGTACTGAAAAAAGATAGACCGTCTTATAAAAACTGGGTCCTTATTCACTATCTGTATTTCGTTGTCGTGACAAGCTCGTGCGAATGGCGAATGCGCGGCACGACAACCCGTTAATTGTATATCTGTAAAGTATGTTCCGATCGTAATTAAAACTGTGTGTTTGTAAAGTACCACATACAGAGCCCGTATCTGTATCCTGGTATATTTTAGCGATAGTTGTCTTTTTAGACAAATAAAAATAGGATGTTTCGAGTTTGCTTGTACTTTGTAAGCGTAATTTATGTTTGTAAAGGTTCATTTCCGTGCATCGCGGCCGATCGCGAGTCGCGCGCTTGTCGTAAGCCGCGCGCGGCTCGCGATGGGCCGCGATACACAGAAATGAACCTTTAACCCCCTGCGTCGCATCCTTTCATAAAACATGGCTCTATTAGTGTAATTATAATTAAGATTTTGGAAAAATAAGATAATGACTACATATACATTACATTTCAAACTTAATTTTATTGTAGATCCTTAAGATCTAAGTAATGGAGTTGTTGGCATTCCTATTTCGGTATTTTTTTTTCTTTTTTTTTTTTGTTGATGAAGATGACCACCTAGTAACAAAATAAATAAACATTGGGATATTACGTTCATTTCGTCGACGATTTTGAATCGTCGATGGTTCATTTATAGTGTTCTTTTCATACTCTTTGCACTGATAATAATACCTGATTATACAGTAGCTATAATAAAATAGGTAGGTACCTACTTATATATTTACAATTGAACATGTATGTCGTGAGGAAAATCTAAGGTATTTAATTATACTTGTAATAATGCCAGATGATGTAAACGAGACTTTCATTAGGGTTTTGTGTATTTTTTAACTTTATTTGTTTCAATAGTTATTAGGTCATTTAGTCTAATAAATAGGTATGAAAGTATGATTCACTTCCTAATCACAAAAAGTTTCTACTTATAATTTTTCCATTGGGAATCTTTAAACGTGGGGTTTATAATTTTGATACAAATTAATAACATTTACCTACTACATAATTTCTTAGATGGCAGACAGACAGAGAAATTGAGTAGGTATTTATGACGGACAGACATACATCATTTTTTTATTTATTTTATCTTTATTATTATTATACTAGCTTTCGCTCGCGGCTACGCCCGCGTTTTTGTCGATTATCGCAATAAAAAATATCGTATTTTCATGGCACTTACGCTCTTTTGTTGAGAAACGCAGTTTTTCGGCAGTAACTACACACAACAAAACATTTTTGAACTAATTTTAATTTAAAGTATTTGTTAAGCATTTTTGATGTTTTCCATATTTTATGGTCACACGGTGCCATCACGGTGCAAACGATAAGGGGGGACGGGAAACAATTTATGCAACTTTCGTAGCAATTATTTCCAAAACTAGTTAAATAAGTTAAAAACCTTAAAATGTTTTTTAAATACCGAGAGAAAGTAGTCTTTGAGTAAAATGCCTGTGACATACGGACGGTCACACATACAGATAAACATGACAAAACTATAAGGGTTCCGTCCGTAAAAAGGTGCCATTGCCCTACAAGATCTAAGTAGTTTAAGTGTTGCTTGGAACCGATAACAGTGCGAAGAAAGTTGGTTCTGTTCCGTAAGTACCAACAATAAGTAAAAACATAGAACAAAATAAATAGGTATATTTTCATACCAACATATTTCAGGATAGACTATAAATAAAACATCTCGTCTTAGTTAAATACACGTAGGATGTAGAGCTGTGTAAATTATATACTCGTAGGTAGGTACATATTATTATTTATTTTATGTTTTAAAACATTTATTCTCACTCGTCTAACCTATGGATCCAATTCAGTCAATGCTTATTTTTTGATCCAGATGTTGGGACCAACATCGACATTGGGGCCAACAGTGTTTTGTAAAGAAACCGTCGACATAAGTCTTGTATTCTACTGCGGGGGATTTAAAAATAAGAGAATAAAGACAAAACATAGGAATTCAATTTTGTTTTAAAATTTATTTTACTAACATGCTTTGGGAAACGGACCTTAAGTAAATATAGCAAACGGTTAAAACATATTCTCATTAAATAGTAGGTACTGAGACATGTCAAAGAACAAACATGTTCGGTTATATACACTGTTCAAATACTTGAAAAGTTGTTGATGCATTGATTTGTAAAACAACACATCTAATATTAAGTATGTGATATGATGTCACTAAGAAAACTTTGTAAAATGTAGGTGTCATTATAATGATTTGATTAGAGAGAAGCAGGGTTATAAAAAAGAAAAATACCTTCTTAAATTTGGACAGCCTATATTGTGTCAAAGTCTTTAGGTTTCAATTACCACAACAGTAGGTTCGTAATAACTTAAAATCATTCCTTAGTAAGATTTTGACGTAGAAAATGTACCATACCATAACATTATGTCATTTTAGCTGTAACTTATCCGCGACGGGTGATATATATTTTTTTTCAAGGGGGTATTTGGGGGTTGAAACCCCTCCGAAATTGCAAAAAGGTAGGTACATACCACCTAAAACTCCGAAATTAGAAAAACTGCTTTTGAGTACGCCCATGTTTAATGCCGAACTAAAAAAAGTCTATGTGTCGGGCATGTGTATGTCGAATAATGCTTAGTGTAGGGTTCCGGAGCCGTACCCATATAAAAAAATGCGATTTGAATAATTTCACTTGCGGCCTCTTGTTGAGAAACGCAGTGTTTCGGCAATAACTCAATGACGGTATATCCGATCATTTTTTAAATACCGTCACATGGTTCAAAAGATAAGGGCAGGACACAATTTATGCAACTTTTAGAGCGATTATTTCCAAAATTATTCACTTAATCAAAAAAAAATTGAATCTTTAAAAGACCTGTCGAATGATGTGTCACACGTTGATGTATGTTTAGGTTTTGTACATTTTAGTTGGTATTTGATGCATTGCTGTTTAGGTGACAGCGGCAGAATACCAGTGTTGCAGTTTTCGGACTGTACCAATATGCTGACGAATCAATTATTCACAAACATTTTTATTCTGCTTCTGTTACATGTGCTCCCCCCTAAATATATTTATTTTATTTAGTTATCAAAGTTAGTAGCGGCTACTACAAAACACCTTTTAACTAAATTGAATAAATATTCATTGGGTAGTCTTTGAGTAAAAAGCTTGTGACAGGGATGGTAAGACAGACAGACATACGGACGGACAGACAGATAGACATTACGAAACTATAACGGTTCCGTTTTTGTCATTTTGACTACTGAAGCCTAAAAACCGTTTTTTTTGCTAACGTACACTACGTTCATTACATGTTGCTTTGTTTGGACGTAAACTGTATTAATAAATGTATAATAGGTACATTATTAAAGCAGTAATAGTACATGACAATGTAATCTTATACAAATTATTGGTTATGTGAGAACCATGTATATCTACATAAACTTATCTAATTAGTCTTACTTTACCTAGTTAAGTAGGTACTACACTACTAGTATGTAATACTTACAGGTATTCCGCCGGCGATTTTGTACTTTAAAAGTTCTGAAGAAGAAGCCTTTATAAAGAGTGAACTTATAAACAAACGGACAGATTGTTTATAGTCTATTGTACTCCCTTGAGTATGTAGGTATATTGTGAAGAGACTAATTACTGTGTAGAAGGCAGTGGGTTCAATTCTTACGCGGGACAGCTTAATGAGATGTTGGTAGGAATCTGAGAGTCCGTGAAATACGACTTTGAGTTCATGAATTGTAGTACATATGTAGGGCTTCAGCGAGACATTGTTTGTGCTATAGTGCACTAGATGTCGTAAAAACCGGATAAGTACATGTCGGGCCACGCACAATGTAGGATTCCGTAGTCTTAAGTTTGGACTGCCATTTCACTCCTTTAAAGATTTGCTTTAGGCTTTGTAATATCTGTGTACCAAATTTCACCCAATCCATTCAGAAATGTGAGCTGTGTGTTGATATATCAGTCGATCACAGTTTCCTCTTATCTTAAATACACATATAGCTGATCCTAGCGTCACATGAGAGGAGTAGAGAGAGTGTGCACCCTAAAAAAAAATGAGTTTCAACCAACAGTTTCGGCTTTGCCTTGATCGATCAGTCAACCAGTAATAGAATATTTAAAAAAAGAAATTTCAGTGTTGTCTCATCATTAAGTGCAGGCTCAAATCGTAATACGAAAAATAACTCCATGAACAACAATAACCGGTTGTTGCAAATAATCGTTTTGCTTCATCGTAACTACTGTAGCTATTTGTGGTATATTAATTAGCCCTTTTAAAACAGCCCTGTTTAGCTTTTACTAGCTTTCGCAAGCTAAAGTTATTATCTACTTAGTTAAGAGAGAAAAATAAAGAACAAAGTGCCTAAGCACTTCATTTGAAACTTAATAGAACCATACATGGGTTTCTGTTGCCCTTGTTAACAATAACCACCAGAATATCTCTTGTGGAGTTGGCTAGTCTCAAAAGACCAATAATCTTTACAAGAAGTTTGCTTTGATCCTTAGCAAAATATTAGAGCAACGAAATTCTAATATTACTTATGCTGATTTGGAGTAAAACATTACAAGTTTCGTGTATATTTGACCCCAGGCATCGTACGGTCATTGGTAACAATGTGTGTCCACCTTCGCGCCAATCATACCTATAGTTATAACAATCGTATAGACGAACACAATAAAACTGATGGGTTTGTTTGCACAGCTTGTTATTCGGCACAATATAGAGTTAAATGAATATTTTTTGCTCACACTACAACTTGCTCGTCTTCTTGTACAAGACAATGAGCCCATGTTAGGTCGTGTCCGCACGTCAAGAATGAATTATTGTTTACGCACATTATATGTACATTTGTTACTGCCATTTTGATTTATTCATATAGTTAGTATGTAACTACTTGCTTAAAAATATTCCAATACATAAATAACCTGAAAATTAATTGGAATGGCGCCGGCGTCTGCATTTACTGAGTTTGATTGACTAAGCCCTCAAAAGGAAAATGCCATCGCCGACAATCTTCTAAATTATTATCCGAACTTTCCTGCCTTAATCAGATTCAGAAGATTGTATAAAGTGTCTTACATTTATCCGAAAGGTCAAGACATACTTTACGTATTGGACATATTTAGGCCTTTCATTTATGTATAGCAAGCAATCAACACGAATATTGCAATAGGAAACGCTATACTTGTGTGAGAATGAGCACGCTTCATCACGTTGTCCGAGCCAGCCCGCTAGCCGGACTCTTGCTTAATGTTCGTGACACTTATCCGACTTTATTTAACAATAATTAAATAGTATAATTGACATTGTAATTTTCTATGTACAGTAGTATATACTCCGTGAGAATTATGAACTATGAATGCTAAATTGTATCTTAGGTTGTTATAATGTAATTTACCTCGACACGTTTCGTGTGCTGTATAAAACTTGTTGCGATGTAAGGGTATTTGTACATCTGCTAGATTATTTTCCGACCGAGTTAGGTAACTTAGAGTAAGAGAAACTGTGAAACTTTCATTTTCCATCGATCAGGGCAGCGCATACTTATGTGTTTAATTATTATGAACGCCTGTGATTCATCCACAGAGTATTTTCATAATCACTACATAGTATAAAACAAAGTCGCTTTTTCTGTCCCTATATCCCTATGTATGCTTAAATCTTTAAAGCAACGCATTTTTTTAATAGATAGAGTGATCGAAGAGGAAGGTTTATATGTATAATAACATCCATATATTTTATACCCGTGCGAAGCCGGAGCGGGCTAGGGCTAGTTTTATTATAAATTTTAAAATTACAAAACAATTTTGTTCGTCTTCGCCGAAGTTGGTGTACCAAAACACTGATGTGTAAAATCTTAAAAAAAATACTTACCAGGTGTTGACCTGACAAAAGTGACAAGGTACTTAACAAAGATCCGTCCATTCATCATCGCGGCATGTATGTAATACCTACTTTGGGAAATAATAAAGTAAGTAAAAAGCCGTGGGTAAAAAATAACAATCAGCAGTCACTATCTTTGAATCTTGCACGAACGGTTTATGAGCAAAAAATGTGCTTATGGGTACGAAAAGTCATCTTCGACGTTCAACGGAGAACACCAAAATAAAAATATTTACAAACTTGCTATTTTACAGTTTACCTCTGGTGGTGTCTTCTTGAATTTGAGTTATTACAACTTATTCACAAATTTTAAAATATGTAGGTATAGCCAAAGCACTATTTCGTTAATGATTCGGCCAAACCGGTGTCTGTAATAGGTTTCATACGTCTGGTTAAGTAAAGTCCTCGTCATGTAACCTTTGAAGAAGCTATTTTATTAAAAGAACCTTTAGCACCAATTAGTATAAGGAAAAGATAGAATACAAGATAAAATCCATTTGTTTAGCAGTGCGTGGCATTGCAAGATTGAAACAACTACGAGAGTCGTGAAAGATCGCATCATTTTGCGAACCTTGTGCAAATGAAATATCTCATTAAGCAAATTACTGTGCAACTCATCCTCAGATTTGACATCTACAAAACATCTAATATATAAAATTCTCGTGACACAGTTTTCGTTGCCATACTCCTCCGAAACGGCTTGACCGATTTTCATGAAATTTTGTGTGCATATTGGGTAGGTCTGAGAATCGGCCAACATCTATTTTTCATACCCCTAAGAGTTTGTTTGTTTGTTTGAACGCGATAATCTCAGGAACTACAGGGTGCACTGAAAAAAATATTTTATTGTTGGATAGCCCATTTATCGAGGAAGGCTATAGGTTATAACATCACGCTACGACCAATAGGAGCGGAGCAGCAATGAAAAATGTTGTAAAGAAAGAAAAAAAAAGAAAAAAGGGAAAATTTATGCAGACGAAGTTGCGCGGGTCAGCTAGTGATTCTATAAAATAGTATTATTTAATAACGAATTCATTCCAAATTCATTTAATAGAGAGTTTTTACGTGTTTAGTAAAGCCTCCTCAAAGTTAGTGCAAATTAATAATAACTGTAAAAATCAATTTATGTTCTAACAACGTAACGCCTGGATTATTATATCAAGCCACCGTTATCATGAATGCTACAAAATAATTATTCACGGCAGTGGCTTATCATTTCTTCGACGTACCACTTTTTACGTATTTTATAAAAAAGTTCTTCGCAGTTGGTACCTAATACATACTCGTATTTAACTAATGCCTCCCCATGCTCTCTCAACTGTGCACAGGAAATTCCATATAACTTCTGCTTAACTTGTTATGAAACTGCAGCATCTAACAATGTCCTTAAGTCAAAATGTGTCATATATCTTGCATGGCGGAAGATTATTATCATAAGTGAATATGAATAATTCTTCTTTGGATTTTCCATTAACAGATACTTAATAGGGTTCAAGTGTTTAGTATTCTGACACGTGGAGTACCTATATATTCATTGTATGAGAACATGTTGAACTTTCCTTATGAATTCTTTTTATGTTTTACGCGTTGTTTGTCTGTCATTGACATACTCGCATGATGACGATGTTCGATGTTTTAATACAAGTTATAGGTACTAGTGTCATTAATAGATTTTACCCCTGCGAATCCGCTGTGGGCTCACAGCGGATTCGCAGGGGTAAAATCTATTAATGACACCATGTCTTTATTTAAACTTAGGATTTTACTCAGGGTGTTTCAGCCCAGGCTTACACTAACCTCAGCCAAGTGCGAATTAGACTCACTAGGGGTGCAATTGGCAGAAAAGTGATAGTCGGACACAGCATAAGAGAACTTGAATTTTTGCTTCTTTTTTAAGGTCTACCTAGGATTTGAAAAGGAATTTAAGCCCACAAACCCCTCCCCTAAATAGAAAACTGCTATAGGTATTCTTTACAAATACCTACGCAGGAAAATCTAAAATGTGGCTCCCTAATTACAATAATTCATACCATTTTTTTTTTAAATCCTAGAGGTATGTAGTTACCTACAAGTAAACATGAAACATTAAAGTGCCACGTTCAGAACAACATAACCATAAAATTACAGACACTTAGGTACATCAAGGTATATTTGTATGGGCGTTCAGCTCACTAACTGGCCACTTAATTAAAGCCTGAGAAACGTATACAAATAAAGCCTATTAAAAACGACTTCAGTGGCGGAACTGCGATGGTATCTAGACAACTGCATAAGCGTCATTTATTGAAGACGAACGGTTTCCGCCAACGACACTCGCATACCTAGAGCTACACGGTACAGAGTACCTAGGTAACTTTAAAGCTTACTTTGTTAATCTCGATTTCGCTTAAGTCCATATTTACATATAGATAACAACGTGAAATTCCGTTTCTCGTTCGGAATCCGTTAAAAAGAGAGACCTTTGTAACATAAAAACTCATTGTTTATTTGTTATGTACAGTGTTGATCAATGCTTAAATATGCGTATTATTATTGCTGGAATAAACCTAAATCAAGAATTAATACTCAAAACAAAATCAGTCATCACGAGACTCTCGAGTGACAAACCGGATTATGTCCAAATGTCGACTAACGTTTTTACCAACCAAGGATAGATTTTTCAAATGAATTCAAAGGCGGGTGCTTTACAATGTAACAAACAATCCATGGTAATTAAAACTAATATGTCTTACGTCTTAAGACAATAACAATCAAACTAGCCAGCGGAACGACTCTTGTCCATTATTACCCTTGCCAGAACCGAACAATTTTAGCAGACCGTTCACAAAAAATATATGTTTATGTATATAAAGAACAGACCCAAAAACACCATATATTCTTGTTAGTAAACACTTTAATCGAGACGAAGTTTACCTGCTACCTATATATACCTAAGCTTATAGTTTCTGTTAAGATTTCGAAAGAAATAAACTGATAATTTCCTTTTCCATGTGGACCATAACTACATATTCTGCGGTTACCGTTAAGGACGTTATTAGAACAAATTGCTTCAATTGCACTAACAGTTTTCACGAAATAATTGTAACGCATTAGTGCTGTTGCAGAATAACTTAATTCACAATTTGCCAGCTATTGCATTGAACGAAATACATTCTTGTTTTATGACGGAATTTGAGTATTCAGTCCGCAGGTTAATCAGCAAACAGTTGTGTGGTGATCATGTACCATGTACCTTAAAACATATTTAATAAGTAAATATAACTAATTAAATATTGTATTCTCATTCATAAAAATATTTCGAGTAAATATATGATATTATATAATAAAATGACTACGTATAATACGATCGGAATTTATCGACTGCCCTAATATGCATATTAGAATGGCATAAGAAAAAAACACTTCCTCGACATTTGCTTACGTTTAAATAACGTTGTTAAAGCGTCACGCAGGTGATTTTCTTGTGTACCACGATCAAATTGATGTTGTACGTACTTGTTTTATTCTGAAGCTGTGCGATAACTACGTCATATATTGTACAATATTGATATAAGGACTGGACTATAAGTACTTCACAAGGCTTTATTGCGTTGGCGTCTGCCATCTATAGGTAGCGGTACACCTTAGTAAAAGCTACATAAAATGCTATTAGCTTTAGTAAGAATAGAATAACCCAAATAAAACTTGTTTTTTGGTATTTTTATTAGGAATCATATTTAGGAAATGCTTCTGAAAAATAATTGAAAGTGACTTTTTAAATGTCGGTCTTTCTTCATTATCCATTTGAAATTTATGTAAATTCAAGGAAATTGATGAGGTACAAGCAAGACTTAACTTGCTAGCTTAAGTATGACTGGCTTTTCAATTGCTGGCGTTGGCTGTTGCGACTGATGGCTATGCGATCATGTGTGAACCGGCTCTAACCGGTGTGGTCTGGTTGTAGTCGCCGAGGACTGGCCTGCCACTCGCCCGGACCCCGCCACTCTCCCGCGGGGACACTGCATCTGCGCGCGATAACAACAAACACGTAGTACGTATCACTATTACATATTTCTTTCCAAACTATCTTTCTAAAGGTATCTAAGCGTTAAATATTAAAGTACAGCCAGCCACTCACTGTATTGATAATTGAGCGGTGGTTATTGTAGGTATATCAAAGTTAAGCGCCGCTAAACGGCGCTCAACTTCAGCTTAAAGGTTGGTACCTATAGGTATTTAGTGGATGTGGCTAATAAATGTAACAATATTAGTCATAAGTTTTTATGACACATAAGTACGAAAATATAATTAATTAAAATCCAGAAAAGAAGCAAGTAAAAAAGACTCAATATATTTTCTCCTTGACTAATAAAATGAATGGTTTGCTTGCATTAGATTACACACTTGTATTTGACAATTTAAATGACTCAATCTAAAAATAAAGTAGATAAACATTGTCAATTAATTGTACGTCATGCGCCAGAGCCAATTTTAGCTTATATATTTTTAAATGAATGTTTGCATTCTAAATTTAAATTAACGTCGTCGTCGCAATGTCTAGCTGTGTTATCATTTTTTTATATTGGAAATAAATGACAAACATCATAATTTGTGTAGTTTCAAATTAAATATTCTGCATTCATCGGTTTGATGTATTCATTTGCTCTCGAAGTCTTGGTAAACTACTTTTTAAAAAACCGGGCAAATGTATGTCGGGCCACACACAATGTAGGGTTCCGTAGTCTATAATATATATAGTAATGCTGCTTAAGACGTGGGTTTTCTGTTTTGTTTCATACTACTAACAACGATATATAAGTATTTTTTAATGAAATCTGTACGAAAATTTTGTTACTTTCTCACTTGGTCAGCTGTTACTCGTTATGTTGTAAAGCATACTTAGCTTTGATAGTTTTCCTTTTAATTGCGTCATATATATAGTACTAAGGGGGGGGGGGGGGACACTTGACTCTAAATCGCACTTTAAAGCTTAATATTTCACAAACGGATCCCTAAATCGAAAATTAATTTTAACAACCCCTAAATGTTTTCGAAAGACCTATATATTAGTTAATATTGGTTTTAAGTAAATTCTGTTTTAATGGAGCTCTCAAAAAGAGACATGCCTATTGTGACGGATAGTTGCCTTATGATGAAATCGGTCAAATATTTGCCTCATGCAGGGATAGACTCTTTTCAGTGATTTTTTGATCCATATGCTAATCGAAATTATATCAACTCTCTAGAATAGGTAACACTTAACACCACAGTCAAATTTTAAGTTATATTTAACTTAAACTTATACCTACATACGTACGAAAAATGTTACCCATCCTTCAGGGTCAGTCGGGTAACTAGTAAAAAAATATATATATTTGCTCCTAGAACAAAGAGCTTAAAACCTTATGATGACTATGCTTTTTGATACGGATATTTCCCTTTGTTTATTTGCGAAATTAAAGTTTTTTAACAATAAAACTTAATAAACAGTGTAATTCAAAATATAATACATGCGAGGAAACTAAAAATTTACTGAATCTGCAGTTGGTAATAAAAATGTTTAATAGAAATTACTCATCGTTCATTCATCAATATAATTTCGACGCCGACCAAACACTTGCGCCTGTGATAGCGCTTGCGATGGTTTACATGGCAATAAGGTCTGCAATAGGGATACTTCTAACAATAATAAAGCTCTTTCACCACCAACAGCCCTAACATAGTGTATTCAAAACTGGGGCAACTGTCCGACTGGGTCATCTATCCGGGCTTAACCCTGTACTAGAAATCAATTTGTATTAGTAAACATTTTGCTAATACAGTCGATTCAAATGTGCTGTTTGCTAAGACTAAACATGAACTTCAACACTACACTGTTCTTCCTGTATTGATGCAAGCAAATGTCAATAGTATCTATTCATTCGATGCCTCAGTCATTATTATAACATCTTTAATGTAGTTCGTATTTCATACTCCTACATATGTCTTTGTGAACAAGGCGGTGACAGCGACCTTCGATTTTTCAGCTTCACGCTTGATTTACTTCGATACAAATGACGAATATCATAAATACTAAACAACTACGTGCTTGACAAGTTTCTAATGTTGAACCCGTTTATAAATCGTACCAAACGGCTGGTTCTATTGGGGCTGTCTTTTGTAGTCACTTTTTAGTCTTAAAAGTATAATTATGACGTAAATGTTTCACATCCGATTTAGTACTTATACTCGTATCTCTGCAATAAAGATACTGCTACTAAATAATATTTAAATGCTAGCTTACTGACCAGTAAACAGCCCACCTTGACTGATTAAGTGATAATATTTTTTCTAAAAACATAATGTGCAAGTGTTAAATTATTTTTTAATAATTCACAGAACAAAAGGCTGTTACGATTTACTTTCGTGATTCATGCGCAGTATTTTTTTTTTAATGTTTGTCTTTATCTGTGACAGCTGTGTTACTTTAAACTTACAAAATGTTTGAAGAATGACTCATAAGATTCTCTTATTTATTTTCACATTAATTTACGCAGAGACCTGCGTAAATTCCTAACACATGAAATCCGATAAAAAAATCGGATGGACAATCTTTCTCTTGTGCATTATCTTTATTTTTTATTTTTTATGTTCCAACATCACGACGTATTTGATTTTACACAAAAAGGAAACATATACTTACTTATATTTAAATTGTTATGATCAAAGCCATATAATCTAATACTACAAGAAATAACACTGTGGGCAATTTATTGTAACGAACAAAGAGAACTGATTAGCAGATATAAACACCGAGCAATTGTAATTATAGTTACCTATACAATTTCGTTATTTTCTTTGTATAAGAATGACGTCACGAAATTATAGAGACAGGAAGAGACGACTAGTTATGCTCGAGAAAATGATGCAAAAAATGTTTGTATTAATCAATGTAGGTAGGTAAGTATGTAAGAAATAAATAATCCGGTTGATCTACATACCTAATATGTCAGTGTTTGAATGTGTAAATACGTATGTGAATACTTATCACAGTTTTTGTGTAGCACAAAAAGCTTTTTCCCACATTTTGAATTAATGTTTATATCTACGTAAGTACTTCTAAGTACCTACTTAATTCTGAATCGCATAATCGTGAATGTCTAGTTTGGTAGTAGACACAAAAAAGAGAAGACCTTAGTGATAGAAAGGCCACGTTTGCATTGGAACTTTTGTCCATATTTTAAGAAATCCCTCCGTATTTAATAATGAACGATTATATACTGGAAACAAAAACACATTAACAAATCATTTTTTGATCAAACATGAGTTTACTTACCTCACAGCTTTTTTTTCCTGAGATGTAACCATCGGAGTCTCAGGGCTTTTGCTGGATGTTAGAAACTGTCGGAGAATGGGAGTGTCAACAAGATTAGCGATTAACATTGTAACTTAGGTTGTTGTATCTTAAAAATAGTGTGGTGGATCTCTGGTCTCAAGTCTATATATCGGTCACGTCAGTTAAAGTACTACTAATCATGAACGAGAGGCTCGCGTGGGAAGTTGGTGTGCGTCCGCCTGTGTTCGTCTCGGTTCATGACACCTACCGCCCGGAAAATTGAGCGGTTTTAGACGCCACCTTAACATGTGAGCTAAATGTAAACAGTGAAATGAGAGTACAATACTATTCTATCCGACCTTCAGGGATTCAGCCGTGATGCTATGCTGCATTACGAACCGGACTTGTTGAATATGCTTGCAGGATTTTCGTCCATAAATTTCTAAAGATGACGATGAGTGGTTTTATCATTATTTGGTTCAAGGTCACATCTTGCGGCCTTATATAGCAAGTCATAATACATTATATTTTGAAATATATTTTTTTACTCAATATGTAATGATCATATTTTTTCAAAAGCTTTGGTAGCCATTAGAATATTGTTAAGGGAATAGAATTCTCTTATTGGGGGCTAAATAAATGAAGAATGGAAGTATAAAAGTTACCTGTTAAGTACCATTGTGGTTCTTTACACATACAGGCACGTACGTTGAGCATCTCTCTGCTTAAGCATAGCAAAGGTCACAACGAGTCTCAAGGTCACGTGTGCTTGTCAGCGCCTTAAACCTGTAGTTATTGAATTCTGTCGTCACATTGCTTTTCTCTTCTAAATGAGAACATTACTATTGTAACAGCGTGTAATGACCAGTTCACGAACATCATCAAAGGTGGTTTGAACAAAAACAATGCACAATTTTACAGACCGGGTCTACCTATATTTAGTAGTACCTACGCTTGTAGATTGTAATAGGTTTTAGACCTCTTGGGGTTTCGAATCAATTGTGCCATTTTGATCAAAGGTTGAGAGTTTTTGACACCTTCAACTGCAATTGTGATTGAGACTCGGCGGCACTTTTAACATCTTAGACAAAAAATTGTTGTTTTCAAGCCCGTCACTTATTAAAACAATAATAAAATAATAGTGTTAGGTAGTTAGTTACCTACTAAAAGTGTACAGGTGAAAGCAGCATTTTATAAATCCAAGTAAATTATCTGTATTAATATCAGCATTAGGTAGGTATTAGTATAAATTAGAGATGTGTCGACTAGTCGTGAAAGCAGACTATTTAGACATATTTAGGTATGTGTAGGTCATTAGTCGGCAAAAACCGACCAGCCGGCCGATTAATACATTCACATGTCTTTGCTTAAAATGAGGTGATTAAAATTAATTTGTAACCTCTATTATTAACTTTTTTAAATCTCTCCCTCTCAATTTTCTCCCTCTAGTAACTCTTCCTTTTGTGAATAAGTAAATCTTATGGATTGCTAGACGGTTAATTGTTTGTCGAAAAATCGAGCAATTTGGTAAATACTTGCCTTGCATCACTTACCTAACAAAAGCGAATCAGCTTGGCCGATTAGTCGGTCGGCTAATTGGCCCTTTTGCAGCCGATAAGTCATAGTCGGTCCATCTCTAGTATAAATATACTTATGAAGAGTCTGCTAATGACCTCTGAACGATTTTAACAGATAGTAGATCCGTGACAATAATCGTTTGCTATGTGGCTAAAGTGCGGAATGAACGTTCTGACCTCGAAGTAATCTTAATCAATCAAACATTTATTACTGATATCACTCTACCGTAATGAGTTTAATAATTGAACTATGGTTCTCTATAATGTGCTTTACTGGCTGTAGTAACAATTTACCAGATGTGTTAGACAGCTTTTTATACTTATTGGGATTCTTATTTAAAAATAAATCTTTTTACCCGCGACGGCCACGGAGATGGTTAATGCGTTTGGGGTGTTTGTGTGTGTGTGACTGTTATCTGTTTTTCTCGGAACGACCGGGACGATTTTACAACGGTTTTTCACTCTGTATAAGTCTTATTCTTGATCATGTTTTAGTTAAGTTTTAATGTTACAGACCAGGGGTCGCTACAGTGCACGCATTAGTTTCTGAAAAAAAGGCCAAGGTCATCTTTTATTATTGAAACAGATTATATATTAGTTCCGTTACAATTAAGTAAATGTTTATTCTCAACACGAGTAAGTAGTTATCTAGTAGGTATATTTTGACAAAAATCTCTAAAAGGTTTAAAATAAAATACAAAATAAAAATTTTGGAAAAACCCACGACGATAAAAAAGACGAAAAGACGCGCGTAAAAGATAAGAAAATCCGTCGGGGTCTTCCGTTCGCTGACCTGTCACCAACTAAGTCGTTGATCCTGATGAATTTTCTTCGGTTACTTAAATCGTGTTAGACAGGGGGGGGAAGGCTTTAAAATTTTATTTCATTATTTTTACGCCTGTCACATATTTTTTCAAAATTATTAATTTGTTTTTATTTTTCCTACGTTTAAAAGTAATTAAAGTCTTAAAGTAAACCTAAAACATCGATCGTAACTTTTTGTACATAATTTTTTATACAATCCCAATATAATTTTATAACCCCAATTCCACGTACATTCGCAACCTGTTCAGATAAAATTTTAATTATTTATCAAACCATCGTTAATTAAAGGTTTGCGGCAAGCTAAGGAAGATCTTCACTTAGTTTGAAACGATTTGATTGGCAATAATAATAATTCATGTATCAATGAAAAGGTAATTCAGACTTGCAATAAAGATATTGTCGATATGTTTTTTATTGCTCATGTACAGGCCAATGCATCGCTAGTCTCAGGAACAGCTGACAATGATTAAGTTTCAAAAGTCACACTGCCACTGCATGTTGCGAATGCACTGATAGAATCTTTCTAGACTTGCTATACCTATCTATAGTTTTACGCTATATCTGCCTAGCAGTGGTGCCGCTAGATGTCGCTGTAGGTACTAAACTGCATTGCCAGAACTAATGAAATTGTATACAAACACAATATGTTGTACAAATTGGCATTTGAAAAAGTGGCTATGAGTTTTTATTGCCAAGTTGTTTTCTCGCTAGCTTTACTTTTTGTGAAACTGGCAATAAATGTAGAATCATGCTATTTCAAATTTTGTCCGACGTTCATAAGAGTTGTATTCTTTTACCTTATATTGTTACAGAATGCAACTCTTATGCACATCGAACTAGTTAGTTAGTCGGTTAGGTTTGACTTTGACTTTTAATTTTCAAAGGTCTTCGTTTGCAAGCAATATTAAACAATTTTTTATCATCTCAAATTACTTATAAAAAGTGAGAATTGTAATTACAGCTCATAATAATTTCTGTATCACGAGCAACATCATTCTTAGAATAGAAGTAGGTACATACCTATTTAAAAAATTACAGTATTCATCTCGTAGAACATGGTGAACAGTTTATTTTATTACAGCTCACGTTTTCCCGACCTACGACAGTTGTAATGTTACAAACATAAAAATGAATGTAGTTTTGCCTTGAACTTGAATTTACTAATATAGTGTATCGTGTACAATAATAAACACTGCCTACAAATTGCCTGCCATCTCGCGTGTCTAGTACAATTTGGTCCATTTTGAGATGGTTACCTCTCAAAATTTGAGTTTTTCAAACGCAATCTAAACATTACCAAGAGTTTATATATAGTCGTTGCGTGTCGAACGACAATCTATTTAGTGACAATTGCTGCAATTAAAGTTATTACTAAGAAAAAACCATAGTTCGATGAGCTAAGCTGTTGTTTAGCCATATTTGTTTTACAGGGCCCTATGTTTGTCGACTGATTTATACATAACACAACCTGCTATACAACGCTCCTACTGCTTGGATACCGTGTACATCGTGATAGATTGCAGCCAGTATTCTTTTAGAGAGGTGTTTCTATGTGAGGGTACTGTGCTGTACTGGGCAACTAGATAAATGGCATTCTATTTGATTAGAGTTTGCGCGCGCACAACTGCTAATCTCATATTAACAATTTTCGTATTTATAGTGTTGCGCGCGCGACGCGTCATTCTATTCGATTAGAGTAAACATGACGTTTTTCTTATCGTAAAGGTTAAGGTTAAGATCCTCAGGCGTATGTGTATATGATTTTTTCTTCATAAACCTACCAGCAAATGTGTCAAACCCTCCCCCCTTCCGAAATAAAATTTCCTCAACAAGATCAAGCCCTCCTCAAAACGAAGGCGTGGATCCGTCAGTTTGATTCTTTTTATAAGCATTTTAGCCGCAGGTTTGAAAAAGTGTGAATGTGAATATTAATGTTTGATTCAGAAATGGTCAATAATTCCAAAAAGGTTTTATGAATGCTGAGAGTTCTGCATATTGTATATGGTGTTATAAATTTGACGCATATACCTATCTCTGGTAGCGTCCAAACCAGTAAAAGGTTAGACTAAAAAAATTTGGAAATGACTATATGTCTGTATAAACCTTTATGTAGGTACTCCTCATTATATTTTATTATTTTAATTCAATGTTATATTCTCATTGTAAATTTATTGAAGGAAATAGACATTCAATCACATAGTTATTTGCATAAAGTGAGGAATCGAAGAAAATAATAATATATTTCTATTTAGACTCAATTCCTGTTTACAATGTAGGTACTTTATTGAACAGATCGCTTTACTATTGTTTATATTAATACTCGCTGTATTATTATTGTCACAATCACGGTGTACATCAATACGGAAATGTAGTTTTATATCTACATAGGAAACTTATTTGAATTGGTAATAACTAGATACAGCTGATGTAGTTACTAGCTACTGGTCTTAAGGCTACGCTTTCATTCAAATTAATATTATGAATGCGAAATTAACTCTGTCTGTCTGCTAAGTTTTCACGCTTAAGCCGTTGAACCGATTTAGATGAAATTTAGTATGGAGATAGTTTAAGTCCCGGGAACGACATAAATAAGTGATTATTGCGATAACCGACTTCCAGTCGTGAGGAGCCGCGGTAGAAAGGTAGTTCGTTATAAAGCTGCGCACTTGTCGGTGAAACAATTTCCACTTCTAGTGAAGTGATGGTTACCCTATTCGATATAATATAATACCTTTATTACAACTTTCCTATAAGCTGAGCAATGTACATGTTATAGCTAGCTTTCTTAGCTAATATTCGGAATCACTTGGATTGAGAATATACAAGCGTCCCTTTAGTTGTGTAAATATCTTCAATTTTCACAACTCACATACGGTCATCTGATCCCAAAATTAGGTAGAGTCTGTACTATGGAAATCAGACAATGGATAAACATACATAATACATTTATAAATTCTTACAAAATGCTGATATAGGATAGACTGGAGCAAAAATGAGTAATTTTGTTATTCCTTCGTTACTATTTATTTTTAAGGGACCGTCTCTACGGGCGAGAGTCAACCACTCGTCGCACGCCGCGATAACATCGCCGTGTGGAGACACTTTCTAAGAGAGTGTATAGAAAGAGGTGGCAGGACGATAATATCGCCGCGTTTCTCTCGCCCGTGGACTACGTGGAGTCCCTTGGGATTCTGGAACAGATCCAAGTACTAATAAGTAGCTGGCCCTTCCTTTAGACATAATGACTAAAGAATATGATCAGTTCATTAATATTCGCCACATATCAGACATTTATATAGAAAGTTCTCGTGGTCCTGTAGGTGCAAAAAGGACCAGCGACGGGGTTAAAAGGGCCACTATGAATAAATAGCAGTTTGTAGTTAATAAAATAGTTAAATTAAATTTAGTTTAACCAACATGTACTTTATTTTTTAATACGAAACATCAACTGTTTGTTATATTTGTAAAAAAAGCAGATATAGGCTATTAATCACATTTGTAACTGATATTGCGTGAAACCAGTTTTTTTTGTTTCTTGTTCTGTAATTCCACCGACAGTGCTTCTTTACCGGGGTGCCTGTTATTATTAGTTAGGTTTTCTTTTGTAATGCCACTTTCTGAAATAACAGATAGGTACAAACAGCTAGGCTAAAAGTTCCACATTATGGGCTTATTTACCCTAACAATTTGCAAGCTTAGGGTTCCGTAGCTAAAATGGCAAAAACGAAACCCTTATTGTTTCGTCATGTACGTCTGTCTGTACGTTTGTCCGTCCATATGTCACAGGCATTTTACTCAAAGACTACACAGTGAACATTGATAAAATTTGGTATGTATTAGCCGCTAAATAGTTTGATAGCTAAATAATAAAAATATTTTTAAGGTGGGCACTCTATACGTACATGTAACAGAAGCTGATTTGTTTTTCAGCAAAATTAACGTGCATATAATTCGACAGGTCTTTTAAAACCGTTTTTTTTTTTTAAGACGACTCCTGCATTAGGGTACAAGCCCTGTGTCGCAGGAGACTTTACAAACATACAAGTCACGGACACAAAGTACACCCAGACTCGGAACAACAATTTGTGGATCACACAAAGTGGTGTCCCGTGTGGGAATCGACCTCTTGCGTAACAGTCGAACACACTCCCACCGCACCACAGAGGCAGTCAAAACAGAAAATGTAATTATTTTGGGAGCATTATTTTCGGAAATATAAGAGAGATTTAGAATAAGCCCTTTCACTTGGTATGTTACACGACACAGTTAGCCAACATTTTTTTTCCTCAATTTCCCAATTGGCCCCCCAAAAATGTCGTGTTAAAATTCAGACTTAATATTAATTTAAGTGTCATTCGTAGGTACGGAACCCTAGAAGTGGTAAGATCTTTCTTGTAAGAAAAACCTAGGCAAATGTAAGGTTGTGTTATATAGGTAACTATTGTGGTTTATGCGCTGACCAAAGAGCCGTACCTAGCTTAAACAGGCTAGGTCTTGAAAACCCCAACTACATATATATAGAAGTTATTGTCAACATGACTATATAACTTTGTGGTGCCTGTCTCTTTACATGTCACTCAAATAGCTGTTGTGCACTTACCACGGTCCCTCATATGCGACGATTCGTACACAGTATGCATGTATGCATGCGTCTGATATGCACTATACGAATCTGTGCGGTTTCGAATTCCTTTTTGACGGTTATGAACTTATTGATGAATGTGTGGCAGGTTGTAATTTAGCACTCAATGGAAAACTGCGAATGTGTTAAATACTTTGCATGATTTATTCATTGAGAATGCCATCCTAAACTTGCAGGTACCACTGGACCGAATCATATAAAAAGTGACATTGCTTCAGCGGAATAACCGGCATTAAAATTTAAGAACAAAAGTTGTCACGTCCCACCGCTGGATAAAGATCTCCCCCGTATGCTTCCTAACCTTCCTGTCTGGAGTTTTCTCCTCCCACGTCTTCTCAAAGGCATCCAGAAAAACAAAATTACTCTAGGTTTTCTTTTGTAGGTACTATACGACGATAATATTACATCGATTACAGCAGATGACATTATGATAGTGAGCGATGATAACATCTGAATTTTTAGACGACTGTTTTTTTTAGATAAGTAGGTACTCTATGCTTTAATTGCCATGATATCAGTTGGCGCTATCAAGATTGAGCCAGTGAGTCAAGATTTTTTATTAAGTACAAATCAATTTAAAAATAATGACTACATGTTAATTATTGATTGATAAACCCGATAACATTTTATTACTGTGTATTTACTCTTTCAGAAAAAAATGTAGTGGCTCAAACTCGTTACTAGACTGAAGTGATGATGCCCCGTGCGGCGCGATGGACGTTTTTCTCTAATTCTTAGTTCTTGGAAATAATAAACGTTGATTACGTCACGCTTATTTTTATATCTGGTGATTGACCCTTGGGTATCAAGCGGTAATCATAAGTAATGCCGCCAGTAAAACTCATTGGCTAGAATTCTTACAAGTATGATCCTAGTGTTTTTTATAAGGAGATATTTTTTTATCATTCTTATGTGGAACTGTAACAATGACTTTAGATAAGACGATCGGCGGAAACTAAAAAATAGGCACATTTAATACCATGTACCTTCATGATTTATGCATATTATATTTTTAACAAAATATTGAATGAAATAGATATACCTAGGTTTTCAATTTCCACCCCCTGTTATTATTATTGTTCTACCTTTATATGACTCGATCTAACGAAACTTTAAAAACATATTAAAAGTAAAAAAAACAGAAAGGTGTCTTATGGACACCCGGTTGGAACGTAGTTCCTTTTGGTATATGTATATTTTTTGTGTTTGTATTTACGAATGTTTAAAAACCAATCTAAAAACCGGGCAAGAGCATGTCGGGTCATACTCAGTGTATAAGTTCCGGAGCCCATGCTATATGAAAAAATCTGATTTGCATAATTGCACCAGTAGAAGAGCGTATGTTGTACGCGATGTGTACTGTGTAGTTTTTGAGTGAAATGCCTGTGACATACGAACGGACAGACAAACAGACAGACGGACGTGACGAAATTACAAATTTTGATTTTTCACACATAGGTAAATATGCTAGGTACAGACAGCAAGTTTGACATAGGTAAAGTAAACAGTACAACCTTTTACAGAAAACACACAACCTATATCTTTAACACATCCGCCATAACCTAGCTTCACATACTTAATAAAAATAGCATTGATAAAATCAAAACGTTAAAATTACAAATAAATTTATTATAGATACGAACAACCTATATAACACAACCTTCTTATTCTAGCTTCACTTATTAGATAATAGATTTTCAACATTTTATACCTTTTTCCGTCTAGCCTCTCGGCCCGAAAACAAAAACGTGCAATAAAGACCTACGTTCTCAGATTTCAAGTGCTTTATCTTTATCATAAAATCGGTTATTAAAAATTGCTTACATAGTGCAAACTCTAGCAAACATACAAAAAAAAAATACTTAGAAAGGTATAGTTAGTCAATTCAATAATAATCACAAATTCTTATGTTACTTAGGTCACTAGCAAAAACTAATTAAGTGTACCATATAGATACTCTATACGCAATAGTATGTTGAAACAGCGCCTATTATAAAAGCTTTCAAAGAGTTACCTAGTCTTTATGTTGTCATAGACCATTGTACGAGATTTAATTATGTTTCAGTATATTATCACTGCAGTGTTGTATGAATTAAAAATCTTTTGTATTCCCATGCCACTTTGAGAACGAACGATTCATAATTTTAAGAAACTCTCAAAATTATCAGTGGCTACTAATCACCTACTAGTAATAACACGACACTTTTTAAAAATTGAGATATTTTTAGTCATGAAATAAAACGGCTTGTTATATTTTCTTATTTCGTTATCGTAAATTCCTGTGGTGGGGGTAATGAAGGTGGTAACACCCCTCTCCCCCATCAATTTGTTCGTGCGACGTACTCATGCTGTGACAAATTCATTTGACTAACACTTGGCCGATTTTGGGGTTAAAATAGCTTTTAAAGTATTCAAAAACGGTAACAAGACCCCAAAGGTTGGGAACCACTGGTCTGTATCGTGCCATGAAACTATTCAATTCTAGCCAAGTGATGTTATTTACTTAAAAGTAATCAGAAATCTATATTGTAAATAATACCTAGATGCAGAATCGTAATATTTCATAATTGCCTAAAGATCTCACTAACGTCGTCATTTTGCAAGAGTAATGTACAAAATTAACATGAAATAAACATTGCGGGATTGTAATAATGTCCAAATAAAAATATTATGAGATTTTTTGAAATGTGGATTTTTGGGTTAAATATTGATGCTCTTATTCATAATATGCCGCTTAATAAGTTTATTTTCTGTTGTTTTTGTCTCATACTTACAAAGTAACCTACTTAATAATAATTTTCAATGGAAGTTGTACAAAAAATTGGTTACTTTTCCTAAAACTAACCAGTGATAGTTTTCCTCTTAATTTCACAATATATATAACTACCGTGTTTTTTTTCACATACCCAACATCAACCTTTTACCTGGCAGGGGGACACACTTGACTAACAAAAAAATGCACTTTTAAGTTTAATATTTCACAAAGGGATCCCTAAATCTAAAAATGGTCACCATCCCAAAACGTTTTTAAAAGACCTTTCTAATGATACCGCACACGATTGGGTAGGTGAGAAAAAAAAATCACAACCCCTCTTTACATCCTCGTATAAGGGAAGTACCCTCAAAAAAATGTTTTTAAGATTCTATTCTTTCACTTTGTCGGCGTAAGTGATTTGTGTATATATGCAAAATTACAGCCTTTTAGCACTAACAGTCTCTGAGCTAAGCAGCGGACGGACGGGCGAACATGGCGAAACTATAAGGGTTCCGTTTTGACATTTTGGCTACGCAACCCTAAAAAGGGTAGTAGGAAAATATTCCTTGAATTTAAATTAGGTGTAGTTAATTATTACACTGTCTGTAAACAAAATAAAGTGAACAGCTGACGCAAAGTTGTGCCGATTGTCATAAATAAATTAACAAATCTACCTACATTATTAAATTGTGAAGGAATCGTTTGAATCAATTTATAGACATAAGTTTCGCTAGACGTGTCTCGGGCACTGATTTAATGACCTCGCTTGCCATGCGAATGTAAGCTTTATTTTCAATACCATAAGCAATGGTGACTATTAGAGCTTAATGAAGCCACAAATATGTATTTAATATTAATTCATAACGTAACACCTGTCATTCACTAACAGATAATTTACAAGTTGATAATAAAAATAAGTTGGGATTTTCAATTTTTTTTTTCAAGAAAATATATGACTGTGAATGTTTGGGACTTTTGGTAGTAATATTATCCTTATCATATAATTACCTATTAGTACTAATGTCGCGTCGGTTCTGCCTTAAAAGTTACATTTTGATGGACGGCGATTGGCGAATAAATGTGCAAAGTTTTTATACGTTCTCGGTTTTTCCAAGTTGTGTTTTTTTAGTTTTTTGGCACAGGTAGGTTCATCAAAACGTGAGAATCGAACTTTCGCGAATAATCGCCTGCGAATTTGTTTTTGACGTTATTGTAAAGTGTGGACGTTACAATAACGTCAAAATCGAATTCGCATTATGAGAATAACATTCCATTTGATACTTACTAATATCGAATACAAGTAATACTATGACTTACTATGTACAAATCTTTGCATGCATATGTGAGATCGCTGCAAAAAACAGGAAAAAGAATTGCCCTGTTATAAAAAAACAGTAGCTGATGAGATTATAAACATTAAAGACGATATATTATATATTTGTCATATGTCTTATATGTCTGGGGCTTAGGTTTCATAGACGATCACGTAGTAATGTTTTATTATTTATCTGCATCAACAATAAAAAACCAGTCGAACATTTAAATAACATACCTATAGCAATAAAGTTAGCTATTATTATAAAAAAACACCCGTAAACACATAGGTCCTTTAATGAGGTAAATAGGGCTTGCAAAAATAAAGCGAAAGTTTTAAAGTATCTGTAAAATTAATAATCGGCTTTCTGGTTTTAAATAAACCAAACATTAGTTGCAGCGTTTTCGAAAAATAAACCCTTAAGATGGTAAAATAGTGCCATTGCTATATAAAACTCCGTTAGTTTTGAAGTTAAATCTGTGTAAATTTGTAGGTACTACTTTTTGTTTTAAATATAGAAATACGTGTATCAGCATTTTTACACAGGTTTATTTTAATAAAAAAACTCTAAAGGGGTTTTACCTAAGGGGCTTCAAGTTCATATAACAAAAATGGCTATATCTATACATATAATAAAACTGTAAATTTCACGTGTCTGTACATGGCCGAACTTAGTGAAAAAAAAAATTAGGAAATGTTCGAAAAGAGTATTCAAACACTTTGCTGCATTTTTAGAAATGTCTGTCTGTCTGTCTGTCTGTCTGTCTGTCTGTTTGTTTGAACACGCATCACGCAAAAACTACCGTACAGATTCGGTTGAAATTTTGCACGTGCAATCTAATAGATGCAGATTAACATTTAGGCTATAAATTATCACGCTTTTTCCCATAGGAACTAAGCAGTAAGGGATAATGTCTGTAGCAATTTTTCGTTATAAAACAGTAACTACTAGACGGATCTTTATGAAAATTTGCAGTTTTATAGTAAATACTATAGGACATTATTTACACTTTAAATCATTACGCTAACGTCTATGGGGAACGAGTAGCAACGTATTTTTTGTCGCACCATAATGGTTTATCACAAAATTTTCCACAATTAGACATTATCTATAATTGTAACCCATGGAATACATAACTTCACGCTAAAACTATAAGGAGCTAAACACAACATTTTTAAGTTTCATAAGAACAGTTATTTTAACGGGATACGTAGCGAACAGTATAGCCTCGAAGCTATGCTAGCGGAATTAGACGACGAAGTCCCGGGCTCGAATCCGATGTCTGATTATGTTCTTTTTGTATTTTTTTAAATTGTCTTTATCCTTTTTTAATATTGTCCTCAATGTTTTAGTTATTTTTTCGACGGTAAGTAACTTATTTACTTTGGTTATTATTTTTTTATATTAAAAATCAAGTAAATTATGCACCTAGGTAAGTTAATTATAGGTATTGCATGCACTGCTGAGAGTAATGAATTAATCGTAGTAGAAATGAAAAACAATATTACATTATAATTAAAAAGTATTCGACATTTTCCAGAAATGATGTGTACGTCTAAAAAAAAGACATTACACACGTAAAAAAAAAACATGTAGCGCCATCTATGAAATCAAATTGTTCACCGTGATCAAATAATTCCTGTGGTGCTCGAGATGAAGGATTTGTTTCTTGCTGAGTGGCAACCTTCTTGAAAGTAGATGGCGTTGTATTCAATAACGTTCTATACTTAGTAAAATAAGTTTTAAAAAGAAACACATTGCTATGATTTTTAGAAATGTTTGTCTGTCTGTCCGTTTGTTTGACCACGCATCACACAGGTGCATCGAGGATCATGTTTTGGGGTTATGGTTGGAGATCACATCAATTCAACGATAATGAATGGCTCAACATCGGTCAAGTGTTAGTAGTTCGGGTGACGGGAGGAGGGGGGTCGTTGTCTGTCAACCGTACCTTTAGTGATATCTGACATTTTCGCGGGCATGACACACATGACACGCTCTGTGTTTGATTACTAAAGTGTTACAGCAGTTTTACATACGTTTTTAAATACACCCCATTTTTAGCCAAAATGGCATAACAGAACCCTTATAGTTCCCTTACCTATGTCCGTCCGTCCGCAGCTTAGCTCAGAGACTGTTAGTGCTAGGAGGTTGCAACTTTTGCATGAATAAATTACTAACGCCGATAAAGTGAAAGAACAAAATCTTGAAAATCATTATTTTTTTAAGGGTACCTCTCTTATATGTAAAGTGGGGATGTAATTTTTTTCTCACCTACCTACCCCATCGTGTGTGGTATCATTAGATAGGTCTTTTAAAAAGCGTTTAGGGTTTGTGAAGACTATTTTTAGATTTAAGGATTCCTTTGTGTATAATATTAGGCTTTATAGTGAACATTTTTGTTAGAGTCAAGTGTCCCCCTGCCAAATGGTTGATGTTGGGTATGTGAAAAAATTTAGGGTAGTAGTATAAATACTAAAATTATAAGAAAAACTATCACAGTTCAGTACTTAGGCTTTACAAGTTTACGATCACATGAGAAGTAACAACTTTTTCGTACAAATTCTATTAAAAATTATTAGGTACTAAGTAGGTATAACATTGAAAGAATGAAACAAAAACAACAGAAAACCCACTTTTTAAGCCGCACACCAAACTAACTATCTAAAAGAATAGAACAGATCGATTTTTATTTAGTAAGTATTTAGTCAACAGGACTGTTTCCAACATATTTACACAGAAGTTATTTCGTTACCTGAACTACCTTAATTTAAACCCGACTTTCACACGAACGAAGTCGCGGGCACAGCTAGTATTATATATATATATATATATATATATTTAAAGTAAATATTGGCAATTTTAATGGTTAATGTTTGACTGTGAATACAGTGCAGCAGTTCGACGGACGAAGTGACCTTGTGTCACGGAGTAATTACAATCACTTAAGTGTCGCAGTTTGTAGCGTGCAGGGCTGCATAAACGTTATTAAGGGCCCGGAGCCCGGTGAATGCCAGATATGTCTGGCGAGGCGATCTGGCGATGACAGATCACATATACACGCAATAGTAATATAGTATACATATACAAGTAATAATATTTCAATTAACGTCATCGTCTCGCCCTAGGCATCATTTATATAGGTGTACTAGCTGACCCGCGCAACTTCGTCTGCGTAAATTTTCCCCGTTTTTGCAACATTTTTCCTTGCTGCTCCACTCCTATTAGTCGTAGCGTGATGTTATAAAACCTATAACCTTCCTCGATAAATGGGCTATCTAACAGTAAAAGATTTTTTTAATTAGGACCCTGTAGTACCTGAGATTATAGCGTTCAAACAAACAAACAAACTCTTCAGCTTTAAAATATTATGGTATAATTATAAATGTTAGGTGTGGGCAACCCTTATCCCTTTTGGGGGATAAAAAATAGATAGTAGCCGATTCTCAGACCTACTGAATATGCATAAAAAATTTTATGAGAATCGGTCAAGCCGTTTCGGAGGAGTATGGGAACGAACATTGTTACACGAGAATTTTATATATTAGATTTAGTTACTTAAGGCAATTTTTTAAATTACAATATTAACATAAACCAGGTTTACCTCAGTTCTAGGTATATGATTATGTTCTCGGTACATATTGTAACAAACCCCATACAATTTTCTATCAATGCACAATGTAGTAAACACATTGTGCTGTAAAGCCTCTCGACAACTAAATCGGCCAGAACAGCAGACACTTTCACTAAATCACTGCTGGTGTAACAAATCGTTTTTCTATGTCGCTTTTCTTTGCAAATATTATTTGAACGGTCTCGTCTGTCTACTGTTATATAAATACTGGTATATCTCATCGGTAAGGGACATCATGTTCACAAAAAAACTGAAAATAAAAGTGATTTCGTCTTAGTCACAACTCTCGTATTAGGAAACTAGAAAAACTCGCTTACGGCTCGTTGACTGCCAGTATAAATTTAAAGCACAAGAAAGTACGGCAGCTATAAATAGGATTCGTGGTATGAACTGACTGATGTATGCGTCGGGCAAGTGAGGGCCAGTTTGCTAAGCTGAGTGTAAAACGGCGTTATGGATAGTGATAGGTTGACAGATCAGTGAGTACAAGCAACATTGCCGTACACAGGCAACTGACAGTTTTCAAAGTAATAACAGTATGAATGTGTCTTCTATACCTTAAGTCAGACAACTTCGTAGATGGCTAGTTTAAGTTGGAATTTGTTGGCGGAAATTCGGTCAAGGAGATATTCTTAATACTAGTCGGGGTCCGCCTTTCCATGGCCTGTAGCAATATTCTATAATATTTAGTTATGTCATATTGAAAATATGAAGCTTAAGGGCAAAAAAATTGGTGGTTATTCACCTTAAACTCAGTGGTTCCCAAACTTATTTTTCCCGTTACCCTTACTTTACAATCCATTTTACCCCCAACATTCTGACCAAATATGAGTCGCTCAAATGACGTAAAGGGGAAGGAGCTTTTTTCAGTCAAACCGAGGGAGAGCCTAGAGAGTCTCCCAAATAATAGCCGATTCACCCCCTCGAGGGTAAATACCCACAAGTTGGAAACCCAAGAGCTTAACCGTTAATGGGTTAAGGAAAATTATAGACGAGATAGGTAGGTACATCTCATTTAATTAATCGAACCTACCCGCCGACAGATATTTAGCAAAGTGATTGACAGACAATAACATTTTAATACCTTATGTTATTATAATTATTTTCAACACGTTTATTTTGTTTTATTGTGTATAATTGACTTCAATCAAACATAGTAAAACAAAATAACTAGGTATCGCCTGCGACTGCACTTGTCATTTTTTGTAAAATGACTAGTCAGTAAAACGAATACATTTTTGCCTAGTCAGATAAATACTATTTTTAATGTAAACATGGCCTCTAACCCTGGCAATATAATTATCAATTAGTCAGAGTTCATATGGAAGGACTAAATGTTTTTTATTTTCTTTAAAAAGACGACTCCCGCACTAGGGTACAAGCCCTGTGTCGCGGGGGACTTTACAAACATACAAGTCACGGACACAAAGTACACCCTGACTCGGAACAACAATTTGTGGATCACACAAAGTGGTGTCCCGTGTAGGAATCGAACCCACAACCTCTTGCGTAGCAGTCGGGCACACTCCCACCGCGCCACAGAGGCAGTCAAATTATCTATTGCTATTTATATATATTATTAAATACCTAACAAAAACTCAATAAAGTTCTAAGGTTCAACTACCACTATGGTGTAAGTTGTTTGTGTTGTTATACGTCCATCCACTTTAAAAAACCTAAAACAAATAAAAAATATGACTAAGTAATGGTTGATCAATTACAAGAACTACTGTAAAGGTTAAAGCTACCATTATAAATGGGACATTTATATTCATCTTCTAGCTTTTATTAATATTAGTATTTCTTCTATAGATTATGTTTTGCTTATAACTATCCTATTTATCCTAATATGATAGATAATTATTTATCTTTTTTAATTTTTTCTCTATTAGTTTAATTTTTATAGCCAGTTTGTACTTTGTTTGTTTATACCATAACCTATATTACCTACTTAACCCTAAATCTGTCGTTAAATATAGTCATATTTGTCAGTACCATAGACTATATTTATCTAATAATATAATTATTTAATGATAAATATTGAGAAACATGTCGTAAATAAACTAAGCAATTGCTTATTTTGTTTTCCACCGGTATTATACAAAAAAGAAATACAATTTTTAACAAGTACGCTCAAAATTTAAAAAAAGTATTTATAAAAAAAGTATATATTATTTCCTGTAATATACTTCACAATCTTCGTAATGTCAGAATCTAAAAAAGGCTTCATAATGACTAGTTATATCAGCCAGCCAGTCCATAAATAGCTTACGGGCGGGTATTCCCCACGGGTAATGAGGTAACTTCATTGAGACAATGATGCGTCTTATAGAACTAACGCATTTTAAATCCATTCTCAAATGAATAACCGCGACATGGGCGTACCCAGAAAAATAATCCTGGGTACGCCAATGCCAACGGCGATTTACATTGTAAGAATGTTTGCCGTTTTTGAGAAATGATCGATGAATGTTTGAGAGACTACGCGAAGGTTCTAGATTCAAACATTTTAACGCGTGTCAAACTGACACTGCTTGGAAAACCTCGAATGTGTTCAAAACATTGCACATATTCACTTAGCATACATAATACGAGTGTATGTGCAAAGTTTTGGTTCGCGTGTTATGCGAATCTAGAGACCGATATCATGAATTGATACGTACGAGTATATAACAGTTGACATTCGGCAAGCGAGCATGCCTTCACACAGGCGCGATAAATGTATGAAATAGCTTTAACATTAATAAAAAACATATTCATGTGATTATTGATTTTGTTGAAACCATAACCCCATAAGAAAATACCATTTGAATTAAAATATGTAGGTAATATGAACTGTTATATTCTTCAGGTATACTTGTTCTTAATGCATATTCAAATTGAGGTAAATTACGGGCTTGCAATCGCTACATTTAAAACAAAGATAATCCTTCAACTGTTTTAAATAGCGTGTCTTGAACTAACTTGTTTACTAATATGCTTCGTTCAACATCGGCTATCATTATCGTCATCGAATATTCGTCTATCAATAAACGAATTGAAGCATATTCTACATGTCAGTAATTTGATTCATATCTTTTTTATGTCAATTGGGCAGTTTTTGCATAATATAACCGCATTCTGGTCACGGATTAACTATTTTTTTCAATTCACGTGGTCAATTTATTTCGCATCTCCATCATCTTTGTAGATACAATTAGGACAATTCGTGGCGTGGTGTGATATTGGCTTAAGAATAGTACCACCCCATCTCTTCAAGAGGGTGTCGTCAAGGCGTCTGGAGGATTTCTCCCTGAAGGACGGGCAACTGCGTCCTCTGCGTACTTTAAAACCTTACTGCGATCACCAAGCTATATAGATCTGCGATCCGCTAGCAAAGCGTGGCGATTGTGGCAATAGCTCCCATAATCAAATTAGTAGGTTCTGTTAGGGAGACCCGTGCCCAGCAGTGGGACATCATTGGGTTGATATGTCTATGTAGTCAAGTCAATTCGTATGTAAAAATTAGCATTTTCTAAAATTCAGTTGTTTTTGTAACAACTACTTGATTTGTTGTCGTGTAGTGGCATAAATTACGAGAGGTAGAAAGCGACTGATGACATATCGGGTAAAATATTGCAAACTATTATAGGTAGGTACCTACGTCGTTTCTGATACCAAAATATAAATATGTCCCAATATCTACACTACAATATATCGAAGTAGTAGCCCTTATTCAAAGAATTCAAATAATTATCATGCTGCGTCGCTGCCGTTGCGACAGGGTACACGTAACATACACAACTTACTATACATTAGTTAAGTAGTCGGTAAAACACTGCGACAGAGCGTGGCACTTGCGAAATTGTCTTACGATGTTTGCCGACAGTGTCACCATGACAAGGTTTTGTGGCCAGGTGCCATTGGAAATACCAGGACGTGTTGGAACACCATACAGTACACATACAATGATTACAACTATTGTGGCGTGACAAGTAGGTATGTTGTTGGTTAAGTGATCCTAATTTTAATATCAGGTAGGAGATTACTATAGGGTTGAAAAAACCAATTGAAACAGTTTAAGATATGTTTTAATAATTTAGATACTTTTTGTATTTTATATTTTCCTACAAGGTCTTAGAGCTTTAATGTCGATGGGTGAAGAAATCTCAGGCGCTTATCGGTCTGTATGCACTGATATACTCATTACTCATTATTAACGTATAAAAAAATCTCGACTTAATAGCAATTACGATAAAGTTTATGTTTGAGCACACAGTCAGTAATTATAAACTATGAATGATCTGTTGTACATTATACATGAACTTATTACGTACAGTAGAGGAATTTGTGATTTTCTGTGGACCCTTGCAAAAGCGAATAGGTTTCCTGGCATATAATCATTATGACGCTGCCCTGTAGGGAATATTACAACAATATTTTAATAACTAATGAGATCCGTGATGATATTATTATGAAAATATACCCGTATATCTAATCGTGTAACCTACTTGGTGCGGAATTCCCAAGATTTTCGCCACTTCTGTAATTGTAATGGAAAAATTGGCTTTTGTATAAGATAGCCTGCATGCATACCTACCTATCAGATAACGTGATAAAGCAATGTTTAAAATAGCTGAAACTAAAAAGGTCAAAACCCAAAATATTGTAATTCTTGTAGAATCTAAATATTATTTGTACAAGAATCATAAAGTTTCTTTAAGTACCTAGTTGGCCGAGTGTACCTGCCTTATCCTTAATAAACAAAGTCAATTGTTTGTTGATGCGTCGGTAATCGGTAATCGGTAAGCTATCACAATAAGATTATCGAGTTCCGAACTCGATAAATACTCGATAATACCAGTTCTATAGCCGGTGTTGTGAGAAATTCTCAAGAACTTAGATAACGTACCAGGCCACCGTGATGGAATAACGTGTGGTTTTTAGCCGATTCGATTCTTACATGCTTGATGAAGTGTCATCATGAAAATTTTACTTATGAAAATAAAGAAGCTAACGAACAACTTACCTATGTGAATACTTACTTATCTACCGTTTGATATAGGTATAGATAGCGAGTGTCGAAATCTACGTTTTTTGCGGCATAAACGGCTGTATAATTTTTACGTTAACTTTGAAGTTTGATTTTTTCACAGCTTCTGGGAACTATAGACCCTTAGTATATAGTTTTCATTCCTACTCGACACCTCCACGAGTTTCCGAGATAAAAGGTCTTAACAGATGGACAGACGGACGGACAATAAAGAGATACGGTTTTTTTCCAATTGAGGCACGAAACCCCAAAAACGTCAAAGACCACACGTTCTTTCTTGTGACGTCATATTGTCTACCCAGTCAAATACTTTAATCTCGGCTTACTTTATGGATTTTATACTTAATCTGAAGCTTTACCACACGTGTTTTGATTTATTGATATGTATGATAGGTTTCTTTATCAAAACAAATTGTTTAACGTTTGCAAAACCTCGCGCGAAATGCCAAGGAAGAACCACTCCTAGTGGTTGATGACGTCATTTGATATAACACAGATTTAGTAGGTACGCAGCTGCAAATCTATAGTCTAACCACTTTCAAGACTATATATTTACGATCAGTCCTAACTATTAGGTATTTATTAAGTAATCTACTTTCACTTTCTTTTCTGAATGTGTATCGAAAACTATTCAACCAATGAGGTGGGTATAACCCAGGTTTTATGAATAACTAATATTGTTATTTCATTTACCTATTCCATTCCAAATCCATCGATAGATACATTATTGAGGTCAACATTTAATCGGTGATAAAAAATCAAAACACACAAAATACGTTACTTAAAAAATATTTAGTAGACAAATTTAAAATACCTATAAAGTCTATCAAGATATTACGTAAGTAAGATTATGAGGCTGTATCCACCGAAGTTATATCACTTAAAAAGTTAAGGATAAATCGACGAAATATTATTAATAACTACTGACCTGTCAAATACCTACACATTACTAACCACAGAACATACCTGGGCGGTTAGACTAGATACATTCGTTCCGTGGCGAATTCGATAACGCCGTACTAATCGTTCGCAAAAAAATGAAAAAAATGTCTATGGTCTCCACCGCAAATGTCAAATTCTTTTCCATTATCGACATCACTTTTCGAATGTGACTTTGTCTAGACCGCCAGGTAGAGTTTCAGCCCGTATTAAGTTTAATCAAATCGAACGTATCTCGCAATATTGTCTGTGGTCAGCAAACTTTAGATAAATAATAAATAATTAATATGTTAGTTAGGCGAACGTGCGATAGAAGTGAAACCCGCGAAGGACAATGTCACTGTCGGTTATTCGGTTGAATGAGTTTCCTAGAATAGGCTGTCTTGAACAATAAAACTGCACTTTTTGCTGTCTCTGAAACGTATGCGGATCAATTGATTAGGTAGATACATTATGTACCTACCTACAGCTGACTGCGAAACGGATAATATAGAACTGAGTATAAATTATTTAGCGTAAAATACATATAATAGTCATACTTCTTGTTCCTTACAAGCCTACATACTTACATACACGACTGCCTCTGTGGCGCGGTGGGAGTGTATCCAACTGCTACGCAAGAGGTCGTAGGTTCGATCCCCACCCATAATAAAACTTTGTGTGATGAGCACGATGGTTTGTTCTGTGTCTGGGTGTTATTTAACTATAATATGCATGTATTTAGGAATATATAAGTATGTTTATCGGTTGTCTGGTTTCCATAGTACAAGCTCTGCTTAGTTTGGGATCAGATAAGTTTGTGTGAGTTGTCCCAAGATATTTTTATTATTATACATTATGCATATTGGTGCCATGATCCATGAAATATTTTTTTTTAAATAAACCATGATTTTTCCGGTTAAGAGCGTGTCTTCGTCTTATAATTCTTATAAACCTCTAAGGCGTTTATCATTCTTTCTGAGAATGTGTTTATTAATGCTGGAGTTCAGCAGAGGTACGTAAAGGGATCAACGACTCGTAGAAACTGCTTTAGTCTGGATAAACCGGGACGATTTGACGACAGGTTGGTTACAGCCGGTCCTGACCGGCGGCGACCGACGGATTAATTGTCACAAAGTAATAACGATAACATAGCGTGATGTGGACGATAAACTTATTTTAAATTCCATGTTGTTCGCAACGATTACTTACTTTGTCGTCCACTACATGTGAGCGCCTCGGAATAGGTACTAAAGTTTCCTTCAAATTGGCTTCAAAGGATGTCTTGAATATTTTTTGAGAATACAATTCTTTTGAGCAGATTTATTACTTAGTAATTGGCTGAACAAGTAGTAGGCAGATACTTTATTTTACTTTACTTTACAAAAACTGTTTATACGTTTACATACCTAGAAGGATTAATTACGAACAACTCTTATTGGAGGTAATGAGTATCTCTCATTTTTTGCCACGGGTCGTTAAAATGCAAAATATACATAATTCTCGTTTTTTACTGTGCTATCATGTAGCTTTTTTTGAGATAGGTATATGATTTTGCAAACAGACTCTTGTTTTATTCTTCTTTCATTAAAGAAAATAAAAGTTTAAACTTTATTTTCTTTTTCTTAACACCTTTTTGTTCAATATTCTTTAGTTTCAGTAAAAGTTATATTAAAGAAACACAAAAGAAAAGGAATTTTATTATACAATGGTTAAGTATTTTTATTAAAAACAAATTACAAAATGTGGTATAATAATAATTTTAGGAATATTAACGATAAGGCAACAGAACTTGTCCGTACCGCATCTAAACAGCAACTATTGATTTCATTTTCTTTGCTGGCGTTAGAGACAGTGGTTTTCTAAAACACGGCTATATAATTTCTATTTTGATACCAAAATTTTCTGGGCATACGTTACCAAGTAACAAAACGGATATAACAAAAATCTGTTTTTTCCTAAATACATATGGAATAATTGAAGTTACCTACGTCCAATAATATGTTTCAAATTGTAGCTATAAAGTTAAATATTATGATGGAAATAAAAATAACTGAAAATACGATGAACTTACCTCATAAAAATGAGTAACTAAATCTAATCGTCATTCAAATTTTTAGTTACGTTGACGTCTTTTCATCTGACATAGTAATTGAAATGTAATTGACAATGTATTTCAAGACTGCCTCTGTGGCGCGGTGGGAGAGTATCCGACTGCTACGCAAGAGGTCGTGGATTCGATCCCCACCCAGGATGAAACTCTGTGTGATGAGCATGATGGTTTATTGTGTCTGAGTGTTATTTATCTATAATAGGTATGTATTTAGAAATATATAAGAATGTTTATCAGTTGTCTGGTTTCCATAGTACAAGCTCTGCTTAGTTTGGAAGCAGATGGCGTTGTGTGAGTTGTCCCAAGATATTATTATTATATAACGAATTTATATGATTTATGTTCCAAGATCTCTGGCGTGCCCGACCTATTTTATTTTCTGACAGATAAAATGTGGGGCTTCGGGTAGTGTTTATATGTACACTCAATGCTAGCATACCAGCTAAGCTGTATAGACGGCCAATTTTCAGGTACCAGGTGAGAAAGGTCGGACTAAGTTATCTTACTTTCTGACAGTTGATTTTCATGTATAAAATACTATAAAAAATATTATTCAGTATTTCCAGACACTTTACGCCGACCATAACGTACACCAGACACTTTAAAGTGGCCAAAAAAAGTGACTACTTAGATATGTAGTCACCAAGCATTTGAAAATAAGATTAATTTCTGATGCTTGTTTGGTATATATGTTTCTTAGGGGATTATATGGAACATATATTTGCTCAGCCAGAAAAATTGTATGGGCCAAAGATTCAGCCTCTAATATGATCGTGAAGGTATTATAATACTTATCTTATTTTCTGACGCTCTATTTTTATATGTATTACTTAGAGGATTGTAAGGAACATATTTTGCTCAGTCAAACAAATCGTATGGGTCAAACCTTATCCCAGACATCAAAAACATTCAGCAGCGCGAGGGTATTATAAAAGCTACTTCGCTTATATTCTGACGCTTAATTTTTATATGTTACTTTGGAGATTGTATGGAACATATATTTGCTCGCGTGAGCCAAATCGTCTCCCAGACACCAAAACCATTCAGCCGTTATATGACCATCAAGGTATTATAATACTTATAACAATCCTTTTTATATTAAGTACTTAGGTACTTAAACGGTTGCTTCGTGGCTACTTTATTAATAGCTAAACCTTTGAACTGTGTCTAATTAAACGGTAAATAAATGTCCTGTCACAATGGCTTAAGGTGCTATCCACTATTCACGTCACACGTTATTAGGTGGGGGGATGGTCAACAAAAAGCAATTTTGCGTGACAAGGATAAAGAGAAGTCGAAATGTTTGTGACGTCACACTATTAAATTTAACCTCTTTACATATAAATAAAACCTCTTTACTTAAATTCTAGTGTAAATCTCTAAAATATTATCAATTTGATCAATGTTACTATGTTACTACTTTGGAAAGCTGGCTGTGACGTTTTAATTTAATTTTTACTTAACTGTAAAATATATAACGCCAATCAGGGGGCGAGGGATACGATTGCGATCAGCTGTTACAAGGACAATAATCATGAAATTTGTAAGACGTAAATTTTGATAGCCCTAAGGCATACGTGCGACCATACCGACAAGCCCTCATACTAGAGATGCCTCCAGCAGACACTTGGTAATAAATAAAGTTAGAGATTTGCAATCTACATGTAACAGCAATCGTATTCAATAAATATTAAATTAACCAGTTGAGGAATGCCCACGCCTAGCAAATGTAAACCATTGCGGAAATATATGCTGCAGTAAAAACTACTTTAAATTCCATTGGACATTTAATGTTGTCGTCACGCTTACAATTTATTCTGATGACAATATATTGAACAGGACTTGTTATATCCTTGTCCAATAATGAGCCGAGAAAATGGGTGTATTGAAAGGACAGTGATAGCACAGAATATCAAGAGTACAGAAGATCATAGAAAATGCTTTTAACGCATAGACATCGCACATGGACACGGAATCGGGGCATGTCTTCCGTACAAAGTGCACCGATATATTTGTGACCAATGTTAAAGTCGCCTTTTGTACTTTTGTTATTCTGTTCTCTCTAGTTATAAGTAGGTACTATCTTAATACAGGTACAGGTATAAAACAGGTTCTTCCCTCACCGTCTAAACACTTGCAAATTCTGAAAATCGAATTAAATACAAAGACAATACATTAGCGGGTTTTAATGTTGTTTATTACTTATCTATTATTTAAAATAAATCGTTTTAGAAAAGCCGTATGAATATGAAGTCTGGAAAACTTGGTTCTTGATCCAGAAGATACAGGATAGATAAGTTGTCAATATGTAGGAGACGAAAATTTTCAGGACAACGGAAATTTGTAAACACATGTATGATTTGCGGCGTTGTACATAAGTTTGGCAGCCAATAAGTTTCGACATAAAAGCCAAAACTGATTGGATGCCATATCTAATGTTAGAAATCGCTTAATCTATAAGCATGAAGTATGGTTTTGAATGTCACCATAGAATCAGGCTGAGCCGCGACGAAAATTTCGTCTACTTATATACCATATACTTTATCAGTGACTTTATCATTCTCACTTCCTGCGCTTTGTTTAATGTGGGTACGCTAGTATCAACAGTATTTATTATTTATCGTCCTTAATCATTGATACCCGCAGAGAATTTGCGAAATTCGATATTATCGCAATATTTTATACGATACGTTTGTGTTACAAGGCTAGAGAGATACAAATAAAGTGACAGTTTTTGGGGTCACATCATTATCAATATTATTATTATGAAAAATATGTATGACACATACAAAATTACTTAAATGTCGTTTCACAATATGTGTTGTTTTAAACAGACGAAAAACAAAAAAAATGAAGTTCGCAACTGGAGGTTTTGTGTGCCTGTGTTTTTGTTACATGGTAGGTTACAGTATATGTACTTCATACTATCATGTAACAATATTTGGCTTAAGCATTTCATTTAAAAATAAAAATAACTGCATTCAAAGATTTTCCAATACTCACTTGCTAGAGTCGGGTATCGAACCCGTCAACTGTATAAAATAAATACCCTGTACTTTTATGATACCGATCGAAAGGGTCAATACTAAAGAACAAATCTCTCTAATAAACATTGCATAATATTGGAAATGATCAAAGTTACCTAATAGTAGTTAGGGTATTATTTGATTAGTAGCATTTTATCATCTACAATTTAAATCACAATCTAATTTAATATCATCTGCTGCTGCATCTGCGGAGACTCTCAAACGGCGCAAATATAGTAATCTAGTCGGAGATTACATATTTGAGCCGTTTGGGGTTGAGACGCTAGGGCCATGGGGTCCAAGTGCTCGCCTCTTATTCAAAGACATTTCCCACCATCTTGTCAGTGCATCTCGTGACCAGAAGGCTGGCTTTTTCTTTGCACAGAGAATAAGCATTGCCATACAACGTGGCAATGCTGCCAGCCTTCTGGGCACTATACCGGTAGACATCGATGGGGAGGAATTCTTCGACGCCTAACTCTTTTTTGTAGTTTACTAGGTAATTTGTAAATAATGATAATAGTATGTATATATGTAGGTTGTTCGTAGGGTTATCTAGCTTGTATTTATTGATATTGTAAATTTTCTTTTTCTGATTATAAATATCACTATATACAGGTCAAATAAAATAATAAGAAATAGTAGACAGTAATTTAATATCATTAACTTGAATGTTGTTCATATTGGAATGTCCAAAGATTGAACCAAAGACCAAATCAAGTTCAAACCAAACGGTATAAAGAACCTCCCTGAAATTATAATTAAGATGTTAGATGATGTAGGTATAGAATTGTATATAGTCGTAGTGCAATTTATGTTTGTTTTATAATTAAAATCATATAAAAAGTATAATTATATTTATATACGACTTTAATTAGTCACAGAAGTGGAAATGTTTCTAAGCAAATATTTATGTTGTAATGGCGAGCTGACAATGCGGCTGTAGTTGCATGACCAAACCAAATTAATAACCTGTGTACAGGTATTTTCCTTAATCGATCTCGTGTCCAGTGTATCTATGTAAAACTGGCCTAGATACTAATGTTAATATAGAATCTCCAATATTTGTAGTCAGCTTCAACTTTATACAAGAATAATATCTGGCGGTATACGGTACTTCGTACCTATAATATAACTAATATTCAAAGGGAAACCAAAAAGAATGGTGTTAAAATCATTATTTTTATTTTTACTAGCGGCCCGCTCCGCCTTTGCATGGGTATAAAATATATGGATGCTATTTTACATATAAACCTTCCTCTTCAATCACTCTATCTATTCAAAAAAACCGCAACAACATCAGTTGCGTAGTTTTAAAGATTTAAGCCTACATAGAGTTATAGGGACAGAGAAAGAGACTTTGTTTTATACTATGTAGTGATAGTGATGGTACTATGCGGTAAGAGGTTATTTACTGATTAAAATGAAATCGCCAATGATATTCCTAGTTGGATGTAATGTATACACAGTCCGTCATTAAACATAAAGGTAAAAATAAACCTTATTTAAATACTGTTAAAGTTTTAATTCAAATTCCATGGTACAAATAATAAGCGCAGGTACTTTGAACGTCTCCTTGGCAGTTATAAATAAGAGTCTACGATAATTGTGTATTTTATTAAAATATTACAATAGTAACCTACTGAATTATTTATAGCCCATTATTCTTTATAAAATTATGACTAAATGCAGCTTTTTTTAAATATCGACCCAGTATCATAAATCTTTTGAAAACTACCTAGTTTTCAAATGATTTATTATACTACAACACATTTTCACACGGAAATTCTCTCCGTCTGAATACAGTTAGCACAGTGGCATCGACATTACAACACCTTGTTTAGTGCTGAAAACACAGAGCGATAGTTGGAAAACACGGCTACGGTGAGTTTAACAGATACCTATATGTTATATAAGTAGTAAAGCTTCTATAAGATTGGCCGATGCGCACAGGGCTGTGTCAATTTATTTTATTCCGCCAGATTACCAAAAATATTTATTAAAAATATTGAAAATACTAGGCAATTTTTGATTGACTATACCTACTAACATTTAAACTTTCGCGTTGCATGATTATAAGTATTTACTATACGGGAATTAACGCGCATAATTTACCTTAAAAATTGTTTGACGATTTAAAATTGCTTGCCGTGGTCACAATCCGTCAAAAACAAGTCCGCTTGTGACCGTCCGGTGAACCTGGTTGAAACGTCAAGCAATTTTAAGGTAAATAATGTGCGTTAGTTCCTTTAAGTAAATAGTTTTTCATTGATTTACGTAAATATAAATTATTTTCGTAAATCAATGAAATAAAATTTTTGTCTCAAAATTTAATTAACAATTGTAGCGATTTAGGTATACAGGGCAATATGTTTTACATATAGGATGCACAAGATGGCTAATTTGTACAAATTTTGTATCCAAATATACGATCTGGCAGCCCTGGATGCGCATGGCGGGGTTAAAGGTTCAACGTGCACAGTCGTGAAGATATTAACGGCATGTTTCAAATGTCATGTGTATTATTAAATGTCAACCGATCTTAACGATTGTTTTTTCAAGCGCTAAGCTGTGTTGCGTATGTGATTATGACCGCGCCGGCTGTGCCCATTGTGTAGCGGCCTTGGATATCAATTAATTCAGCATCGTATACCTAATACAAAATAATAAGCCTTTACTTCCGGGAAATAAATATAAAAATCTCATGACTGGAAATAACCCCATGGTGTATTTTACTGTTTTAGCGTCACTTATTACATCTCTGTATTAATGTAGTAGGTTGTATTTTAGGTATATGCTATTTATATCTACCACAACATAAATACAAGCAAGGTTTTCGACTCTTTGAAGACGGTCATTTCCTTTTTGTATGTGAACTTTTGCTTACGTTTTTGTTCATCAATAGCTATGTTGCCGCTGCAAGGGAGAGAGATGCAAAATTTATAAAAAAAAACAGTTTAAATTAAGTTTAAATATAAATTATATTTATAATAAAATATTTAACATTAGAACGTAACTTTTAACTATTTGTACATCGGTAGGTACTTACAAACAAAAGACAAGTTATTTGTAAGTAAGTATACAATTTTAGAGAAAATAGCTTGTGAATGCTTACCTCTGTAAACTGCGGCACTGTTCTTCCCCTACATCATATCTCGCGTAATATAGAATAAAAGTGGAAAACTAAAGTGAATGTCAAAATTTAAAAATATGAAAAAAGGTTACTGCTTAAGAGACAGATTGTATAGAGGAATAATATCGAGCAGGTATGTGTATGTGGTATATATTGGTAAAACATTAGATACAGTCCAAACTTGAAGCCAACTTATTTATTGCACCTAATCAGCTCAAGTTATAAGTTTGTGTAATATTTTAAATACTTTACGACACTGCACCCTGAGGTAAACCATTTACAATATATACATTTCTGACCAAAATACCTATTACAAAATATTTTTCTCTTTGTAAACACGACTGATTCATGTTATAAAATACCTATCTAGAAGAGACACCTGTGCTTGACATTATTGTCTTAAAACAATTTAATTAAAATAAAAGATCAGCTATTGATACACAATTCTTTTGTCTCATTGTTAAAAATAGATAATAATTATATAAAGGAAGAACAGCGATGAGGCAGTCGTGCTCGTGGTATTTTACCTATGCAATTTTTATAATTGAAGGATACGACCGGAATATGTTTCCGCAAAAAGTAAAGCTGATTATCATTGAGACCTTGCGTTTGGGGTTATGTTTAATATGACACAGTTATGTTTACATAACTGTGATAAAATAAACATAACTTACTGTCAAAATCTTGTCATAATGGTAAATAAAGAACTGCGCATAGAAACGCTTCAACACGCATGCACTTGACGCGCATACACACGGGTTGCCGCGTTTCAACGGAAAAAAGAACATGATTAAGGACCATAGACAGACCGTGCTCCGTCAGTGGCTGAAAACAAGACTACAACGAGAGTTTTGAAGTGGAGAGGTTAAATATGTACATATTTAACCTTTCCACTTCAAAACTCTTACCAATTTTTAGCAGTTTCTTTGAAGTTAGTGTCTATTTTCTATGAATAGGCTACTTGAAGTCATATTATTTGACCTTCTCTGTCTCTAAGGTTAGAAGATATGTATATGTATATGTTATGTTGTTAGGTTAGTTTAAAAGTTTTATCGTAATTTATTTAAAACCCATGAAATCTAAATAAAGGTAAACGAGCCGACCTCATTCGCAATGTCTCTATTATGCCATCCGAACAACAAATCTGTAAATAAAAACCTAATCACTTGATGTAATGGTTATGCAAATATAGGTACTCCAAGATACAATGCCCGAGGTCATCTCAAAGAAATAAAAGCACGATACGAAGGCTCTTACTAATCATTTATATTCCTAACACTTATTACCATTATTAATCTGATTTGTTATTAATTATCATCGACAATGAACGCGGTCTTGAATCTGTATAATCGATTGGCGCCGACAAAATTCACATCAACGTGATTACTTCGGCTTGAACTTGATCGAATATCGATAAACGCCGTGAAAATCGATTATGACTCGATGCAGTATACAATTTAATTCAAATAAGAATGTTTAAGGAATACTTACATCACTTGAAAACGACACTGAAAATTGTTTTGTAGATGTCAGCTGAGTGCAATTAACATAATAATATAATGTGTAAACTCATAGCAGAATATGAAGTTCATTTACATCAATAAGGTTGTTTTTGTTAGTCTGAAATGGTGGCTGTCACCTAATTCTTAATCGATTAGCAGTTTCGTAAGTTTTTTCGCTCATGTACCATACTGTGACAAGAAACTTGAACAAGTCCACCGCCTATTTTATTTGCCATTTGCAATACGAAGGCCGATGCTATTGACACAGAGGGAAAGAATGGCAAAGTCGTCCAGAATCACGCCCGCTAACAATAGTGTTTGACAATAGCATTTTATAAGCTATATTGTGACTACATGACAGGGGCAATTTAGTGGTTAACCTTGAAAATGTCATTACAACGATGACGGGGTTGAAACAACGGAAGTGAAAATCGACGAGAATCTGAATGATCACGCTTTGTAACCGTGGGACAACGAAAATAACGACGTCATGAGTTTTTGGCAAAAAGCTTTGGGCGGCAAAGTACATAATTATATGAACTGGTCATTGTTATGTTCTGGGATCGTCACTCTCTTTTGACAAAGGTTTCGTTAGAACAAGTTAAAACAATATCACTTCGGTATTTTGCAAAATACGAAGTCACGGATCGACTATGTCCTAAAGTCGTCTCGTATCCGCGATCGCTGCAATTCAATCAACGTCGGGTAAATAGAAGGTATACCTTTAAATCTTTACCCTATTAATAGGGTAAAAAATAAAATTACCTTTAAATTTTTAACCTATTAATAGGGTAAAAAATAAAATTACCTTTAAATTTTTAACCTATTAATAGGGTACAATTTTATAATAATTGAACTTATTAAATATATATTATATCCAAATATATATTTAGAATTATATTATATAAATTTAAAAATTATATTATATTTTAAAACAAGTATTTTATTAGTTGAACGTAGCTACACACCATAGCTGTGCTGCTACTGTTGTGTATCTATCTCGTTTTTTGTGCCTAGAACTACTGCCACTTATTTAGAGCTTGCAAAACATGAAACATATTCAAGATAGGTAGTGACCGACCGAAGCCTCGGCGTCGGCTTCGGCCACCTTCGGCGAAAACTTCGGCTTCGGTTTTGGGGCCGAAGCCGAAAGTTTAGCCGAAGGTTTCTCCTAGTAAATATTGGACTTGCGAGGCCGGGTGTCAGGCATTATAATTTCGGACGCACATTTTTACACCTACTTTGTTTAGTGTTGTGTGTGTAATTGTGATAAGGGAGACTTAGCCAGTGAAAAGCATAACAGATATTTTAAAACTATGTACTTAATTGATCAAAGTTACGAAAGCGAGTGTTTTAAGGTATTTGTTAGATTACGTAGTTATGTTGTAAACATATTAATGTGTATACATATAATATTTTTTGATTTTGAAATATAAGAACGTGCATCAACGTTTTTTGAAAAAAAAAACTTTTCTTAAGAGGGTAAAGTCCGCGAAGCCGTGTGTAGCATAATTTTAACTTGTAGTCAATATTAAACCAAAATTTCTTAAGAATTTTAAATCTACGGCTTCGGCCAAAAGTTATGACGATAGCCAATTCATCGGCTTCAGCTTCGGCCAGAAATTGTGTGAAAATCTTTGGTCGGACACTAAAGATAGGAAATGTCAAACCTGATTTTTTACCAAAACACCCTACGTCAAGATATACAACATGCACTACCAGGTATTACGGCTCGTAAACATTACAGCGCCGATACTCAGAACAATTAAAATAAGGAAAACCACTGACAACATTATCGTGAACTGTTTTCAGAAACATCGATGTTTCAAAAACATTTTTGTTTAAACTTACATTTTATTTTAAAGCCTAATCTTTAGTACGTGCTATGAGGCATCCGGGAAAACAAAATAGTTGTGGATAACGCGTGCTTTAGTTAAAATGCAGACATTTTTATCTCACGTCTTGGCTGACCACATACTACAAGTATGCGATGGCGACATTGGTTTGTATTATCATTTAAGGAGTATTTTCTAGAAATACTCGTGACTAGCACACGCTATTGTGATATTTATGAACAAAACAGTCTGCAAATATAGTATTAAAATGTTAACGGGTCTCAATAGCTTTGTCAAATGTTTCAGAGAAAACGACTTTCAAATGTCTTTGGTTGAACTTCTTGCACTTGTCAGTAGATAATTTCACTTTATGTACTGCCTAAAAATAAGTGTAATTGCCGAATAATTGGCCATCAAACGAAATTGAAATAACCAATGAATTACTATCAAAATGTAGGAGTTGTAATTTTTTTAGCACATTCTATTTGTTAGGTATATGCAAACATTAATATTACGAGTTCTAACAATTGAAATAATCTAAAGGACATTAGTACAATTTTAGAATGCTAATCACATTTTAATATATCTATTTGGAATCCTTTTGTATATGAAAGACCAAAAACCTGATTCACTGACTGACTGATCATAGTGATCATTCAGCGAAAATTCAGAAGGCTAACAAAATAAATTTCGAAATACCCAATACGAAAGTTTTCTGGTTTCTTGGCTTATATCTATGGTATTTTTGTGTAATCGAGGACTCCTAATGACATGGTGCCAAATACAATGTATATATTTAATCCCTATCCGACCCGTTAATGTGTTGTTAGGTATCATGTTCCCATTCGATTTATGTCATTTTTTTTTTTAATGACGAAAAAAATAACTTATTTTTTTCTTGATAGAAGTCATATGGGTAAACATGTTGGGGCGGAAAATATTGTTTTGATTGTAAAGAGGCTTTATGCAAACAATGTTGTTGATATCTTGAAAAATTTACACATTTCGACAAAATTGGGTACTTAACTCATAAATACAATAAAAAATAATTTTAACGGATATTTTTTTCTACTTTTTTGCATTATCTACACACTCCTTTCGGGTCGGACAGGGATTAATTTACACCTTGTTTACTCAATAAAGAAGAAGAAGAAGTTTCTCACTCAGCCTTAGCCTTAGGCAAATCCTTCCGCTTTAAAGTTGACTGAAAAAATAGTATTGCTTTTGTACTTAGATAATTGTGAGAAATAGTTAATACCTTGTTGTATAAGATAGTACATGATGACAGCAAATTATTAGTTTCCAAGTTGTCATTATAAATGATAGTTACTGTCCTTAAAGTTTTTGTTCACGTGCTATGTCATGTGACTGTTTACTGTTTTGGTTCAATACAAGCCTGCTGCCTTTTTAAGTATCATTAGCTAATGGGGAAAACTTGATTTTCTTCATAAAGCACAATAGGGTATTTCGCTAAAGTCAAATCAGTGTCTTTTTAAGAAACGTCAAAAACTTTATGCTTCGTACAAGTTTGTATGAAATACTACAGTGTGACATTTTAATGATCAAATAATTTACTATTATAACTATTTTTTATACGGTTATTAACGCGCATTGTAAGTCCGATTGTGACCACGGCCGATGCAACCTGGTCGAAACGTCAAGCAATTTTTAGGTAACAAAAAAAGAAAGTTATTCTTTCTTGTTAATGTCCAGTAATACATCGGCAATGTGTGGATCGATTGATTACACCGGATATAAAAAATACATTTGTGGCAATAAAAGACTAATCTGTACATTCTAGTTATTAGTAAAATAGAGCTCAAGCTGTATCTTCAGTAATACTGAAATTTGTACAAATTATTAATTAAAATGTATTAATAATAATAATATATCGTTTATTTCTCACCAAAACCGAATTACATGAGTACTTAATTTAATAACAAAAATTTTACAGCTATAGTGAACAAATTTCGGTTATGGATCGCTGGTGCCTGACGTAGGTATAAAATTACCCGTATCACAGGTCACCAGGCCTCCAATCAGAACACAGAAATACAATTACAATAGCTATAGACTAAACGTTTGGGTACAGCAAGAAAACAAAATTACAATTAAGGGTGAGTGGGTGACTGAGTATGTGCGCGCGCGCGCGCGTGTATGTGTGTGTGTGTGTGTGTGTGTGTGTGTGTGTGTGTGTTTGTGTGTGTTTGTGTGTTTTTAATTTTAAACAAAGTTATCAAAATCTAATTATGGAGTTTTGCCTTAACCCCTATTAAACAAAAATGAACACGAAAAATAAAAACATGAGTTTCGTTTTCAGAAAGCCTTGATTATTTGATTTAGAAATAGGCACGGTTACTTAAAAAAATTATAAGAGTAGGGAAGAGATGGTAAAATAATCCAATCTTGTTCGCTGTATAACTTTACCAGTTACTGAAACTTCTTTTAAAAACCCTATTGCGTAACTTATTTTTTGTTCATATAAAAATTTGGTACTAATGCAAAGCAGGGATATATGTATAGAAAACATAACCTATCTTGTTCTAAGAATTTTTACACAAAGTCCACGTTTTATCGTGAATCACTCAGCATTAGCAGTTGTAACTGGTACGAAAATGTTAATTATATATTAAAGATATTATTTATTCTTTGACGGTCACGTTTATATCACGTTACGTACTTATTTACATTGTATATGAAAAAATACAACACGGCCATGGTAATTACTATCGGTAGAAATACCATACAATGGTCTCAGTAGTCCCTCATTATTGTTTTTATTGCTTATTATATACTGCGTAAGTATATGCAAGACTAAGGTCATAAAGTTCTCTGAAAGAAAATAAAGATATTGCAAAAAAAATACTTACAAGATTTAATTACAGACAGGCAAATGAAAAGCTTGTGAAAATATTGTACTACCGAACCTAACGTTTTGATATTCTATACTAATATCACAGAGCTAAAGAGTTTGTTTGTTTGTTTGTTTGAACGCGATAATCTCAGGAAGTACTGGTCCAAATAGAAAATATATTTGACTGTTGGATAGCCCATTTGTCAAGGAAGGCTATAGGCTATATAACATCATGCTACGACCAATAGTAGTAGAGCAGCAATGAAAAATGTTGCAAAAACGGAAAAATTGACGCAGACGAAGTTGTGCGGGTCAGCTAGTTTATTATTAAGATTTTAGCTTCAACTTAATTACTTTGTTGCTTGTCAAAAAGTGGTAAGACATACGTCTTACCACTATTTGACGTGATAACGTCTTATAAGTCGATGACAGGGTGCACGTAGGAAAAATCAATAAAGAAAAAAGTCACGTTATTGATTGATTGCTAAGCAACAGCGAAAGACGATTGCAGCGGCATGACATGCGATACAATTGGAGCTAATGTTATTGATTGGGTGCTAAGCAACGTAAATAACGATATGTCATCAATGTTTCTTATGAAGTTATCACATAAAGTTATAGTCCCTAAACCGACTTTACAGACAACCATTTTTGCCTAAGTTTCGTGAAACTCTGCTGTGAGAGCTGCTGCAGTAAAGCCGAAAGTTTCATATAAGGTCGTACGAAAGCCGTTCAGGAAAGACTGAATTTTGGATTCCATATTCCGATTCCGATAACGTGTTTACAGTGTTCTACATGCACCTGACAATGAGTTCGAACAACAATAACCCGTGTTACCAATCTAACAACAAACAGTCGAGTCGTGGCGTTCGTACGCAGTCATTAAATTGCACAATGGGGCATTCGATAGCTATTCGATTTGGGTAGATACATGACTCGAATACATGTGCACTAATTTCGACATTAACCTGCAAGCCTGCAGCTATAGCCTCGTTGTAATTATATGCGCCTTTTTCGGCATTCTATTTATGATTTTGCGCACAATTTTATGTGGTAGGTACCATGTTAATTGAATATCGACCAAATAAACCAGGTTTATTAAGTGATCAGAAATAAATATATGAAGACGTTAAAGGTACAATTATACACTTAAGTTAAATTGAAGTTTATCAAATTACGCACTATAAAATAATCTATCTAACTAGCTGTGATGGTTTTTTTTTTAATTTCACTATATATATATACTACGACCGTGAATGTTTAACATACCCAACATCATCCATTTAGCTGGCAGGGGGTGGGACACTTGACTCTAAGAAAAAAATGCACTTTAAAGCTTAATATTTCTAATATAATTTCTTAATTTCCCTAAATCTAAAAATGGTCTTGACAACCACTAAACGTTTTTTAAATCTAATGATACCCCACACGATAGGGTAGGTGAGAAAATAAATCACATCCCCACTTTACATAGGTGTATGTAATGTGATTTTTCAAGCACACTCAAAAAAAAGTTTTTCAAGATTTAATTCTTTGACTTTTTTTGACATGCAAAATTACAGCCTTCTAGCACTAACAGTCTCTGAGCTAAGATGCGGACCGACGGACGGACATGGCGTAACTATAAGGGTTCCTTTTTGCCATTTTGGCTACGGAACCTTAAAAAGCATAAAGTCGTGGAAAGGATTTTAATTTAACAGTGCATGAAAGTAAAAACCTTTAAAGAAAACATTATTAAAAAAAAACTAATTTAAGCATTTAGACATCAGAAACTGACTTGTAAGATTGGGTGAGGAATCTTGGAATTATTTTCAGTATTTTACTAGCAAATATTATGTCTGGGTTTTTTATTCTATTTTGAAAATAGAATTACGGCCGGTCCCAATAATCTACCTATCAGTGGATTTGGCTACTAGAGGTCGAATTTTGACATATTTTGTATGGAGCTTATGTCAAATATACTAGTAGTGAAATCCATAGATAGTTAGATTATTGAGACTAGACGTTAACGAATACATACCATTCGCTAGTTTAAAAGTATTATGAATAAGGGGATAAAGATATAGATTGTTGCATTCGTATAATCTTAGTAGAAGGACGCCCACTGACCGTTGATGCAGATTACTCATGAAATATGGAAATTATATTAAATATAAAACTATCGAGGTAAATAAATACGAGTATCAAATTTAAATACTCAAACATTCAAATTGCAGTAATCAAATCATTAAAAATATATTTGATGTATAATTAAAAAATTTAGTTATCTTTGTTATAAACATGGAGTTGTTTTGCCGTGCTGTATGGAGTTTATATGCGCTAGATTTTTTCATGTATAGTTTAGACATGGCGGATTGGCTTCACCTTACGGCTCACGTGTCCGTCCACATTGTGTGCTATAACTGCGTAGCTGTTTCAGGATATATATGTATAACATTACGTAAAATGACAATTTTATTAATGACATAACACTTATTTTGTTTCTGTCAATTTTTGATTCCGTAACTGTCCTTTTCAACATATAAATAGTTTTAAATATAAGGTCATTATTAGATGACGAACATCACTAAACTTCATGGCTAGGTTTTATTAAAACAATAACATACAAGACAAAATTTTGAATATTTTTAAAATGTACATACAACTGCTACAATCGTACCGATTAAAATAGCTTTGTAACAAAAACCGCGTCTTAATTCTTCCATCTGTTTAGGCGATACGATGGCACAGATATATAGAGATAGGTCGGGGTTAGCCTAGGCTCTTGGGTATAGCCATTCTACCAAGCTACTACTCTAGGTACTTGTAACAAGCCCCGTAATTGTTTTGAGGTTTTTCTTTTTAATCTTTACAAAAATATGCTTTTTAGAGTCCGATTTGCTAATTGACTTTTGCTTCATCAACTTAATGCCATGGGTAAAAATATTTAGAACTCAGTGATGACACATGCCATGATAGACTTTAAAATTTCGTTCTCACAGCAAAAAGATAACGCAAGGCAACTCAAGAGTAGTATATCTGCAGTAGTATAGGTTACATTTTTTAAATGTAAATATGTATGTTTTTCATGAATAATCTGCAAACCTTTAAAAATAAAACTATAAGTAACTTGTAAGACTTTAGTTAACATTAATAAAGCAAATTAGACTCTGCTGAGCCTACTTCCGAAACGAGATCTATATGTATATACGACTTATTAATGGTCAAAGAACGTTATGGAAATGGTCCGTTTCGCTCGGAATAGAAGCCGGGTTGTACCTAGAAAAGAAGTGTATTAGTAAACTGTGTACACTGAATACTATGTTTTCATAATTCAAGCTAAGCTAAGCGTCCCAGTGTCGATGACCGATGGCCACTACAGGCTATTGTATACTAAACGTTGGCTACTACTCGAACTTCCTTTGCTCATTTCATTGACATATGGTACATCCTCATTGTCAGCAAAGCAATTATACAACACCATACACCTATAAACGTTATTCACAACAAGTAGGTATTGAATTTAGAAACCCAAAAAACAAAAACATACCCTTTTTAATTAAAAGAGAAAAAAAAATCAAATGTTATTTGGCATTCATTGTATTTAAGTCTTTATTTTGATCGTGTTTTATGAAAAATAACGACTTATAATATGGTTTTAGAGGTAGTGTCAGTGGGAGCGCACGCGTAAATGTAGTGATTATGTCATGACGAAACATTTTGTGAAACCCGCCAAACAATAGGGTGACATGTACTCAGCCGATATTGTCCATTGTAACGTTATATGCGGATCAAATCGAATTGTCACAAAAACTATACTAAGCGGCGTAGAGACAAGCCGTGTGTTGAATGAATTAAACGAGATTAGCTGGTGTGCTCTACTTTGAAATATCGATAACATGACGCGAATTTATTTTTAAAACAACGTTTTAGCAAAACTTTTTTTTAAATATTGACATTCGTCAAAATCAATATCCAAGACAGACAGAAAAATAACAAGCCTTACATAATAATATCCATAACTTTATTGTACTTATGTTTTTTTAAACAAGTAAGTGGTTTGTTGCTTTAGCAAAATTTAAAGCATTTAAGTAATGAGTCTATCGACGTCACTTTTCTTTAAGAGAACATATAAAAAGGATAGAGGCTATACTGAAGGTCACATGCTGATATCTAATATAAAATCTTTACCTCAAACCATACAATGTCGGGGCTTAAAAGTCAAGAATAACAATCAATCGACAAACATGCTGCATGAATTTATAAGAACTCATCCACGCTCTGCATACCAATTCATATCTAGAACGTGCACCTTCAGGATTACGTAAAAACATAAATATTTCGGAAACCGGTTCCATAAATGTTCATGCTAGCAAACAAATGACCGAGGAACACATAACTAATGATATATTTATTGTTCTCAGGGCAAAAGGAGATAACACGGCATGACTGCTACCCACGGCGGCGGACGTGAAGATGATCGTCCGGACAAAGATACCGTGTATACTATCAAGACTGGTTTCAAAAACGATGGCTACCAGCACGACCGAGACTCGAACGACGACATTGTCAAACCGCCACCACTCCCCGCCGAGGACGATAACTTCGCCTCTGGCAAAGTGAAGCTACCCAGAAACGAGAAATGGAGAATATTAAAAAACATTGCTGCCGTCAGTGCCGCGTTCATGATCCAATTTACCGCATTCCAGGGGACTGCCAACCTGCAGTCTTCGATAAATGCCAGAGACGGACTAGGGACTGTTTCTCTGAGTTCGATCTACGCGGCGCTCGTCGTTTCCTGTATATTCGTGCCCACATTCCTAATTAAAAGACTAACGGTCAAATGGACCCTCTGTTTATCAATGATGTGCTACGCTCCGTACATTGGGGCGCAATTCTACCCTGCATTCTACACTCTAGTGCCAGCTGGAGTTGTCGTCGGATTAGGAGCAGCTCCTATGTGGACTTCCAAAGCCACCTATTTAACGCAAGTGGGAAGCGTCTACGCGAAGCTGACTGACCAACCCGTTGATGGCATTATCGTACGATTCTTCGGATTCTTCTTCCTTGCCTGGCAGACCGCTGAATTGTGGGGAAATCTGATCTCAAGTTTAGGTAAGTTATTATCTTGTTTGTTTACGCATAAATTAATACCCCCATATTTAATTTCCTATTTACCTACTATAATAAGTCTCCAACATGTTAATTACAGTCCTATCAAGCTAAGATTAAAATACATGTAAACTAACCCAATGTAACCAATCCTAAGTGAACAATAGGTATAATAACAACAACTTCTTTGTTTGACAGTATTCTCATCAGGGGTACACAATGGAAACTCTAGTACTGAAAACGTAAGCAAGACGCTGTTGAACCACTGCGGAGCCAATTTCTGCGTGATCGGAGGCGGACACCACGACAACCAGAATCTCCACAGGCCGCCAGACAGCGAAATATATGAGATCAGTGCCATATACCTTGCATGTGTCGCCGTGGCTGTACTCATGGTGGCATTGCTGGTCGACCCATTGTCAAGGTTTGTTGATTACTATGGCCTCATGTAATGACAGATTGTTAAGAGTTAAGTATGATTAAGAATTGTTCATCCTACCCTTGCAATGAACTACCAGGCTTACTCGTTGACGCATTGTTAGAACTGTTTCGAAACGCAATTACGTTGTGGTTCAGGAATAACTGCTAGTGCATGATTATGATCAACGTGAAGGTAATTTTCATGAAAGAAGCGACACGCACGATGGGTGTGTACTGTAATGGTATTTTCCACTTGCGAGCCGAGAATTAGACAGCTAATTTGAATATTTTATAGCCTGTGTGAGCTATTATTATAACGTAAGATTTAAATTCTATCGTCACGAATGCATTTGAACTGATATGACGTACATAAGGTTTATTATAAGATGTTTGATTATAAGCCCCAAAAAATTACAAAAATGCACTGGGCTATTTGGAATTTTTGATGTGTTTTCCCGCTTACCTGGTTTATATAAAATACTAATTTTAAATTCCGTCAGTAATTAAGTCGCGTTAAATTAAAAAAGGAAAATGACAATGCCATATGTCAGGAAAGGAATAACTACTCTAAATACACAAAATGCTTGCTCTTAGGTATGGTGAGAAGCAAAGGCAGACTGATCCGTCAAAGGAAGTCACCGGCATCCAGCTACTGTCTGCAACCGCATACCAGTTGAAAAAACCAAACCAGCAGCTACTTATCCCCATCACCCTCTGGATCGGCATGGAACAGGCTTTCATTGGAGCTGATTACACCCAGGTACTGGATTTAACAGTTACAAATTTTCTAACTTAATTTTGTTATATATTGAAAGTATAATATAATATAGTTAACACTTTCAAAAAATTACAGATGCAAGCCATTATTCTTGTAATTTTTATTAATTGCTGTACTATTGCTCATAACAAATACAAAATGTAACGTAAATGATTTGACTATATTAATTGTAAGGTTCAAACTTGTATTATAAACTGAACATTACGATAGGAACGTCATCATTTGCCTTGACAGTAAAACCTTATATTACGTTTAAAAATACTTCCTACAAATTTGAACACTTGTCACAATTTCGGTGCTAACTTATTGCGAAAATTATAAAAAAAAGTCTTGCTTAATATTTTATAGTACTAGAACGAATGGTGCCATAGATATGGACAACTAACTACCTAATTTGTCTTTGATTAGGAATAAAATACGATAAAACATTATTTTGGGTTGAGTTCCAAGAATTTACCTGAAAAACAAATAACATGTCAATGATGTCACGCATGATATGAAAAGGACAGCAATATAATCGATTGGAAAAGTAGGTCTCCTTTCAAAACAAAGATATACATACTTAGGTAGAGTTTTTAAATATATGTTGTGTGACAAAGTGATACAAGGCCCCCATAAAAAGATTTATTATTTATGAACCCGAGGGATACCTCGGGTTCATAAATAATAAATCTTTTAATCAAGTCACATTCAAGACGTTATATATTTTACTTAAGTTTTTTGTCTTGTTTACAGGCCTACGTATCGTGCGCCCTAGGGATCCGCTCCATTGGTTATGTGATGATCTGTTTTGGCGTGGTCAACGCAATCTGTTCCTTACTCTTCGGTACTGCTATGAAATACATCGGCAGGTTTCCTATACTAATAATGGGGGCAGCTCTACACTTGGGCCTGATTGTCTGGCTACTGATTTGGAGGCCAAACCCTGAGTCACCTACTGTATTCTTCGTGATCTCCGGATTGTGGGGCGTAGGAGATGCTGTTTGGCAAACACAGGTTAATGGTAAGTAAAACTAATATTATAGAAGAATATCCTCGGTATAAGTAATGTCACACATAAGGCAAGGGTTTATGACCGGGTTTTTGGATAGGTAATGAGTCCAGTCAAGAAGTCTCTTGACTTTGAAAAGGAGAAACAATAAAGACATTAAAAAATTGAATACTTGGGCGAAAAATAAATTATTGATTCGATTTTGATTTCAAGGAAAATCGGCTTGTTCTACCATGGAGAAAATCCAATATTGTTTTGTATATACGACATGTCTCATGGTCAAGCTGCATTTATAAAAATAATAAACACTATTCGTTCACTAATTACTTAGTACATTTTATTAAATTGGTGTACTTAGGAGCCAATGGATTCTCAGAAGATCGTACCAATTATGAGGTGATCAACTTAATAACTGTCTACATTACACTGTTATCTTTTATGTATATTCTTTTCTGTTTCGCAATTATGCCAGTGCTGCAGTTTTATTAATTTTCGATAGAAAAGAGTGTCATTTAAACAGATTATTGGTTTTAAAGCTTTTTTTTATAGTAATAAACCATCGCATTATAACCAATTCATCCGCTTAGGTGCTGTTTTTATTATATTAATCTATTACTAGCTTAATGTAATGTTTGTGAGCTTTGTTTGATAAAAGTGGGACCACTTTTATCAAACACAGCATTTTTTTAATAATATCTTGGGACAACTTTATTTTTTTTGTCAACTTACACAATGCCATCTGATCCTAAACGAGGACTGTACTATGGCAACCAGACAACTAATAAACATTCTTATGTATCTCTTAACAAGCTTTATCCTGCGGCTCCGCTCGCGTGGATGTCAGGTATCGTGATTAAAACTATTCTATTTTCTCCTCGGACTCAAACTATCTCCATGCCAAATTATAACTAAATCGGTTCAGAGGTTTAAGCGTTTAAAGGTAACAGATTGATAGAGTTACTTTCATATTTATAATATTAGTGTGGAAACATACATACTATAAATAAAATACACCCAGACACAGAATAAACCATCATCATACAAAGTTTTATCCTGGGAAGGGATCGAACCCATGACCTCTGGTTTAGCAGTTACAGGTCAATTTAAACGATACCTAACCAACTTTTTATCTTACGTGGCGGGTATTTTTTTTAGGTGCATACCTGTATTTTCATAAAAGACAAATCATCACGATGTTTAGATGTTAAAATACATATTCCTTAGGAATTTATTATACTTGCCTGCTCTATAATGTTTGTTGATTTATACAGAGTGTTGTTAATGTTTGCTAGGTAGTTTTATTACTTCTTAGTCAACACCTAATACAGTAATTAATGAAACCGTATGTAGTAAGTATTTACCTTGTTTGTACAAGGGCTCTGACGCGCCGGCAGTACCTTTAGGTTCCTGCTTCACCTAGGCTTATCCAAGCGATACCTACGATTTCTTCGTACTTATCGAGTGAGACCATCATTATGTGAAGAAATGACAGAAAATATCGAAGCATTAGGTATTATTTAGTGCCAAGAAGCTCAAACATTTGTCTACTTATAAGTGCTACAATTACTTACCAGGTGGTAAGTAATTGTAGCTTTGTAATCTTCTTCTAATATATAAAAATCTCGTGTCACGGTGTTTGTGGTCGAACTCCTCCGCAACGGCTGAACCGATTCTAATGTTTTTTTTAAATATTTGGTAGGTATAAGAATAAGTCGTAAATTTTTTTTAACACGATTTTAGTATTTTTGTCTAAATTCAATTTTTGGAAAATTGATGCAGACGAAGTTGCTAGTATACATATAAAAATGAAAGTCCTGCCCAGCCCAAACCTAGAAAGTTGAAATTTTGCAGTCACGTTTTTTTGTGATTTAGACAAAGGCTAAAAAAGGATTTAGACAAGTCGAGCTCTAAGGAGCTCAACAAACTTACCACTAACGACACCACCGGCAAAATATAGCAAGTAGTCAAACATCAATTTATAACCAAGATTGTGATCTACATTACTAGTTTATTTTTTTTATAAAAAAAATTACTAAACTTTTATAATATAAACCGGTTTTACTGTAATTATTAATAGAAATAAACAAGACGACAATTAATGTTTAAAATGAATAAAAAATTATAACAATAACCATAAAAATAGCGTCAATTATGTCATTATACCTTGCGATGATTAAAAAGATTAATTCCATCTGACAATATATAATAATAGGAAATTACCAGGACACGTTACAACTATGCCGGTAAATTATACTACCGTTTTCACAGTACAGAAAAAAAATGATCAGAAAAATGATTGATGACATTTACGATCTTTATATATCTTAGCCACACCGCTTCGCGTGATGCAATCTAATAATGACAAACTGCCGAACAGAATGTCTTATTTTTTTGAGATGTGCATGCATGCTAAAATACCAATCCAAGTTTCCGACATTTTTAGGACATAAACAATTAATCAAAGGTCCAATCCTTTCACGGAATAAACGTTGTTATTGTGTTCCTGATTAGTGTATTTGTTACCTTACAACAGTTTACCAACTTTGTCAATATCTACTACACTGAGTACTTGAACCCATAAGATAATTTCTGTCTTGACATTACAATATGAAACCTTCATATTAACACAATGCCGATTAAGCCTGATAACGTTCAAAATATATTTTACTAGCTGTGCCCCGCGGTGTTACCCGCGGCTTATTAGCCTATGTGTTAATCCAGGGTGTCAGCTAACTCCATATCAAATTTTATTAAAATCGCTGCAGCCGTTTAGATGTGAAGAAGTATCAAACATACACACTCACATACTCACAAACTTTCGCCTTTATAATATTATAATCTTAATCTGATATAAGCTCGACAATGGTGTTCCACACACATTTGTGTTTTTTTTTTTATTCTTACATTTTTCTCGAGTCTGGCCCTTGCATCAATTGAAAAGCTATTCCTTTAAGTCGAACTCACGATTTGCAGTTTTATAGGGCCATTAACTGAGCTCTCAGAATAGAAATCAATATTTTATTGAATTGTATTATGACGCTCTCCATTTTATGAAGTATACACACCTACGGGTCTATTTGAATTTAGATATGACCATTTTTATAGGTAAACGCTGTAGAGTTATGGTTAAAAAACATTACCTTATTCATAATGCTTTAGTAATAGCATTTTAACTAGCGAATGATTTGTCTTTTTTTCGTTCCGTTTTTAAAATATAATAGAATAAGATTAGGCTTTGGCTGAAGATTGGCTGGCTAAAATACTGTTACTAAAGTCTTATAAATAAGGTCCAGGTTAAACCACAGGTAGCTCTCCTATATTTACGGCATAACGTGTTTTATTGATAAAGGTGCGATGTATCCGACCCAACAAGCGCTCGTTGAAATCTTACATTTACTGATGCAATGATTAGGTACCCTAAAATCTTGTACTAATTAAAACTAATAACTTCCTAATTAATTTATAATTACGACTCATTTCCTAGCTTATATTTCTACCTAGTGACTACAAGTGCTGTAGATACAATTAAACAACATTTGTTCGGTACCTACGCAAAAAAGACAAATTTCAAATTACAGAAATTTATCTCTATTAAAATAATCAAGTGTAATTATACCATACGTTTAGTATAATAAAAAAAATATTCAAGTCACTTCAATAATTATGCAATAATTATATCTGCACTAAATTGATGATTATTATTGTAATAGTTTGAAATTCAATTTTATTAAACCTTCATATGCATATTATAGGTATACAAGTGAATAGGTATATAAGAGTGACTTATCTTATTTAACTCCTTCTGTGGCGCGGTGAGAGTGTATACAAGAACTGCTACCCAAGAGGTCGTGGGTTCGATCCCCATCCAAGATAAAACTTTGTGAAATGAGCACAATGGTTTATTCTGTGTCTGGATGTTATTTATCTATAATATGAATGTACTTAAAAATAAATAAGTCGGTTGTCTAATTTCCATAGTACAAGATCTGCTTAGTTTCGGATCAGATAGCATTGTGTGAGTTGTCCCAAGATATTATTATGATTACATATTATATAAATTTAAACAATTATATTATACTATTGTTCTTTATAAACAATTAAATTTGACGTTAAGCGAACGCTCGGCCGAGCTACATGGTAGGCGGAGGGGGTGGTGTTAGGTTTTATTTTCATTACGGAATTTCTTGATTCGGTCGTCGTGCTTAAAGCCCGCGATAAAGTTATGCAATAGCTTAAAAGTAAAAGACAAAAGGCCTATCAGACCTTTATCATCTGAGATTCAGATGAAATAGGTATATATCATCTGATTCTTAGCAACGGCTCCAACGATTTTCATGAAATTCAGTATGCAGGGAGTTTCGGGGGCGATAAATCGATCTAGCTACGTTATATTTTTAGAAAACGTCGTTTAAAATCAAAATACCGCACGAAGCTAGGTTATTCAGGTACATAAAAATAAAGCGAAAAATAAACAGCGAATTCTTTAGAAATTGAGTTAGAAATTGTATGACTTTTTTATACCCAATACAAACGTCTGTTCTGTTTCCAAAAAAAAAGATATAGGTATTAGCAATGTAGGTCACATATCGATAAGTTACTACCTATTAGATATGTATTCCTAGCAATCCTCTTTACAAAACCAACTAAGCTAAATTTTTTGTGTAGGCGCATAATGTCAGATAATGGAAAGCGCGATATCGCGATTGCAAATCCGATGAATAAGGTACCAACTTTATTAATGAAAGAAATAAATATCTATATGATATTTAATCGGCTGGTGTAGTGGTTAGTAAGCCTGATTGTACACTGGCACTGCGGTTTGATTCTCACGTATGATAAATCTGTGATGAGCATTTTACAGTAGGTACATTAAATCTGTTTCTGGTTTATTTTTGTTTTTACCAATATCAGAGCCAATAAATCTTCATAATCTACGAATTCTCGTTTGACGTTTATCGTCAACAATGAGACTCTTTTACTCATTCTCAGAATCTAGATTTCGCATCTCCACAATCGCGTGAGCAAGCTCGGTTATCACCGCGATATCAGCCTTATTGAATAGTTAAGGATTTTTGCTAGTAAATGGTACAATTATCTATTTATTGTGTAAAAATGTAACATTATCTCACGAATTCATACAATTTCGAATCGCAGATTATCTTCTATTGGTTATTGATCTGTTTAGTTAATTCTTACTTATATTGAAGATGAAAAGTTAAAAATAAATTAATAGATTGAATTATGTTTCTATTTCAGGTTTATATGGCGTGCTCTTCAGGCGTAACAAGGAGGCTGCATTTTCCAACTTCCGTCTATGGGAGAGCGCCGGTTTCGTAGTCGCATATGCGTACTCCACTCATCTGTGTGCCAGAATGAAGTTATATGTAATGATGGTCGTCCTTCTCATTGGTGTTGCTGGTTACATTGTCGTGGAGATCCTGCATAAGAGAAAGGTAAGATAATCTATGACAAAAATAAAAAATAGCTGTTTATATGTCACTAACTAGTAGTCTAAGTACTACTACCTATTTTTCTTACGTTATAGACGAGCCTAAAATTAGGTAGGTGTCATTTTTGTGGACATTAATAGGCCCCGCAGACTACAAACTTTTTAATCGGCCGATAGATTGACCGGGTTGGGTTTTGTTGCGGTACATCCATGTAGATTTTTCTCAAATAAGGACCACTTTATCAGATAAACATGACCTACTTAAGTCAATCGTATTACTTATATTAAAAATTAGAGTCTGTCCCGATGAGGAATACAGTTCCTAGTAATAAAACAAAACGATTATAACTAGATATCCGCCGTCTTCACTGGGCTTCTTTTTCCATATACCTAGCACATATATTTTATACCTATTTGTCATCCTAAATAAATTTTCTAAATGATAGTGAAAACCATATCAAATTGCATAATGTAATTAGATTAACTGTACAAAGATACTGATTACAAATGAGAATGTTGTTTATAATATATCATATTGTAAGTAGGTACAATAGATTCTGTATGATTGCTTCATCAAATTGAAAGTGCTTTATCTAATCTATCATGATCTAGGTTGATGACCATTTATTTATAAATATCGCAGTAAATCATGTTATTCTTTGATAACAGCCTATTAAATTGTATACCATGTTTTACATAAATTACCAATAATTCAGATTAGTTTGGCGAAATCATGTTGGCCTGAATCTGTTATCGGCTAACGACACACCCACACTTATCTACTTATTGTCTGTTATTAGTATGAACATTTTTATTGGTATAATAAGAACGGAAACAACAATCTATAAACCAAAAAACACACTTCTTGGGTTATAAAAAAGCGGTCAAGAGCATGTTGGACATGCTCAGTGTAGGGTTCCGCAGCCTTAAATAATTGCATCAGCAAAAGAGCGTATGTTCTGGGCACCTACGCCCATTGCTTGAGAAAAGCAGTTTTTCGGCTATAACTCAATGACGGTATATCCGATCATGTCCGAAATAATTTTAGTTGAAAAAATTTGTTAAGCGCAACCTTTGTGATTTTTTTTCATATTTTTGGTTGGTCACACGGTTCATAAGTTAAGGGGGGGGGGGGACACACACAATTTATGCATCTTTCGGAGCGATCATTTCCAAAAATATTTACTCAATCAAAAAAGTTTATTAGAAACCCTAACATGTTTTTAAAAGACCTGTCGAAAGATGTACCACACGTTGATGTTACCCGAAAAAAAAAATCAGCTTCTGTTACATAATAACCGAAAAAACAAAATTTTAAGGTGCTATAATATTCGAGGAGTCCCTCGATTTCCATAGGGTAAACTGGTTAAAAACGCCCTACTTTTTTAGGGTTCGTCTGTTCCAAAATCTAATTGACCTCTTATTATTTGGTAATTGTGCTAGTAATTTGAATCACTTGTCGACTTGCACGTCGTTTAAAAACTTTGGTAAGAGGCGTTTTCCCCAAGGGGTCTGTAAAAATGCCCTTTAATAAAAATATCAAAAATAATAATAATTAAGAAAAATCAACATATTCTTACAAAAAATATTACTTGTTTTGCTGCCGCACATTATAACGTCCATATTTGTCACCCAAATTATTATACATTGTACAATCTTCGTGCAATTATTTGAAGCATCTTGTACACTGTATCCAGCCTACTTTTCTTTTCGCTGTACTGTAATCTTCCAAGCACTCTCCGCAGGCATATTCTTCAATGTCAGATTCAGAAGAATCAGAGAACTGTCACTTTTTCTTCTTTATTTCACTCTCACTGCTGTTTCTATTTTTCTTTTATTTCGAAGTACTTATGTTTTCTTTTCAGTCAGTTCTTCAAATTAATTATTTTCCGCGTCTTCTTGAGATTCAGACTCAGGACTCTTTTTCCATGGTTGTTTGTTTATTCTCCTTCAGTTTAATTTTCTTAGCCATGAATTCAGGTGATGTAAATACTGTCGTCTTTTGTTTTCTACTTGTGGCTTAGGGTATTACAGGGATAGGCGAAATATCTTTTAACACTTTTAAGGCGGTTTCTTTTTTCTAAGCTGCTGACTTAAATGTACCTAATATTTCAGGATCCTAACAGTCAATTATAAGAGAAGATTTGTTAGATGGTGACTTAGATCTTTCATTAAGGAATCTGACTGACGGGCCAGGTCTTGCATGAGGGCTATTTAGTTCTGGTATGGAATTTGAACCGGTTATTAGTAGTATATATGAGGCTTCTGGGTCCAAAATAGATGGAGAATCTAAGTCAGAGATTAAGGGCTCTGATGTAGTCTCAGGTGAAGGCTCAGGGTTGTTAACAGATGGTGCCAGATTTTGAAGAGAGCTTCTTTGAGGGCACTCCAGACTTGCTATTGATGTTTCTGAACTTACTAAAGAATTTAGCGATATTTTTCTACTGAAGAAACCACTTGTAGATGCCACTGCCGCTAGGTCTTCTAGTCTATTTGGAGAACCGCTTTCTTTAGGTTCGCTGTTAGAGGCATCGATGCAAAAGAAGTAATCGGGTTTTGCTAAAGGATTAAATGGATACCTGTGGGTATAGTAGCTGCCTTGCACCATGCATTTCCAATCAACTGAGCAATATTTATATTAATTTCTTTCGTTGTGATTATTCATCCACATTTATGTTTCCTGATTAAAATAGGTCTTGTAAGGTTTCTGATGGCTTCCAAGCATGAGTCGTATGGCTGGGAAAACTAAGGAGTATGACAGCATTTGCAGTAGCTACCTCAAGCAACTTAATCGAATTGCTGTGTGAACCATGACCATCCAAAAGCAACAGAGCTTTTCCTATATGTTTCTAAAAAATGTTCTGTAAACCACTTATAGAATAAGTAGCTGTTGATATGGGATGACTTCTGATTCATGTATACTTCAGATCCAGATGGCAACCCATAAAAACTCTGGTTTTTTGATTGAACTGGTGGTAGAAACTGCCCTTCTGCTTTGCAACAAGCATAACAAGTATAAACTTCTTTAGCTCCTTTAGTAGCTAAAACTCTACCGTGACGAGTTTCTGTTGATATACTCCCAGCTCCACAATGTTTTTAAAGTTATTGATATATTTTTTTTGACGACTTGCAAAGTCTTTTAAAGAGTTTGATATTTTTTCTTGACGAATGGTTTCAATCAAGCGATTAATACCCGGTGCGAAGTCTATGGCGATGTACGGTAGCCTTCACATGTTCCGGCGTTAGTCCGATCGGTCGCCATATATTCGCCGCCGGGTAGCCGAGCCGCAAACTGGTACCCGGCGCCGGATTAAAACCAGAAACGGCTTTATTTTGCATGCTAAATAACAAACATAACATAGAAACGAAAAAATACTACCCTCGTTTGTCGCCGATCGGGTTTAAAAAGAACAAAAAAAAATATTTTAAAATGAAAATTAAATCAAATATAGGCAACTGTTTGTTAGTCAAGTAGTGTAGTGTTCAAAATAACAGAATTGTATGTTCAAAATAACAGAATTGTATGACGCATGGAGTGCATAAATGGCCCTAAATTTTTAGATATGGTTGTTATTGCACTGTCTGCAAGGTTTATAGATGTTTTGGTGCTACTGAAGTGATAAATATGGCTCAATGTTAACGATTTAATGTTGACTTACCTACAAAGTACAAACGCTAAGGTTATTTGTAGGCGCGTGAAACCTTGAAGGAAGTATTGAATTGGCATAATCTTATTATTTTCGATTTGGTAATGCCAAATCTCTCAAAATCTTGGTGCACTATCTAAACCAATTTTCTTTCTTTGTTTTTATCTTTTGTTATCTGAGTGCTGAGTACCTAGGGCAATGAACAAACATAAAGGAGACAAGGACTATTGAAACGTTACTTTGAGTCATGCTCAAAACTATTTCTTTAGATAAATATTAATGACAGTATAAAAGTTAAAGGTGCACATTGGCACTTTGGGGCAGACAAAACGTGATGAAATTTAATTTTTTTTTTATTTTTTTATTAGAAGGCTAACTAAGGTACTATTTATGTACATATTATATATTACTGCGAACTTGGGTTATTCACCCAGCTTTACCTACAGCGTTAGGAATTTACGTAGTTTTGCGCTATATTAAATTATGTATAATATTATTTAGCTATAATCGAGGTACTTCATTCCTCAGGTAGATACCTAACAACGTTTTAGTAATGTTTTTTTCTGTAATATTTTGAGGTTTCAGTTCAGTTTGATTTATTAATAATAATAATAGTTTATTTCTTACAATTAAAATTACAATAATTTACAATAACAGTTTACAAAATGTAATTGGCAGCTTTAGTGGTGGTAATACATTTTTGCACAAAGACATTTGATTCTATCTCCTAAAGTAACCGTAGTATGCTTGTATCTCAGGAGATAGCGCTCGTTCGCGGTTTTCATTATCACATCACACTAATCACACTAATATTATAAAGGCGAAAGTTTGTGAGTATGTGAGTGTGTATGTTTGTTACTTCTTCACGTCTAAACGGCTGGAGTGATTTTAATAAAATTTGGTTTGGAGTTAGCTGACACCCTGGATTAACACATAGGTTAATAAACCGCGGGTAACACCGCGGGCACAGCTAGTTGTTTATGTCTTAGAGAGTTGACGGGTCACTGCCTGTGTGTATGTGTGTGCGTGCGCGCGCGCGTGTGTGTGTGTGTGTGTGTGTGTGTGTGTGTGTATGCACTGAGAAAAATAGAATGTGTGTAGGTATACGCGAAATTGTGTGTTTTATTTGTGTTTAAATGTAAAATAATGCAGTGAATAAATAAGAAAAATTAATAAAAGAAATTTCATTATGTTTAGGTTAGCATTATGTGTAGCAATATTAAGTTATGGTTATAACTTGGAAATAATCGTTATTTTATAGGTTTTTAGATAGTCTATTTGCTTTAGTCTGTTTCTGTAATCTGCTTTAGTTTATATGGTCCATAAGCCCCTGTGTGAATTTTTGGCTGTTTATAATAATAATAATAATAATATCTTGGGACAACTCACACAACGCTATCTGATCCCAAACTAAGCAGAGCTTGTACTATGGAAACCAGACAACTGATAAACATACTTATATATTTCTAAATACATACATATTATAGATAAATAACACCCAGACACTGAATAAACCATCGTGCTCATCACACAAAGTTTTATCCTGGGTGGGGATCAAACCCACGACCTCTTGCGTAGCAGTCGGATACACTCCCAACGCGACACAGAGGTAGTCAAAATGATGTTATAGTTTCGTCATGTACGTCTATCAGTCTGTACATCCATATGTCATAGGCATTTTAGTAGTTTCAACTTAGTTTGATAGCTAAATAATAAAAATAAATACTTTTAGGGAGGGCTGCTGGACCATTTTTGTATACTTCCCAGCACCACCCAGCAAACACATGGAAGTGATATATGTTCAGTTAGACAGTAACAGAAACTGAATAAAAAATGTTTGGGCTAACATTAACGTTTTAAAATTTTTAATTAACTTTTTTGATTAAGTGAATATTTTTGGAAATAAATGCCCCGAAAGTTGCATAAATTGTGCCCCTTATCTTTTGAACCGTGTGACCAAAAAATATGAAAATTACAAAGGTAGCGCTTAACAAATACTTTAAATTATTTCGGACATGATTGGGTATACCTTAGTTTAGTTATTGCCGAAAAATTGCGTTTCTCAACAAAACGGTGAAAGTGCCATGAGCATACGCTCTTCTGCTCCGGCGACAACGGCAACGGCTGCGGAACCCTATACTGAGCATGGTCCGACTTGCTCTTTCCGGTTTTTTATTATTTGTACAAAAGTCAATTAAAACGTCATTGCGTTCGCGGCCTAGAAACGCCTTATGTTGTCCTTCCTATGTGACCTAGCACAATTTTACTTAAAAATAGGCTATGTATGTGTGGTACAACGGAAACAATAACAATTTCAACTATTGTCATATTCTTCGATAGAGGATAGTAAATAAAATAAATTTTAACACGTACGCCTATGTTTTGAAACTGAAATACCATAAGGAGTACATAGATTACCTACTATGTAATGGCTTTTGTCTTCAAGACTATTTTTAAACTATAATAGAATTCATTTGAATATTATTTTTCGCCTTTAGGCGCAAAAATGTGACCCGTCGAATATAACGTGTATGGAATGTGTTATGCCTGTATTATACTAGTATATAAGTAGTTGCTAGTTCTGTTAATAAAAACCACCTGTCCCCCACAGAGGAAGGAAATTCAGAGGAATTGAAAGGTCACTATTTCTAATTCTATAAAGAATTGGTTTATTAACACAACTAATATAGCATTCAGACCTATAATAACTGTCAAACTCATTTTATTTTATACTAGCTTACCCGCGCAACTTCGTATGCGTCAATTTTCCTCGTTTTTGGAACATTTTTCATTGCTGCTCCGCTCCTATTGGTCGTAGCGTGATATTATATATATATATAGCCTTCCTCGACAAATAGCATATAGCCTTCCTCGACAAATAGCCTATCATATTTTTTCAATTCGGACCAGTAGTTCCTGAGATTATCGCGTTCAAACCAACAAACTCTTCAGCTATATAATATTAGTATAGATTTTAATATTATCTCACATAAACTAAAAACGTTGATCTACTGGAGTTGATAACTGTACGAGGTCAATAAATTTATAAAGTTATTATTTGAATATTTGATACTAAAGTTGAAAAACCCAGAAAGAATTCCCTTCACATTTTTTCCACGAGTTTAGACTCGTGGAAAATATCTGAAGTCAATTCTTTTTCGATGGTAAAATATATTTCCATAATTAAAAATATTTTTTATTGCAGGCTCGTCGTCTGAAAGCCATTGCTGAGGACCCCGCCGTGGCCGCAGAGGCAGCGAAGCAGCCACCCGAAGAAGATGACGAAAAGGATGAAATTGATGACGAAATCATCATCACGCACCTTTAAGCCATAGCCGACGGCCATAGGGCACGCGCCCCTCCCTCGGCCACACAGTGCTCCAAACAATGATGTCCATTGTCACATCATAACGCATCGGTATGCTGGGCATCAAAACGCTGCCCACACTTTACCACTTTGCCATACAAGTTTGGGTATGTACAAATTAAAAAAAAAAACAATGACATCTCCATATTATAATCTCGAATGTAATTAGGGCTATTTATGTATCCAATAGTTAAGTTATTATAAGTTGGAAGAGAAGCGAAAAATCTAAAAGACTTTACAAGTACAAACAGGAGAAGTAACCGAAAAACAGCTATTTGCAATTATCGCAACTATGAACTGCTGAACAGGTGCGTCGTACACACCTTAGCTATAAATATAAACGAGAATCTCATTGAGCATAACATTTTGAATGTACAAATAGGTCTTGGAAAACAAAATAGTCTTAAAATTTAACATCGAATACATACCATTGTGTACCTTTGAGAGTAACATAATTTACGTACGCTTGTAAATGATCTACGGTGATACAGGGATTGGAACGACTTGTATATGTTTCAATCAACCGAAAAAATCTTTTTAAGGTTTTAAATTCAAAGGGTGCTGCGGAACTTACTTTATCTAGCGTATTTTTCTTCTTTAACAATGAAAATATTTAATTGTCCAAATGTTTTAACCTTGTATAAGTTACCCTTACATATTATACGTTACCAACTGATTGTACTCATTACATCGTTTGTACTGTGTCGAATGTAATACATTCATTATTCTCAACGATGAACGAGTAAAACCAACTGCACACACATAAAATGTAGCTCATTGTCAATCCTTAGCTATCTTATTTGTATTTGGATTTTAACATCTCAATGTCGAAAGTGGCCCTGGTAAATATAAGAAAATCACAATTATAATATATAATAGCTCGATCGATTATAAATATATACCTCTATTATATCTCTATGATTTTTCTATTATGAAATTCACATCGCCATTTTAATTTAATTAATTAACTACGTACGGTAAAATATATTTAACGCACGATATGTTCTGATCACCACCTGAATTAAACTATTTTGTGAAATTAACAAAATATTAAAAAAAATAACTAGTAGCGGACCCAGCAGACGTTGTCTGCTACAGAACTCACTAAACTATTTCTGGATCTCGGCAACAAAATCGATCCAGACCTTTAGGAAAATTTTAGTGACATAGCAACGTACAGAATCATTATAGTATATATATATTGGAAATGTGATGAATGTTACACGCTAGACAAGGCTGCTCAATTGTTAAAAAATTATAATTGAATTATTTATTGTCTTGAGAGATTGATATAGATGGCGCTGAAAGTTAATCTGGAAATGCCGCCAATTAATTACCTTGGAAGTAGGTTCCTGCGTTCAATACTAAAACTTTAATGTCACACCTATTTATTACGGTGAACTTCAAAGTAGGTAATCTAATCGGCAGTGGATAATTTCAATCCCAATAATATTGCTAACACAGTTTTTGACAATATTGGGAATGAAAACCGCCACTAACCGGTACCTATGTCAGCGTTTAATCAAGCGCAAACTCAGCAGCGCCATCTATCGGCCTCCGTTGGTAATAAATGAATTTGAAATCATTAATCATCTTAATTTTACAATTGTTAATTTTATTGTTATTGTATACACAATAAGACGGCTGATTGTCGTGTTAGGTAATTTGTTTCTTTGGAATGAATACCTTTATATAAATATCCTATACGATTGATTTGAAACGTTGTAAAAATCTTATCGTAAGGTAACTAGATCAAATGAATTAATATTATTTTTTTTAATTTTAGCAATATTATATATACGTAGATAAGTTAAGTTTTGTGTTATGCTAAATACATTTGCGATTGAAATTGTAACTCGTCTAACTCAGAGATGTTTTATTGAGGTCACAATTTTAAACGTGAAGTGTTTACGTTTAGAAATATACCTATTTGTAAGTATAATTATTTTAGCATGGCAACCTACCTTAAGTCTGCATGCTTCAATATTTATGTTAGTACCTAAAAGTATTTATATATGGAATGCTATTAGGATCCCTTCAGACTTTATCAAAACTAAGAAATTCCTGGATTAACCTTGAAGTTGCTAATATGAAACTGTTTTCCAGGTCGAGTTCCGTCTATCGGGGTACTAATTCATGTTGTTCTATTTATTATCAGAATTTCATGTTTTGGAAAAGTACATAAAAAGGTACCGATCCATGAACACTGTCAAAATCAGTTAGTTACAAGATCGCGTAGAAACGGTATACAATAGGTAGGGTAACAAAACCACGTGATAAATTATCAGTAAAATGTAATTATATAAATAATATGTAATGTAAATTAAATTTTAATTAGACTTAATTATTTAAGCCTTATAATAATAAATAAATAAATTAATTAATTATTCTATTTTTGAGATAACACATTTTTGTTTGAATAAGATATTATGTTACTTTATTAATGATGTCATACGAGTTTGTGATGAAATAAACATAGAATTGTTTGGTCACTTTATGTTTTAATAATAACCCATATAATAACTTTACTTAAAATAGCACCTATTCTGGCCACTGTGATCCACTATCATTACTACGTAAAAACCCACATTACCACCTACATATATTCGGACAAAAAGACGAACAACATTAGTAGGTACAGCGTGTACTACCCTACCACAGAGTCACGATGGATCCCCAAAATTTCGTTGAAAACCATCATCAGCAGTGACTTTATAATTGAAAATTTACTCCGGTTTCACGAATTGCAGCAAAGTCTCGTATTTTGCTGCAATTGAAAATGACAAAGCGCCTGGTTTCTATAAAGGTAGGTACATAAAGCATTCGTGCATATAACCTAGTATTGTGTTTAGACAGAGTATAAGGGACGCTACACATTTTAGCTGTCGACACATTCAATTTGGCAATATTTGTTAACCTGTAAGGCTGGACCTTCAAAGCAATTACTACAGATACAAAACACGTGTTTGTTTTTGTAAGACCCGTGCTAATTGGGTCAATTCTAAATTAAGAAATATTGATCGCCAAACCACGAACGGTATACGATCATACACCCGTTTACCCGGCTGAGATTACCGGAAAATATCTACCTGTGCCTACATTATGTGCGGCTGGACTTAGACGAGCCGCGCTATAGTGACACGGGCGCTTCGCACTCTCAAACTCGGACCTATTCCGATGTACCTACTACAATAACGTGTCAACATAGGCGTACCAGATTTATTTTGGGGGGGAGGTCGTAATTTCGGGGTAATTTTAGGTGGTGTACCTACCTTTTTGCTATTTTAAAAATCTCGAAAACCCCAATCCCCCAATTCCCCCCTCCCTCCTCTGGGTCTCAGTATATTGTGCCTGTAGGTACAATGAATGAGTTCACAAGGGTAGCATTATCTACCCTAAGCTAAATATTATTTTTTTCTAAATTATTGTAGCAGGTAACGGCATTCTGTAAATAATTAGGTATTGGCGGCTCGTATAAGTGTGTAGCGCCATCATCATAACCCGCTCAGTGTCAATATTATGTTACGATAAAATTATTGATCAATTACAGCTTATCGCAATAAAGTGGCCGATACCTAAATACTCCTGAATTTACACCAGCACTAGTATTTTCGCACCGAAATAATAGGATATTTCCCTTTTATCAAGTTCCATAAAGTAAATAATATTGTAAAAGACACCCAACACAATCTTATTAAGTAGTTAATAATAATAATAACAAAAATGATTTATTCACTTAAGAAGCAAAATAAGTTTAGTAAAATTAGTCAAATAAGTTAATAATAAATAACTTGTGGAAAGTCAATTCTACATTTACTTGTAATGCCTATTCGCAAACAATAGGTAAAGCCCGAGAAAAAAACAGGTAGGTAATAAAAACTCGTGGCCACTGTTCAAATTTCCAATGTTTACAATGTTTCTCTGTTTATAAACTGTATATGCAGGTAAGGTGCTGCCACCATTATATTATTCACCATATTAGAGGACTGATGCAAAAAAGAGGTCAATAATATTAGAAGAGTACACGAGATTGGATACATCAGCCTCAATGGGCACAACATAGTAGGAGCATCCACTTAGGATGTAAAAACTTTAGGTATGTGCTTTAATATTGGCCAATTTACTGCTACTTAATGAATAAGTATACATGTTTTGCAAAAGAAAGAAAATAATGGCCGTAATTTATCACGCAGAATCTTTACTTACAAAAGTAAATCGTTTTCTTAACTAGTACCTAAGTAACATTATCAAACTGTGACAACAATATTCACCTAGTAAAATGCAATAAACTATACAACAAAATATATACCTAACTGGTAGCACTTAACTCATCTATACTAATATTATAAAGCGGAAGAGTTTGTTTGTTTAAACGCGCTAATCTCAGGAACTACTGGTCTGCATTCCTCGATAAATGGGCTATCCAACAAAAAAAGAATTTTTCAAATCGGACCAGTAGTTCCTGAGATTAGCGCGTTTAAACAAACAAACAAACAAACAAAGCAAACAGACAAACAAACTCTTCCGCTTTATAATATTAGTATAGATAACTGGTAGCTAGTGATCGAAAAGAATCACCATTAGCTTTTAATATACGATGACGTCACTTAATGTAAAAGTCCAACTTGTGGATGACACTTTGTGATTGTTTACTGACACCACAATGCACAAACTAACGTTTTTCGATACGTAACTAGTTATGACATATTTGACAACGACCCATTAAATATTTTTTCGGCTATTTTTGTAGAAGAAGAGATGGTCTGTAGAAAAAATTAATTAAACTATTGGTAGCGCTCGTATAATATTCTTAAACAAAATACTTCTGAAACAAAATAACTGTTGGACTCTGACCAATATTGCCAGTAGTCTTGTTTTTGTTGGGACGTTATGATTTTTACCTCATGATTTATTTTATTCAGTTCCTTTTTTGTGAGGGTTACATACCCAACAGATACTTACCTGTTAGTTATCTGTCGAGTACTCAAAACTTGAAAGAATAAAAATTAAAAAAAAATAAGCTCTGCACTTGTATTGTATTAAAACCATTATAATACGGAGCACACTATGCGCGACTCCAACTCTGCCAAAATTAGGTCTAGCATGACATTCTTTATGTTTTTGTAAAATCATAATAGTTATGTAAAAGTTAACAGTCTTTGTGTTACCCAGAGGCGATCTGGGGGATAAAACACCCTCTTCTCCCCGAAATTGCAAAAAGGTAAAGGTTCACCGATGTTTCGCCAATTAATACATCTACATCTACAACTACCTAAAAACCCCCCGAAATATGATCCTGAGTACATCCATTATGTACTCGATAGCGTTCTCACGTCGAGTCGTATGGCAGTGAGCAGTGACAACGCAACATAAACGTCTTTCAGTACAGACAATAGTCAATAATATACCTACATATTATATACTAGCTGTGCCCGAGACTTATTTTGCGTGGAAGTCGGGTTTATAGTAACACACAATTTGTTGTTCCGAGTCTAAAGTACACCCACTTTGTGTCCGTGTTTGTAAAGTCCCCCGCGAAAAAGGGCTAGTGTAAGTTTAGTTTTAAAAAATATGTAAGGATGTCTATCCTGTTTTTAAAACATTGCATTCCTGCGATACTGTGATGCGTGTTCAAACAAACAGACAACATTCAATTTTTTTTGTAAAAGATATGCTCAGATATCTTTTTTTGTGTTTACATACTATTTCTAAACTTATTTCAATATATTATTTTTTCAGTCACTATAGAAGATTTAAATATTATTGTTTTTAAACTTTCGCCATTTTTATATATCTTTACTTAATATTATAAAGAGGAAAGATTTGATTGTTTGTTTGTTTGTTTGTATTGAGTAGGCTCCGAAACTACTAGACGGATTTGAAAAATTCTTTTATGATTGTGTAGCTACACTAACCCCTGGTGACATAGGCTATTTTTTATCCCTGTATTCCCACGAGAATGGGACCTACGCCGGTGAAACCGCGAGGCGTCCGTTAGTATTAAATATACTCGTGGTCATGAGAATCGACCCGTGACCACGATCGGGCAATTCGATCGAAACGTCGTGTTCGTACCTTTAAATAATTCACGCGATTAAGTCCCGAAATATATCTAAGATTTAAATATTATTTCAAAATGTCTACATTGGTGAATTCAAAAATAAGTGTCTACCTATCGCAAATTAAGATCACCATATATTCATATCAACTAAACTAACTACGTTAGAATTGATAGTTTTTTTTTTTATTAAATTGCCTGATTCTTTTTAATTTGTATTTAAACGCCATCTATTTTCAAAACTATATATAAGTTTCTTTTAATGCAATTTAAGTATAATTTAAAATAAAATCATCAATGATTTTATTTTAAATTATACTTAAACTATCATGCATATTAATCGTAAGCAATTTTGGAACTCAGAAGATATCGAATCCGTGATCGCAAGCACTTATAATAAATGTTTCATATAGGTTATTTAATTATGGTGAATAATTTGATTTCACAGATGGCGCAACGTGTTTTATTTTGATATAACACGGACTTAATCTTTTTTTTAAGCAACAAACATACTGTTTATTTATAATGTAATATTGTTTTTCATTTCTACATTCATAACATAATCACGATTCATGCAAAATAATGGTAAAGGTGCCTATTGAAAGTGATTGATTAATATGAAAATTTGTTAATAGATCACCTCAACCGATACATGGTTAAAATAGCTGATCTTAAGAAAATTTAAAATGTTGTGTTCAGCTCCTTATAGTTTTAGCGTGAAGTTATGTGTTCCATGGATTACAATTGTAAATAATGTATTATTGTGGAAAATTTTGTGAAAAACCAGAATGGTTCGACCACACTAATGATTAATAGTTTAAGTAATGACCTATAGTATTTACAATAAAACTACACATTTTTATGAAGATCCGTCAAGTAGTTATTGTTTAACAACCATAAATAGCTACAGACATTATCCGTTATTGCTTAGCTCCTATGGGAAATAGCGTGATAAATTATAGCCTATATGTTAATCCAGACTTATTAGAATACACATGCAAAATTTTTAACCGAATCTGTCTGGTAGTTTTTGCGTGATGCGTGTTCAAACAAACAGACAGACAGACAGACAGACATTTCTAAAAATATAGGAATGTGTTTATATACTCTTTTCGAACATTTCCCAATATTTTTTTTCACTATGTTCGGCCATGTACAGACACGTGAAATTTACAATTTTATGATATGCATAGATATAGATGTCAAATAAAGACATTATTCTTTTATTTTAGATTATTGTTCTTGTACTTTTCTTCAAAATAGGCATACGAAGCGCTAGTTTTTTCGGCCTCACTCACACACAAGCCGCAGTGCAGTTTAGTATTGTATGTTTTTCAGCACTGTCATACACGTGCTACATTTTCATTACAATCAGGTAATAAAATCATGATTCAACAATCAGCATGACATCAGTGACCCACTTTCTTACACCGTAAATAATTATTATCTGACATTCTGACCGTATTTTATTCAAATCATAATACGATTTTTAGTCTAGGTATCATCAATTGATAACATGATGTAAGTAAAATATCTAATTCAAGAAATAGCTCATTGACGATAAGTAGGTATCATATTTCTTATCATAAAAAACAATAACGCCACAGTACAACTAAAGGTAGTAAATTAATGCAGAACAACAATGACTCCATACTAAGGTACTCGTACTTACCTACATCTATCCTATAGTTATATCAATGTAATCTTGTCATGTTTTCATAAATGATTAGATATAATTTTAGGCTTTGCTCTTTTGTTACACCTGTCCGATATTTGTTTATATCATAAAGTTGATGACGCTACTAGCGAAACAATAATTGTTTCGCTAGTAACGTCATCATGTTGTAGTTATGAGAACGTACTCGTAGATTCATACCACCGACCTCTATAATACTAGTACGTTGGACAGTTTACCGCCGAGAACAATTAGACTTCCATTTTATTTTGACATTTAGGCGGTCATTTGACGAAATCAAAGGAAGTCTTTATCTACTTGTGTAACAAGCAAAACAAAACAGCCATTTGTCACAAGTATCAAAAAAGTCCGTCAAACTTTTACAGCGTACTAGTTATAGTTACTAGTAAGTGGTTTGTACGTATTAACACGTCGCGTCAGCTAAGCCCTTAGTAGTGGATTGTATGATATCCGTTCCATCGATAACGTAGGTTATATTTAACTTTATCTGTTCTTAAATAGTGCTTTTAACCTGGATAGACTGGTCGCCACTATCGGCGTGACGCGCGCGTCATGTGGCCACATTGCTATGCCGGTGTGGAGCCGGTGCGGTGTTGCAAATATTCGTAGTCTATATAATAACAAGATACTGGGTGGCGCAAAAGTAAAGACCCTATTTGGTTCAGCTATAACATTTTTTCTAAATTAGAAAACTAGATTTAGATTTTTTTAAATGTATATTTGTGCCATTAAATTTCGTACCATTAGGATTTAAAGATGATGTCTTTTAAATGGTGACCTCCAGAGTTGATACACATTTGAGCCCTATTTATGACATTTTGCATAACTTGCCGTAACACTTCCTGCGATATGTTCGTTATTTCTTGACGAATGTTTTCTTTTAGAGCTGCGAGAGTCTGTGGCTTGTTCACATACACCCGAGATTTCAAAAAACCCCAAAGAAAGAAGTCTGGACTGGTCAGATCGGGTGATCTTGCAGGCCAAGGCAAATCGCCAAAACGAGAGATAACTCGGCCTGGAAAAGCGTCCCTCACTAAGTCCATAGTGTCGCGCGCTGTGTGTGCCGTAGCGCCGTCTTGTTGAAACCAGATGTGCTCCAGCCCCAATTCGTCCAAACTGGGTATCAAAAACTCACGTAACATGGTTCTGTAGCGTTCTCCAGTGACAGTTATCGCATTGCCTCCAGCGTCTTCGAAAAAATAGGGTCCGATCACTCTGTCAACACAGATGCCACACCATACAGTAACTTTTAGTGGGTGTAGAGGTGTTTCTTGAATAATGCGCGGATTATCAGTGCCCCAGAACCGAGTATTCTGCTTATTGACATGCCCTGAGAGATGGAAATGCGCTTCGTCACTCATAACCAATTTTGAAGGAAAATCATCCTCTTCAAGGTTGAGGTTTATGACGCGCTGGCAGTAATCTAGACGAGCTCGGTGGTCAGCAGGCAACAGCTGATGAGTCATTTGAGTTTTATACGGGAACATCTTTAAGTCTTTCACCAAAATACGCTGCAGGGTCCGTCTGGAAATGCCCAATTGCGTGGCACGTCGCCTCGTTGATGTTTCTGGACACTCTTCCACATCTTCGCGCACAGCATCGATATTTTCAGCTGAACGGCCTGTTCTTGGTCTCCCAGACTTAGGTCTATCCGATGTTGAGCCAGTTGCTTCAAGGCGTGTGGCAAAGCGTCGAATTGTGCGACCAATCGGTGCCGGACGGTGGGGAAATCGTCGACGAAATTCACGTTGTGTTCTTATCACTGATGAATTATTCCGTAAGAACATTGACACAATTATTCCACGTTCTTGGGGAGTAAAACGGTCCATGTTTATTTTCAGTGTATTTTACATTTGTTCACTACACAATTTTCAACAACAGAATGACAGAAAATGTCATATAAAAAAAAAAAAGTATTTTCTTTAGTGCCAGTACTTTTGCGCCACCCAGTATAACTAGCGAATAGCAATAGCAACGTTTTATCTCTTTCTTTTCTGTTTTGAAAATGGAATGAAAAACAAATATTAAGAAGGGGAAGGGGTATGGTATATTTTTATAAATTTTGCCCGTGATGGAACGGTTACGATCCTGGTATGATCCGGTGTACTGGATGGCAACCATAATTACGGGATCGGTAGTATACAGGTAATCTCTGGTTACAGATAGGTACTAAAGCTGAAATCTATAAAGAGTAAGTAGGTACATTTTTATTTATGTTTAGGTTAGCTGCAAAGATTTTAGCACCCTACCTTCTTACGGCCGGTCTCAATAATCTAACTATCGATGGATTTGGCTACTAGAGGTAGAATTTTGACATATTTTGTATGGAGCTTATGTCAAATATACCTCTAATAGATAAATCCATCGATAGGCAGATTATTGAGACCAGACGTTAGATAACTAAACTATGGATAGGTAGATTAGTGCCTGACAGCCAAATTGGCTACTAGAGATATAAATATATATATTTGTCATTAACTCCAAACAAAATATTTTTAAATTCAATCTCTAGTGGCCAAATCTATCGATAGATAGATTATTGAAAATGGTCGTAAGCCGACAATCGTAAGATCGTTTGATTAAGATACTTTTCCACCGACTTCAAAAATGAGGAGGTTGTTAGCTTCAAACATACAGTAATTTAGGTATATTTCATAGTGAATCACTATGAAATATACCTATATTATTATTAAATTCTTCGCAAACTGTGATGTATTAAAAATCTCAAACTGTGAAATATTTAATAGGTCCGCTCATCATTTGTGGTCATCATCAATTGGTGCTTTTTAAGAGTAAATGCATATTTTATAATAATTCAGGTATATTTCATAGTGATTTACTAGTAGTAGATAATATACCACCTATTTTATATATTATGTAGGTAGTTTAGTTATAACGCTATTGCATTAGGTTATAACCTATAAAGATGAACTAATAACTGAAGTTGTAACTATTTTGTAATAAATATAGCTCCCCAGGCCTGGGGAGGTATATTTTATTTTTTTAATTCAATAGCGTTTTTTATGCCAAAAAACTTTTTAAAGCATTATTTTAAAATTGATTACTATTTCGTTGATAAATTAAAATTTTATTAACATGGACATATATCAACCCTAGAATTTGACCACACATTTCTGTTACACGTAGTATTTTTTTAAAAACCGTGCAAGTGCATGTCGGCCCACGCCCAATGTAGGTTCCATAGTACAACCCCCACTCCCTTCCATCCGATTAATGCGGCTTAAGAAGTGGGTTTTGTGTTGTTTTACTTACAACTTATATTAAAACTAGCTTTCGCCCGCGGCTCCGCCCGCGTGGATGTCGGTTATCGCGATAAAAACTATCCTATGTCCTTCCCCGAGACTCAAACTATCTCCATACCAAATTTCATCTAAATCGGTTCAGCGGTTTGAGTGTGAAAGCGTAACAGACAGACAGACAGACAGAGTTACTTTCACATTTATAATATTGGTATGGATTTTCAATGGAATTTGTACGAAAATTTTGTTACTTCTCGTTTGATCAGCTGTTACTCGTAAACTTGTAAGGGTTACTTAGCTGTGATAGTTTTCCATTTAACTCCTTCGTGGTCAGACTGAATGAGTAATACACCCTGGTCCCCCGGGTTTAAAAAATCACTTAGGATGCAAAACAACACTTGTGATACGTCGGGATTCAACATGTATATGTAATGCCAAGTTCGCAAATAATAGATAAAGCCGGAGAAAAGTACCTGGCAATAAAAACTCACTGCCTCTTTTTTCACATTGCCAATTTTACAATGTTTGAATGTTTATAAACTTGATATTGGGCTAAGGTGCTGCCACTAGTATACAATACACTATGATAAAATTAGAAAATTATATTATTAAAAAGTTGGAACATGAGGTAAAATAAAATCAGCCTTAGTTCATACAACATCTACTTGCAACAAGGGTAAATACTTTATGTGTATGTACTGTAAATACTATTAGCCACAGGACTAGTAACGAATTATTAAATTTAAAATATTAATTCTTAAATCAAAAGAAAGAAAAGAATGGCCTTTATTCGTCACGCAGAATCTTTACTTACAATAAAAACCAGGCAAGAGCATGACGGACCATGCTCAATGTAGGTTTTCGCAGCCTTAAACAATTGCATATGCAGAAGAGCGTATGTTCATGGCACTTACGACCTTTTGTTGAGAAACGCAGTTTTTCGGCAATAACTTGTGGCGTCCTACATGCCAAGCCGCCGATAGCGCCCGACATCGCGACGCCGACACCGTAGCGCGCGTGCTGAAAAAGACGACATCCCAACGCAATAACTATTTATGCACTAAGCCGCGCTTTTTTTTTTTTTTTTTTATGTGAGGTGTTAAGTGTAAGCTGTTAAGCTATTTACACCCTTGCGCGGGCTTGCGGCGAGCGTGTGCTCCTAACCTAAGTGTACCTACGTAGCCAAACTTTCGTTAGCGAAACTAACGAAAATTTGACTACGGTGATATGAGTGAGTGTGTGTGTGCTGCATGTACGTAGGGCGTCCCCTACTATGGGAACTCGAACCCTAGTCGTGGGCTATGCTAGGTGTTACGGGCCGGCCCGGTTAAGTAGTGACGCGGTGACGATACAGACGACCCCTACGACGAGGTCGGTATCGCGGTGAGTTACCGGTGCGGGGTGAGTTGTGTCTCGCGGCGCGCTGTGCCACACGTTTATATATGGCGCCGAGAATGCACCGCAGTCGTCGTGATTGGTCGGTCGCGATGCACTGACTTGCTACATGCAATACAACTTGCGAACCTTATTTTGTAAATATAACGTGCCACTTTTATTTAATATACCTCTTTCACCTTTTACTTATACATCACACGTGAGTTTTATTTTGCAACCTCAAGACTGAACACCCTATCAGTAAATTGGTGACCCCGACGTGATCAAGGAGCAACTCCAAGATGTCTACAGAGGAAACCAGCCCACAAGAAGTAGAAGACGTGAAAGAACAGGTAACGACCGTTACGTGTGACGTCGCCACAATCTCGCTGCCTGCGCGTCTGCCGCCATTTTGGCGCCAAAACCCACGCCTATGGTTCGCGCAGTTTGAAGCCGCCGTTGCGGCTAGCAGAATTGGAGAAGATCAGAAGTTCAATCTCGTCGTCCCGTTGCTCGGCTGCAACGACCTGGAGCAGATCGCCGACATCGTGCTGAGCCCGCCCGCGAGCAACAAATACGCTACACTGAAAAATAGGCTGATTTCCACGTTTCAAGAGTCCGACCATCGCCAGTTGCAGAAGCTGCTCAGCGGCTTAGAACTCGGCGACATGAAGCCTAGCCAGTTACTGCGCAAGATGACTGATTTAGGCGGGAAATTGCTGACCCAAGAGGCGTTAAAGGTAATGTGGCTCAATCAATTACCTACGCAAGTGCGCGCCGTGCTCGCCGTGAACACCGAATCGTCGCTCGAAGGCCTAGCTGCGATGGCTGACAAAATGGTGGAACACTTCGAACCTGCGACGGTTGCCGCGGTCGCCGTGCGTCCCACGTGTCCGTCGCCATCAACATCGTTAAACTCCGCGCATACGCTCGAAAGAAAACACGTACCAACTGCACGGAAAGAAAATATTTTCAAAAATCGATTTAAAAATGGCGTACTTTTGGATACCAATGGAGAATGAAGATGCTGCGAAGACGGCCATAATAACCCCATTTGGCCTCTTTCAGTTTAACTGCATGACATTCGGTCTTCGTAACTCAGGTCAGACATTTCAACGTTTTATGCATGAAGTACTGCGAGGACTCGACGACAATGTATTCTGTTTCGTCGACGACGTGTTGGTCCACTCGAAAACAGAAGAGGAACACGAGCGTCACTTACATCAGGTACTCGAACGACTGAACAACTACGGTGTCTCACTTAACGTCGACAAGTGTGAGTTCGGCAAGGACAAGATACAATTCCTCGGCTACGAAGTTTCATCGGCCGGTATCAAACCCACTGAAGATCGCATACAAGCCATACTCAAGTTTCCAAAACCAAGCACAGTTCAAGAATTAAGAAGATTCCTAGGTATGATAAACTTCTACCGTAGCTGCCTACCCCACCAAGCCGAACATCAACATCTGTTAAACAAATACCTACACAATAGTAAGAAAAACGATAAATCACCAATATTATGGACACCCGAAGCCGAACAAGCCTTTGAGCAATGCCGACAAAGCATACTCGAGGCCACCGTCTTATCGCATCCCATACCTAACGCTCCACTATGTCTTCTCACCGACGCATCTGACAGCAGTATTGGTGCCGTTCTACAACAGAAGATCGACAATACGTGGAAACCACTCGCTTTCTACTCCAAAACGATGAGCGAGACGCAACGTAAGTACAGTGTATACGATCGCGAATTATTAGCAATGTATACAGCTGTTAAGAGCTTACGCCGACTCGTAGAGGGCAATGACCTCACAATATGTACCGACCACAAGCCACTGACGTACGCGCTAACAAGAACGCCGAGTAGCAGCGACACACCAAGACGAGAGCGACAACTACACTTCATCAGTCAATTTTGCACTAACATCAAGTACATTCACGGTGATAAGAACGAAGCAGCTGACGCGTTGTCACGTATCGCTGAAGTCGAAGTACTCAACGCAACCGTCGACTATAATAGACTCGCGGAGGTACAAGAGGACTCCGAACTACGCGAATCTATGAAAAATCCGAATCTCAAGTTTACGCGCGTCAACCTACCGGGAGTTCAACGACCGATATGGTGCGAAACATCAACAGCGAACGCTCGTCCATACCTACCACCGCCGTATCGCGTCCCAGCTTTCAAAGCGCAGCACGAACTTAGTCACCCGGGAGTACGACTATCGCGAAGAATTATGACTACAAAGTTCTTCTGGCCGTCGATCAACAAGGACGTAGGTACTTGGGCGAAATCATGTATCAGCTGTCAACGCGCTAAAGTTCAACGACACGTCGTGAGTCCACTCGGCGAGTTTCAACGGTCGTCGCGTTTCGAACATGTGCACGTCGATATAGTCGGGCCCTTACCTCCATCGGAAGATTATAGATACCTCGTGACGATGATAGATCGCTGTACCAAATGGCCTGAAGCAATTCCCACACGTGACGTCACAGCTGAGACCGTCGCGAAGGCTGTGTACGACGGGTGGATAGCACGATTCGGCTGTCCTCTGCAGATTACTACGGACCAAGGGAGACAATTCGAGTCGTCACTGTTTACCTCACTCATGAAGAAACTCGGCGTAACTCGAATACGGACTACGGCTTTTCATCCCCAAGCGAACGGACAAATCGAGCGATGGCATCGTTCCCTCAAAGCGGCACTGATGGCGAGAACGAACGACGGGAGGTGGGTCAACGAACTTCCTACGGTACTACTAGGGCTTAGAAATGCACTACGTGACGACTCATCTGTCAGCCCGGCATTAATGACATACGGCTCGACTCTTCGCATTCCGTCTGATTTCTTCGTACCTACAACGTCGAACATTGAAGACGCGGATTTCGTCCGTCAGCTGACCGAAACGATGACGTCACTAACACCTTCTCCGAGAGCTCGAGCATCAACGATGAACACTTTCGTCTACAAGGATCTCGCAACCTGCTCACATGTGTTTGTGCGCAACGATACCGTACGCAAACCTCTCACACCTCCATATGATGGCCCGTACGAAGTTTTACAGCGCAGCCCAGACGGGAAACACTTTACACTGCGGTTACCGCTTCGCACCGCTGTTATTTCTGTCGACAGATTAAAGCCGGCCTATATCTGCAACACAGCTTCACCCACTAGATCATCGAGCACAGCATCATGCGGCGCAGTGCCACGGATCCACGCATCGAGCGACACTGCATCTTCGATCATGACCCCTAGCGACAACGCAACGTCATCGTCTTCACCGAGCAGCGCCTACGTCACAAGATCCGGCCGCACGGTGAAACACAACGTACGCTTCGCTTGAGGGGGAGTGATGTGGCGTCCTACATGCCAAGCCGCCGATAGCGCCCGACATCGCGACGCCGACACCGTAGCGCGCGTGCTGAAAAAGACGACATCCCAACGCAATAACTATTTATGCACTAAGCCGCGCGCTGTGCCACACGTTTATATATGGCGCCGAGAATGCACCGCAGTCGTCGTGATTGGTCGGTCGCGATGCACTGACTTGCTACATGCAATACAACTTGCGAACCTTATTTTGTAAATATAACGTGCCACTTTTATTTAATATACCTCTTTCACCTTTTACTTATACATCACACGTGAGTTTTATTTTGCAACCTCAAGACTGAACACCCTATCAGTAAAAACTCAATGACGGTATATCCAATATTATCCGAAATAATTTATTAAGCGCTATCTATTTGTTTTTTTTTTCATATTTTTTGGTTACACGGTTCAAAAGTTAAGGGCACGACTTATGCAACAAAATAATTAACTCAATCAACAAAGTTTATTTGAAACCTTAAAATGTTTTTGAATGATGTGCCACACGTTGACGTTTGCTGAAAAATATTTTTTCGACTTCTGTTACATATATGCGCCCCCTAAAAATATTTATTATTATTATTTAGCCATCAAACTAAGTAGCGGCTACTACAAGACACCTAATCACCAAATTTCATTAAGATTCATCGAGTAGTCTTTGAGTATAATGCCTGAGACATACGGACGGACGGACAGACAGACAGACAGACAAACAGACTGACAGACAGACAGACAGACTGACAGACAGACAGATAAACGGACATGACAAAATTATTAAGGGTTCCGTTTTTGCCATTTTGGCTACGGAAACCTAAAAATCAAATCATGCTCTTAATCAATGTGACAACAAAATTCACCCAAGCAACTAGATCCATTTTTCATTATCATTTTTATATATTCATCAACTGTATACGTATAAAAAGTACCTCTACGTATAAGATGACTTTTGATTACATTTTTGAACTTATTCACTGATAGATTCTTAATACTAGCTGGTATCTTGATGCTCACACAGCATTACCCATAAATTAATTATGGGTTTTACTACTACTACTAATTAGTATTTCTCGTGTACACCGAGTGAACGTAACTATTTTTGTAATATAAATGCATATTTTGTTTAACAAACATAATGTTAGCTTTATAAAATGCTCAAAAGTGTTATGATTTTCTTCAAGACACCCAAAAATAATGTTGTGACTAAGATTCGGTATATCGTATGCCACCCGTGTGTCCGCTGTCCCTAAAGTGAGAGCATTGCCTGGCTGATTATGGTTCTACCAGGCTCCACCGCACTCTATATTCAATTTAATTAGTGACAGATTTGCCAAAAACTCAAGGATAACTAAGTTTTATTTCTTAGATTTCAAAATATAATAATATCCCAGTCAAATTATAGGTACAAATAAAAATCCTAAAAGAGTAAAACGTGATGTAGAGCTGGATTTTTTATAAGTTATTTGTGCCCACAAGGGGAGTAAGCGAAAACATATTAATTTTTCAAGAGTCATATTGCAAATTGGCTTTTAAAATGAATTACAACCAGATAGAATCCATCGCCATAAATAAATTTATATAAATACGAAGCATAACACAATAAGCACACACACACACACTTTTTTCCTTTGTTATTAATTTCATTTATAAATAATTACAAAAAAAGACACAGTGAATATTAATAAAAACAAAAGAAACGTTTTTATTATTATTCACTGTTTTTTTTTCAATTATTTATAAACTTTATCTAAATAAGACTGTATGTGAGGGAAGGAACTGTCTCCTGAGATACAAGTTTATAACTTAGTTCAGGAGGCAGGGCTTCTATTTAAAAAGTGTAGGTAACCAAATAGCGAATAAAAATTTATTATTATTATTATATTATATGCAATACTACTCAGGAGAGGAAGCAACAAGAAGCCGACAGGTATTACTTAATAAATATATTATGTCTTAATAAAAAAAAATAGGTACTATAAACAGGCTATGGTTGAGCTTATATTGTCTCAATTTATTATTATTTCAAAATGAAGATTACATGTAATGATCATTTTGTGACCATTTTAAATTTGAGCTGCAACAACTGAAAAATGTCCGTATATATATAATGTCGTATTACGCAGGTAGGTGGTGCTACCTGCGTAATACGACATTTTATATATATTTTCAGTCGTAGCAGCTCAAATTTAAAATTCTTCTTTTCTGCAACAAAATGCAATTTCACAGTCCAACTAACATACTAAAAATGCTGCTTTACTTCGCGTTTTGCGTTTTTAATGTTAAACTTGCTAAGCCGGAATTCGTGGATTCGATGGTTTATTCTTTATCCGGCTGTAATTTATCTGTTATTTGTATGTTTTTAGAAATACATAAGTATGATTATCAGTTGTCTGGTTGCCATAGTACAAGCTCTGCGGCGTAGTTTGAGATCAGATGACGTTGTGTGAGTTGTCCCAAGATATTATATTATTATTAAATTTTACTGGGGTATAAAATGTCTCGCGATGTTTGGATAGAGTATCATATTTTATCCGAACATCGCGAGGCGTTTTATACCCCAGTAAAATTTAATCTTTTGTTGTTTAAATAAGCAATCGAATAAGAAATATTAATGACGACAGTTATTTATTATGTCTATTCTATACTAATTTAGAAATACCTACATTAGCGAGCATTGTAGTCTTGCAACTGCATTATATAGAGATGGGCAGACTTTACCGACAAGCCGACTGGCCAAGTAGTTGACTATGTCCTTTGGTAGATTTTGTTAAAATTGTATTCTTCTAGATTCTAGTTCATTTCGATTGAAAACTACAAAGGAGAGTACTTGCATTTTGTTTCAATTTTAATTACATTCAATGAATAAGGATTCGTAATTATGTGACAAGACTAAAACTGGGAATTTATACTCTTTATTCAGAGTTGTAGAATTTTGTAATGAAGATAACAATTTCAACATTTTTATCGCCAAGTTCTTTTCTCACGCCTTACTCTTGCGAACCAAATTTTGTCTGACGTTCTTAAGCGTTGCATTTGTAACCTAAATGAATAAAATATTTTTGATTTTTTTTTTACTTCTTTTTGTCTTAATAACACAATGTGAAAAGTAATCGCCCGACTAGTCGGTGATTTTTGCCGACTACAAATATCTATAGCCGGGTAGTCGGCTTTACAGACTAAGCAGCGACTACTCATGCTATAAAAACCATTATCACTAGACAGATAGCAATTAACGATAACCATATAAATCGGGTCAACAATTCGCAACGAATTTACAAAGACGGAGTATTTAAAGGAATTAGCCGGTCAGATAATACGCATATATTTAAACTGGTTTCTTATACATTTATCAACACTGTTGTCGTTTTTCGAACCGAAGTTAGTCGCGCAGCAGACGACGAAGCGAGTTGACGTCTGACTCGAGTTAATCATCTGTTTGTGCGCTTACGTCACGCCATTGTGGTTGTACACGGGACTTCCAACATCGTCAGTGTGGTAATGTGGGACGAGTCGAGGCAGAATAACGTGATAATGGGGCGTCCGAACAGCGGCTCCGAAGTGGTGGTGATGGACGACCGTGTGATGGAAGCTGCGAATCGCGCGCAACCCCCTGTCGCCAACCTCAGCGTGACAAAGTCTTCGCGGGTCCACATTGGACCCAAATTTGTCTCCGTCACACAAAACGTCGACAACACTGGAGTGGTCAAAGGTGAGCCGTTAATCATTACTAACTAGTAAGAAAAGCTGTGTGTATGTCCAGTCGCTATGCGAGAATATTATTATTTATTTAACACCCTATAATAGATAACTTGGATGCATACAAATACAAACACGAAGCGCTCATTGTGATGGATTATTTCATTTAACGAGCATTGCCATTATATTCAGCGAAATATTTTTGTACATATTTTCCTGTTGTGAGGTCTGTGTAGTATAGCGATGACTTGTTGATGCAATGACGATGAACTTGTTGATAATTAAGTGATATTAACGTATAGCTAGTTAATTTGATCACTTTTAATAAAAAGGGAGATCCGGTTCACTTCTCAGTTCACTAGATAAACGTTGCATTTATCTGTAACGAAATTCATGTTTTGAATGACTCAAACATTATCTTTGTTCAAAATAATCTTATGACATGGAATTGGTTAAGTACTTATAACCTGCTTTCGTATGGTATCTCAAATATTACAATATTTACCCAAGCGATTGTTGTTTGTTTATAATGAATCTTCTCGAAAACGGCTATTTTTATCTTGATAACATTTTGTATGGTATGTAGAGAGTAATTTTAATTTAATATATAGAATTTTTGGTTCTCGTTTAGTTCCGTATCGTCCCTCTAATGTCGTAGATCTTGGATTGTTTCTATTCTTGAACCCTAATAAAAACACTGACTGAAGCTCGGTCAACGCAGTTTAATGCGATCTATGCGAATTTGCAACTTAATATATAGTTATATTTGAAAATTGGCGACGTCCACATAAGGTTACAATGCACCTACCATTGAACCTAAGATACTAAGTAGGTACTTAAAACCACTTGCCTCTTTATTGTTGTGTAAATAAAATAATTCTGAAAACATACTTTATATGTCATGTCACAAACCATATGAATTATTATTAAGTAGTGAGTTTACTTATTTACTACTTTTATGACTACCCTATATACTTAAATTTAAAACCGAAATTAATGAAATTCATCCAATGTATCTTAAGTTGAGTAGCCATTAATACAAATAGGGAAATAATCAAGAAAATGACATCACTATAGTACCTACTTACCTGTATATATAACTTTATGTATACCTACATAAGTACTGTGTATATCAAGACTGAGTCTAACACCGTTCCACTTAAATCGAAGAATGATGAAGCGTCTTTTTCATTGACCGTCGTAGATATACCTATAAGAACCTTCTACTCAATAAGGAAAAAAACATTATTTTGATCATGCGAAAATCGGTATTGGTAGTTTAAGGTAATCTAAGTTCACCAGATCATATAGTATCCATTATAATATTGGGATATTACTAAAAACTTAAAATAATTAAATTGTAGACATTTTGCAAAAAAAACATAGGTATCTATGGTATAGAACGGAACAGTCGAAGAGCGAGTCTATATCGCATTGGACCGGTTTTTTGTTTAGCATTGGTAAGTACTCGTAGCTTATTGAACCAGGTAGTTTTAAATGTAGTTGTTCTCAAAACAAATAATTAAACACGCTAACTTCATATTTCTAAGAAACTTAGTAATTTAATTTATGTTTGGGTTTTTTGGTTTACCACAGTTAGTGCTCGTGCACAACATAGAAATAAATAAAGTTAATAGTTAAGTGTTTTTCCACTAACCGCACCTCGGTACGGTATAACCAAAACACTGAGAGTAGAAAAGCAAAAGCCTCATACAAAACACGCTCCAATCACGCACTAGTAGACTTGGCCCACGCACGGACAAGAAATCATGGATGATGTTCCCAGATTCCGTGTACTTATATGATCTCCATGGGTGCATTGCTCGACCTAAGTAGGTCTGAAGCTTTTCTTCTGTAGGTATCTCTCGCTGATTATTGGTAAACTCAGAATAGAATAGAATATATTTATTTGCATGAAGTAGTACAGAGATGTTAAAATAACTTATATCTAATGGTGCTTACACAATACGGCAGATATAAAATTTAATGCAAAACATTTCGTTTAAAAGTACATATTGTTGAAAATAAAAATAATGACAATATTTGCAATACTAATTATAACACAACTAGCTGACCCGCGCAACTTTGTCTGCGTAAATATTTCCCGTTTTTGCAACAATTTTCGTTCCTGCTCATCTCCTATTGGTCATAGCGTAATGTTATATAGCCTTCCTCGATAAATGGCCCATCCAACAGTATTTTTTTTTTCTATTCGGACCAGTAGTGAGATTATTACGTTCAAACAAACAAACTCTTCAGCTTTATAATATTAGTAAAGATAAATTCTAAAATACACAGGAAACGGTTTTGGTCAAAACGCTATCATTTTTATTTTAAAAATTCAATAAAAGCCACATAGTATTGCAAAAAAGTACCTTTTTTATATCACTCTGGGACAAATAAATGTACCGACCTACGGCTTGTCTTTATAGACATAATCTTTAGTTTGTTATCTAGCTGCATTCGGATCACATGTGATATGACTCACAAAGCATCACATTCTGCCTCCATTTTAAACACAACACGTCTATTTTTTTACGATACCGGCCACAATCAGGCAGCTTGCTTGACCTCACTACGATCACAAAATACAACAACGCGCGCAACGCACAATAGACATTGAAGTTTGTAATTCCGTGTCCGTGTACGATGTATATGTGCGCGTTGCTCGAGAGAAATATCTATGAATTTCCTTCTGTATTTTCCGTATGATTTGATTCAGTCTCTTTATAAGAAACGTCCAAAACAAAACACTTCGTACAAATTTGTACCAAATGCAAGCATGTGACGTCATACTTTCTGTGGTCAAATTATTTACGTTTAAGTTTGATGATAAAAAATTCGAACGAACGTGGACGATTATTTTTTTTGTACATATTGAAATACGATGCACTTGGCCGGTATTGAGAGTCAATCAATAGCCCTCCTCCTCGGTAGGTAAAATAATCCTAAGTAGGTATACAGTATATTTATTAAAAACCCGACTTTTTCAAACAATTTCTGTTTCGTCTTAGCTGTCTGTTAGTCTGTCATAACTGCAGTTCCTCATAAATGCTTGCATAGATTTGTAGGTAGCCACATTGTACGAACCTGTCGAAACATGTCGCTAGGCTTGTAGGACATTTCGTAGCTGCGTAGTAGAATGCTAGTAGAATGCTTCCTCAATGTGTTTTGAAAACACATTCATTACATTATTACAAAGCGAGTTCACTCGCACTCTGTTCGGAGAGCTCAAGACATTGTATAATGAAGTCAAAATGACGTTAGTAATGCTACATTTAAACGTAAGGCAGGACGACGACCAGCCGGATGGACCGACGACATAAAGAAGGGATGAACTGGATTTGGAGTGTCCAGTGTCGGAGGACTGGGTGTCGTAGTAATTGGTATTGATGCATTGACGAAACAGCCAAGACTGACGTTACGGAAAGGAGAATAATGATCTAAGGAGTCTTCGTAAGGATTAGGTTTGACAAATGCGAGACCGCTCTAGCTTCGGTCAAATTGAATAGGCTCCGGCATGGGCTATGGTCCGAGAGAAGAGCGACAAAAAGTTGCGAGGCTCACTTTTTAATATTGTCTTTTAGTTTAACGTTTTGTCGCTCTCCTCCCGGACCATAGCCCATGCCGGAGCCTATTCAATTTGACCGAAGCTAGAGCGGTCTCGCAGGCTTTTTTCCACCAATGTGATGTATCACATTGGTGGAAAAAAGCCTGCTCTCAGTCAGCTGAATTCCTTAGGGTTTGGGGTTTGGTGCAGAGAACTTTTGTATTTTTTTAAATAATAACTAGCAATGTGGGGTTGTGGTCCCACATTACTAGCAATCCTGCTAACCCCTCCAACTAAGCTCAATGGCTTGTGTTAGGAGTGGGTTCAAGTCGGTAGTGTAATGGGTAGGATTCGAACCTGCGACCTCACGATTACGAGACCGATGCCTTAGCCATTAGGCTACCGCCGCGTATGAACTTACATGGCCTAGTAGGCTATGAACACTACGAATACCTTGGTCAGTACTTGAAGTCGATAGTTGACCTTGATTTACTATGCGAGACGTCTAAACGGATAAGAGAAAAAAGATTATAACTATTCTACGACGTTTACGAGAAGAATATAGGAAGAATGCTAAGATCAGAACTCCAACATTCTTGAAATTGCTCGACTACATATACCAGTATCCAAAGAGGGTGATAACCAGAGGTGAGGTGTTAAGTGCCTGAGGAAACTCGATACAAAAATGTATCTTATTATTAACAGTATTTTGTACCCAGCTATAATATTAAGTATCAAGAGTTTGAGAAACCGAGAAGTATGGCGTTCTAAGAACTTCTAACTTTATGACGTTTGGTCATTTTCTCACCATTAGATGGGTAGGTAATGGGTACTTCCTAGTTGGTATAAGGAATCAAAAGGACCATCATGGTGATTACTTATACTAACAATATCCACAATATCCCTAATATGTATCATTACGCCTATGTAGGTACGTAAGTTCCACGATCTTGTTTACAATATGTTCAGTTGTGTAAATATTATACCTACCAGTGCCTAGATGTACATATATTGTATTACTCATAAATGATAATAATATTATAAATCGCGATATCCTATGTCGTGCGCAGTATACTTGTATAAATTTAGAGGGGTTATCATTCTACTCAGTAGCTTAAATACTTTAAAATATCTTTGCGCTTTCTTCAACGCCGGCGCTAGACTTGAGTTTAAGTTAGGCCATTACCCCACAATCCCCCTAGGTACTCATGAACTCCATGAGGTAAGGGCATTGCTAGTTTAAGGTAGGGCATTGCCACCGTCCCCCCTCCTCCCCCCGAGTAATGGCCCTGGATCAGTTCTTAATACTACGAGCAATAACCATCCCATGGATGATTGACGGCAGGTAGGCCGATCATAAAAAACCTAAGCCAAAATCAAAAGGATGCTAAAGGGAAGGACCAGATAGTGTACCTTGCAGACGAGGCATAGGCACTCGGTTCCCGTGACAAATGATCAAGGGTTGTCACACACCCCAGGCGCCACGTTAAGGCGTAAAATGTTTAAGGAGCGCGAAATGCTATGTTGAAGGGGCGCCAAATTCATATGTCGAGTGAAATAAATACACGACCCCCCCTCTCCTGTCGCACGAGCTACTACTACTTACTAGCAGATGAGCTAAAGGGCGCCGTTATCAAGTTTTTGCCCTGCCTGTACAGGCACTGTGTCGTATCACCACGACATCAGAAGCGAGCACTTGAATGACGTTAGACAGGAAAGTATGAAAGGATAAAACATATTGCGCCGACCTGATTACACCCACAATTAATGTGCATCTGCGGTATAAAACAGCCCAATTTATATTAACAATTGAATAGTATTTAATTGTTACTTTTGGTGATGTGTGACAGCACTATTTCGATAATTAAAAAACGAAAATGGTACGTAGTGAGATAAGTGCCTGGCTTGAACATGATTTAAAGACGGAGGAGTGACCTCGCCTCTTACGATTAAAATATTGATGATGGAAAAGTCCGAGTAAAGAAGAACATTCCCAATAACATAAGCGATATGTTTATAAAGAATGGGACCGTGAAAACTGGTTAAATAATGAACTGACAATGAAAATTTTACATGGTGGGGAAAAAACGAAAAACCTCAAGAAACTGCAATTGCACCCTATTGCTAAGCTGCATTTTATGGAAAACAAAAGCTAGCAATAAATTGTAGGTATATATCTGACTGCATATATCTGACCTATGAACTCAGAACTGAAGACCGGGAACTGTGGCTAAATAAGTTTGTAGAATCACCTTCAAAAGAGCCCGAGTTTAAAGGACACAGTACAGTACCACGCTAAATATTGATTTTATTTATGAAAACCTGTCAAAAACAGAGTAATTTATAATTCACGTAGATAACAATATTAAACGACCACAAAATTTTAGATACTACATTTAACGCCCGACAGGATTTTAGATACTTAATTAATATATTTGAATACCAATCCAATAGGTTGAGAAAAATATCATAAAAAATAAAAACACAGAACCACGATTGTTAATTATTACCTAAAGATTACGGTATTTGTTTATATGCTAGACTAAATCTGATCAATTTGAGGTTATGCATAGTAGCTAGTTATTATCAATAATCCACTTAAAATTCATAATAGGTAGTTGATCTTAGCAAAAATAATAAATACTTTCTAGTTTCCACTTTTTGTGTTTAATGTTTTTTTTTAATTATATATAATAGAATTGATGATGACTGGTGATGATTGGTGATGATGGTTGGTGATAATTATTGGTAAGGATGATTTACGATGATGAAATTAATGAACAGTAATGATTGATGACGATGATAATGAACTGTAAAGTTCGTATAGCTCAAACTTTGTCTCACCGATCGTAAGACCGCTGGTACCTATGCTCGCCGGCTAACGGGCGGGGGCTGCACTCCAATCACACTAATATTATTAAGGCGAATGTTTGTGAGTATGTGAGTGTGTATGTTTGTTACATCTTCACGTCTAAACGGCTGGAGCGATTTTAATAAAATTTGGTATGGAGTTAGCTGACACCCTGAATTAACACATAGGCTAATAAACCGCGGGTAAAACCGCGGGGCACAGCTAGTAGTCCTATAAAATATAATCGAGGCGGCACATATATGTACCACGTGAAGTCGGGGTGGGCTATTAATTCGGTTTTGTCATAGTTTTGAACCTAATGTATAATGTTATTAATTCAAGCCATGACTTTGCCTCAAATTGGTACTTAAGCTAGTGATTATACATAATAACGAAATGAATCACTTTGATGGTAACATATTTACAACACTGTTACACCGTAAAACATAATCAAGGTTGCTAAGACTGGTACTGTAACTTCAATAAGAAGGATGCAAATATTTTATTTACGAATATTTTATTATTAAAATATTAAAAAAGTATAAAAGAAGAGCCGTTGTTTTATATTTAATTAAATATTATTTTTTAAGAATAATTACGAATAAAGTAACATGAAACGGAAAGTAATTTAAAACACCAAGCAGTGCCGAGTGACGTCACAAATTACCAATTAGACTTTCGAAAAAACCAATCTACCAATCTCGCAGTTTATAAATACACACAAAAGATCCTCACCTACAGAGACAAAAACTATGCAAAAGGACTCTTACTTGACCAAAGCCTACGATGACTTAAAAAAATTAGAAGGAGTGGGCATTAGGGGAGAAGCATACGAATGTGCGAAATCATACCTCACAGATATGCAGCAATGTGTTCAGATTGAACATCTGGATAAAACCAATGAACTCTCAAACAAGCGATCCGACGTCATAACCACAAACTGGTCCATACCTCAAGGGAGTGTCATAGGATGTATTCTATTTCTTATGTACATCAATGACTTACCCAAAATATGCGATCAGTTATGTGTAATAAACAAAACTTGACCTCACTGCGGTAACACAAAACATTAATACAGCAGTACTCTAGAACCCACCTAAACTGGAAGAAACACGTAGAATCCACCAAAGCTAAAATATCTTGATTCCTGTACGGGCTCAGTGTGCTAAAAACTAATAGAATTACAAAATTTGCACTATCAGTGTATTATTCTTATTATGCCTATGCATGGTTACGCTACGGGATTAGTGGGGACGCAGTACAGATGTCCAAGAGCTATTCATCGCTCAAAAAACGTGCATACGTATTAATTTATAACATTCGACCACGCGAATCTTGTAAACCTCAATTTTTAAACGAAAAAATATCAACCATGCCATCGATATATCTTAGAAATAGCCATATTTGTTAGGAAAAATATACATTTATTTAATTTTGATACAAATAAACGATAAAATAAATTAGCCCTCACAGTACCCAGAATAGAAATGTATAGAAATAGCCCACAGTGTATACGTATAAATATTTTTAATAAGCTGCCAGATTCCTTAAAAACCACAGAAAATATTAATATATTTAAATAAACTAAAACATGCTACACGATAAATGCTATTATACCTACTATTAAAATGGAATTTGTACAATAATTTTGTTACTTCTCATTTGATCAGCTGTTACTCGTAAACTTGTAGCCTACTTAGCTGTGATTATTTCCTTTTAATTTCACTATATGTACTCCTAATAATACTTTTTTCACATACCCAACATCAACCATTTAGCTGGCGGGGGGGGGGGGGGACACTTGACTCTAACAAAAATTTGAACTTTAAAGCTTAATATTTCACAACAGATACATTAATCTAAAAATGGTCTTCACAACTCTAAATCTGATGATGGTATAGGTGAGAAAAAAAATTACATCCCCACTTTACATTTAGGGGAGGTACCCTATTAAGATTTTATTCTCTTTCAATTTGGCGACGTAAGTAATATGTGTATACATGCAAAATGACAGCCTTCTAGCACTAACAGTCTCTGAGCTAAGCTGCGGACGGACGGACGGACGGATGGACATGGCAAAACACAAAATTATTTAAATACCTACTAATAATTATTTGAGCAGCTAAATTAGATCGATTCCGCTGTTGGGAGATTTTATAAAAAAACACTAAGGAACACACATACATGGAGGACTCCGATATTTGGGAGGATGGTGTTTAAGCCCTTTAGAGGCTTCTGAGTCCGCTTCACCAATTGGATAAAATATAAATTAAATTGGCAATAGAAAAAGAAATAAAATCTGTTAAGACATCTATCATAAATAATTTATGATTGATGACTTATCAGAGGAGCACTAAGGGACACGTTCAAAACAAGTAGAGTTATTAAAATGGCGTCGAACTGAAGTGGTCATCATTTTCTCAGCTTAACATTTAACGTGTGAAAATAGGTACATGAAATTCGTAAAAAATCCGTAAAAAACTTACCCCCTTAGGCACCTGTCCGACCGACGACGATAAGCGAGAAGCTAGTAGCGATAAAATCGCTCAAGAAACGTACAACATATGTATTTTGTAGATCCCGTCAGCGTAAACAAAAGAGATGCAGTATATCGCCGGCAGTGTGAACACTCAGCATATATCAACCCATATGATGGCCCACTGCTGGGCACGGGTCTCCCCAGTAGAACCTACTAGTATGTAGATCCTGGGGGTAATTGCCATAATCGCCACGCTTGGCGAGCGGGTTGGCGATCGCAGTAAGGCTTTAAATACGCATAGGACGCTGCTGCCCGTCCTCCGGGGTGAAATCCCTTAGTCGCCTTGACGACACCCACGGGTAGAGATGGGGTGGTACTATTCTTAAGCCGGCACCACTCAGCGATCACTATTAATATCTGTATCTCTTTTGTTTACATGGAATCTACATAAGTATGTAATACACACACAAATAAATTAGCCGACAGTATTAAGAGCATTTTAAGTATAGAACTTCTATTGAATTCTGAAAATGCTCGGCTAATTTACTCGTTTAATATGAATAAGGGGGTAAATGTCTAAGCATACTCTGTTGAAGGTACGCGACCGAAGTTCCGCGTCTGATTTTACGTTCCAACGTATTAGGCTGATATGACACACACCATAAGCGTGGAAATTATAGAGATAGAGTCTCGAATACTTGTTACTTATGATATACCTACTGGCGGCCCACCCCGGCTTCGTACAGTATTTTCTCCAGTATCTCTTTACATAATGTGCCTGTATTCATCCGGAAGAAATTGTCTAACTAATGGTAAAAACCGCATGATAATCCGTTCAATCGTTTTTGAGTTTATCGCGAACATACATACAGACGCGGCGAGAGATTTTATTTATTTATTGTACAAAGGCGGGCTTAATGTTAAAAGCATTCTCTACCAGCCAACCTTTGGGTGATGTAAAATAAAAATATGTTTGTTACAATTTAGTTACCATTGTTTGGCTCACTCCATATAGGTACATCATCTTAAACAAAGTATATAGATACATAAACCATTACAAAGGAAAAAAACTCTAGGTAAGTACTACGTAGAGTAGATGCTGTAGATAATAAAGAAAAATCAGATACGGATATGAATTTAAACGAAAATTAATTAAATATAGGAAATAGTCATTCGCAATTTGCATACGTAACAATGAAGCTATTTATAGCTCAGGGCACTTTACCTGTTATCAAATTAGTTAAAAATAGATGAATTTGTAATGCAACGCGATTGCTTTGATAACGGTAATCTTACAATAGATTGATTGGATTGTACTTACTTTACACTAATATCGGTAATATGGAAAGTGGCAGTTCAATAATAACGGTTCCTTTCGATTTATATTTTATTTGTTTAATTAAGTTGAACGGTTACATAAACCAATTACAGTAATACCCCGCTTACACGAGGGATACGTTCCGGAAAAAATCGAGTTACCTGAAATTCGCGTATATCGAGGTTTATGATTAAACATACTCAACATTTAGTACAAAAAATACAAATCATTTTATTCAATCACTTTAATTCTAAGAAAACTTTATGCAATACATACTATTAATTATTTTTAACGGAAAAATACATCTATTGTCTTTTGGGTAGCATGGGTTTTTTTACGTTCATAGCACCCAACACTGTTTTTAATTGTTTGACACACGGTCAAGACACGGTCATCATTATTGTCTATAGGTACTCTGCAATATGTCCAAAGTTATATGTATACAATATGTTAAAAATTCGCGTTATAGTGAAACCGCGCATAACGGGGTCGCGTAAAGCGGGGTATTACTGTATACTAGAGTTTCACAATAAGATTAAACAAATGGTTGTTACCCAAACTAATATTTTTGCAGACAACTTAACTTGAGAGTTATCTGCAAAAATATCAGTCTGGGTTGGCCTCAACGAAGGCATTAACAGCGGCGAGCTGCGAGCCGGCTACTTGCGGCACAAAGGCCACCAGATACAGCCAGTAGTCTGTGACTTCTGGCACGAAGTCACAGGTGAAAAACGCAAGTGCATAACCGACCGTGGACACCGAATCGCCATCTTAATCTTTGGACAAAAATCCTGACCGATATTTAATGGTAGGAACAGGTGTACCGAGGTGAACATAAAACCAACCATGCCTAGAACCTAAAACAAAAACTAGCATCCGCTATTTCGCCTTGTTCGTATTATTTGGTAGGTACCTACTTTGTCTATTGTCTACGTTAGAAGACAGATAACGTAAACACAGCTCTCATAAAGTTGGGAGATTCCAAACGCTTCCCAATATGGTATTTCATAAGGGTATTTTTTACTGCTGATTTTCATCTGCGTACAATTGTAGCGGTAGGATAGTTACTAAGCTGGATGCTATACGGATGCATCCGTATCAATTAGTAACGAGTAGGTAGCTCATGTCGTTCCTTAATATCGATGGATAAATCGTAACGACAATCAATTTAGCAATGGAAGGAGTAAAAACTTAAGGATATTCGAGGTATGTCAGGCTGGCAGAGCCCCGTGTCATTTTTGATAGCGAGATTAATTTCAAGCTTTTGTACTCCTTGCTATCAGCATAAATGCACTACCTTCATTTTCAATGTATCTACTCGTTGAAATCGGGAACGCGTTGAAATTAAAATCATCTATTATACTCTGGTACAGTCCCTTGAATCTGTGAAAAATCGAACTTCTAAGGTAACGTAAAAAAAGATACGGCCGGTTTTCCTCCGGATTCTTATACTATTTATAGTGTTTACGGAACAATCGGTGGGCGAGATCGACTCGCACTTGTCCGGTTTTCCACTTGATGAACGGTTAGTATGACTTTAAACCCGGTACCTTTCATATCGCGACTTTTATACGGGGCCGAATCAGTATCTCTTTTCTGCCTACAGTACCTTCCGCTCAACCCTCATATCCATAATACACTTATATGCCTATAGGAGTACGGAATAGAAGCATATATACTTACTGTTAGTGCTATTAATATAAATTACGACGGCATCCCCTTACAAGAGGTAACATCAACGAAATTCCTAGGCTTGATAATAGATAATAACTGCAACTGGAAACTACATATTGATGATGTGTGCTGTAGGTTAAACAGATTTGTTTTTGCATTAAGACATCTTAGAGAAAGATCTTCAGTAGAAATTGCATTAAATGCCTACCACGGATATGTTGGATCAGTTTTACAATACGGTTTGATTATTTGGGGCAACGCTGTTGAGTCGGATAGAGTATTTAAAGTTCAAAAGAAGTGCCTAAGAGCAATCGTTGGGCTACATTTTTGGCAATCTTGTAAACCATACTTTTTGAAATTTAAAATTTTACCCCTACCTTCTTTGTACATCTTGCAAATCTGTCTATTTGTGAAAAAGTATCCTGAACACTTTAAGAAAATGAAAGATGCATCCAACAGACTTAGAGGTGCGGTACAAGAAAAACTGGTTGTTGAATACTGTAGGCTTCAACTAGTAAAAAGAAATGTGTTCCAGATGGCAATACAAATCTATAATAAGCTCCCTAATTCGTATAAATATCTACCAACAAATCCATTTAAAACAAAACTACGCGAATGGTTATTAGAACACTGCTTCTATTCAATTAATGAGTACCTGGAAATGAATGTTTCAAATTAATTAACTAACTGTATGTGACGACAAATAGAATTTTAGCTGTATTATTAATTTAGGTATTAGTATTATTATTATCAAGACATTCAATTTTACAAACAATATTTTTTTTTTGTTTTATTAATTTAATATAATTTAATGTGACATCTTATCAATTTTTGTATTTAATTATTTTATCAAATGTCAATTTAATTTTGTGTTATTGTTATTTTATTAATATTTGTACACCTAACGGTAAGACATAATGTAATTGTATAAAAAAACCACAAATGTAATTTTACCTGTGTCTAACAAATAAATAATTCTTATTCTTATTCTAATTGTCCTTGGAAATCTAGTTAAAAGCTAATAATTACCGCAATCATATTTACTTATAAAACACCAGATCAAAGCTATTTCGGCGCGCCCACATATCACGAATTACTTAACAATTTTCAAAACGAGATATTTTTTTAGTTTGTTGGGCGAGTCGTCATTGATATGAAAATTTAAAAGTATATTTACCTTCCAAAGGCAAAGTTTGCGTTTAAGTACCTACTATAGTTATATGTAAATACCTACATTACATCAATTTCAAATTATGGTGTAGCACGAGATTCACTCCCCAAAACACTTTCCTCAATCGAAACTACGCAACATTTAAGCGGAAGAAACTTCGTTTCTTTATTCCAAGGTAGTCAAACAAGCATACCTAATTCTCGCCAAACTGTGAACACTATAATGTAAGGTGTAACTATATCATTCGCTGTTACATTATGAACAATGTTGGCTTGACATGAATCCCTTCCTTGTACTACCTACAATAAATGAGGTCTGATGTGCTACTGACTCGCAGAACCATCGGCCACCTGACTCTCAGTCAAGAAATTCCCGGAACAATATACCAGTTCAAAAAGAATGCGTGGATGGATCGCTAAAATATCTAAAATAATAATTTGCACTAGTTATTGTGTGTAACATCCACAATGTGGTGATGTTTCAGGCCGAATGCTCTGCCTTGAACTGGTATCGCCGCAAAACGCCAAGGGATTTCGCTGTAGCATCGCCGTCTTCGTGTGCTGGGCCTTGGCAGTTGCTTCTACCCTTGCATTCCTCATCTTCTACTTGGCTTTCGCCAAACAAGCTATGCGTCTAGACTTAGGTAATAATACTCCCATTTTTCTGCCAATCGGCTTATTACCAATAAATTACTCTTTAATAAACCCCCTTTACCCACCTTCCTAGATATTTTCGAAAAGTATTTTCGAAGACTAAACTTCGTAACCTACTAACGTTTCTAATATATATCTAGTAGATATGAAATATTTGAACCTGTAACAGATATTTCTGACTAAAAATTAAGTAAGAATTTTCATTTGTATAGGTATAAAGGAGCCATGGTACCTGACACGCGCCCAATGGCAAGCGATGCGCGATTACGGTATAGACTTACTAGATCTCCCAGTACCAAACGTATATATCGGACATTCAGCACTAGATTACTGCACGAATAAATATGAATGTATAAATGCTGTGTTGGATATACAAAAAGATCATCAAAGGATCGGCTGGCTCGATATTGGTCCTAACTTCCTCGTTGGTGGCAATGGAGATATATTTGAAGGCAGAGGAGCGAACATATTGGGCGTCATGGTGCAAGGATTCAACAAACTTGGTATAAGCATTATGTTTCTTGGCAGCTATGACAAGGATCAGCCAACTGAAGAACAGTTCAACCATGTCAACATACTTATAGATATACTGGTGCAGAAAGGAGTGCTAATACCGAATTATACTGTGTATGGGCACTGTCAGATGGTGAGAGATATTGTAGCCCCAGGACCGCATGTGATGGCTAATATGAGCCATTTTAAACATTGGAACCCATTGTACAAGGAAACTTGCTTAAAATCATAGACTTGGTTTACGCTGAAGAACAAACTTTTAAGTGTTGTGAAATCTAAAACATTAATGAACCTTTAGTGAGCCACACAGTGTCACCAAAATGTTAAATACAGGGTTCAGTGACATAAACCAAAAAGGACTTTTTAAAATACTCCGAAGTTACGCCTTATGTGAGAATTATGAGGGGAGATTTGATTATGAAAATATTAAATTTGGGTTGTGTACGAAGATGGTATTTACTATATTAAGTATTTATTTGTAAGGAAGTGAATGTATGTCTGTAAGAAAAAAATGACTGGTGTCAAAAGAGGAACACAGAAATAATTTGCCTAATCGAGGCGATTTAGAAGGAATGAGAATTAGCGTACCTTCGAATATGCGTCCGTTGGGGATGCATAGATAATATTGAATTGAAATGTGCGCAAATATTCTGCCGTTGAGATTTGAGTAGTGTTATATTTTCTGAAACCATGTGATCTCAGTTCTATTCTACTAAAAAAGGAAAACGAATTCATTTGTATCTTTTACAACTAAACTAGAGCATTGATCGATCGCATTGTCAATGCATTTGATACAGCTAATCAAAGATTAGCAGAATTTTTAAATATATTATTATATTTTAGGCATGGCACCATACCAATATTTTTGTAAGGATAATGGATGAACTTTTAATTTAGACTTATGTAGGTATGTTTCTATATAACCATTTGACTGTCCTTAAAAGTATAGCAAACATAAAATCTTCAAAGTTCAGGTGATTTGGTGGTCATCCACTGCCAAGATTACGAGTATTTCTCTAAACACCATTTTTTTTTTCTAATTGGTGGGATATGTTTAAATTAAGTAAACCCCACAGCATTTAATACAAATGCCTGTAACCAAACGTCGGAATAATAAGTAGGTACCTACATTCAGATTAGAAATATTGTTCTACTGCAAAGATAGACAGAGATGCGATACGATAAGTAATGATTGTCATTTGTTTATAAACTTATATCAGTATTTATTGATATCACTTTGTACCTACACGAAATGTTAACGATATTAAAGTGAGAGGCGATTGTGTGCCTACGTCACTCGTGTATAGCAGATATCAGCTCCTTGACTCCGGTCATAGTAAACAGGGCATCCCACGGCCGTCACACAGAACAAAACTACTAATTTAAATATTACATAACAACCCAATTTATGCTATCGTATGTCCTTCTCCGGGACTCAAATGATTAAATATCAAATTTGTAATTTAAATCATTAAGCGGTTTAAGCGTGAAATCGTAACAGACAGACTGTCTCATTACTATTTTTACATTTACAAAATGTATTAGATGTAGCCCACGTAGATGACTTTACCCCGTCATCAATTTACGCTTTTAATCAAAATGCTGAAACACGTGTATCTTTATTTACAACCACAAAGCCAAATACTTTTTTTACAGGTCTTACTTCGAAACTGACGGTGTTTCATGCCAATTTACAACCCCTGTTTTAGCCTCCTAGGGGTTGATTTTCCAAAAACGCTAAAATATATGTTTCTCTATTTTAAACCAAAAATCCAAATACGAAATTCCAAATATCTAACTTTAAAATTAACGAAGTTTCACATAAAATTGCAACCTTCTTTTATCCCCACTATGGGTTGAATTTCCAAACCGCTGAAACATATATTTCATTATTTTAAAACAAAAAGCCAAGTTCACAGATCAAACTTTAAAAGTGACGGAGTTTGATAAAAACTTGCAACCCTTAATGGGGGTTGGTTTTTTTAAAAACGCTGAGACCCGTATTTTATTATTTTAAACTTAAAAGCTAAATACGAAATATAACAAATCTAATTTTAAACTGACGGAGTTTCATACAAACTTACAACCACAATTTTACCCCCTTAAAGGATGAATTTTTAAAAATCCCTTCTTATCGGATGGCTACATTATCCAGATCCAGAGTCAATAGTCAGAGAATGTATGGCGCCGATTCCGAGGTCTGCGCACGTCGTAAGCCGCGCGCAGCCGCTATCGGCTGCGATGCACGGAAATGAACCTTTAAAGTACCAGTAAGCCATATAAGTCGTTTAACAGAACAACAGAACGGTATTTTAAATCACATAACGTTCTGTAGTTTATAATTTAATATTATAATAGACTAGTGTAAGGTCAATTCTTATAGAAATAACTAATAGCGTTTTGGAGATAATTTGATTATAACGACTTAGGTACGTTTGTCAGCCAACAACTTGATTGGCCACCTGGATGTTTAAAAAAATACCTACATTTTAAATAGATAATAAAAAAAAAATAGTTTTCCTAAGTGGAGAGTGGTCGTCAGTTCATCACTCATTATAATACCTAGCACCAAATAACTTGTGATATACTTATACCTACTTTGGTGCAATGAAATCGCACATGTAAACACAGGCATGTTTCAAAATTAAACTTATTTTTAAAATTTAAAATACTAGATCATCTAAATAACGAAGTACCTGTCTAATGATACCACTTAAGTGACGCCAAATTTGCCTGTCCCTAAAATAGGACTACGACTGCTTAAATCCATCTCGTAACTAAGACTTTGCTATGAAAGCTCTCGAATTATAACGAAAGAAAAGGCGTAGAGGAGGGCTGATAATAGAAAATCTTTCACTCATCACATACACCAAAAATAAAGTTTCTATTTCCGACTTATTATTTACATATTTCTTTATTCAGTGACATTTACGTGTCGATTAATTATAGCAAGTCAAAGCAATTACTGCCGAACAGAGAGTTATTCGCCTTTTTGTACATTTTTGCAGTTTTTTCAATGATTTGGTTATTATTTCTTAAACAAGCGCTCCAGAAACCATATTATTAAAAAATGCTCTATTACCTACCTAAAAGTAGGAGGCTTTTAGCGATGCTTTGCTGGATTGCTTGTCTCAGTAATAGATAGTTCTTTTGTTGCACAAATTTTAAATAAAACAACTTAGGTATGCATATAAATTTGAAATAATTAAATATTAATTAATTTAAAAAATACTTGAATTTCGGATAGATACCTACTTACTTACGAGGCACATTGATTATTAGATTGTGAGGACTATAATTAAGCAGGTAAACTGTGTACGTGGGACACTTAGAAAGTTTTGAGCAACTAAAAAACTAACTTCTAAAATACTTTCTGTGTCTGGGTGTTATTTATATATAATATTCTCCATCCGGTTGTCTGGCTTCCATATTATAAGCTCTGCTTTGTTTGGGATCAGATAGCGTTGTGTGAGTTGTCCCAAGATATTATTATTATTATTATTATTTTAGAGCTCGCTTAAACTCCAAGCTTAATCTAAAATAGATCTCAACCTAAGAGTTGATATTTACCTGCAGTCAAAGATAAAATTTGCTTAAACGCTCACAAATTATAACGATGATGAAAAAAGATGACGATGAAAGTGATCCTTTCCAAATCAATTTCATCGTTCTTCCTATAAGTGGTTCCATCCTACATAATTTTGTCGCTTTAGCGGTTTGGAAAGATGAATAATGAATTTTGCCAATGACTGCAGGTACCTATCTGTCGTAGACTAGATTACCTACTTATTTTTTATCTACTAATGTAACTTCAAACCTTAATATTGTTAATATTGCATTAAAAATGATATTCATAATACCTATTTTTTTATTTATTTTTTCAAAAAACACTGCTGTCTTATATTACTTAAATAAAAAAAAAATTACAGCAGCAATTTTTTTTGCCTTTATTACAACAGTTTGCCCGTTGTTATTTAGCTGACTTCAGAAGAAAGAATGAAGAGTTCTTGATTCGGATGGTTATATTTAAATGAAAGGCGATCATACCTACAGTACGATCAACGTAACTAGGCCGGACTGAAGTAGGCGACAAGTGGTTGCGCAGATGCATTTTTTGGAAGTAAATGGAAGCGGGGGGCGGGGGCGGTAACTAAACCAAGAGAATTAGAGATGCGATTACGCATCACATTGTCATAATTAGTATTACTAACTCATGTTTTTTGTGATTATTTACGTAAAGAAATTGTTTTTCAAAGTTTCTTTAGTATTTACTGTAACTGTTCTAAATTTAAACTTTTATGAAGTCATATAAATAGTGTTTTTATATTTTTGAATTAAAATTTTGTTAGTATTTTTTATCGATTAAACATAATTAATCGTTTTCGTAAGTAATGTTAGGGTCGCATCTCTATGACATGCGCGAAAGTGATAAAAACCTAACTTCAATCCGGTCAAGTTACGTTGATCGTACTGTAACTACCGAGGAGGACACTATAGGTAGCTATAGTGTCCTTCTCGGTGCTTAGGTATGTTCGCCTGGTACTGCTGCACTATTGCAGTACCTACAGTCTCCTCAGAACCTAACTATAACTGCATTATAATAAATAACTAAAAATAGTCTTCACGAACCATTGAGGTATTAATGTACTACGTACTAGAGAAGTCACCACACATCACAACTGTGTTCCGTTCAAGTGCGGTCTTCCGGCCGCAGTTTACTCAGTTGCTTGCTAGATCTTAGCGCCTTTGGTCGGTCTTGGTTTTTTAAACGAAAAATGTTTAAACGCATTAAATATGCAGTCGTGTATTTTATGATATTGCATCAACAATTCAACCAATATGGTTAAGTGCAAAAAAAAAAATTTTCCATCAGTAAATAACTAGATAATCATTTTAAAATTTCTATAAAAATATTTTTGGTGTAAGTACGCCACATTGCGTCATTTGTCATAGACAAAAAAAAATATAGATGTGACATTTTGTGTAACAAGTACCTAGTGTAGGTAAATTAAGTTGACGTTTCTTTTTAAAGCGGAAAATATTAATCTAATACAAATTTAAAAAATAACTAACGGTATGAGTTGTAAAAATGGCGGCAATCTAACCGCCCATTATTTTTACAGCTCCGAGTTTAACTTGTAAAAAATAATTTGAATAAGTACGTGATAATTGACTAAGAACGAGACTTTGTGCATGTAATAAGCGCATAAATAATTGACACTGGCAGAAATTAGCCGTTAAAACGGCTAGATTGCCATAAACTTAAAGAAGAAGAAGAAGAAGAACTAACGGTATTTCATGAAAAATAATTTATTATTGCAATAGGTATGGTAAGAGATAATTTGTAACATTCTGCTTTTTTAAAATTTCCACGTTTGAGCCGTAAATATAGGGAAAAATGCATAAAACTTGCCCAAAACATCCGCTCTAAAGAGACCTGGTTACCATCGAATCTTATGTATGTTCATTGCATTTTCGTACAGAGGATAAATATGCCATAAAAGCGGAAAGGAGTTTTCTGAAGAAGTCTGCTGTACCTACCTTGTGTAGATGTAAGTATGTAACAATAATGGAAATAACGCAACAGTATTATATCGTACTTACATCATTCGCCTTGAAACATCAAAAGGAGTAACAATATTATTTCAGTCATCACTAACATTATCTTTTGTTTGTTTTAGTTAAGGGTGTGTCAAAGTAGTACTAGAATAATGGAACCGATTTCCGAGTCTGTTAGCGAGTCAGCGAGCGAGCACACTTGAATATTTAATATTAATTTCAGCTTTATACCTACACGCGTTCCCGAGATAGGGTCTAAACAGCCAAAATTATCTGACCGCTAACTAACTGAGGTACGAAACCCTAAAAAGGCATAATTCTGTACCAATTATTACCTTAAAATAATATATTTTCAAAATTTTAATAAACTTTCATACCTACTCCGTAATAAGATTCTTAAAAGCTTGGTAGTTACCAAAGTGACATTGTCGGTTCTATTTAATTGATCTTCAAAATTGACATTTTGTGTCAGTGTTTTCTACAAGACGCGTAAGTGCCTCAAAATTCATGGCGTTTAGGACCTTTTGGTCAGGAGGAAATGATCCCTTAAATAAAATCTAGCGCTACATGTTTGCTCTGTTAGGTTATACGGCACAATTATTGTTTTAGCGCAGCAGCTGCTTTTAGTTTTAATTTAGCGAAAAAGGACTACATTTTTGTTCCAGATAGCTTCTCTAGTACGTTAGTACATAATATCTCGATGTCACGAACTCTAAATAGTTTTAAAAGACCTATCCAACGATACCCCATAGGAGCAAAAAAAAACACATCCTCACTTTACGAGTAGGGGGACTACTACATACACAAGATCGTATTTTACCATATATCCATGCCAAATTACAGCTTTCTAGTACTAAGGGGCATAGCGAAATTATAAGGGTTCCTTATTTACTACGGAACCCTAAAAACTACATAAAAATGTTTGATGGACTGGTACTATGTACATAAATGTTTGTTTAACCTTCTCATTGCACAAGAGAAATGTCCGCAGCAGAGTCGAGGAATACTTACTTATAAACAGGTAACTCAACGAATAGAGTCAACGAGTAAAGTTTTTATTTGACGAAGTGAGCCATGCATAAGGCACTGTTACGTTTTTCATAAAATGCGATTTTTTCATCATCATCATCCTATCGCAGTCCACTGCTGGACATAGGCCTCTCCAATTGCACGCCACTTTGTTCTATCTTCGGCTTCTCGCATCCAGCTCCTGCCAGCCGTTTTGCGTCAATCGTCACTCCACCTGGCCTGAGGGCGTCCTACACTACGTTAGCCGAGCCGCGGTCTCCACTCAAGAACTCGTTTACCCCAACGGTTGTTGGTTCTTCGGCTAATATGGCCAGCCCACTGCCACTTCAGCTTGCTTATCCGGTGGGCTATGTCGATAACTTTGATTCTCTGCCGAATCACCTCATTTCTGATTTTGTCCCTAAGAGAAACTCCGAGCATAGCCCTTTCCTTCCTTCCTTGATTTTTTCATGCTGTGCCTTTATCAAAAGAAAATGTCGTATAATCCGAGAAAATACTGTTTATCCAACTAACCACTTATTATGGCTAGGTGTACCTACTACCTGGCTAGGGTACAATCCTGATTTTTTTCATATACCAGCATCAACCATTTAGGTAGTAGAGGGGGGGGGACAATTGACTAACAAAACTTTGCACTTTTAAAGCTTAATGTTTCACAAACGGATCCTTATAATTAAAAGTGGTCTCACAAAGATTTAACGTTTTTAAAAGACGTAGGTGAAAAAAAAATCACATACCCACTTTACATACAGGGGGACTACACACACTTTATTACATATTTTAATCTTTCACTTTGTCGGCGTAAATAATATGTGTATCCATGCAAAATTACAGCCTTCTGGCACTAACAGTCTCTGAGCTAAGCTGCGGACAGACGAGCAGACATGGCGAAACTATAAGGGTTTCGTTTTGCCATTTTGGCTACGGAACCCTAAAAATGACTCACTGGAACCAAAATGGATCTGGACTATGGTTCTACAGGGAATAATCCAGCTTTTTTAGTAGAAAGCCAGTTTAATAATTATGGTTCTTACTTTTTAACTTGGTTTGGTAAAAATCAGTATAGCCGTTTTGTAGATAATAGGTACCTACAATCTTTAGATTACATGTAGGAGGATTTTCATGTGCCCACATTAGTTTGTTTACTGAAATGCTTGCTTTTTATATTATATTACATTATTTTACTAGGTACCTACTTTTTCTAACAAAATTTTATTATTTCAGACTTGCCTTTCTACCGTTACATATGGGACGTGATCAAGAACACAACGAGGACCGAAAGAATATCTTGTGCTGTTTCAATGATACTTCTATTTATATGCATTCTGCTCATCATATATTTCACCGTGATAGCTAAGAAAGCGAAAATAGAAGAAGACATAGGTAAGCTAATTTGCATGCATGTCGATCTGGTAATCTTTTATAAGTCAAATCTCAAGAACTCAATTTATATTACCTACGTACCGCGGATCGGACGAACAATTTTGTAATGTACAGTCGCCTGCACTGAAATGTAAACGTTGTAAATTTTTCAGATATATGTAAATATTCTCCCCTATGGGGGGTAAGGGTAAAGGGGGTAACCCTTTAAGAGTTGATTTTTCAAAAACCCGTATTTTAATATTTTAGTTAAGCCCAAAAGCCAAAAACAAACTTTCACAAATCTAAGACTGACGGAGTTTCATACAAACTAACAACCACTATTTTAACCCCTTAGAGGATGAATTTCTAAACATCCTTTCTTATCGGATGCCGACATTATATAAGGAATACGTCCTTAAAATTTTACATCTCTACGATCAGCGGTTTAGGCTGTGCGTTGATCTACCAGTCTGTCAGTAAGGACAAAGAAATATTATGCCATGTATTAAATGTACAAATTTTCTTAGAATGTAAAGGTTAAACGATGTTGTACAAGAATGCTACTACCTACTAATTATATTTTTTCTCATATTCATAATATCAATGAGGATTAAATAATTCAATAATATGTCGCTGCAAGTCAATGCAACTCTAATAGGTAATTTTCGAGAGAGTTAGTAAATAGTTTACGGGATATGACATCCCAGTCTGACACCTCGCCTTATCGTTATCGTACCGTGTGATACAGGCACCTCAGCACCTCGATATACCTATCGACCTGGCAATATGGCATCATTACAGAGTTTCGATACTAGTCCACAAAAGTGATACACAGTGGCTTATCGTACTCTTCGGTTTCTGATAAATCGGCCGTATAGTATGCATGTGCTCTACAGTGCTAAGGCCTTCTCGAAAGCCTTCGTGTTGCGTGGTTGGAAGTTAGAACACGTCGAGTTTTTCAATGAGACGGTTAGTAATCACTGTCAAGAACAACTAGTAGTTGTCCATTTTGAACGATAGAACCACCTCACTTCTACTCCACGCTTGTGGTGTTTCCCACGCGGAAATAAGACTCGAGCTCTTTCAAGACTGGGGTCTCATCTGGTTTTAAAAACTTTGTAGGTAGTTATTCCGTAACCACCCGGCGCATGTGGCTCGGCTTGGTCAACATCGATGTCAAGCGCCTTGATCGCTAGGTAGATTAGTGCGTGAGTGGTGATCTGTGGTCATCAACTCGTCCCGTTAGTTAGCCATCCGTGATGTGTACAGGTGTAAAGCTTTTAATTTTCTACACTAGGTACATATAATTGTTTTGACATCCGCATTGTTTAGATTCACCAAAAAGGGCCCAGCTGATGCGAAAAAACTTCGACTAGTGATCTCATAAGATTATTATATAAAATATAGGTACTTATATATTATTGTACTTATGAAACAAAAGCAACAGAAAATCCATTTCATTAGCTGCATTATTGTAATGGCCAATACGGCATCCTACATTGTGCGTTGCCCGACATGCATTGGCCCGGTTTTTTATATTTGCGGTCCCTTTCTATGTAAATTACTTTGGTCTAGGATCACCTAGAATAACGGCTATATTCGCATACCTACATATTCAAACAAAGTAGCTCTGGTTCTTACCATTAGCCAGATACTTATCTATTACCTTGAATTTCTGTGTAAACCGACTTGGAGCGCTTCGGGTGGAGTATGTAGGTAATGGCAAACAATTGATAAGACACACAAGGACGAGTCATTCAACTATCTGTTAGTCGCTATAACAGAAGACTATTTACTTGCTTCGAAGTTGACCACCATTCAGACTAGGTGGGAAAAATGCACAACTACCGTTCAAGTAGGTACCTTCCGTTCTAGCATTCAACATCTAGCAGTCTAGCACTCGCTCGAAGAGATAAGTGTTCAGGACCTATAAGTATTGAAATAATTAGACTGAAGACTATAGTGCAAGAGCTAGAGAAATCTAGTTGTGATTTCCGCTCGCGTAGGACTCGGCTGTTGCAGTAAATACGTCACAGTTAAAAGGCTAGGCAACTAAACTACCTACTACTGGAACATCCATAAAACTGTTAGTCATTTGGTGCTAAAAAAGTAGGTAAGGTACTACCTGGAAAGTTATACGGGAGTTTTGAAAATTGGTGTATTTAGAAATTGGGTGTGCTCTTTCCGAACTTTAACTTTGCCGTTTATGCCGCCATTATTAAAATATATATATTACGGGTCTTAATCGCGTGACGGAAGACTCTTCCCGTGACCACGGCCGTTTATTTACCTTAAATTATTCACGCGATTAAGACCCGTAATATATATACACTGACGGACTCATAAACTGCATCAAAGTTCAGGTTTACTCTAAAAGGATTTTTTTATAATAAGTATGCAAACTTTTTAGATTAAATTATATAAATATGAAAAGACTGGCTCTTAATCTTAAAAAAAAATTAAATTTAAAAATAGAACTGCGGTAAAACAAATGAATATAGCCGGGAAAAGAAAATTTACTCGTAGTATCAGATTTGCGTGTTATTTATAGCAAAGTTTTAAATTAATTCTCATTGATTTTTTTTGTTTGGTCAATTGAATTATTGTTACCAGCATAATTGTTGGGTTAGTTTTTTAACACATCGAGAGTTTTTGAACCATAATATGGATACTTCGTCCGAACAAGCGGCACAAATTGTAGCATTGGTGCGGGAGGGCTTGGATCAACGAACGATTGGTAGAAATTTAAATTTAAACCAGTCTACGGTTTGTAGAATATACAGAAGGTTTGTAGAGACAGGTTCTTACAGGAGGAGACGTGGTACAGGCAGAACTCGAGCAACCACAGGTCGTGATGACCGATTTATTGTTACAACTTCCCTGCGAAATCGTTTCCTCACGTCAGTTAACATCAAAACCGAGCTTAATGAAGTGCGTAGAAAAAACGTGTGTGCACGAACAATAAGAAGAAGGTTAAAGGAAGCGGCTATCACCCCTTTTAGACCAGCAAATGGTCCAAAGTTGTCTGCAGCTCACAGACAAGCTCGCTTAAGATTTGCGCGTCATCACCTGAATTGGACAGAAGAGCAGTGGGCCTCTGTATTGTTCACGGACGAGTGTAGGACATGTTTATATGGTGCAGATGGTCGCAGAAGAGTCTATCGTCGACGTGGGGAGCGATATGCTCAAAGTTGCATTGAGGAGCGTGTTCCTTTTGGAGGCGGTTCATGTATGGTCTGGGGTGGCATATCGATGAACGGGCGAACAGAACTTGTGTTCATAGACATGGTCCGTCAAAACGGTAATAGAGGGGGTTTGACAGCACATCGCTACATAACAGAGATATTAGAAGATCACGTGGTGCCTTACATGGGATTCATAGGCGAAAATTTTACTTTAATGCAGGATAATGCCCGGCCGCATGCAGCTGCACAAGTTCAACATTATTGCGAAGAGGTTGGGATACGTACAATGAATTGGCCAGCACGCAGCCCGGATCTTAATCCCATCGAGCATGTTTGGGACAATTTAAAAAGAGCTGTATATGCGAGAAACCCTTCGCCTACGACAGTGGCAGCACTAAGAACAGCACTTTCAGAAGAATGGGACAATATTCCGCAAGATCTTTTAAAAACCCTTATAAAATCTATGCGGAACCGATTAGAATCCGTAATAAGGGCACGTGGGGGTAATACACCTTATTAAAACACAAATAAACCCTTGCATAAAGTTTGTGTCTATTGTTAAAACCAATTTTTTAATTAAACAATTTTTCCTTAAACTTCTGTTTTTTCTTCAAAAAAGGTCTTAAGGTCCTTTCCAGTACATAAACTTAAACTTAAAGATATGATCCTACGCTGTTTTAAAGTTCACGAACCAATCTAGAGGTTTCAATTTAAATCTGTATAGAAAGTTTGCATACTTGGTTAAAATATTTATTTCAAAGTCGTCTATTACTTTGATGCAGTTTATAAGTCCGTCAGTGTATTTTAATAATGTGTACAAATCGCGAAAGTTTATCAACATTTATGCCGCCATATTGAAAAATGGCTTCAAGGTAGGTAAACGAAAGTCCGGACCACATCGCAGTTCGCAATCTGAGTAACTTCGGGAGTTGTTTTTGTCGTTGGCGCGATCTACGATCATAATCTTGGTCTTAGATCGATTTATCTTAACCCAAACGTAAGGCTTACGCGCTTCGTTTTGAGAAGTAATTTCTCCATAAGGTCCACATTACAAATAGGTAGGTACCTACATTCTCGCAAATAAGATACTCATCTGCGTATCGGAAGTTTTCAATTTTGTATCCACCAACTGCAATACCATCTGTCTAGTCTTCAAGAGTGATCCTCATTACAAGCTCGGTGTAGACGGTAAACCGAAGAGGTGATATTATGCATCCCTTACGTACGCCCGCACTGGGGTGGAAAATACTTGAGAGGAGGTCATCTGTTCGCACTGAAGTCGCTCATCTTTCGTAGACCTCCACGGAGCAGGTGCACAAGATGTTGTGGTGTGCCCAAGTCCAGTAATATCCACAGCGTTGGCAATTTCGACTAGTCGAACGCTTTGGAGAAACCAACAAAGAATCAATCCGCTCAGTGGTTTTTACTTTTGCGCCGCGCCTTTCTGTCTGAGCAGTGACTTTTAAGGTTGCATTGGGCCCCGTACTCGCGGAGTGGCTACTTACTACTTAGTACTTCTAAGCTTAGGTACCTACACTGTGCCCGTCAACACTGTGTCCTTTTCGTCGCGCATTGACTTTTAAGACAGCGCAGTGGTTCCAGCTCGGTCAATGGGTTCTTTGTTCATTTTTAGGAGCACAGTAATTACCCTGTGCGCCTCTCCTCATGCAGTGACACTTAAAGCTCCAGCTTGCTCAATGGTTCGAAAGTTTGCGCTATGCTCGCTCGCTGAATCTCTCTGTTTGCGCAGTGACTAAACTTCGACCTCAAGACCTCCCCTGTGTCCCCGAGTGTTCGTTCGAAAATTTGCACTGCGCTCGCAGTGACTTTTAGGTTCGGGCTGCGCCTCGTTTGCGCAGTGACTTTTTAAACGTTGCTTCGGCTACCAACTTGCCTTGTGGATTCTAAATACACGCTGCGTTTCTCTCCCCTCACAGTGACTTAGGATTACGCTGCGGCATCCAGCTCGTTCGGTTACTTATAAGTTCACGCTGTGCTCGTCAACTCATTCAGTGAATTCCACCTTCATGCTACTCCCCACTGCTTGCAAAGTGACTATTAATATCGCGCTGCGGTCCACAGCTCGTTCGATGTTGTTTAAGTTCACGCTGCGTGAGCAGTGCTTCTAAATTCACGTTGCATCTCTTTGCTTCTGGAATGGCTTTTATGATTGACCTGGGCCACTAACTTGTACAGTTACTTTTCAATTTGCGACAAGCCCTCTGCTCACAGTCAATTATTGCATTTTAGAAAGATAGAAATTTTTTAACTCTAGACTAAAAATTCAATTATTGTAATACATAATAAAGTATTGGCAAGAAACGCCTATAAAAATTACTAAGTTTTCTGCTGAACTCCCCTGCTTGTGCTGTGACTTTTGTGATTGCGCTGCGGCTCTAAATTGTCCATTGGAAAACTGAACGCTGCGCTGGTCAGCTCATGCAATAACTTTTGCCCTTATTCGTGCTTATGATTACGCTGGAGCGCAGCTCGCTCAGCTGGCTTTGAAATTCACGTGGCACTCGCCAGCTCACGCAGGACTTCTAAATTCGCTATACGGCCTTCCGTTTGCGCAATGATTTGTAAGACCACGCTGAGAGAACCTATAATATTGCACTGCGGTCCCTAAAGGTTCATTTCTCAGTTCATGCTGTTATGGCTACAGTCATATCTGACGGATCGATCCTTCTTTGTGGTTGCTAACGGTTTTAAATCCACACAATATAAGATCACTTCAGGTGTAACACAGGGCTCTCACCTCGGCCCGATCCTCTTTAACATTTTTATTAATGACCTTCCCAATCATTTAAAGCATTGCGAACCATTCTTGTATGCCGATGATTTAAAATTCTTAAGAATTATCAGGTCTACCAATGACGCTTTTCTTGTACAGAGTGATCTTGATTCTTTAATACTATGGTGCAAACTAAACGGCATGTGTCTGAACGCAAGTAAATGCCTATGTATAACTTTCACTAGGAAACAAAATAAGATATCCACCTGCTATAACATAGAAAACACAGCGATCCTAAGAGTCGATAACGTTAAAGACCTGGGTGTCATATTGGATACAAAGCTAACGTTCTTGCCGCACATTGAAGGATGTATTGCAAAGTCGTATAAAATGTTAGGCTTTATCATCAGAAACGGAAAGGAGTTCCAAAAAACTAGTACCAAAGTTCTGTTGTACAATGCGCTAGTCAGAAGTACTCTAGAATATTGTAGCGTGGTTTGGAGGCCTCATTATGCAGTGCATTCCTTAAGAATAGAACGAATACAAAAAAGGTACTTGAGGTACCTAGATAAAGGTAATAAACAAAATTGTTACTCAGATAGGTTGAACCGTTTTAAAATTATGTCCCTAGCTTCCCGCAGAGACCTAATAGATCTCATGTTCCTCTACAAAATTATAAGCCACAAAATTGATTGTCCTCAGCTCTTGAGCCTAATTAAATTTAATGTTCCATCACGAATGCCTCGCGCTCAAATAAAACCACTTGTGCCCCCTCATCGAAGAACCGTCTGTGGAAGTAACTCTGCCATACCGAGACTAAGCAGAATCTTAAACGAACACAGCCAGTCCATCGATTTAAACAATAACACATTAAGGCAATTCAAAAAAATAATAACAGAAGCTCTTTCAAACAAAGACTCAGTACACGCACACGTTCCTCCCTCGAAGTAAGTCGAGTACTCAATCTCAATTTAGATATAAGATAGTATTTAATTAGCACATAAGTAAATTTGCGCAAGTCATGCTTGCCTGTAATTGGTTGTGCATTTAGTTATATAAAACCGCTTATTGTCGTATGCTTATGATTGTTGTAATGTAACAACTGTTGGCAAGCTAAATAAATAAATAAAAAAAATAAAATTTCCGAGCATCGCGGCCGATCGCGAGCCGCTCGCGGCTTACGACAAGCGGCTGACGCTCGCGGCCGATGCGACAATATTTCCAGTGCGCGCGCAGGCCTACGACAGTCGTCGGCCGCGCGCGTCATTCGCTTGTCGTGAGCCGCTCGCGGCTCGCGATCGGCCGCGATGCTCGGAAATGAACCCACGACATAAAGAGAACACGCGAAAATCTATAAAATCACCAATGTTGAAAACTCCCATAAACTTTTCAGGTAAAACAATACTACTAACTAGGTACTTTTATTTGAGAGAATATTTGAGCTCTCACGACCTGGAGACTTAACGTACGCTGTTAACCAATTATGTTGTAACGTACCTACTTAAATTCTATTACATTAAGGCGCAACAAGGCTATTACACTACCCTGAATAAAGGCCCTAAAATCAAAGGTGGTCTTGAATTTTGTTGTGGAATGGGACCTACCTCTATTCTGATTCAGAATAAAGCGCATTGGGTACTAAACACAGTTTTGAAATGGAATATTCTTGAAACGCCCACTCCAGCATGAACAATTATAGTACAAAAAAGGAGTAACACAATCTCAACAGTTTGCAGTTACATAGAGTAGTTAGGTAGGTACCTACAAAACAACTTAATGGGTTTTTTTTATCACACAGCGCCGCATGAATGGTACATTACCCGTTCTGACTGGTTGGCCAATATGACTGTCAATAACACTGCGATCGATGGGAAGTACAACCCTTTGCGACTTGTCATCATAGCCCACACAGCCGGCGGAGGTTGTTTCACCTTTATAGACTGTGCTGCACATATGAGACAGTTACAGTCGTATTATATAAAAACTTATAAATATGACATTCCGTAAGTATTTTTATAAAAAATTCAATATCTCTCACAAATGTGTCTGTGCCAATAGACGGGTGCACACCAACCGAGCACGGTTGCAGAGGCAGCCTCGCAAGCCCAATGTTCGGTCGGTGTGTAGGTAGGTAGGTACCTACTTAGCTCAGGCGCCTCGGGCGCACGTTGCCTCGACTGTGCGTGCCTCGGGGTCGAGCCCTGTAGGTACGCGCTCAAAGGCGAATTGGTGAATTATTTGTCCGATGTGGTGTGGAAGATAGTTTCGGCTGTGGTGAGGCTTTTTTACTCACTATGAGAATTATGATTTTAGCTATGCAGGTATATTTGTAATTTACTTACAAGTATGTAAGAACCACCGTTAATTTTAAAATTAATATAGTTTACACAACTCCATATTTTAATGCTCGTCGACGAAATAAACCCGAGCTATAAAAGGAGCTGTATCAGAGATGGAACAGAGAGTAATCATTATTGGTCAAAATGAAACCATTTTTAGGGTTCAGTCAATCGGTAGTAAACAAGGAACCCTACAGTTTTGCCTCATCCGTCTGCAGCTTAGCTCAGTCTGTTAGTGAAAAAAAGCTATAATTTGGCATGGATATTTCATTATGCTTATTGCGAGAAGCCGAAGAGAGAACAAAGTGGCGTGCAATTGGAGAGGTCTATGTCCAGCAGAGGACTGCGATAGGTTGATGATGATGATTTCATTATGTTCAATATCGGTCTACTCAACTTACCTAGGTACCTACCTACCTACTTACCTACTCACAGGCCTATAACACCTGTAATGTTGCGCGCACGTCGTTTTCTTTCGTCGTCGTTTCCTGTGCAACCTGCGACATCAGTTTGATAAAAAAAAAATGCTTTTTGAGTATTTGCATTTCACGTTACCTACCTAATTACTTCACAACAAAAAAAAAAAATATACCTAAGTACATGCGAGACGGGATTAACTGTATCAAACAATTTCCCTAGGGCTCTTTTAGCCGTCCGGTTTTTTTAACGGACACCGGATGGATTTTTTCGCCGCACTATGCAGTGTTGTATGGCTTATAATGAGTGTGTTCACATGCACAGGACCGGCGATAAATGGCGAAAATTATGATAAATACGTCACTATTGGTGAAAAAAACGGACGTCTTAAAGAGCTCTTAGTATTTCTGTTTAACGAGTTAACGCCACTTTTTAGATACAACTTCTTAATTGGTAGCGATGGAAGAGTCTACGAAGGTCGAGGATGGAACACAGTTGGCGCACACTTAAAGGGATACAATTTGTGTGCAGTGGGACTGGCATTTATGGGTAAGAACTTTTAGCTTCCCCTAAACCTAATTTAAGTCGCTCGGTTACTATTATAAACCTACAGCAGTCGTGCTATAGGTTCATAATAGTTTCTTAGAAGTATACTACCTACGTTACTGGCCTAGCCTTAGATAAGAGAGAGCATAAAGGACGCATGACTTATCTGATGTAGTTACTCACGACGAGCGAGAATATAAATATCTTATCTACCCCTTATTATTGCATAGTATTGAATAATGTTCTTCAGTCCTGTACGTACCTATTTTTTCAACTATAACTACCTATAAGCAACAGCTTATATTTCAAGAGCTGTCATTCACACAACTCGTGGTCAACTCTTGGTACTTGTAATTATATTTAGTTTGTCTGTCAATCTAATCAGTTCCTTTCTGTTATTATAGGTGACTATAGGTACACACGTTTGACTGCTGCTCAGCAATGGAGTGCTCACTTGCTGTTTGACCAAGGAATAAGAATGAACTACCTGCATCCCGACTATCAGGTTGTTGGAGCGATGGATCTCGTAAGCACTTTGAGCCCGGGCACAAACGCTTACAACGCTATAAAAGAGTGGTCTCACTACGCTCATAATAATTCGTTTAAGAATCGTACTTGTGATCAAATAAAGGAACAATTCGACCAGGAAAATAACACAACTACCGAGACCATGCCCACCACAAATATAGATATAAGTCTTAATACCACTACTGCTTATTTTACGTGACGTCGTTCTTAATTGAGAATCGTGACTTTTTTTACGAAACCTCAAAAAACAACAAAAATGTGTTATTTGTACGTACCTACCGATTTGTTGCGCTTTTTTCACCGCCCTCCTTGTATTATTATAATATTGAATTGCGGGCAAGAAACAAGTAAAGAAAATACTTATGTACGTCTGCATGTGAAGAGAGACGTTCGTTACTATATAATAAAAAGTAGGCTCAAAGCTATAGCCCACGGCTTCACGGTCTTTTAATTTGTTCGCCCTTCAAAGGTCGTAGTAGTCCTTTTAAGCATCTCTAAAAGGGATCTACACCGTATCGCCTAGCCGTCAGACCTTATACCGAGGCGAGGCAATTAGGTTACGAATCCGATCAAACTGCGTTGCAGAAGGGATACAAAGAACATACAAAGAACACTGAACGGTTCGCGTTAATACGGTGCCGATCCCTTTCAGAGTTGAGCTTGCTTTGACCTTTAAGCTCGAGGTTTTCTTATTTCTTGTCTACAATCTAAGGAACCTCAGCAATTTTATGAGTGAATGAATGAGTCAGGATATTAATTTTAAATGTAATAGATTAAAATTCCGTCTCATTCGTTGCAGCTCTCCCTATATTCTTCAAAACAGTTCTTTACCAAGGTTTTATCTAGTCTAGTAAAAGTGCTATTAACCCTTTATGCGCAAAATACCAGATTCGCAAAATACCAGATTCTCAAAATACCAGATTCTCAATATACCAGATTCTCAATATAGCATATTTCGCACATTCGAAAACAAAATTGTTATTATTTTATTCACTTACTAGCACCTCCGCGCGGTTATACTAGCGGTAAACATAATTATAACAATAAAGAAAAATAATAAATAAATGTAATTGTTTTTAATTTTACAAATCAATAGTAGTTTCAGAGCGTATTCGATTCAAACAAACACACAAACAATCAAATCTTTCCTCTTTATAATATTAGTAGGAATAGACAAAAGTTATACCAATAAAGGTTATTATTACTTTTACTGCAAATAGATTGCATGCGCTTTTTGCAATAAACTACTGTCTGGTTTTCCTTTAGGATTGTCTCTATATATTATTGACACTGTCATTATTGACACAGTCATTGCTGCATAAAAGCGAGTGTTATAATTTTATAAAAATAAAACAAAATGAAATTTATATTAAGCCAGAAAGGAAAACCAGCATTACTACATGCAGGATACAGGTACAATTTATCTGTTAAAAATAAATCTGGAACAACGAATTGGCGCTGTTTCAGACAAAGGGAATGCAACGCCTCGATCCTTTTAGATTCCCATAAACAAATTTTAAGAGACGCGAATCACAGATGTTCACCGGACAATATTCGGAACCTAATAGACGGCTGCATGGACGATTGTAAAAAAGACCTACGTGTAAATTTTAAATCGGTGCAAAACGTTTTTGAACACCGATTTTTGGACGGTAACAAATTCAAAAATTTGGAGCATGTAATACCCGAATTCAGATCTAAAAAGGACACATTATACAGGGCTCGAAACAAATATTTAAATGTAGTCCGATCATCTAGTGCAAATTCAAAGGACGTGAGATTACCTCAACACATTGTCAATGATTTTTTTTTGTATGATGATTATGACATTGATACAGATGACAGAATTTTGATTTTTGGGACTTTAATGACGAAAGAACTTCGTGAGTTTTTAATGTCTGTTGATACTATTTTCGGTGACGGCACATTTAAAGTGTCGCCAAAACCATTCTATCAACTGTACACCTTTCATGTGGACTTAGCACGCAGTGACGATACAATTAGTTTTGTACCATTAATTTACGCGTTGCTCCCTAATAAAAGTCAACGCACGTACGAACGACTATTTTCTATACTAAAAATACAATTTGGGATGGAGTTGTCAGTATATAAATGTGTACTATGAAGTTGCCGTCATACAGGCAATGAAGGAAGTGTATCCGAATGTAAAAATCAAAGGTTGCTATTATCATTTCTGGAAAGCCGTCGAAAGGATGAGCGATAAATTGAATTCCAGTGAATTTCAGTGAATCCCAAGAAGGTCGCGAGATAACACATCTTTGCTCAAAATTAGCATTGCTTCCTCCAGTTATTATTCCCGAAGCGTACCTCGCTATAAGTGAAATTGCGCCAAAAAATAAGATAACAACGAAATTTCTAGGCTATTTTAATAGCCAATGGATACAGAAAATCACGAATGAAGTGTTTAGTTGTTACGGAGAAAAAAATAGAACAACTAATGCTGTAGAAGGTTGGCACCGAAGAATTAACGCCTTAATTCCACCCAATCCTTCGCTATTTCAGTTTATACAGAAAATGAAATCTGAAGCACAAAAGAATAGAATTAAAATAAGAAGAAATGCTCTCTACTGTCCAGATAAAAAAAGAAGGGCAAAAGACATGGCAAAAGACAAAAAAATTCAGAACATTATTTCTGATTGTATGAGTAACAAAATTACAGTTACCGGTTGTATAAATCTTTTAGCCACAATAACGCGATTTTGAAGAAACCGTTTCTCACTTGTAGTTGTGTGTCCCGGAGTATATTTACGAGTATAAAAGATACTTTTAGTTGTTCTGTATAGGTAGTTTTATTTTGTTTTTGCTTTTAGGTACAATTAAATAAAATACATTCAATTTTGTTCCTTCTCTTTTCTTGCCTGTAGTTATGCATTTAAGTGTACTTCTGGTATATTGAGAATCTGGTATATTGAAAATCTGGTATTTTGAGAATCTGGTATTTTGCGAATCTGGTATTTTGCGCATAAAGGCTATTAACTTACTAACAGCGCTTTTCAGAGTAACAGTGTTTTGTGTCTCAATTATTATTAGTACATACCTAATAGGTATGGTATGCGATATATACCTTCCTGTAGTTTGTCCAATCGTTTATTTTCTTTTTGACAGCTCGAGCCCATGAATTACCATTTTTTTTCGGAATATGGTACACTAGTAACGTCGTACTTTATTAGCGGGTAACGCCCACTTGGTGAAGTTCCCTATAATGCATAACAAACAACTACAGACTTTATGTTATAAAGATAAATCGTATGAAAAATAATTTGGCTTTATGTATTATTTCTGTAAATTTATTTTTTTAAAAAGATATTAAAAATAGTATCTATGATTCATCAATTGTTTTTATTTGCAAGGAATTGTGTCGAAATCTTGGAATTTAAGTTCAAACTAGTGATAACCTATTTATAATGCGCTTAGACCATATATTTTTAATATGTGTAAATATTTAAATTTTAATGATTTATTATTTATATATTCATTTATCTATACTAATATATACTAATATTATAAAGAGGTAAGATTTGAAAAATTCTTGCATCGTTGTGAAGCTACACTAACCCCGGGTGACATAGGCTATTTTTTATCCGGGACAGGAACTACGCGGGTGAAACCGCGAGGCGTCCGCTAGTTACATACACAATTTCAGCCGGGCAAGTGCACGTCGGGCCAAGCACAGTGTAGGGTTCCATAGTCCCCCACCCCTTCCCGCCCTCATCCAAATAATGCGACTTAAGAAATGGGTTTTCTGTTATTTTTATTTAGCTGATAGTTTTCCTTTTAATTTCACTATATGTGATTTTTTCACATACCCAACATCAACCATATAGCTGGCAAATTTCAAACTGTCTCGAACTGTCAAAAAGAAAATGTATGAAAGGACAGACAGAGTATATTAGGGTAGATGACTGTCAAGTCAACAATTACGTCATTCTTTTGTATGGTCAAATCATGTAGTATAGTTTCAATGTTTGTTTTGATGTTTATAAATTCATGACAGCGTAAAATTGTAGAGAAACATTGTTTTTCAGAATATTTTTGCAAATGCTATTTCCTGTATAGTGTAAAATAATTTATTGTTATTGTAGTCATCTTTGTACTATACTAGGTATATAACACATCAAGTGGATCGATGGTGATGAAATATACTCGTTCGTATTGACCTTAAGACATTGTTGTAGCATTTTATTACTTTCGCAGTAATTTTATTTACTTTATACCTATCTGTATTTCTTGGTAGATTTAGCAACTATCTCAGTGTGGAAACCTAGTGGAGGTATAATAAATTATTTTTTAATTAATGCATTCAAGTGTGTATCAAATTTATTATGTACATTTTATAATATAATTTTTATTACTTTATAATAAAATTACGAAAATAAAATGTGTTTTTTTTCATTCTAATTGCGAACTTAGCTATTTTGGTTTTTGGTAATATCATGCCTTTAGAAGACCGAGAGTAAGCGTCAAAACTAAAATAAAGTAGACTGGGGCTTTTGAGAGTTACAAACATCAATCAAATAACACAAATATTTTGCAGACTAGGTCTCCACGTGATAGCTCCACTTTCACCTTTGTGGTTTAGGATCACATTAGTTCAGGAAAGTCATGGCTGGTCAAGTTGCATGCGATCAAAACAAAAACAGGTTGCTCATACAACTCGAAGAAGGTAGTGTACATTGATTTAATCACAATTTTCAAAAATGTACAGGGCTGTATAAACATTTGGCATAGATAACTTCGTCTAAAGAATACAATCGAAGAATTAAATAAAAATAAACTCTTATGATTATTCAAAGTTTGAAAGTTCTGGCATGCTTAAATAATTTCACATTTTGTTTGGTTTATTCATCTCCCAGAGGTTCTTTTAGGCACTGAATATATTTTATTGGTTCGCCAAATTCATAGCTACACTGAAACTTTCGGAAGTAAAGAAGATTTACTTAACTTCTTTTATCAGATCTCATATAAGTTCTTTCGATAGCAGTTTAGCTTAAAAATACATCTGCACGTGACAGGCGCCCGGGCGTACGACTAGTTTATAATAATACCTATACCCGAAATGATCCGGGGGCTTAAGTTTCGTACACTACAACATCAAATATTTCGATTATTTATTACATCATTTCTATATTACTATTTATATTGGTTACATGGGCATACATACATGATACCGCAAAACAAAAACTGTAGTTTTTAAGCGTAAAGCATATAACGTTTGTTCAAAATTCCTATTTTTCTTTGGATTACATAATAAGGTAAGCTAAAGTACTTAATAGTACTCGTAGAATAGATACAGGAGCGACAATTTGACACCGTTCTATCTCAACAGTCCAGCTTCCGCGTCCTACTAACTATGTACATGCGATCCTCAATAATAGATAAGAGGAGCTCGCAAGTTACAGATCACATTGTATTTATATCAACACATAGTACAAATATACTTCAATTTTTATTGCTTTGTCATTAGAACATTTTCTAAACCATTACTAAATATCTTATATCTATGTAGACGCTTTTTGGAAATCGTTACTGAAATGTTGCGATGTCAAATTGTCATAGACAACCTTATTTCTATCATAACCCGACATAACATCTAAACACTCAAGAATTATAAACTTATAGGTCATAATGACCTGAATATAGATACAAGGTGTGAAACCGCGACTGCTAAATTTTAACATCATCCTTAGCCTATCAATATGTAAACGTGATGATTTCAAATTAACTTATGTTGAAGTAAATGACTTCGTGCATTGATACAATTTTATATACTCGATGCAACTAAACAAATAAATAATTTCATTAGACATTCCTCAGCGGCAGTGGCTTTACACCTTGCAGCGACAAGAATCCCTCTCTGAACAACCAACGACATAATATACATACATGTAATATGTTTATTATTCCCGGTTTCAGACTTCGTGATAACATGAACACATAAATCGTATTGCTCATTATGTCAGTCCACGAAACATTCAAAACTCTTCGTTTAGTATAGAAATGCGGGTATTTGGTACGATAACAGAAAGACGTTCGTAGATTTGATGAAACTTTGGGATTTATCCTTAAAATGTGATGTTAAAACAGGCATGACGTGTCTGACAGCATCAGAAGTTACTTCATAACTTTAGAAGAGATGAAGGTATAGGGATGACTTACGTTCGTCACAGAAATACGAGATGCTACAGTCAACTGTCTTCCCATGATAGTTGAGAAGAATTGCGGTACAACGATAACAACTGTTAATTGACTCTGACGTCCCCACAGTGTGGCCACCGTACTAAAGACACAGTTACAGCTAACAGAGTACAAAAAGTCGACCGTATAAGTCGCAAACAACCCTAAGTTATTGCGTTGAGAATTACAATATACACATGTAACACTCGCATTCAATCTCACAGCCAAAACAGTCATCAATCATATAAATCCACATCTACTAACGTTATGATATGATAACTGACTCACTACTTGAGCTATGAAGCTAAGTATCGGTATATTTCATTATTTTAACAGAAAATATCAAATCTAAGAACGATCCCCATCGCCCTAACTATTACACCAATTGTAAGAATTACTAAAATTAACTGTTTAAATATACTTTGTGATGTATATAACTTTATATTATATTCCTTACATTTCACAAATGCACGATAGAAGAGTCGTTTTAAATAAAAAATACAATTAATGGCGGTTAATCTAACTACTTAACTAAAAGCTTGTCCCAGGACAAGGATTCACGTTAATAGAATTTAATGGGTGGGATTATAATCTGATTTGTAAGCCGTCTATTAAGGGTACCTATATAATATATTACTGGGCGAATGCTAGCGTTGGTAAAACGATAAAGAAAAATAATGTAAGCGACCTATAAATTACTACGCTTACACGGTGATTATAAGCAACTCAACCAACAAGGAAACAAAGTTATTATTGCGAAGACAATAACTTACAATTATCCTGAGACCTCCTTAACAAGGAAACAAATTTATTATTGTGAAGACAATAACTTTTTGAGAGGAAGCTGTGAAATAACAATTATTTTGGGAATTAATGTTGATCCAGACCGTCACTTAATCAACTGCATAGTTTCCCTTAAATACAAATGGCAATAAATACAATTTTAACTCGTCACACAAACAGGACACTAGTTCCACACCTTCGTGATATGCAAAGAATATAACAAAATGATTTCCTTTTCTGAAATTATGCCTGACCAATCTGAACTTACGTATTTGAATATTCGTCTATTTGTGCATTTAGATACCGAGTGTATTCTACAAATAATTTCATAAAATTAACCTTAAAATTACTCATACTTATGTAGCGTATTCATTAGTGACCGCAAAAAAACATGTGAATACCTCCTTTTTGAAGGCATTTTAGAGTCACTATTCATTTATTCCATTTTGATTGTTACAGTTATCACAGGGTCGTAGTCCTTATTAGTGCCTTTTCAAACATCCCGGTTGCCGGGTAGCTGGTCCCGAATACCCGGCGGCTAAGTGTATGGCCATGCAGGTTAGCTTTCACACCTACAGCGGAATTTAACGTACATAGGCTTACACTTCGCCTCCAGGTATCCAACACCAGTTGCCCGGCAACGGGAACAGGACGGGGAAAAAGACGCTTAGAGGCATGTTGTTCCGAAAAAGTCTAAATCGAGGTAAAACTATGTGCTACAATATTTATGGTTGTGTGCGTATGACAAGAAGTAGCGCCAACATATATCAAACAATTATGAAATGTATCGTATAACAGTATAACGTATAATTTTAGGCAACGATCTATATTCTGTCAGGGTCATAAAGACCACATTAAGCTATTAAAAATAAAACGAGAGGACACGGTTTATATGTAGTTTAATTATATAGAGTTCAATACTATTACTGTGATTCTATAATAAATTATCTACAAAATTGGAATGCTGAGATGGTCTTTTTAACCCTGCTGAACGTTTGTTTATTAAATTTAAATTTATTATATTATTGTATTACATTGTTGTACTATAGATAGACACGACTTGTGGCTAATTGTTATATCTATCTGCACACTTATGCAACATGATGTTCATAGACTCAATTGTGCTATTAGTGTTAAAAAAAAAATTGAAAACGTTGCAAACAAATGTGCTTTATAAAAGGTACCAGTAGGTATACATGGAATAGGGGAATGGTTCCACGTATCTATTATTCTTGTTATAAATTTTGCATGCTGTGTACACATGTTATTGGAATACACCCATTTAGCAACTAAGTAACATGTAATGCACTGTTTTTTTTTTTTGTTTTGTGTGCGTATTAATAAAAAATAAAAAAAATAAACCACGTTCTCGTAACTTATTCCCCCTAGTCTTAGTAGTACGCTCAATGTCTCAATAGTCCGGTTGTGAATACTAAATGAGACGCCGCTTGTATTAGTGGTTCGGCGTTGACTTAACACTTTTGTACGTCATAGTTTATCTCTATGAACTTGTTAAAGGAGGGCCATTCTAAAAACATCGCTGCCAGACTCTTCACACGTTTTGCGACACTGGTGTGACTATGAGAAATTTATTTTTCTCGTAATCAGCAAAATAATATAATAATAGGACAATTTTCAAAATCATAACATACCTGCATACCTACTTCGTACCTTCATACTTAGTTCTTTATAAGCTTAATACGTAGACTACATTGTCAGTTCTATTCTTAAAACAGCGCTACATACTTTCTTCGTTAGGTTAGACAACTATTTTTTTAAGCGCAATTTACCAAAAAAGATGTACATTTTTCTTCTAGATAGCTTCTCAAGAATGTTAGCACATATAATAGGGTAGATGACTGTCAAGTCAAATCAGTATCTTTTTAAGAAATGTCAAAACGATGCGCCTCGTACTAATTTATATGAAATGCAAAACAATGACGTCATTCTTTTGTATGGTCAAATATGTTTGTTTTAATGTTTATAAATTCATGACAACGTAAAATTGTAGAGAAACATTGCTTTTCAGAATATTTTTGCAAATGCAATTTCCAGTATAGTGTAAAATAAGTTATTGTTATTGTAGTCACCTACCGTATTATCACAATGATTGCAACATTCTCCATATTAGTAGAATATATTTGAAGAATAGCCCTTAAATGTCCGCAATTAGCACGCCAAACCATTACAAATAAAAGTGTTACGTCGACACCGAGCCATCTTAACAGGTCGAGTGACGTCTACAACCAGACTATTGGTGGCTACTGCGACTTTTCAACCGGACGGTCAACCGGACTGATAACCGAACTACTGAGGCTAGGCGAATTATTCACGTGTAAGGGGGTGAACCCCGGTTTTCATTTGAAAGGTCAACAAAAGAGATCTTTCAAAACATTACCTAGCAACAATTCTAAAGAACGTTTCAAAATGAAGTACCTAACATTCAAAACTTTCATATTAGAGTTACCTATAGGTGACAGAACGACACAAACAAATATATATGTTGGCAAAGCAAAAAATATACCCACGTGCATTTACTGTCATAGTTTTAGAGTACCGCAACTAAAATAGATAAATGGCAATTACAGCTGTAAACCAAAACGTACGCATTTGTAAACTAAATAGAATCTCTCTTTATCAAACATTGAAAAGCACATTTGTTTGCTAAGTTGCCTGTCTAAATACTAAAATAAACAACGTAGCACGTTTCCAATGAACCATTCAACCTTTGGCGAACTAGTTCTATCTTCGTCCTCAATTTGAATATTTTAGAGATTACAAACGGCACAGAAACCTGAAACTCAATGGCACTGACATACGCTCTCTGTGCAATCATTTTTATTGTAATTAGTACAGCCAATAGTGACAAAGTTGTGATTAGTATTGTGATGAGTTTTACCACATATTCTAGGTAATGCCAAGTTACAAATGACAAAACCGTAAACTACAAACAAACAAACTCGGTGAGTATTATATCACCACCGCATTTGCAACAATAGACAAGTAGGTGGTGTGCCTGACTTAACCCTTAGTTCTAGCTAGGGATAAACCTAGCTGCTTCGCTTTGTGCATTGTAATAATAATGTAACTGGACAGCGAGGCTTGTAAGTGCAAGTTTGGTTAGTTTTGAATAGAAGGCAAAGCATTGACGTGCGTGTTACTTCAGTGGTATAGCAACGCAGCTGCACTGTCACAGGGTCATGTTACAACACGCGTCATACTATCACGAGCATTAAAAACGCAGTTATGACAGCCGAAGCGTAATTTACAAGTTTAAAAAGATACGTTAGTCATACACATATTTTCAAACTTGTAAATTGAATAATACCTATGTGGAACTCACAGAAGACCTGTATAAATTGTGAAGAAGTTAATATATTTAAAGCACAATGAACAATTTGCACGAATATGACTATCCCAAAATCACATTTTGTAATAAGCAAAATGGATATTTTTTAGAATTACTACGAAGGCAAGCTATTTATACTAAGTCATTGCTATGTTATGCATGTAACATGGTAATGTTTTCTAATGTGTTGAACTTACCTATACTAATATATTACATCATTTAATAAAAATATAATGCGGACAATGAGATATTTGATTTAGTACTTCAAAGAATAACTGAAATTTCAAATTGAAAACATATTTACTCCGGAAATAAATATTTCATTACAAATCTATGGCCACAATGAACCCAGTGAAGGTTCACATAAATTAGCCGATCAAAATAATCTAATACCAATAAGTATTACTGTTATAAATATTTTAATTCAGTCTTTGGTTCCATTCCAGTTCATTGCATAAATGCTTTTTTCCAATTAACAATGAATATTTTGTTCGTATGATAGCCATCATCGCAATAGAACAATGTAGGACGACACATATCAAATGAAGAGTGCGCGAGTGAGAAGCGGGGATCGCATAATACTAAGAGACTAGCACGGCCCTAAGAGGACATCTTATATTTTTATTGCACAACAAATTTTCATTGATCACAGAATGTTCCGCATAAAGAGATCTACTAAACGTAACAACAACCGCAACAACAGTGCATCACATTTGCATCATTCATCGACTTCATATTGTACACATTATTATACACTTAAACTTTACCAAGTGACAAATTTCAAATATGTTGAATGTTACATTTTGTGTGTGGTGTATGGGTCTAGAAACAGCATTTACACTACTTATTTTCAAAAATATTGATTAAGTCGACAATGTTAATATTACATCAAACTTATAAACCGGCGAGGAGAGCGACAAAAAATGCTAGTATTTTCTAAAGGCTGATTTTTTCACATTGGTGAAGTAAAGAAATACCTGTCGTCAGTTAACTGGGTTCACAAGCGTTTGGGGGCGGAGAACTTTTATAGGTTATTGACAGTATATGTTACAGAGTTACACTGACAACTTTATAATAATATTTTTAATTTATAATAATATTCTTCACAGGTAAACTGAAATGAATTATATCATTTCAGTTCAAGCATTCGAAAGCATCCGATGATCGAGTACGACTGGTGAATACAACTTTAACGCGTGCTAATGCGCCCAGTAACAACGTTTACAAAACGGACAAACGTAAAACTTATTTTTAATGAATAAACGTCTTAAACTTATTTTCAGGTTTTAGAAGAGAATTTTGAACGATATTTAATATTGCTTCAAAAAATTTAAGCGGCCTCCGCGCCAATCGCTAAGGGATCTAGCTGACGGCGGGCTATTTCTTTATTCCACCATTGTGACCCCTAATATTAAAAGATCTGATTTTAGAAAACGCTAGCTCTCCTCTCGGATTAAATATGTTTATATTCAAATTGTACAAATATATCACATACACGCACGCTTAAAAATGTTAGCTTTCAAAAACAATATGGTCTATTTTTCACTAATTACGACGATAGCCAGTTTATGTCAAGGATATACCTACTATACAGCTAAAATAATATGTAAGATCTATGTATGTAATTTCAAGTTCAAATAATACTTCGCGCCTCTACTTCTAAACACTTGACTACAAAAAATAATAGAAGATTTAATTCTACTTAAAAGAAACAATATTTCCTACATGTTTTTGAACTTGAAATTATTTTAAAATCATCTTAATTAGTTTATTTAGAGAATCATAGTCAAAATTCCTTTTTAATTAATCGCTACAAGCATTTTCGAATAAAAGCTATTTAGCCGGAAAGAATATCATTGACATAAACTTATTATAGTAGCCACATTAGAAAAATAAACATCAAGTCCTGTGCTTATTTACCACAATATAAATTTATTGATATAAAAATAACCTATCATCGCTTGATTGTTTATAAACCTGATCGGGCCAATATAATAGCACATGCAAGTCACGCCCCTTACACAGTAACTTAAAATCGCTAAGCTTCGATGACGATGTTTATTGCCAACTTATAGACACAATGATATATTATGCGATATTTTATTAAACATAATTCTAACCATCATAGTCCACTGATAACCCACCACAAGCCCGGATGTTTCATCGTGAGCATTTTATTCACATTATACCTATCTATAAAATATTTACATTGTTTTCGAATGCCAATCCTAATTCAGCGAACAGGTAGTACAATGTGCCGTTACAACTGACTGTTCGGTATGATTTCGCGTCGCTTCATGTGCCATGTGTCGCACCACGCTAGCAGACAAAAATATCGAACTTGGCAAACCATAGCATTTACATCGGCCAAGGAATGGGTAAATGGAATTTTGAACAACGTATTTATGCGAAAAAGAACCTCTTATTATATAAAAATCAACAGTAAATCAGCAACGCAAATTGGTTTGATTAATTGATATGTACCTTGCTTTTGATCTTATACATGCATACGCGCTTTTCTTGATCTGTATTAATGACAGCTGACAATAATTTATCGTTTTCACCTAGAATTAGTAAAAATAACAAAACAATTTTCTAAATGCTGCTAAAGAAAGGAGGATAAGTCAGTCTCTCATGAATACAATGAAATAATTTGAAATGGAAAATCAAACCATTAAGATGTTTTACCTATATGGTTGAGGCCTTAGTGCTGATGTTGCAATCTCTTACTCAGTTAATTGCTCTGTGAACAAATAAATTATAATTATTCATTATTATCTAAATTGGAACAACTACGAGGGTCATGCCAAAAGTTTTTGGATACTCAAAAATCATAAATTTTATTTTTTATTTCATGCTTTTTTATTTTATCTTTAACTAGCTGTCCCGCGCAACTTCGTCTGCGTAAATTTTCCCTGTTTTTGCAACATTTCTCATTGCTGGTCCGCTCCTATTGGTCGTAGCGACGTAGTGATGGGAAATAGCCCATAGCCTTCCTCGATAAATGGGCTATCCAACACTAAAATAAAAAAATTTCAATTCGGACCAGTAGGTTCCTGAGATTACCGGGTTCAAACAAACAAACAAACTCTTTTTTCTTTTTTTCTATTACTTTAAAACACATGGAATTTTCCAATAAATAGGTCTTCTATAAACCTTTCAAAAATGACAATATTACAAACAGATGGGGAGGCACCTTGCTTTAAAATACAATTTGATTTTCTTAATATCTCAAATGGGATCAGAGGCATATGTGAAGTGAGTTAGGATAAACACTGTTTTACACTCCATACACTTCTGTCGGCAGAAGTGTATGGAGTGATGTTGTCATGAGTGCATCATCATCATGCATGACAACCAAAAAAAGCAGAATTCCTCACTTTTTTACTCCAAGAAGACTGGGTGTTTTGGGCACAAACTATCACATATCAATGCTAGTTAACTGCAATGAGTTAACAATACTATGGAGATGCTTTTACTATTTGAACTTCCTAATTGAAGCCTGCGTGAGAAAATAGAGATAACTATACTTTACTAAGTCATCGTTTTAGCAACATTTTTCGTGTAATGTTAATAGCTTGTCAAAGCGTGCCAATTTTCGCCATTATGGGGGGTCGTTTGATAGTACATTTGCAGTCACAAGTTGACGATTTCTGCTGATTTCTTAGAAATTCGCTTATAATCGTTTTAAAAAACCATCAGCACTACCGAATATTGGATAATCATGAAAACGTACTGTATTAAACAGTGTGGTGCAAGAAAAAACCTATATTATCTGTTTGCAGTAACTAATTTACACTCTTATTCTTGAAAATTTCAGAACGTTGCGATGGATGGAGCCGTTTGATTGTTTTATGTCGCTTTTAACGATGTCACTTCTATAATTTTTGTTCCCATACAAGTAGATAATAATGATGTGGTGAAAAAGTATCGATGAGTATATTTTTAACGTGAAAATAGATGAACGCGCTTGATATGTTACTTTTATTCTACAGATTTGCCGTATATGAAGATTCGAAGAGGAAATGGATGAATCGAAATTATCGGGATTGAAAACATAAATCATCGCCACAAGGTCTGGAATGTATATTTAATGCATTCATGTTTCAAAGAGCACACATTATGTATGTCGCAAACTATAAAATAACTTTTATCATATTTTCAAGGAAAATTTATTATAGTAGGTTTACTAAGATTTGATTGTTTGTTTGTATTGGCTTTTTAAATAGGTTCCGAAACTACTGGACGTATTTGAAAAATTATTTCATCGTTGTGAAGCTACACTAACCCCGGATGACATAGGCTATTTTTGATCTCTGTATTCCCACGGGAACGGGAACTACGCGGGGGAAACCGCGAGGCGTCCGCTAGTAATCTATATTTCTAGACCACTGCAACTGACTTCGGCTTACTTCAATCTATTCTAAATTTGTCAAAAAGTAGTAACAGAGATCTCACTGAACAGACTTACTTTTCTTTCGCATTCCTAATTTTATTAAACCCAATCAGGTAAATTATTGAAATTATTAATACATATCAACCCATATGATGGCCCACTGCTGGGCACGGGTCTCCCCAGTAGAACCTACTGGTATGTAGATCCTGGGGGTAATTGCCATAATCGCCACGCTTGGCGAGCGGGTTGGCGATCGCAGTAAGGCTTTAAGTACGCAGAGGACGCTGCTGCCCGTCCTCCGGTGTGAAATCCCTTAGTCGCCTTGACGACACCCACGGGAAGAGATGGGGTGGTACTATTCTTAAGCCGGCACCACACGGCATTGTTAATGTATGTAGTATGAAATTATTAATACTGTTTAATAATTGTTTTTTTATTTCACACAATACATTTACTGCAGCCCTACCGCAAAAAAAATATATATATTTCATTACAAGTCGGGGGTCATCTCTCAGGTTTCATAATATTCAGTACATACCTATCTATACTAATATAGTAAAGCTGAAGAGTTTGTTGTTTGATTGTTTGTTTGAACGTGATAATCTCAGGAATTAAAAAAATCTTTCACTGTTATATAACATCATGCTACGACTATTGGTCGTAGCGGAGCAGTAATGATAAATGTTGCAAAAACGGGCAAAATTTACGCATACGAAGTTGCGCGGGTCAACTAGTAACTTATATAGCTTTAAATAGTCCCAAAGGGAAGTAAAACATATGATGATGATATGAATTTCTCGTACAACATATCCCATTCTAATGTTAAATTAAATGCACTGTAAGAAGCAATTTTGTTAAGTAATTGGATGGTCACAGTAAGCTGGCAAGAACAGGTATTAAAGTTGCTGATACTCCATTACCTATAATAAAAATTTAGATTTTATGCAATTATTTAAGCATTAGCGACACTAACTAACATTTAAGATGGTATATATAACTGATCATTATCAATCTAAAGGGCGAAGAGCATCTCGAAACTTTTGGCATGCCCCTCGTATTACATTAGTGTATAAATTACATTCAGTACCACTAACATGTAAGGCGTTTTTTTATTAAAATCTAAATAAATGAGTTTGTTTTCATTTTATCTCGGTTAATGGACATTCAGGAATCCCTTAAAGAAATTCTAAAAAATAAAAGAAAAATCCTGCAACTGAGGAGAAACCTGTAACTTAATACAGCTAGTCCTTATGAATAATGCCTTAAATGCATCTATCTATACATGCATCCAAAGTAATACCGACTGCCTCTGTGGCGCGGTGGGAGTGTGTCCGACTGCTACGCAAGAGGTCGTGGGTTCGATCCCCATCCAGGATAAAACTTTGTGTGATGAGCACGATGGTTTATTCTGTGTCTGGGTGTTATTTATCTATAATATGTATGTATTTAGAAATATATAAGTATGTTTATCAGTTGTCTGGTTTCCTTAGTACAAGCTCTGCTTAGTTTGGGATCAGATAGCGTTGTGTGAGTTGTCCCAAGATATTAATACCAACAGAACATTAGTATAGAAGTATTTTCCACAATTAAATATGTATCGAAGATTGCACAATGGTCCTATCAGGAGGCTAAGAGCGGTTTATCTTATATGCTCAGGTAAAACTAACTAACGGCTGATAGCAATAACTTATCTACAGTTATCCGTCTGTTAAAATAGCTACTAACTGTTAGCTAGTAGCAAAATTGACATATTTTGTGCGTTTCGTAACCGTCGATAGATAAAAAACCGGCAAGTGCGAGTGGACTCACGCACTGAGGGACTAACTTTATAAGTATGTAAATAGTTCGATCAACACGGGAATCTATCTAGACACACGGCACTACATCAACCAAGTTCCAAAAGGGCGACTCACAGACCGTAGTTTCACGAAGCATTTTGGGCCACGGTAATGAGCCACCCACATTGCTAGTAATTATGAAAACTTAATTGCCAAATTGCTCTATTGAGCCGCAAATAAATTATTTAAAAAAATTAAATACATCATGCCTATGTATGAATTTTTAGAATTTCAAAAGAATATGATATCCAGTTAGATTTTACTTATGTTATTAGCGAAACCTTGGCTTATTTCCACATTTTTGATTTTTAATGGGATCTCGGTAACGAAACAATATTGAAAGATGTAACTTATATCAGACAACTCACACAAGACCATCTAATCTCAAACTGAGGTATTATAGCAACCAGACAACTGATACTCGTAAACATACTTAGATAATTCTAAATAAATATATCAAATCAATCAAAAAATATTTTTTCACTTAGGAAGCAAAATACTACACTTGTGAAAAACCATGATTCTACATGTACATACAACATGCCTGTTCGCAAGCAATAGGTAAAGTCAGCGAAAGAAACAAGGCAAAAAACTCGCGGCCACTCTTTTCAAATTGCCGATATTTACAATATTTGTTTGTTTATAACTGTATATATGTGTTTATAAACTGCGTGTATGCCTGTAGAATATACTTATCCTAGATGGGAATCGAACACACAACTAGGTTTTCCTGTAATCTATAGGTTAAGAACTATCTTATTAAAATATATATATTACGGGTCTTAATCGCGTGAATAATATATAAGACGACTTTTTATATACCGTATGCAATACGGTCGAAACGTCGGGCAATAAATAAGGTATTTTACCTTAAATTATTCACGCGATTAAGACCCGTAATATATATATTTTAATAATATGTACAAATCGCGAAAGTTTATCAACATTTAAGAACTATCTTTTGTATTTTTTTCCAATATATTAGGACGGGCAGCAGCGTCCTCTGCGTACTTAAAGCCTTACTGCGATCGCCAACCCGCTCGCCAAGCGTGGCGATTATGGCAATTACCCCCCAGGATCTACATACTAGTAGGTTCTACTGGGGAGACCCGTGCCCAGCAGTGGGCCATCTTATGGGTTGATATGTATGTATGTATGTAGGCCCAGTAGCTTTGGAGATAAGGTTTGGGGATAAGGATATGGTTAACGACTTTAAAAATAACGATATTAAAATTATAAAAAATATATATTTGACATCATACAGTTTGCGAAACTTGTTTTTAAATTGCCTAGTTTGCCCCCCAAAAATGGCTCTTCTATTCTATAGTATTCTATCTCGATGGCACAAATATCAGTTACAAGGATACTACGCAGTTTAGTTCGACAGTACTTGCCGAACCGAAAGCTGGCTTGAAGATAGAAATTGCCAAAACAAGTGCCGATCGGGTAGTTCATTCGGGCCACAAGCCACAATCAAATGATTGATTTTACCCCGGCGGTGCCGATGTCGCCCGGCATAGTGTGCTAGTTCGGCCAAGTCGAGCGGCTTATCTACCGAACATTCATCCACATATACCGGACGGCCTGTGCCGAATGATGCCGGCACGTACATGTGTGTAGCAACTATCGCTACCAGAGCTTATTTAACCGACAGTTAACTGTAAATAAGTTATTGACACCGGCCGTAACTAATAAGATACATACCTGAGATAGGACGGCGTGGTCGAAACCCGCGTGTTCCGTCCGGGCCGCGTGGCGGACGGACCACAACTACGCGAGGCGCGTTGGCCTCCTCCAACGAAGCCGTACGGAGCCGAGCGAGTAAACGCTCCGGCCGCTCACACCGAGCTTTACCGCCAGCAAAACCTTTACCACTGTAATATACAAATAAAATATGTCAATTTATAGACTGGCCTGTTGGTCTAGTGGTTAGTGACCCTGACTGATCAGCCAGAGGTCGTGGGGTGGGCTTGATTCCCAGATAGAACGCCATTTTGAGTGACAAGCAGTGAATCGAGCCCACAACCTCTTGCACAGCAGTCATATGCATCACAGAAGCAATCATTTAAAGCTTTCTTTCCAGAAATGTAAGTATTGCAATTTTTTTTCTCTTTATAGGGTAAACAAACAATATTACAAACAGGGGTTCCCAAACTTTTAACATAACCCACCTAACAATATTATGGATTTTATTATTTTATGGATTTAGATTAAGATTATGGATTTAAATTTCATTGGTAATAAATCCAAAAATTAATGAATAGACATAATTTGATGTAAAAATGACAATAGCTGGACAAATTGAAATAATACAATGTGGTTTCTTGTTGTCTTTTCTTCAAAGACAATAATTTTTTTTTCAACATTTCTAAGAAAGATATTTCTTGGAACTTTGGCAACTTTTCTGCGGTACCCCAGTTTGGGAAACGCTGCTATATTAACAGTTGTGACATTAACATTGTTTACCATGGATATTTGAAGATACTATATAAACCTGAAAGCTACAAATAAGCGTCAAATCCGTCAATAATATATAATTTATTTAGTGTACAATGAATTAATTGTATAAAGTAAACAATCGTTAACTCACCCAATTTTGACAACATTGCATGCAGATGATTTGCCATTCCTGGGATTCGTCAACATGACAAACTCTACCACATCACCAGGCTGCAGATCAGCCGGACTACCACGCACCTCCGACATGTGGAAAAATAGCCGCCGACTGTCTTCGGCTTCTAATGATAGAAAGCCAAAACCACCTGTAACATAACACAATAATATGATTCAAACAAAGTTGATTCAATAGTTATATTAAAAATATCAAAAAAACGGGCACAGAAACTAAAAGTAGTTAATAATAATAATAATAACATCTTGGGACAACTCACACAAAGCTATCTGATCCCAAACTAAGCAGAGCTTGTACTATGGAAACCAGACAACTGATAAACATACTTATATATTTCTAAATACATACATATTATAGATAAATAACACCCAGACACAGAATAAACCATCGTGCTCATCACACAAAGTTTTATCATGGGTGGGGATCGAGCCCACGACCTCCTGCGTAGCAGTCGGATACACTCCCACCGCGCCACAGAAGCAGTCAGTTGAACGGATGGACGGAATGTTAAGTAAACCTTACGTTAACATCGTTGGTAAGCACGCTTGGCGTGACGTAATAGCCTATCGCCCCCAAAATGGAGTACGTTTAAAAATGCAGTTATTTGTATTTTAATTGCTTTGATAATAGTAGTTTTACGGAGTTACATATTTTTTTTCTATGTAAGTATTTTTCAATCCGTGCATATTCCTTATTGCGAAAATAGAATCGTTAGGATTTTTTTTAGCGTGAGCCTAACTAGCTTAGTTACTTTCTCATTACTATCAGCACTATCAAAAGTGCTAGATGATTATAGTAAACTAGCTGACCCGCGCAACTTCGTCTGCGTAATTTTTCCCTTTTTTTTTACAACATTTTTCATACGTAACCTATAGCCTTCCTCGATAAATGGGCTATCCAACAATACAATATTTTTTCAATGCGGCCCAGTAGTTCCTGAGATTATCGCGTTCAAACAAACAAACAAACTCTTAGGGGGATGAAAAATAGATGTTATCCGATTCTCAGACCTACCCAATATGCACACAAAATTTCATCAAAATCGGTCAAGCCGTTTCGGAGGAGTATGGCAACGAAAACTGTGACACGAGAATTTTATATATTAAAAGATTAATAGTTATTCATATTTACCTTTAATAGCATCTACAGTAGCACGTCTCTTCTTCCTGATTGGTACGATGTTAGTGGCTCTTCCCTCCACATCAGATTGAAAAGTGACGGGGTCACCGACCTGCAGAATCTCACGCTTGCATGCCAAACCCATTATACCGAATTCGTATGATGTACCTCCTTCCACTTGTATGAGTCCTGACAAGGGTAAGGTTGTAATGGTTACCATAGAAGCCCGTAATTCTACCAGAAAGTAATAATAAAATGAGTCAGTACGTTAAGCAGTTTTCTGAGTTCAAGCAGCCAATATCTGTGTTTGCAAGTTATAGTAGACTTCATACAAACCTGAGTACTGTGCTTGATCTGGGTTGAGTGCCCGAAGTGTCCTGGTGACGGTTCCATTGAGTGTTGGATCTAATGGCTTGGCGACTGGTATAGAACCACGAGGTAGTACACGAACATATTCCGCACTCGCGCAACCGCCCCCAGAGCCATTTACGCGACCCAGTGTGTATTCCACCTCACAGCCTAACTCCAAACCATCCGGACTGCCTTCCAAATTGCTGCGAACATTAGTAGTATAAATTAAAACATTTGAATACAAATGTATTCAAATGTTTAAAATCACAATTTCGCAAAATGCATGACTGAGTTGTTGCACAAAAATAGAACTCGCTAACGGCCAAAATTTATCACTGAATTCAAATTTTGACTTACTTTTCGCATAGTTCAATAAACTTACAATAAAAAAAACATGCATATACCTAAAAGCGCTCTGTCCCGAATACAGATTTTGGCTTTGATCGAATATTAAATTGAGTATGTTTGCCTTCTACAAATCTATACTAATATTACAAAGGTAGAGCGCGAATTTTATGAGCATGTAAGAAATAAACTTAAGAACCACTGGTGCAGTGCTATGGAAAAAATCCAATTATCATTTGAAAGGTACATTATGCTAGATGGCTATAGGCTATATACATTATGTAGAAATAATAGCTATATAAATGAGCGACAACTCGGCAAAATCTGTGCCTCTTGAGAGCGGCGTTTCGCAATGTTTAAAGGCTACAAAAAAAGCCGCGATCTTTTAAGGATAACTTACAGTGACCATTTTTAACCTAAAAGTTTAAATCTAAAATAAATATATTTACTATCGTCATCATATACTATATAATTTGAATATTTTGCGCGCAAAAACTAACTTACGCGCGGTTATTATTACGGTTAGCGGTGGCTGTAATTTCATGTAATATGTATTTAATTTTCTATTACGCATAGCCATGTTTAATTATCGAGGTAGGCCTATCACACAGTCTTTTAATTCGGGCGAATACCAGTACGAGTAGTACGGAAATATAATTCGTTGGTGCAATTTCATAAATCGATCCTGTAGAATTTGTCACACAACGTAGCTTATCCATATTTTTGTTGCTGCATTTGACATGTAGTGTCATTGTCACGTACTTGCAATGTCACATCTGTAATTCTTTATACAGCGTGGTCTAAGAATAGCCAACCTTATTACTTTCCGTCGGTATCGTATGAACTAAATCACTGCAATCATCTTGCCAGGGTTAAGGTTAGATGTTTATTCGTATAGTGTAGGAGTATCGTCTCAATAAGAATCGCAACTTGTAATCTGTGCAGCTTGCAAAAATATGCTGTGTTTGTTTAACATGTTTAATATAATATTTACAAATAATAAGTTTAATCAGTTTTAACTTATAACAATCATAAATTAATCACTTACTCTGTGACGATAAAGGTTTTAAAGTTGTTGTTTAAGTTATCTTACGTACAAATATAGGATTATGATTGTGTCATTACTGACGTTTTCTGAATGTATGAAAGAACTAGCTTATTCCCGTGGCTTCGCTCTCAGGTCCTAAGACCGGGCATATGATATTATCCTCCCAAAATTTTAATAGAATCTATTCAGTAATTTTTCGCCAACTCCGAACAAACAAACAGACACGAAAATATCTAAGCATGGTTTTGGATTCAGAAACCCTTAATGAGTCGATCTAGGTTAGTTTTTTTTTAATTTCTTCAACATACAGACAGCTATTTTACAATTTTATAACAGTATCTATAGATGACGTTATAGTCGAACTAGATATAGATTAATGCTGACAATAATAAAAACATAGAGCAACCAAAAAATACAATATAATACATGTAAAGAAAAACATTAAAGATAAATGAAATCGCATACTGCAAGAAATGAAATGCAAGAAAGGCTTTGCAACAAATTAACAACTTCGCAAAAGGTATTGAATCAAAATATTTTTATGTAGCCATATTTTATATGCAGTCTTAAACGACATTCATATTTCACACAATTGGATTACAATTGAATCAGAAACTCGTGATATCAGATGCACCACTTTATACTCGACAGTGAGATTGAGTCAATGAAAAGCAATATCATATATAATATGGCTTTACGGTTCACAAGTAAAAAGGGGGGCACAATTTTTGCGACTTTTGGGGCGATTTTTGATTTGACTGCCTCTGTGGCGTAGTGGGAGTGTGTCCGACTGCTACGCAAGAGGTCGTGGGTTCGATTCCCACACGAGACACCACTTTGTGTGATCCACAAATTGTTGTTCCGAGTCTGGGTGTACTTTGTGTCCGTGATTTGTATGTTTGTAAAGTCCCCCGCGACACAGGGCTTAAACCCTAATGCGGGAGTTGTCTTTTTTAAAGAAAAAAAAAATAAAGATTATATCGAAAAATCTTCACTTAATCCCTTCACTATATCCCTAAAATGTTTTCCAAGAAAAAAAATTAACAATCGAACTAAATAGCGGCTTATACAAGACACCTATACTCCAAATTTCATGCATAAACATTGTGTAGTTTTTAAGTAAAGACCTACGGACGGACAGACTGACGGACGTGACGAAACTATAAGGGTTCCGTTTTGCCATTTTGGCTACGGAACCAGAGCAATAAATAAAATATTTTGTTAGGTGTAATCTCTGAAAGGATTTCTGTCGCAGTGGTGAGATTGTTATATGGCTTACCTAAAGTGGAAGAAGACTTCTTTATTATGATCAGAAGTTTCGATGAAGCCAAAGCCGTCCTTAAGAGCGGCGATGAAGCCAGGCATGACTGGGCGATTGTTAGCACCACCGTTGCTGCTGCTGCTGCTGCTGCCATTGCTCATTAAGCTATGCTGCACCTGCACAGCTTTAGCTATCACTTCCTTAGTCCGTTTCACCTGGAAAATAATGTTTCGGTCACAGAGGCTAATCTGATCAGAGTACACCAAGACAACAGAAACAAAAATAACTTATCAAGAGATTATTATAGTGTACGCATAAGCACGGAAATGACCGTTAAAAGATTAGGCGCAGGACCGCCACGCTTTGGTTTAACGTGCTCTCCAAGACACGACACGCGTATTAACAACTAGCTGACCCGCGCAACTACGTCTGCGTCAATTTTCCCCGTTTTTGCAACATTTTTCACTGCTGCTCTGTTCCTAATGGTTGTAGCATGATGTTATATAGCCTATAGCCTTCCTCGATAAATGGGCTACCCAACAGGACCCGTAGTTCCTGAGATTATCGCGTTCAAACAAACAAACTCTTCAGCTTTATAATATTTGTATGGATTCTCGAAAACAATCACCTAAGGACTGGTACGAAGAAAATAATATAGTAGAAGTGGTAACATTGCTTAACCTTGCTGACTTATCAGTCTTGGCTTGGTCGCTATAAGTCACAAAGCCCTTATACGTAATAAAAAAAACAGCGTTGTAAACGTTTTTTTTTTTTGTGATACAGGCGTTTTTATTCGCCATCAACACTCAGCAAGCATCAATCTATAGCTGACTTATCTTGACGAAAGATTTCATTCTCCATCCGCTCAGAAATAACAAAAGTCACACTGTTCTACTTGCTAACTATTACTTCTAATAATAACTCGGTAAAGCCTTGAAGTCGCTTAGAATCGTTTAACCTCACCCGAAAAATGTTAGGTGGTTATGTTGTAAGAAAAATGCATAATGAAGCGGCAGTTGTTCATAAACTACGTTGAAAATTTTGATATTGTACCTGATAGACATCAAAGGTGACAAGGTCACCAACACGTGGCAGCATCTTAGATTCACATTTTTTAGACGAGAATGGGATAGATTTTTTTGTTTGTGGATTCACTTGCCAGCTTATCACACCATTTTGATCCTGTTTAACAAAGTATACAAATTAAATGCGTGCACCCATATCTACCGAGTCTTGAGTACTATAATATTATCCTTTAAGAAGTGACTATATCTTGCATTTTAAGTTTGAATTATTGAAGTACAATGATAACTTAAACTACCATCACCTGCATAATGCATCACTTAGATGACTTTAGATGTTATCTATTATATATATATTCAAAAAACTTACTGCAGGAGCCCTATTCGGACTTGATGATGACGAAGACGACGAGTACATCTGAGCTTCTTTGGAGACTACACCGCGAGCGCCGTGTTCGATCAGAGTTTCAAATTTCACAGTACCAGGCACCAAGTGCTTGATGCGGATGCCAGATTGACGGTTGTTCATGTTAGAGAATGTAGTCACAGGGTCAACGGTAAACTCCACCTAATAAATAAGTTTTTGCTTAATATTCTGCTGTAAAATTTATATAATTAGGTATTAAGGTACATGGTTAGACTTACCTCATCGCCGACACTCAACTTTTGACCGAGACGAAGCACTTCAGCAAAGTGAAAGAACATTGTTTGTTCTCTCTCGACACATCGGATAAATCCAAAACCTTCCCTCAATGAACAGACTACACCTTGCTCCCTCCTATTACAAAACATATAATATAGTTATTTGAAAATTAAAAATTTGTATATTTTTAAGCATCTCTGTACTTTGACAATGTAGGATTACCTTTCGCCGGACACGTTAAATGACTCGTCAAGCAATGAGATATTAGTTGCTCGTTTAAGTTGATCTCTGCGGTCTGTGGCGACCTGGAACTGTACCCAGTCCCCGTGGCGCAAGGTGAACTCGCCACACTGATCCTTATCGCCGAAAGGCACCTATACAAAAACAATCACGGAATATAAAGAAGAGAAAGAAGAAATACAGTATTGTTCAATAATTGTAGAGGTCATAGAATTGGATAGTTGACTACAATAAAATTAAATTATATTATACTAATCAAGAAACTGATCCTAAAATACTTATAAAATTATGTTTTCTTTGCAATTATTATTTCATAATAGGAATAATAAAAGTAAAAGATTTGAAGATAGCAAGTAATGATATCATAAAAAGAACTGGTCTGACATAACAGTCAACTAGTCATATTGTCCATTCACTCATATTGTCTATCTTACCTCGACTTCTGAGTGGTCAGCAGCGCGGTATCTAATTCGGCCGGGCAACGGGTCGTTCTGAGCAACTCGCACCATGTTCCCGCGCTCTAAGGGTTTCAACACTTGACCGCGCATTATCTCCGGGCTGACATCCTCAAACACCACGGACCCGCCCGGTAACTTCGTTATGTTACAAGCCACTTCCTTACCCTACAACAATGATTGTCACAAAATACAAATCCATTCTAAATACTATGAGACAACTTATTTGTGGTAACTCACGTTTCTAGTCTGAATAATGAACTCGACATCATCTCCCAAAACCAACTCTTCCTTGGTTTTAGCTTCAGAGTAGTGAAAGAAAATCTCCTTGACCACATCAGCACGTTCAATAAAGCCAAAATTTTCCTTCATTGAACAAACTACGCCATGATACTTTACAGGGTGTACGGGATTCTCAAAACGAACATGGCAAGCACCCAATGTACCTCTGTAAAGTTGGTATAATTAGAATGATTGCAAATACTTAGAAATAAAAAACAAATATAGCTGAACACTCACCGCTGATTTGTAGCAATCTGGAAACTAACTGCGTCTCCAGTATGTAAAGTGACATTACCCTCCACATCATCTTTAGTGTAGGGCAAAAAGAAACATTCACCACGGTTTTCATACGAAATCCTTCCAGTGTTGTCCCCTGAACCTTCACCTTTAACTTCAGTCGTCACTGTTCCTGTTACACGTGCTTCACTCATCACCTGAACAATAAAAATATTAATAAATTAATACATGCACTCTTTTAATAATAATGGATTCAAAAAAACTATATTACCACTTCAGGTGCAATTTTTGTAACCGTAGACGCAATTGGTTTCCCAGTACGACGATCATACGTCATCTCAAACTCGACAGGATCTCCTATCTTCAGATGCTCAGTGTTACCACTAAACTGACTGAAGTGGAAAAATAAACGAGCCTGCCTTTCACAGCACTGAATAAATCCATAGGAGTGTAATAGTTTCTCAATAATTCCAGTCTCTCTAATAGGTGGGTGATTCATTGAGTCATACTGAGACGAATTCGTAGATCCAGAAGAATATACTGTGTCTCCCATAGGGCAACCATCCATATTGTAACCAAGAGAAAAGCGGTTTCCACTACTGGTCTTAGGTGTATTGAAATTATCTCTTGGAGAGCTTGGATACTCACCTGGATAAAAAAGAATACATTAGACATATATCAATGTAATATTAAATCATGCATTAAAATAAGTATTTAAAGAAATTAGTAGTTGTAACAATAGACTTCATGCAATTATCAAACACTTTTATTAAACCCAAATATTTATTTTTTTGGAATTTTACAACTAGTAAAGACATTCGCTAGAAAGATTAATCTTATTTTTTTTATTTATATGTGATTTTTATGATTACTTCATGGAAAAACTATTCTAATTTTCGTAGCCTTAACCAGTTTGGCTAGAATTTTAATATACTATGGGGTATATTTGAAAATTGTTTAAAAAATAATAAAGAATAGCCCACATCCCCAAAAAATCGAGACATTGAACTGCATATTTAACACCTGGCAAAACTTAAATTAATTAAATTTTATTTACTTTATAAAAAAATTCTAGCATAGTTATCAATCTTTGCTAATACAGGGTCCATAGATATTTTTAACATAGAGGAGAATAAATCTACAACATAGAACTAATACATTTTAAACAATATTGAATATTACAACAACAAGCAAGGGATGCATTGCACATAAACATAGATCTACCAATTAGCTATCACCCAAAAAATATTGTTCAGGATATGGTGACCTTGAATAAAACAATACATGTATACAATTAAAGTCTCAGTTATCTTGAAATAATACATTATTTCAGGGTTGATTTATGTATGTATGTCTGCAAGTTTCTTTATTTCACCATAACTTTTAAATGCCTTTACAAATTTAGTTGATTCAGGTAAGTATTGTTAGTTGTTAAATTACTTCGGGTACCAGAGGCTAAAGATTTTTAAGCTAAGATTTTTTTTTAAAGTAATATTTTTTCAACCAGACATGATTAGTTGGACTCAATTAATTTTTCTTTTCATCAGGTTAATATGAATATCATAATAAAGGCTACATGGAAAAAAATTATATTAATAAGTATAACCTAATTGTTATACATTATAATATGGGTTTTGCAATCATATTCTTTAATTCACTATAATTTTATATGTATCTGTCATGTAATCCTCATAATGTCTGTAAGGAATTGTAATTTTTCTTATAGACTGCCGTCTATAAGAAAAAAATAAGGTCTAATCTGGCTGTCTTACAAAATCAGTAGGTAATAAATTACTGAATCCACACAAAGCATTAAAATAATGAAAATCATTTATGGTAAAATTGTAAAGGTAGACTGGCAGGGAATGCATATTTTTATTGTGCATAAAGCCTTAAGTTTAATGTAGAATTGATGTTATAATACAGTTATAATTAGTATTTTTAGTAAATTTATAGAAATGAAAATTGATATATGAAATGGCATATTAGTACACAATATTATGAGCCGGTGGTATCATTTAAGTTTAAAATACCCAACACATCATTGGGTTATGACCATTTTAAAGAAACCAGAGCTAAAGCAGGCGGTATAAGAGACTGTCTATTTTATGTAAACTACAGACACAAGCCAAAACTTAATATTTTTCAGTTTGCTATTTTTTTGGACTCAACTTTATTAGAACTTTTACAAATTCATTAATTTTACAGAAATATTGTCCGCTTTTTGTCTTTGTAGCAAATATTTATAGTCCAAAACAAGAAACATACAAATAAAATGGTTTATACCCACTTAATATTATTTTGGACATGTTTCTTATCCTATGGTCAAACAAAAATAATCTTTACTCTTCAATTTGGTGATATTTAAAATATTATAAAATTGGCATATTAATAAAATTCTGGGTAACAAATAGATACTGAATGTATCAACACTGATATAGGTCAATAGCATTAAAAAATGCAGCACTCCAACAATATTTTTACATTTTATAAAAACATTTCAATATAGCATAGAAAATGGTTCACATTGCTTCACATTATATATGCATAGGAATACATATTATGACATGCATACCAGCAACATACACATAATAATGAACAGCTTCTGTGGGATCAATTGACTAATTGAAAGTCAATACAAAACAACAGAAACACAAATCAACAAAATAAATGCAAGTGAATGCACTTACCATTACGGTAAGCCGATTTAGGCTGCATATTAGAATGTTGGAGATCTAAGATGTCTTGCAGGGGTGAGGAGTGTGAATCTGGCGGCTGGAACATCTTCCACTGAGGATTGTTGGACATAATATCGCGATAGTAGTATCTTCTTTGTATATAAATAGAAAATCCTAGTTCCTAGGTACCAATTATATCACAGAATATTGTGTGGTGTTCAGTTTTTAGTAGAAACTACAAATTTTTACATCAAATCACATTTTCTTTAGTCTTTGTGTTCAGAAGAACACTATTGAGGTCTCTAACGCAAAACCCACAATTTGTACACCAAATTCACTAATGTTTCAAAATAAAGTTACTTATGATTGTTTTAACTAAATCCTCAGATGTCTTCAATGCTTGCTGAGTCAGGGCCGGTGGTGATTTTGCTTGGATGAAGGTAGATATCGTATAACTCTGTTGCTATCTATACGTGGTTAACCCAATATTCACAAGCTGCAATAGACACTTTAGTTAGCTTCTAGAATTAAACACTATTACGTCCGCAAAATGATTCTAAATAAATATAATTGTGCCGATTTATTTTATAGCGTTACGTTACATAGCGTTCTACATTTTATTATTGCTATCTAGGTAGGCATCGGCCGTCCGATAGAACGATGTGCAGTAATTACAACGCCGAGGGACAAGACCTATCTTATATATCTGTTACTATTAAGACAAAAAGCATATAGGTAACGTATGAACTTTATATTTGTTACCAATTTATGCCGCTATTAATCGACTGCATTCGGGAACAAATAAATACAAAGCCATGAAATAATCAAATCTCACCACGACACAGCATAGCACTGACGACATACCGCCATATTGAATGTCAACATTTATCACGACTCTGATCCAGCCCCTACAAACTAGATATTTTGTTAAAAATTAGAAACCATAAAAATAATGGAATATGCTGGCAGAATAAGTAGGTAAAAGGATTAGGATTTTTTAAAATTTTGTGTTTCTTTTTTTGTCTAAAAGCGAAAATCTATCATATGGATTTGATTTTTCTCTATTTTATGGCTACTGAAAAGTTTGACGGCCGTAACTTTAAAAAAACATTATTGAGTGAAGTTATTGTTTATTTTTAATGGTTCATAAACTGGTTTGCATTAGTTTCATTAACTGAATACGTTTCAGACAAAAAAGAAACAATACCTACAAGTACTTTGTAGTAAGTCTGAAATTAAATCAATTATTTTCTATGTTTATTTGTTAATTGACGGTAACTATCAATCATTATTTATTAAGGTAAAATAATAATCTATAGGTGAATTATGACAAATTCAGTAAATCCAAAGTTGTGAAGATAAAAAGAACGAATTATGTAAGTTTAGATTATGTCATTTTGGTTAAAAAAAATATTACTAAATGAATTGGAATAATATGCGCTTGCAACATATTTTTATAAATGTCATCTTCTAAATAATAGCATTGACATATAGACCTGGGCCGTGATATCCCTTTTAATTTTAAAGTAAAACAGCAAAGCGTGAAAGAGAGAAAAAACTCGTGGGGCCTTTGACAGTTGTCCACAAAGTAGCGTTGTCTCTTTCTAGAGAGTGATCAATTTTGTGAGGTTATGGTGCAGTCCTGTTTTCTACGTCAATGATGTATAGACAAAGACTAGATCATTTGGAAAGACTAAATAATCTATCTCTACCGCACATCAAAATACTACACTGAAGACATAGTATGATTAAAGCATACATTATTGTGGTGTGGTCTGTCATGAGTCGTAAGAAACTTTAACGGTTCCATGCATTTAGTACTAAAATGATCCATAAAATGGATAATTTTTCCTGTAGAAGTAAATACTACTTCAATATATGTTCGTAAACTTTCGCGATTTGTACACATTATAGAATTTTATAAGCTACGGGTCTTAATCGCGTAAATATTTTATTTTAAGGCTAAATACCTTTGACCGTTTCGACCGTATTGCAACGGCCGTGGTCACGGGTAGACTAATTTAGCTCAGCGTCGCCTCCGAGAAGCACGGGTTTCGGAAACTACCCTCGCTTGATTTTTATCACTCACTATTACGGAACCGTCGGTACTTCGACACACAACACTAACGACAGCTGCACACTGGCGTGCAATGTTTGTTCGGCGGTTCCGTAATAGTGAGAGATAAAAACCAAGCGAGGGTAGTTTCCGAAACCCGTGCTTCTCGGAGGCGACGCTGAGCTGAATTGTATTTAGCCTTAAAATAAAATGTTTACGCGATTAAGACCCGTAGCTTATAAAATTCTATAATACTACTTCATCCAATATTTTTCTATCCTTTCTTTTAGATGTACCTATTCAAACCATAGACTTGGAATATTTATTTAACTATACTAATAATATCAAGCTGAAGAGTTTGTTTGTTTGTTTGAAAATTTATTTCACTTTTGGATAGCCCATTTATCGAGGAAGGCTTTAGGCTATATAACATCACGCTACGATCAATAGGAGCGGAGCAGCAATGAGAAATGTTGCAAAAACCGTCATATGTATACGATTCAAAATAATAGTCGCAGCAAATGACAGCGATTTTGGCGCTTTGATAGCTTTCCCAAGATGATGATAGTATAACCAAAGAGAACATAAAACTTCGTAATATGTACATACAACCGTGACATCAACGCCGACTCCTCATGTTGGCCCTAATGTCGCGTCGGTCCCAACACCACTCATTCAACGGCTGGATCTAGAGAATCGCTCGTCCCAACGTTGGCGCCAATCCTATTTTCAGAATTTTTTTCTAGATCCACAGTTGTACAAGTGGCGTTGTGGCCAACGTAGGAATGGAGCCGGTGTAATAAGCGCTACATGCTTTAGTAATTGATCAGAGCTCTGGCTAGACAGCTCAATGACAGTAATATCATAAAGTTTATAAGTAGGAGGAGGACCTTTATCTATAATTAATATATTAATAATATAATATAATAAGTATTTAAGTAATCTATACTAATATTATAAAGAGATGAAGTTTGTGAGGTTGTACGGACCAATCCCTATAATGGAATTATATAATGGAATTTCGTGCAGTCGGGGCATTAATGAATCTCGATGAACATATTTATGTGCCTCCGACAATATGATATTACATTTGTACTTAGGAGATCTTGTCTGCATCTTTTTGCACAGGCGTTCTTTTTACTATTTTCTAAATTTATTATTTTATTTAATCTTTGTATACCTAGTGGTTGTAGGGTATGACCGATGTAACAACTAACTTTTGTCACAGCTTTTGCCAAGTATTGAAAATTGTGAAAGAATGGTTTCTAAACATTTTTTTTGTATTACAGTCATAAACTCTTATTAATTTTATACCTACCTTTTTGTAATGCTTACGAGCTCTTTAATTTGATACCCATATTGCGGGGATTATCTCACAGCCGCCATGTACCTATTTAAACTTTCGCGTTGCTTGATTATAACACCGGACGTGGTCACAAGCGGACTGGCACAGCACGGCCGGTGCAACCTGGTCGAAACGTCAAGCAATTTTAAGGTAAACAATGCGCGTTAATTCCCATATAATAAATAGTTATGTACCTATTTGTTTTTATCAAACATCACATAACTAAGAGCACTTGGGCGGTCAAGACCAAACTAACGACGTCTCAATTGTTTAAATCCTTCTTGTGGTTTGAAAGATACTTAGATGTAATAGAGCATATTACATACCTACATACATAGAAGATGCGCACGAAAAACATAACCCTGCCTTGCAGGCCGGTAATTAGCAGACATTTTAAGAGCATGCAAACTATCGCGTTTTTATAAAATTTTGAAAATGGAATTAATTAAAATACTTATAAAGCGTGTGCTAATTTATTGGTTTATTATAAATACGGGGATTCAACTGTAAGCTGTAAATAAGGGAGGCTACACACATAAGCGGGTCGGCACATTCGTTTCGGACGTACCTAGTTGCCGAACCGATCAAAGCCGGCCGGAAGCAACTACTATACATGTTTGGCTTCATTATCAAGTGTTCGATCGAGTGGTTCAAAAAAAGCCGTTCGGAAAAGCCAAGCGGCATTTTTCCCGAACTTTCATCCACATGTCTATACCGCCCGGTATGTGTCAAGTAATGCCGTCCCGAACATATGTGTAGCGTCCCTTACAGCTTGTACCCTATTATGGGAGTCGTCGGTAAAAATAAAGTAATAATGCGATGAAATTTAATGGAATAATATATACAAACAAGCCGTGTGGTGCCGGCTTAAGAATAGTACCACCCCATCTCTTCCCGTGGGTGTCGTCAAGGCGACTAAGGGATTTCACTCCGGAGGACGGGCAGCAGCGTCCTCTGCGTACTTAAAGCCTTACTGCGATCGCCAACCCGCTCGCCAAGCGTGGCGATTATGGCAATTACCCCCAGGATCTACTGGGGAGACCCGTGCCCAGCAGTGGGCCATCATATGGGTTGATATGATGAATATATACAAAACTTTTTTTACAAGAAAAACATCTAACCGACTTCAATCACGGTTGATTTGCTGTAATTTATTAAGTAGTTTCGTTGTCTGTCTTTGAAATTCATCAGATCTTTACAAAATGAAATTATTACGAAACAAACATCTTTTGAACAAAAAAGAATTTTCAAAATTGGTCTAAGTTATCTTAAGTACTAAGTAGTCTATGGTCTAAGTAGGTATTTTTATGTAATACAAAAGTCCGGACTATACCTAGAACCTCCTCCTTTTTGAAGTCGATTAAAAACATTCACATAGAGACCAGGACTGCGACATAACCCCTGTTCCCACTTGTCGGGTGTCAAGGCAATGTTCTCACTTGTCAGGTGTCGGATCTATATAAAAATTGTGTCAGCGCCTCTGTTAACTCTAGTCGTGTGTTAGTTGCATTCGGGTAAAAATGATTATGATTAAGTGCAAGACCGACTAGTCGATCCCTTCTCGGTCCGTCGTTAAGCATAGTTATAGACTGTTAAGACGCAAAGTCATTAAAACTTACACTTCATTATCAGTCCTTAATCAGTTCCCCAATAGATCTATGACTAGGCGTCATAGTTCTAATGGACCGACCGAATCCGACAAGACCGTACTATTTTATAGTATCGTAGTAAATACCTAATATAGGTACGTACATTTATCTTATATTTATTTTTTTATGATTGGTTAAACAGCAAGAGTATATAACTTAGTCAACGCTGAGCGTTCTCATTGAAATTATTTGAAATGGCAACTGCCACGTAACAGTGAGACATTGACATCTCTCATATAATGAAAGACGCCAAGTCAGAAACCAGTCCTCAACGTAATCTTAATGATAAGATGGTAAAAATCAAGGACTTTCAGTTAGCTGATAGGCTGTGAGGAGGAGGTCATATTGATGACTAGCTGACCGCGCAACTTCATATGCGTCAATTTTCCTCGTTTTTGCAACATTTTTCATTGCTGTTGCGCACCTATTGGTCGTAGCGTGATGATATAGCCTTCCTCAATAAATGGGCTACCCAACAGAATATATATTGTATATATATATATATAAATATTTGCAGACAATATTTATTACATGTTTTTTTTAGTATCAAGACAAGTAAATATATAGTTTTATTTACTTTACGCTACTCTATTATCTTTGCCATAAAACTAACACTTGTTAAAAATTAGTAAATAAGATCGAAATATTTAATTCTCTTTGGTAGGTACAGGATAACTTGAAACTATTCTGACCTTCAAAAATTGACTAAAGTTCTTAAACTTAGGTTATACTAACGTATAGACGTACATAGTGTGCAAGCAAGAGGATACTTCTATAGGAAAGTGCTACAAGTAGTAGTAGGTAGCAGGTAGAGAAAACAAACAAATAAACATTGTGACCAATTTTGAATGACAGGGCCTCCCAAGTCGACTTGCTTTTAATGTACTCTAACAGAATTTGTGTTTATTTATGTTAATCGTGATTATTTTACAAAAATATCACATCCCAAACCATGGTTACATGCTCTGTTATTGATTGTGACGTTACCAATCGAAATCAAGAGAATCATTCATTTCACAGGTAAGTTGTCATTGGCCTATTAGATCTTAATTATGTTTATTTCGAAGAAATTTATATGAAAACCATCATAGTAAATACGAAATTAATTTAATGAAATATAAAACTTTACCATATTAAGGATAATATAGTAATTCATTCGGTAGAAGTAGTGTTTTTAGGAAAATATTAATTTGTTATGTTTACAAGAGGGCTTGACCTTATTCCTTATCGATCATTTTATCGATAAAATAAATTCTAGCTTTTGTCCTATATTGAGAGGTTTACTCTTTAATTATTTTTTATTTGTAGGCCTAGAATATCAGTACCTATTTGCATCAGTTACAATTTTGTTCTGTTGTACCTACAGATTTCCAGTAGATCCTACCGTTAAACAAAAATGGATAAGAATATACCCGGCCAAACTGGGCACCAAAAAAACTTCCTCAATATGTATCTGGCATTTTGAAGATATACGAAAAAGAAATATGAATACAATTTTGTTGAAAGAAGCGATTTCTACTTTGTACCAGTAAGTTTTTTTTTAAATGCTCTTTTTTAGATTTTGATATTCATACTTGCAGTCAATACAGGGGATTATTGTATGGTTTTTAAATTATTATTTTTTGTGCCTATATCCAAACTGCTATAATACTCGTAACAATATCATTAATGAAACAGGATCATTAAAACAAATTTTTCAAATGATAGATACCAGCTTGAATTGTCATGGTAGCTTCGTTTTAACGAATCTGAAATTAAGTCTACGACAAATTTATATAGTGGTCGTTTAGTGGAGAAAACATATTATGTCGAATGGGTGAACATACAAAGTTGATTACTAACAACTATTTCGTTACTTCAATCTTCAGGTAATTTTAAAATGTACTTAAAAAAAATTGTCGTCCTACAAAAATAATGGTTTAACAAAAGTCCTCCTACGTGTGTGTGTTTACGATCGAACTCCTCCGAAATGGCTAAAAAGTACCTCCGTGTGGCATAATTTTGGGACCTGTATTTTGTTATTATCCAAGAATTGAAGTAAAAAAAAATAGTTGTTTACTCAACTTCTATATTTCCCCATTCGACATGTTTAACATCTGTTTTCTCCACTAACGTACCACTGTATACATTTTGTCGTATACATAAAGTTAGACGTCTATCGTTTGTTTGAATCATTTTCCTGCAATCATTGACTTCTTTTGGTTTATCGATCTATTTAGGTGCATTGTTAGTAGCACAAATATTATATTAAGTATTCTAATTTATGGTGGTTCCGCCCGCGTGACTGTCGGTTATTGCGATAAAAAATATTCTATATCTTTTCCCTGGACTCCAACAATCTCCAAATCAAATCTCATCTAAATCAGTTCAGCGGTTTGAGGCTAAAACGTAACAGATAGACAGAGAGAGTTACTTTCCCATTTAATATATAAATCCGGATTATGAAGTTTAAACACCTCTTTAAGAAAATTTGGAGAAAAGCGTCGTAAAGAATCACCAGATACTTAAAAGAGAAGGAAAGAAGCTTAAAATTCACTTCAGAAAAGAAGAGCTACGGAATTAAATGAATCAATGAAAAATAGAAATCCTTGGAATCACGAGAGTCTAGTTTAAAAACTATGAGAGACTTTCCTGCTAACACAATTCACAATTTTCACAATGATTGTAAATCCAGAGAAAAGAGGCTCAATTTTCAGCTAGAGCACGCTTCAGAACTAAGAGAAGCCAACTCGTGGCTTTCGAGGGTGTTCAGGGTGCGATGAGGGACTACGCCTCAGAGTCACGGCGATAAGAGACCGCGCCTAAATTAATGTAAGAGTTCGCATTTTCTACCCAACTCTGGCTGAGCCAAATAGAAAGATTATGGTTATTGTTGGTTATTTGCCTTTTTTTAGTCTTTACTTTAAGAATTCATTAGAAATTTTACAAAAGATAAGTGTAATTTGTGCAACTTTCGGAACTATTGTTTCTAAAAATATTCACTTACTCAAAAAAGTTTATTAAAACTTTTATATGTTTTTAAAAGACCTGTTCAATGATGTACCACACGTTGATGTTTGCTGAAAAAACAACAGCTTCTGTAACATGATAGTGTGCCCCTCGTAAAAATATTTATTTTTATTATTTACCTATCAAACTAAGTAGCGGCTTCTACAAAACAAGTAAAAATCCCTTGATATATGGATGGACAGAACGCTACGGTACCCTAAAAAAGCTTCCTTTTGCTAACGCATCGAAGTTTAAAATGGAAAAGATCGAAATAAAATAAAAGTTTAAATAACTATAACCCGACTATATGAAAAGGATGAAATATAATATTATTCTTGGCCTGGTTCTGGATACAAATATCGGCCAAGAATAATATTTTATTTCATACTTTTTAGATCACGATAGGTAGATATTATGTCGTAGTCGGGTTAAATACAAAATAGGAGATCTAACTTTAAACTGACGGAGTTTCATACAAAGTTACCATTGTTTAACCCCCTAAGCGGATGAATTCAAAAAAATCCCTTCATTACGGATGCCTTATACAATATATAAGGAATACGTCTTCGAAATTTCACGTCTCGATTAGCGGTTTAAGCTATCCGTTGATCCCTCAGTCAGTCAGGACAAAGAATTTTATGTATATAGTAGAGAGAGAGAGTTTTCTTTTTACAGAATATTAACCATTTTTACCATCCGAAAAAAATATCTCGATGATAGTGAAAACCGCACGAAAACTCGTTTAGTAGTTTTTGAGATTATCACGAACAAACATACTACAGACAGACAGACAGACGCAGCGAGGGGCTTTGTTTTAATATGCATGTCGTGGTCAGATCGTAGAACTTATCATTAATTCATGATGTGGCCGACTATCTGTTAAAATAAATACAGGATAACAGGATCTATTGTAGGTACCAATACCACAATTTCATAATAATATGGTCGGCCACATCATGAAATGGTCAATTCTACCTGTTTATATAAATACTAGCGGACGCCTCGCGGTTTCACCCGCGTAGTTTCCGTTCCCGTGGGAATACAGGGATAAAAAATAGCCTATGTCACTCGGCGTTAGTGTAGCTTCACAAAGATGAAAGAGTTTTTCAAACCCGTCCAGTAGTTTCGTAGCCTATTCAATACAAACAAACAATCAAATCTTTCCTCTTTATAATATTATTAGTATTAGTATATTGGTATTAGTATTAGTATAGAAGTATAGACAACTTCTCTATAGTGTAATGTGGCGTTATAAATTTAAATGTATGTAGGAATTATTTGGCCCAGGCGGGACTTGAAACCGAGAACTCGTTGACATCTCTTAATTTTGATGAAAATGCAATAAAATTTTCCGTAGGTCACTACACACACGTAGGTAGGTACATAAGTTATCTTAAAATAGCAATATATAGGCATCTACTATGCATTATATATGAGAAGATAATCGGGATCGCGACAACTTCACTCTGTACTTGTCAAAATTGTACTGCTAGCAACAAAAATTACCAAGTCAAGTAGTACATCAGTACCTAATATTTTTCTTTATAATATTATTAGTATTCTGTACTATTCATTAAACACCAAAATAGAAATAGGTAAATAGGCAAAATATAACAATAATACTTATATACTTTTGCTGTCTTCCAGTCAGACGTGATATTTTTTTTGTTACCTATATCAAATTAAAAAATATAGTATCACAGAAAAAAAAACATAAACGAAAAATGATTTGGTGCTATATTCACGCTACATGTGAAGCGGGCTATGTCAGGCAGCCATCCAGGCGGTCATTTTGACAATATAATAATTTTGATTAGTGTGCCGTTAGCTACGCTTTCGAGTACATACAATTTTCTGTACGATCAAAAGGAATTTAGTTAGGTACAAAGGGAGTTTCATTAGGTACCTAAATCGTCATAGAAAATATCCAACTAAATCGTAAAATAGAGTGCTTAAGTATAGTTCACTAGAGTAGATAGGTACTTCTGTATAATACTAATGACAACTTTTTATGAATTATTTTATTGCTGACCTTACATCATACAATGAAGTTGCAGTTGCAATGCGAATCAAAATGTCATCATGACAGATAAGAACTCATTTGAAACGATTTAGATTGTACTTTGGAAAAGATCGAAATAAAATAAAAGTTTATATAACTATAACCCGACTATATTATCTTATCGTGATGAAAAGTAAGAAAAATATAATATTATTCTTGGCCTGGTTCTGGATACAAATATCGGTAAAGAATAATATTTTATTTCTTACGTCGTAGTCGGGTTAAATACAAAATAGGAGATCTAACTTTAAACTGGCGGAGTTTCATACAAAGTTACAACCATTGTTTCACCCCCTAAGCGGATGAATTTAAAAAAAAACCCTTCATTACGGATGCCTACATTATTTATAAGGAATACGTCTTCGTATTATATCGATATTGTAGATGTCTTATTAAATATTAACTTTATTAACTTATTTTGTTTTTAATTATATAGTAGTCTTATTTTGATTTGCATTTTTTTTAAATTAATGTTACATGGAATCTTATGTTTTTCGAGTACCTAATTGAAGTGTAAATTTAAAAAAATGGGATTCGAGTATTTTCGTTTTTTGCATATAATATAAATTATGTGTATATTTTTTACACCATTAAAAAGTAGAGATTTCAACAAACAAAAGCTCCCGACTTTAAAAAAAAAACAAATATATTGACGCAAGAAAAATTACAATGTGTTTGGGCCATTAAAAGGTAAGTTTTACTATATTTCGTGCAAAAACAAATGTTTTCGCGAAAGATTAAAATAAAAAAACCAAAAACTTGGTTATTTGAATTTTTACATACATTTTGAGGATATGTAAATACAAAAGTTGTAGATCTTTTTATTACCTACAACTTTGCTGTATAATTTTTTTTCCATAGGACTTGTTGTTTTGCCGGAAATCGAGATACACTTGCTCGTCACAGGATTCGATACCGATACCGTTTGAATACATCGTGACTGATAAAAATCAAACGAGGGTAGTTTCCGAAACCCGCGTTTCGCGGAAGCGACGCTGAACTGAACCAGTGTACATTGCAATACGGTCGAAACGTCGGGCAATAAACAAGGTACTTTACCTTAAATTATTCAAGCGATTAAGATATTAGAGATATAGATAAGAGAGAATGTATATAACTATATATTTTCATAATGTGTACCTACAAACTGCGAAAGGTTTTCAACTATCTTTGTACCAAATTTCAACCCAATCCATTCAGAAATGTAAGCTATGTATTGATATTTCAGTCATTCACAGTTTCCTCTTATATACACAGATAGCTGATCGACGCAACTTCTTACGCGTCACATGAGAGGGCTGGAGAGAGTGGGTACCATAAAGGTACAATCATAAAGGAGCTGAAACTTTCTTTGTTTTATCCACGAACCACTTAAGAACAATTGAACAAAATTTGGTACCTACAATGCTAATTAAAAATAACACCAAAGAAACCAGGGAAAATATTGTTTGTATGTCTGTAATAGGGAATAATGTTCATATTATTAACGTTAAAAGTGTAACATAGGCAATTTTAGGGTACACCACACTATCACAGTGTAAGAGTGAAACAGGAATAATAGAGGAACGCTGTGTGGCTACGATACGACACTGTGGCCTTTTAAAATTGGCGTACTTTGTATTTTAGTAACTTATTAATACTAATATTTTTTAATTAAATAAAAAGCAAACTTATTAATATAAAAAGTTTTATTAAACTATATCGCAAAAAAAAAAGTTTGCCGGACACAACCGTTCCATAGGGAGCATACCGCGCGGCTTGTCTCGCGGAGCTACGGAGACTTGGTACGGTGCCCACCTCGCACATCATTCCGTAAAGGCACCGCAAATGTACTTGACTCGCCTCCCGGCAGACTCGATATATGAAAATTTTGACACTGGTCGCTCGACTGATGTGTTTTGACAGGCATATTCCTCTAAGAATTGTTCAATTCGAACCAGTGGTTCCTGAGATCATCGCGTTCAAGCAAACAAACTCTTCAGCTTTATAATATAAAGTTTATATAATGATGCATTTAAGACCTGTACAAAAATCCAGCTTGTTTGGAATTCATATATACTTAACCCTTATTTTCTCATATTTTTCCTGGACTATGTTGTTTGATAGTTTATTCGGTGTCTGAGCGTAATATAAATATACTTCGAACGAGTTTAAATTTTCAGTAGGTAGGTCTTTTTTACTAACCTTGTGATAAGAAATATTCTATTAGATGCAGTCGTTCAGAAATTATGCGCATACATGTACATACATTTCAGCGATTCATTTATATCTAAGTATATTATATAGGTTGCCATAGTAAAGGCTTGGCCTAGTTTGTCTCAAAATATTTATTGACTGACTAGCTGAACTCGGCTACGCTTCGCTTTGAATTTTAAAGCCAGGAACACTCGCCGGCCTTCCCCGAACATTCTGCTAAAGTTTCATCAGAATCTGATCATTGGTTTCGGAACGCATAGAGGACATACAGACAAACATTGATTTTGATATATATATATATACAGGACTATAGGACTGATAAGTTCAAATTTAGTAAGTAGGTATACATATGTATTTCTGTGACACAAACACGTACGCGGAACGTAAATAAATGAGTTTTGAAATTAAGAGCCACTTTTGGGTGGCAAACAAGAAAATTTAAAAAAATAGTTTGGCAAACCGTATCGTGTAATATATCAAATGATAATATATTTGGAAAGTTATTCAGGGAAAACCATGAAAATAGACCATTCCCTTCCCTTATCTCCGAAGCTACTGAGCCTTATATTTTGAAAAAAAATATAAATGCTAGTTCTTAACCTTTAAAAATTTAAAAAAAAGTTTGGCTAACTGTATTGTGTATCATTTTGAGTGCATATTAACTAGCGAATGTTTCAATTCATATTCCATTTTCTAAACAAAATAGAAAGAGACTAAACATTCACTAGTGATAATGCTCATAAAACGTCTGCAATTTATTTACTAACTAGCTGTGCTCCACGGTGTTCCCCGCTATTAATAAATAGCGGGGAACACCGTGGAGCACAGCCTAATAAGCCTATGTGTTAATCCAAGGTGTCAGCTAACTCCATGCCAAATTTTATTGAAATCGCTCCAGCCGTTTAGACGTGAAGAAGTAACAAACATGCACACTCACATACTCACAAACTTTCGCCTTTATAATATTAGACTGACTGCTAAGCTAGACGTCGTAGGTTAGATTCTCATCCAGCATAAATATGTGTGATGATCACGATTGTTTATTTATTTGTTTATATAAGATCTTTATGCACAGTTTAAGTACAAAGGTGGACTTAATGCTAAAATCATTCTCTACAAGTCAACCTTAGGGTGATGTATAGATAAAAATGAAAGTAGGTGTAAACTTGTTGGCAGTTAAACTATATAATAATAGATATGTGAAACGAAATAATATAAGTAGGTAACTTCAGAATTATATACATACCATATAATTACATATTGACATACTAACGTGATAACTCAACTGATTCTTCGAAGAATAAAGTACGAACCTTCGTCTGATTATTAATAGAGATCTATTAATTAAACATTTATTAGTAATCATAGCCACCTACTACAACTTTATCAGTGAGATCGGACATAATTTGTAAAAAAAAGTAGTCAAAGATTGGATAAAAAAGATTATAAAGATTTTGCTTGTATAATACCTTCTTCCAATTCCTAATAATATATTACATAGTTACTAAAATAAGAATTTAAACTTAGATTGTATAGTTTTCGATTAGATATATTGTGTGAACCCAAAGTAATACAACATCAAAAGCCGAAGGGAATTGCATCAAACCTAAAAGAGTTAAAATACAATCATTATCTCAGCTTTAATAAAATGAAATGTGTTAGACGTTGCTAAAAAATAGCGAAGTGAAAGAGATAGATTTACTGGTAAATGGTTCAATGACCACTTGTACAGCAAATACTTTCCTTTACCTTTTGGTTCTACCAGGCTGAATTTTAAACAAGCAGTTCAAATTGTTTTAAATCACTTTCATGACTGGGCCCAAAAATGGAAGATAAAATTAATCAAAATCGATACATATTGACATCACCAACAAAAAGGGGGATTATCATCCAATACATGTGAATGGCATACAAATTCCAAACGCAAATACAGCCAAATACCATACAATACTTGAAGCTAAGCTTCAAGGGGTAGTTCATAAAAGAACCAACTTGCACTAAAAAGATTCCTATCATAATTTTGAGTAGTTGTAGGATGTAACAACTTACTTTTATCACAGCTATTACCAAGTATTGAAAATTGAAAAAAGAATGGTTGCTGACTAATTTTTTTAGTATTACAGTCATAATCATGTTATACCATTTTGAAATCCTACCCATTACACTACTGACGTGAACCCACTCCTAACACAAGCCTTTGAGCTTAGCTGGAGGGGTTAACAAGATTGCTAGTAGGTAATTTGGGATTCAATCCCACATTGCTAGTTATCCTTTTTTTTTAATTAAATAAAAAAAATATAATTCTTAAAAGGGTCCTTTAATTTGGTACACATATTGCAGTATTCGAAACAACTTTTTTTTTCACATCTCTTTATTTTGACATCCCACAGCCGCCATGTTTGTTTTTTTCAAAAGTTACCTATCTAAGAACACTTGGGCGGTCAAGATGAATCTTAGGACGTCTTAATTGTATGTATTTAATATTATTTATTACCTTATATCTCACAAACCACTGAACAAATCCGTTCAGTGGATTATGAGATATAAGGTAATAAAGAATATTACATAAATACAAGATACGCGCGAAAAACATAACCCTTCCTTACAGTCGGGTAAAAAGAACTAAACCGTTTGAATTAGTGTAGTTATAGTGAACAAATAAAAGTGACAGTGCTTTAAATTTACACAAGAACAAAGTGTTTTCATTTTATCAGACTCTAAGAAATATAAAAATATTGTAAACGTCTAAAATTAAGTTAGAGTAAAATTATTTATTAGCTAGATCGTAATGAATTGTAAAGAAATCTATTCTTTATACCCAAGAATAAAAAAAAACCTATTGGTTAGCTTTCTGAAGGCACATTGGTGGTTATTAAAAATATGAGGAAACCTCATATACATTTCCTAACTGCGATGCACTGTTATCCTCAGACCCTTCATTTCAGAAAAATGCCCTACGCCAATTGGCTTCTGCTTATCTACTTGGGTGGCTGGTGGTGGCGGTGGCTGAACCAGGGTGAAACCAGTCCCTCGAGTCAACGGTTATACACTGAGGTGGTGCGGTCAGTGGATTTGTAAGATGTGTAAATTGAGTCCCGCCTGCCACCACTGTGATTTTGGTGAGGTCTTCGAGCGGCAAACTGCTAGTATTGTCTAGCTTGGGGAGGAGAGGTGGGGGGGGGGAGGCAGCGTCAAGTTCGGGAGTGACTTCTCGTTGCCGGCAGTGTTTCTATTTTCATGGTCAGTAGCGAGGGGTCGGAGACTGCAGTCGCATGACGTCCTCATAGAAGGAGACAGTGGAACACGTCAGGCAAGAGAGCCTTCTGGCGCTCGGTCGCCAACGAAGCGGGCTGCGTCAGCGCGCCCTTCTGCGCTTGATACCGCCTTACGTGGGGCTGCGGGTAGACAAGGGTTTCCTCACCCACGACCTTCCGTGGCGTGGCGCCCTGTGGGTAATCTTAGTGGGTGCAAACCCCACACTGCCTCCGCTGTCATCCCCGGACGATTATGTTAGTGAGGTGTTCGTCAGGAATTTTCCCGCCTAGCTCAAAAAAGGGCAGTACCAATCATAAATTTAAAAGACATAGTCAATGTCGTTATGAACATAATTTAATTAACGCAGTCTAATGGGTATAGCTGTTATCAATCGAGTTCAAAAAGGAGGAGGTTTTCTATTCGCCTTTTTAATGTCTGTTACCCGATTACTTGCAGAGGCTAGACCCATTTGAAAAAAATATTTTTGTGTTTGAAATATCATAAGTCTATGGTTTGAAAGGTTTTATACTTCCAGATTCGTCTCATTGTCATCAAAATTCGAAGAAATCGAGAGAAATCGAGGGAACTCTTCAAATATTAAAGGCACATAGTAGGCACTATAGTAATTTGGGTATATTATAATTCGTGCATTTACTCTTAAAAAACACTATTGAGTGAATTGGAACTAATGTTGAAGACCACAGATGTCGAATCCGTCAAATGATGTAACGGAATTGATAGTCTAGTATCTAACTCCTCAAAAATCAACGGCCTTGTATCGCAAAACGCAACATTTTGTAAAAAGAAATGAGCAGTTTGGATTATGCTATTGTAACATAATCATGTTGGGTTGGTCTGCTGTCAAGCATTAGCTTGTTTTTTAGTGACTTTTTGCTAATTTCGTGAAAATTTACTCTTAAACCGAAATAGCATAGCCTATACTGATTTAAGGTTTCGATAATTCACAAAAATTAACTCTCACTAACTCCCACTCCGTTTTGGAATTATTGAAAAAGATAACCAATAATGAAATCCCTTTCGTATGCCGCCCGAGGCTATGGCCCCTACATTAGTGGCCTATGTGCTATTTCAGACTCCTTGTGTTCGATCCGTTCAAACGTTCCGTTGAGTAATAAACATCGATCCATCCATCCAAACATTCGCATTTAAAATATTAGCAGATTATTAATTCTTGACCACCATTGTACATATATTTTTTCTGAAAACTAATGAGTTACATCTCCTGATTGGTAGGTACAAAACTTTGTTATGGATCAGGTGTCTCTATCACTGCCTTGTCCCCCTCAGGCCGCGTTGCCGGCGCCCCTTTAGCCTTGGCGCCAGGGGCGACTGCCCACGCCACATTGTTATTATCCGATAGTAGCATATCTCAGATCTCGAGTAAAAAATCACGTTTGTGGTACGGGAGCCCCACTTAAATATTTACTTTTTTCGTTTGTATCATCTGTGAAAATTTAACTGTCTTGCTATCACGGTTCATGAGATACGACTTCGTGACAGACCTTAGTAATAGGGTCCCGTTTTTACTCTTGAGGTACGGAACCCTTAAAATGACATCTGATTTTTTTTTATTACAGTTTTATCTAATCTATACTAATATTATAAAGCTGGAGAGGTTTTTTGTTTGTTTAAACGCGATAATCTGAGAAACTACTGGTTCGAATTGAAAAATTTTGTTAGGTAGCCCATTTATCGAGGAAGCAGGCATGCAGGCTATATAACATCACGCAACGACTAATAGGGGCGGAGCAGCAACGAAACATATTGCAAAAACGTGGAAAATTTACGCAGACGAAGTTGCGCGGGTGTTAGTATGCAGCTAGTGTAACAATAAATCTATACCGGTTTAAGAATTATTAGCTCTTCGGACGACGGTCTGATTCGAATAGTTTTTTGTTTTGTGGTTTATAAAAAAAGAAAATCAGGTGATAAAGGATAAGCCATAAAGGAGCAGCCGATATACCTATCTTTTACCTTATCCATGACTATATAGTAAGGCGATGGTATATATATATATATATATATATATATATATATATATATATATATATATATAACATAGGTATATAGAACGATGTCGGATATTTTTATCACAAAAATCAAATTCACGTGGGCGGTCCAGTCCTTGATAAATAAGATTGTATCGTTGTCAGCCCGCACGTGCCTTTGAATACATAGGTATAAATATCTGAGCGAGCTGGCAACGCCAATTAGGGAAATTCAAAGTAGAAAAATACCAATATCAATTTTACTGTAATTTATGATCTCTATGAGTTTTATACACAATTTTACTATTGCTGTTTCTTTCATATAGTGCGTGACGTCTATGGTGGGTTTTATGGAAATTAATTACCTACAGTTCGCGCCACCTAAGTTTGCGTTTGTGAAGTTGTATTTGAATGTAGTTACGCGCAGAGACGTCGGTTCCCGACCATCACCTTCATCCCCTCCGATACCTAAATTTGAGTACGAATCAACTCCTATTACTTATTATGTGGTTGTGCGCAGCTTACGCGCGAATATCACACACGCAAACTTAGGTGGCGCGAATTGTACACTTAGTATTAAGTTCTCTTTGCAGACAACTAGTAGTCGGGCTGAAAGTTTATATTTTTAACAATTCACCATCGATGTTGCTAAGTAGGTATGTGACTAAACCATTCAATAACGAAAAGAATCGAATCCTAAAAATCGATTCAAAATCTAGTGGGTTACCTACATGATTTTGAATGGTGGGCACCTACATTTGTAGTTGTTTCAAATATTATATTTTTGGAATTTTATATGGAGAAGAATAAGTTTACAAGGACAACAGCTAACAGTTTCTTAGGAAAGAAGTAATCCCACCAAAAACATTCTGTACTAACTAACATTCTGTACGTAACTAGCCAACTCGATGGAGATGCTTGTCTATCTCTAAAAAGTAATGAAATCTAGACAAAGTCGTGCCAAGTCTAAGGTTCCTTACTGCGATTTCTTTATTATTATAGTTAATGTTGTGTGACTTGGCCGTTGAACATTCTTTATACGTTAGTAGGTACAAATCAATTTTGTTTACACATAATGTTATATCTGTTGTAACTACCTATGTTTGTTAAGCGATATAATAGCCCATACTGGTATTGGTAATTGGACGCTAGTGTCTCATTTTGTGACTGACTGGTTACTGTGGCAAGTGACAATTTTCCATCGTCAATGGGTAGCGGTTCTGGCAACAGATTGGTGCAATGGTGTCATGGAGCACCTGGTTTTGTACCCTTGTGTACCCTTCAACGGCCAAGTCACACAACATTAACTATAATAATAAAGAAATCGCAGTAAGAAACTTTAGACTTGGCACGACATTGTCTAGATTTCATTACTTTTTAGAGATAAACAAGCAGCTCCATCGAGACTTGGTTAGTTTTTTACAGAATTTTTTTGGTGGGATTTCACTTCTTTTTGTAGAAACGTGGGCATATTGATTTATTTTATTAGATTTTCTTACTTGACACATTTTTTTTCTTTTTATTTAGTAGTTTTTTTATTATTACAAATCTTTCTTTTCTTTTTTTCCGGTTTTGATTCTTGTACAGTAGCAACAGTTTTTCGTATTGCCCATTCGCGGTAATTATTTATTCTTTTAGACAGTTTAATTTCTGAAAGATCGGCACGGTATTTACGCCTAAGCCGGTTGTATTCGGTGATCGCTGAAGCTTGAGCTTTTACACTCTTGAAGTCAACATTTATGAGGTGCACCCCATGAAGATTAGTTACTCGTGAAAGCGCCAATGAAAAGGCAAACAAAGTTAAATGTTTTTTGTAAAGGCGGTATGTCGATCTTTAATAGTTTGGTTGGGCTCTTGTGTTTTCAAATAAGGGTCACCTGGTACTCCAAATCTTCGATTATCCTAGTTTTTATAGTTTTTCCTTTACGTGGCCATTAAACCCTAACTCTGTACCAAATTTCAGCTCTCTGAGCTAGGAAGTACTAGTTCTATTCTGATGATCATGAGTGAGTGAGTGAGTGTCATAAATCCGAAACTTTGCTTTCGCTTAACTTCGGAACTAAATGACCTACAGACTTGATTTTTTTTATTTTAAATGTGATTTCATAGCTTACTGGATGACGATAATTTTTGCGTTCTGGTATTATCTAGAGGTTCTCAAATAGGGGCCTGAAAATGCGGCAAAATGGTTCCAGAAAAGGATGGTACGGCAGTGTTTGCTTCGCGCTCGACTTGGCGGAGGCACTGCCATACCCTCCGATAATAATAGGTATTATTAAGTTTATTAATTTTCATTATATTATTTATTAATATTAGACTACACACAATAAGTGTGCAATTGTAGGGAGGTTAGGTAGGTACTGTAGAAACTTTTGGGCCTTCCCTCGTAGGTTTTAGATTTGTTTTTTCCAGAAGGTAAAGCAAAGAAAATAAGTACATATTTTCTAATCATTTTTAGTTTTCGACATAGTCTCCCTCCATTTCAATGCACTTTTCAGATCTCGTAAAAAGCATGTCTTAAAAATATTCAGAAGTTTTGTCCTAGGCGCACCTAATCCGCATGGGTCACTATATCATCTGAAGAATATCTTCATCCCCTCAAGTCAGCCTTAAGCTTCGAATACAAATCATAGTCAGTAGGGCCTAGGTCGGGACTATAAGGTACGAGTAGGTGGCGAATTGCTTCGAAGCCACACCTTGGCAATTGAAGCAATGAGAACGAGAGCATTGTCTTGGAGAAGCCGAACACCTCTGCTAAGTTTTCCACGACGTTTCTGCTTGATCGTCTCTCGTAAGTGCTTAATAAGGGTAGCGTGGTATTTCCAACTTTTATGTCAATCTAATGATAATCGCTACGGTATTAGAATACGGTAGTAGAATATTCTAGGATTGACAATCCTAGAGGATTGTCAATCCTAGAATATTGTAGGCATTATCTTTTTGCCCTTTTTGGTGGATTATGTGACCTTGGCCCTCTTAGGCGGCTTTTCACCAGGACAACGCCACTCCATCGATTCCCTTTAAGAGAGAGGAACATAGAACAAAACCATGATTTTATGCCCCATAACAATTGACTCCAAAACACGTGTCGTCTATACGCTGCTAAAACTTCTTGAGAACACGCTTTTCGCTGCAAGCTCGAAAGAAGTTTGGGCACCCACCTGGCACTAACTTAATTCATGTAAAGATGTTCATGAAGAATTTTAGTTGTAATTAGTTATCATTATTACATTTCTTATACCGCGATATTGTGCTGGGTAGCTACGAGTACGTACCCTACATGCGTGGCCTGACATGCACTTGCCCGGTATTAGAAGAATAAGCATATTACAAATTAACGAGGTGTTGATTTCGTTAAATCAACACCTTATAAACGTGCATATCTATAATATATCTTATTTGTCTTCTTCTATCTTTATACATCTTAAAAACCATAATTATAGTCGTGGCTCGTAGGATCACACCAAAATAATGACCAAATAATGAATGTTCCGCAGTCTTAATGGCAAAAACGGAACCCTTATAGTTTCGTCATGTCCGACTATCTGTCTGTCTGTCTATCTGTCCGTCCGTATGTCACAGGCATTTTACTCAAAGTCTGCCCTATGAATCTTCATAATATTAGGTAAAAAGATGTCTTGTAGTAGCCACTACTTTCTTTGATAGCTAAATAATCTAAATTACATCATCAAAAGTGTCTAGGGATCAAGTACGTTTAACACCGGCTCCACATGTTGGACCCAACGTCGGTCCCAACACCACTCGTCCAACGATATCTAGAATAACGCTCGTCCCGACGTTGGCGCCAATGTAGACCTAGATCCACACTATGGGTTTATTTTCCATTAACGCTGATCGTCGGCGCTTACTAACTGACGCTTTATGTCATTGAATGTAACGTTTCTGAGTGATTCTGACCGTACAGCGTACGGAAGGCTGTGAGATTTTTAGAATGGTAGGTCAAAAACCACAGATCGTCTTGGTAAGGGTTCCATATTGGGACGCATATTTTTTTTCGTCATAATTTGAAATGGCATTATTTTATTTGCACTAATAGGCGTTACGCATGACATTATTTCGCATCAATTTTTACGCATAATTTTGTTACATATAACTACTATTGGCATAATGATTGAAAAGCAAACTACTTAATAGCATAATGCTACACGCGCATAACGTTATTTGTGCGTAATGCTACATGGCATACCAACAATGCGATACGAATTACCTATACCTAAATATAAATTTCGATTTACCGCACTAACAGCCAAAATGCATAGTTATGGAAAGGTAAGTATTGTTAATTAGTGTAAAAAATAAACACATTAGCAGCATAGAGGAGGAAAATGGCAAAAACCCGAGGTAGTTTCGTCATGCTCGCCCGTTTGGCTATCTATCTGTCTGTCTGTCCGTATGTCGCAGACATTTTACTCAAAAACAAAACATAAATGTATGGAACATCATTCGACAGGAACATGGACATCATTCGGAAAACACTAAGGTTTTATGTTTTTTTTTTGTAAATAATTGTTCATAAATAAAAAATAAAAAGTTAAGTAATGTTACGCTTAATTAAAACATGATTGGATTACCGAAAAACTGCACTTCTCAAGAAAAGGATACGCTCTTTTGCTGGTACACTTTGTAACATGGTGTGCAGTGTATTTGGAATACACTGAACTTGGTCAGACATGCTCATAGCTGTTATACGGATAAAAAATATGCGTCATAACTTTATGCGATTCAAAGTTAGACCAAGTGAATATTGTCTAAACGATATATGCCTACTAAAACATGATGCCAAAGTATCAATATGTCAAACTATTGTTATGCCTTTAACAGTTATAGACACATAGTTACAGCAAAGTCGCTATGTGAAAGGATTTTGGGATAAGAAAAATTATGCGAATAAAGGGGATCCCCTTGGTAAGTACCACCACAGCGTCAGGTATTCTTCCATGAAATAGAAATACTCCACATCACTGTGCAGCGTCGACTAGCGTCGGCTCATCAGCCGCATCAGTACTGACGATCGGCGTGAAAGGAAAACCAACCTTGGACGAGTAGCGTTGGGAGTTTGAGACCGACGTTGGGGCCAAAGTGTGGCACCGGCGTTAGAGTATCGCACAATTAAAGAGTTATTATTTTAACTTTTTTGGATCGTTATTGATTCTTTTTAGTGAATTTCAATATTTGAATGAAGAATATTCATTATTTTTTTTATTTAAAATGGAAAGCAACTGTTAATCAGAATTCCTATAAAAGTGTTCTATACATTTAGTTCATTAAAAAAAATGAACCTGCCTTTATACCAAACGCTTAACAATCCAGCCGACTGACGAAAGGATATTTCTTTAAACTCTATTAATGTGACGTACCTAATATAAAAAACAGCCTTTATAAAGTGCTTGCATTTTTTGGCACTCCTCTCTTTCACTATAAAGACCTGATAAGGTTACATTGTGGCAATGACAGACCTCTTCGTAGGTCAGATATACCTATATGAAAGATGAATAAAGTACGAAACTGACTTCCATTACCAGTAGGAATACCTATTTCCTATCTCTGTTAGTACTTTCATACCAACGTACGGTCTGTGTATATCGGCTCGATGCGGCAGCCCTTTGTACTTTTAATCAATTATTTGGGCCCCATAGAAGCAGCCTATTCTGAACGGGGCGCTTCATACCAGAATAGATTATAGCTATGGACCTTTTGTTAGTACCTACCCGCTGTTTGTAACTGACTGCAGTTAAATGAGTAACGGATCCAGGAATCCAATTTAGCCTCACTTAGAAAATCTGATTTTTTTGGCCCCCAACCCCGCTGACGAGTAAGTTTTTATTCCTTATTCGACTGCTAATATTTCTGGCAAGTTTTTAGTGTTTAAAATGTTGTCCTAGCTTATAAAACACTAGATATATTATGTGCTTGATATTTTCTTTTCCTTGAAGGCGGTTAATTTTTCTTAAAAAAGTTATAATATGTGGACTAGAGTACATACAATTCCTTAAGCTATATTTGCTAGAAATATACCTATATTATATTTTGCACTGTTTATACTCTAGGTCACTTGTGAAAATTATGATAATGTATTATATGTCACACAATATCAGGATTTTCAAGTATTAATAATTAAGAGCATAATTATAGTACTTAACTTTTAATAACGGCACGACCAAATTAATTAAATTGCGGTAGCTGTTAATTTACCGGAGTCAAATGCAATACAAATTACTATATACCTACCTATACTTAGTAGTCCAGCTGAAAGTGTACATTTTTGTCAATTCATCATCGGATGTGACTAAATCATTCAATAACCAAAAGAATCGAATTTTCCGACAAATCGATTCTAAATTGTGATAATTTGTAATTGTTTAGAATATTACATTCTAAATATTATAATATAAAGAAGATAAGGTTTACGAGAACAACGGCAAACGGTTTCTTATGAACTAATAAACAAATGGTTAATCTCATATTTCATTTTCATTTTTCACTATCACCAATAATCGTCATCCGTCATCATGAATTAGTGATCGAAAGTCTGTGTGAGGTGTAATTTAAAAAACCGGGCAAGTGCATGTCGGGCCATGCACAATGTAGGGTTCCGTAGACCCCCATCCAAATAATGCGCCTTATTCAGTGAGTTTTTTGTTGTATTTGTTTCATACTACTAACAATGTTATATAAGTATTTTTGTAAAGAATCTGTAAGTGTTACTTCTCACTTGGTCTGCTGTTACTCGTTAAGTAGTAAAGCCTACTTAGCTGTGATAGTTTTCCTTTTAATTTCACTATATATACCTATTTCCGTGTTGATTGACTCTAACAAAAAATTGCAGTTTAAAGCTTAATCACAAACAGATCCCTAAATCGAAAAAAAGGTCATTCGATTGCTTAATTTTTACCACTTTTAAAACATTTAGGGGTTGTACCCCTAAATGTTTTTAAAAGACCTATCTAATGAATAATGAAACCCCACACTATGGGACATTTTGGCTACGGAACCCTAAAAAGCAATAAACACAACGAATGAATGAATATTTAGTTTTATTAATATTCCCTAGGTCCCTTACCTATTATGAATAATAACTATTGATTATCACATTTACTCCGTGACTTTGCCGTTAATATTTTTTTAAAGGTAGCATTGTGGGATTGTGGAGCAATCCTGTTAACCCCTTCAGCTAAGCTGTGGCTTGTGTTAGGAGTAGGTTCACATCGGTAATATAATGCCTCACGACTGCAAGACCCATGCTTTATCCATTAGGCTACCGCCGCTTCATAATGTATAGCTATTACGTGTAATATGGAATAAACTGTTGTTCAAATTACATTATTTGCCAGGGACTTCGAAATAATTCCATATTAATAAATTATATTTTAAATAAAAAAACATAATTGATATTAATTCAAAAAATACTCGAATTTTCGAGAGTGTGTTTACTCCAAGTTTACTTGTTGTCAAAGAGAAGTTGTCAAAAATGTTCGTTTGTGAGGACTTAAGTCCTTTGTATACATTCCGGTTTCAATCCAGCCCTGAATATATGGCGACCGGACCGGATGGACGCCGGAACATGTGAAAGCTACCGTACATCGACATACACTTCGCGCCGGTTTCAATCCGGCGCCGATTAGTGAAATCGGAACGTCTGAAAAGGACCTTTAGTATGTTGTTTGAATTCAATGACTGCATTGATGTTACACGTTATTACGTAGGAGACTACAATTAATCGTGCCTCAATGGATACCAATATAGTTGCATACATATGCCCTTTGTTCTATCTAAACGTCAATACCTGCAATAGAGCGAGTTATTAGCATAGGGCAGATCAAGGGAGGTTGATTAAATTCATACTATACCTAGTTAAAACTAGTTATAACAGTAGAATTAATTGACATGTATAATGATTGTATTGAAATAGATCTAATAGATGAATCCACCCACTACCTTTAGATATATTTCAATAAAATAATTTTGCATGTCTTATAAATATATATATATACAAGACATGCAAAATTATTATATATATATATTTAAGACAACTCCCCCATTATGTTACAAGCCCTGTGTAGCGGGGGACTTTACAAACATACAAGTCACGGACACAAAGTATACCCAGACTCGAAACAACAATTTGTGGATCACACAAAGTGGTGTCCCGTGTGGGAATCAAACGACCTCTTGCGTAGCAGTCGGATACACTCCCACCGCACCACAGAGGCAGATTGGAATCATATTATTTGATTGATTGCTATTATTTCGTTTCAAAAGCTATTAAAGATACCTACGAGTCAAGACGTTTCACAAATTAGGTACCTGGTTAAGTGGGCTTTTATTTAGAACATCATGAGTTATTGATTCATTAAAAAATAAACCAGTTAACACATGTGGTGGGAGTATTTTTTATTTTATTATCTATTTACATTTTTTTTTTATAAGATTACCGGCTATGAGGGATTATGGTCCCACATTACTAGCAATCCTGTTAACGCCTCCAGCTAAGCTCAATGGCTTGTGCTAGGAGTGGGTTCACGTGGTGCCCCTGCCCGAGGAGCTACTCGGTTGGCGCGGTGAGGCCCACCGGGTAATCATGGCCCAGTGGCAGGGCCGGCTGGAGGCTCCACGGGCAGATGTTCGAACCATGGAGGCGCTCCAGCCGGTCCTGCAGAAGTGGGCAGGGCGGCAGCACGTGACCCTTTCCTTCCGGCTGGTGCAGGTCCTTTCCAGGCACGGGTGCTTCGGGAAGTACCTGCACACGGTTGCTAGGAGGGAACCGAGTCCCGCCTGCCATCACTGCGACTGCCGTGAGTGCGACTCGGTGCAGCACACCCTCCATAATTGTCCAGCTTGGGAGGGGCAACGTCGAGTTCTCACCGCAGTGGTCGGAAGAGACCTCTCGCTGCCGGCCGTGGTTCTGTCCATGGTCCGGAGCGAGGGGTCGTGGAAGCGGCGGCGGCGGCGGCGGCGGCGGCGGCGCGGCGGAGCGCGTCAGGGAAGAGAGCTCCCTGGCGGTCTCAGCTCCGTCGCCGGCGAACCGCCGCCTGATGCCGCCTTAGGTGGGACTGCGGGCGGGCGTACGGGGTAATCTGCCCCGCCCGCGGCCTTCCGTGGAGGCGCGGCACCCTGTGTGTATCCAGGAGCCGCGTAGGTGAGACTGGGCGGGCTGCCGACGGTATAGCACATTCCGGCGGCCCGTTCGCGAAGGTGGCGAGCGATACATGGCGGGTTTTTTAGTGGGTGCAAACCCCACACTACCTCCACCGTCTTCCCGCGGACGGTGGGGGTGTTCGTCAGGATTTTTTCCCGCCAGACCAAAAATAAAAAGGCGTAGGTTAACGTCGGTAGTATAATGGGTAGGATTCGAACCCGCGACCTTCCGATTGCGAGACCGATGCCTTAGCCATTATTTTATTTTCTTTACTAGCTGTGCCCGTGACTTCGTTCGCGTGGAAGTTCGGTTTATGTTAAGGTAGTTTAAATTACAATTTAACTTCTGTATAAAACATATTGGAAACATGCTCCACAATGCTCTATGGCATCTATGGATATTAGGGCCTAGCTTTAATCAGAGCCCGACCGATGGCAGGGCAAGCCAAGCAAATGCCCAGTGCAGCAACATGAAGGGCGACAAAGTTTATGGCGCCAGACCGTTAGAAGACAAATTATAAAAAATCTTGTGCTTTCAGCACCTCGACAAAAAAGTATTTCACCAAAATGATTTTCATCACATCAAATATTATTAATATTGAAAAATTCCTCCCCTCCCCCATCACGCGAGAACTTGGGCGGTTTCGGGTTAATTAAATGTGAATAAATAAAATACTTGCGCGAAATTTTGTGTTAAGGAGCTTCGATTCTGACTCCGAAAGGTCGAAAATTCCGATTGATTTTCAACCTCCGACTCCAACTTCGGCTCCGACACTTTTAAATCGGACGTTTTAATCGGAGGTACCTAGCCGCTCCTTCAAGATAATTTAAACATAGGTAATAAAGGTATGATGGAAAAAAACTGTCACAGATTCCCTATGATCGCGGGTTATGTCCTGCCCGAGCGATCTTTTCCGAGTCTAAAGTACACCCACTTTGTGTCCGTGTTGTAAAGTCCCCCGCGAAATAGGGCTAGTTATGTTTTAAAAAATATCCTGTTTTTAAAACATTGCATTCCCGCGGTACTGTGATGCGTGTTCAAACAAACAGATATTCTTTTTTTTTTTAAAGATACACTCAGATATCTTTTTTTGTGTTTAAATACTATTTTTAAACTTATTTCATTTTTTTTCACTCGCTTTAAAAGATTTAAATATTATTTTATAATGTCTACATTGGTGAATTAAAAAATAGGTGTGCCAACCTGTCGCAAATTAAGATCATCTTATATTCATATCCCTCTACGTAAGAATTACAGTTTTTTTTTAAAATAAATTTTCCTGATTCATTTTAATTTGTATTTTAACGCCATCTATTTTCAAAACTGGTTAAGTTTCTTTTAATACTTGATGATTTTATATTAAATTAAACTAAAATTTTCATGCATGTTAAACGTAGGTAAGCAAGGTATTTAACCTTAAATTATTCACGCGATTAAGACCCGTAATATATATATTTTCATAATGTACACAAATCGCGAAAGTTTATCAATATTTGTAGGTAAGCAATTTTGGCACTCAGAAGAAATCGAATCACAGATGGCGCCACGTGTTTTGTTTTGATATAACACTAACATTTATAAATTCTAGAAAATATCAAGTATGTAGTTATTGTTTATTTGTAATGTAATATTGTTTTTCATTTCTACATTCATAACATAATCACGATTCATGCAAAACATTGATAAAGGGGCCTATTGAAAGTGATTGATTAATATGAAAATTTGTTAAACAAAGTAAGCATGTTAAAGTCGAAAATAAAAGCTTGTTTAATAAGTATACATTTGAAAAAAATACTTAAAAAAGAATAAAAATAATTTTAAAACAACACAAAAAGAGACTCGCACACTTGAGATTCGATCCTCCAACTTCGCTCGTTCAATACCGCCACTTGTGCCATTAGACCACCTAAACCGATACAAAAGCGGTTAAAATAGCTGATCTTAAGAAAATTGAAAATCTTGTGTTTAGTTCCTTAAAGTCTTAGCGTGAAGTTACTGTTTTCATGGGTTACAATTGTAAATAATGTCTTATTGTGGAAAAATTTGTGAATAACCATAATAGTTCGACCAAACATACGTTGCTGCTCGCTCCCCATAGACGATAGCGTAATGATTCATAATGTAAGTAATGACCTATAGTATTTACAATAAAACTGCAATTTTTATAGAGATCCGTCAAGTAGTTATTGTTTTATGACGATAAATAGCTACAGACATTATCCGTTATTGCTTAGCTCCTATAGGAAATAGCGTGATAAATTATAGCCTATATGTTAATCCAGACTTATTAGAATACACATACAAAATTTCAACCAAATCTGTCTGGTAGTTTTTGCGTGATGCGTGTTCAAACAAACAGACAGACAGACAGACAGACAGACATTTCTAAAAATGTAAGAATGTGTTTAAATACTCTTTTCGAACATTTCCCAATATTTTTTTTACTATGTTCGGCCATGTACAGACACGTGAAATTTACAATTTTATTATATGTATAGATTACGAGTATGTACGACTGCTGCGCAAAAGGTCATAGATTGGATTTCTGCTCGGAACACCACTTTGTGTGATTCACAAACTGTTGTTCCGAGTCTAGGTGTACGGCACGGGGTTTGTTGTACCCTATTGCGAGAGGTGTCAATTAAAAAATTAAAAAAGTGAACTAAGTATGCTGCGTTTGATCATCAATGCCGTAACTAGGGCGGTGCCAGCAGTACCCAAGCACAGACGTAGACCCTAGATAGGCGTAAATTGACCAAGGGTGCAGTTATATACGCTCGCACCGGGCGCTTAAAAGGCTAGTTACGGTACTGCTGATCATACCTATCGTATACTAGCTAGTGCCTGCGATGTCGCTCGCTTAGAGCTCGAGGTTCCTGTTTTTTTAATACACATTGTTTACATCACAAAAGAAACGTATCTGCTAAATTTCAACTCTCTGGGTTCAAGAGTCATAGTAAGAGTAGATGAATGAGTTAAGACTCACTCAGGAAGTATTCGAAAATATTAATTATCTAGGTACTTGCTGACCCACGCAACTTCATCTGCGTCATTTTTAATTGATGCACCACTCCTATTGCTCGTAGCGTGATACTTCCTCGATAAATGGGCTATCCAACACTAGAATAAATTATTTTCAATTCAAGCTGAGTTCCTGAGATAAGCGCGTTCAAACAAACAAACTCTTCATCCATTCTGTTTAATAAAACAACCTTAAATAATGTTAATTTAATTATATGGATGTGTTCTATTTTAAAATTTTGCAAATTTATGTAAAGTAATTTAAAATGTTATTTTTATGTTCCGATATGCACTAGGTCACTGTAAGGTGTGACACCAAATTTAGTATACTGCGAAGCCGTTCCTTTTTAGTTAGCTGTACTGCATGTACTAAATGGAACGCAGTCCGGTATACGTTGTAGATAAATTTATTCATCCACGTACATAAATTTTATATGTACAATGTGTGAATGTGTAAGATCAACAAGAAAAAAAATATTTGAATGTTGTTATATTTAAAAATTGAATAATCGAGGTAATCAATAGAATCAATTGAATAATGTCTGAATCAATGGAATTAATTTAAATATCTAATCGCCGTTGATCACGTGATCAAAGTACTGAGAGCACCTTACCAAAGAGAATATAAAATTTCGTAATACACCTTGTCTGGAAAACACGGCGATGGCGACGACGATTTATGACGTCACGTAATCGCTGCTCGAACAGTTTTTTTATCATTTTATAATTTGAGCTAACAATTGTGAATTAGTTATAACTTTAGCGATTGTTGAAAACGTTGTTAATAAAAGTGTTAAGAGCAATCATCTTTAGAATAAATTAATAAAATGAAAACTTTAGCGGTGTTGTGCATTTTTTGGGATGGGTAAAAAAATTTAAACTCTCGTCAGGACACGTGACCTGATCGAAAATTCGTTTATACGGAGAGAGAGTAATAAAAAACAGCTACAATATCATTACAATACGAAGGTAAATTTCGCCATCATCTACAATATTATTATAGCTCAGGTGGGAAATTGGCCAGTCTAGAAACCAGAACCCCACAGTTCGAGTCCGAGTAACGATTATTTTTTTCCCTTTTTTATTTTTATTTTCAATTTTGGTTTTTTGATTTGTGATTTATTATTTCATATTTTATTATTATGTCAGTAAGATCGAAAAATATTATTCAAATATTGACTTCAGCCGACACTCCAGGCACTTCGGGAGTGCCGGCAGAAGTGAAAACTTGAACATGTGAAAATAAAATAATATGATAAAGGTGATTCTCCGACATATAAGCATTTATTAAAAAGCTGTAATTTTAACATTACCAACAGCAATTTCAAATTAGTTGTACACATATTATCTAAGGTGGTTATAAATAAAAAAACATATGTATATTTAAAAGGTATTTTCAATGAAGATACAAAACAATGAAGTCCATGTGGATTACTTGTATAGATCAGTTTCATTTATTAGAGCAGTAAGTGCTGCAATTAAGCGGATTGAATTCGATGTAAATAAACCAAGTCTCACAGCGCGGTTATATAATAGGTACCATAGATAAACTGGAAACTCTATTATAAAGGTTTACTGTTGCAATTTTGTAGAGAAACGTGGCTGTGTTGCTGATTGACTGCTAAGCCGGAGGTCGTGGGTTCGATCCCCACTCAGGATAAAACTTTGTATGATGAGCACGATGGTGTATATATATGTATGTATGTATTAGAAAAATATAAGTACATTTATCAATTGTCTGGTTGCTATAGTACAAGTTCTGCTTATTTTAGGATCAGATGACGTTGTGTGAGGTATCCCAAGATATATTATATTATATCTAAACCGTAGTTCTATTAGCGTTGGTTGTGAACAGAATAATTAACTCACAAAGATCAATGTTTTTATTATTATTGGGTTTGGTCCTAGCGATTAAGTACCCTCTAGCTTTTGCCCCTGGCTGCATCCACGTTCACCTCGCGTTCTTTCCCGGAACTTAAACTCTCTCTTACGAAATTTAATCTAAATTGGTGTAAGTTTAAGCGTGAAATCATAACAGACAGACAGAGTTACTTTCATATTTATAATATTAGTTTGAGCTTACTGTGTGTAAATAAATGCTAAATCAAGATTTCTATGGTGCTTTGTCCGAGTTTGTTTCACGTTAACGCAATCGCAGCGAGCGCGCTGTCAAACGCTGGCAAACCACTTCGAAAAAGTGACTAGAAAGTGAGTAGTTACTAGTTGCGACGATACGCTGGCGAAATAATCGCTCGTTTGTAAAGACTAAGTACTCGACGATCCTCGTGATTCTCTACCCCGTGAAGACGGTCTAGATCGATAAAATTAGTGTGCATAGGGATGCACACTAATTTTATCGATTCTACAGAAGATAATGTTACGGCATGGTTCGTTTTAAAGAGCAGCTCATAAGAGTTGCTCTTTTAAACGAACCATGCCATAACCTCAGAACAAATAAATGGGTATCAATGTTCTGTGGCCGCCACCATCCACAATAGTGTACAACATATTATTGAAATAATATTTCACAAAAGCACTTTCAGATCAGGAAAGAGCTTTTATGAATATGAATTCCCTGTATTCCGACATTCCGACCGACATGTACAAAAGATTTTACGACTAAATTAAGAACATGTTTTAATGTTTTTCATTATTATTTCTACAAAATTATATTTTCAAACCACTGTTTAAAATGTAAAATATTTAAAATAACAAACGGGACATCTTTTCCTTTCAAATCGCCCCATGAAAAAAATCCAATAACTTTAGAATTCATGACGAATATTGCTCCATGATCTGAAAATGTAGAAACAGCATAAATTTTTTTATCTCACTATAATCCTTGTAAACCTATAAACCAAAACAAACTGTTTCAGAGGAAAGATACTACCTAATACAGAGAATGCAATATTTAAACAATATTTTCTTGTATGTATCCATTCAACCATCTTAGAACCGGCTCGAACGATTCTGATCCAAATTTTGTATATAGATAGAGTTTCGCTTTATAAGTTTCCCAACATTGAAGGTTTTGACTTAAGAAACACCGAACCAAATATTACCCAATGTTTACAACTCCAAAAGTTTTCCCGTCTGGCCAGTATTTCCTCATTCACATTGTTTAATTTATTATATAAGTAGAACTTTTCTTTTGTATATTTCCAAGTATATCCTAAATGTCAACCCAATTGTAAATAGCTGTTAGGCACTTACCCAGACATTATGATGTCGACATTTTTAGATTTGTTATAACGAACCAACAGTGGAACAATGATTCTTATGTCACAAGTATGGGGGCGTTCGTTTTTTGAAGAGTTCCCTCCCTCCCATGTAACGTGCCGTAACGTTTTCCTACACCCCCCCCCCCCTTAACCTTCCACGCGCGATAGGGGAAGGAGGTGTGCAAGTGTTGCCACATTGGGAGATTCTAATTTCCTTATTTTTATATAACAATGTTACGTAACGCATTGTTTGAATCCCTCTCCCGCCCCTGCAGGAAATCGCAACGTTTTACAAGGTGGTCTTATAAAATGTTACGATACTTCCCCCAAATTGTGTTGCTATCCACTTAGTTTAAGAATCAGAGTTCACCTCCCACGTACTACCATTTACAATTAATACAGTACAGTAATAAGTAAAAACCGAGACTATTGTAAAACAGATATTTTACTGAATAAAGTTATTTTTATTATTATTCTATATTTTTTACTTATACTTTTATTTTGCGGCAAGTAACAAGATTACTTCTTATCAAAAAATAGCTAAAACTAATCAAAACCAGTCTAAACATCGAAAATATATATATATTCACACTAGGATATTAATTTTGCTAAGTTCTATGATTTGATGCTTCTACTCAACTTATTATGATTATAATTAACTACTTACTCTAAAAAGATTGTGAGTTTCAGCTACGGCGTAGCAAAGACGTAGCAAAAGCGTAGCCGTATGCGTAGTGTAACTGTACGTGCGTCATACGTCTACTAATAAAGTGGTTGTGGTACTATGAAATACAAAGATGCGATGACTCGTGATAATTATGTAGAAATAAACGTGCAAATTATCTATACTATTATTATAAAGAGAAAGTACGGGTTGTGTGAGGTTGTATGGAATGTTAACTTTGATTAAACGATCCAATTACCATTTGAAGTACCTATATTATTCCAGATGGTTATATGTTATGTACGAGTAATATTATGGCTATACATTCAGTGAGTGAGTGCAAATCCGCGAGAAGTCTACAAAATTAGTGCCTTAAGTGAGCTACCACAGCGCGTCGTACGCTGCACCAAGTTGGCTTGTTGGGTTGCAAACAATGTAATTAAATATATATCGTTACCTTTTAAAAGTTAAATAAACAAGCCTGCGACATGATATGTCGTTCATCTAAGGATATCACACTACCGTGCGTGTGAAAAAGGGTGACCACCCTTTTTAACAATAACAATTTATTGTTGGGGAAAAGCCTGTTTGTGAGATATCTACAAAATATAACTGAAATGTATGGATCTTTTTTTTTGGACCAAATTGAATATTATTTCATTTCTTGTGGGGTCTCCATACATGTAACATACTTATTTTTTTAAGATTTAAAAAATAAAAAATATTTTTGAGCATACATCAACGTTCGGCAAATCATTCGACAGGTCTGCTAAAAACATATTTTTTTTTATCAAATGAATATTTTTGGAAATAATCGCTCCGAAAGTTGCATAATTGTGTGACCAAAAAATTTGAAAACGGGAGTTGCTTAATAAATACTTAAAAATTTAAATTATTTCAAAAAATGTTCGGTTACACCGTCATTGAGTTATTGCCGAAAAACTGCGTTTCTTAACAAAAGGGCGCAACGGCTCCGGAACCCTACACCGAGCATGATCCGACATGGTCTTGCCTGTTTTTTTTTAAGAAAAAAAAAACAAAACCAACTCGATAATTTGTGTATTCTACGTGATAAAAACTACAATAGGATTATGATTTTGGTTGATGTTAAAAATACATAAGTACCTTTTTCTATGTATTGTCTACTGTAAAAATGGTTAAAATAATTTTAGTATTAAATATTAAGTATGGTAAATGCAAAATGTGGCTGGCTATATACTATATATAGTGGTGGATCTAGCTACTCATATTTAGGTCTTAGGATGATAGCACATGTTACAGTCGGCATCAGTTTTTTGTATAAAACACAAAAGCCTGTACTTAAGATCAGAATTGAACAATATCGGATTAATTTTGAAACGAAATAAAATGCCGGATGTACGTGAGCATGCTTATCCAATAACTAACCTAAGGCAGTTGTTACACGATCTCCAAAATTGACGCAAAATTCGTAACTTCTCAATGTTTCCACAATAGGAGCAGTACAAGTTGCACACATAGAAAAATTTAACGGCACAACATAATTAATAAATGCATCGGCCCAATTACCTTTAAAAACAAAAGAAACGTTTTAGTAGAAGAGACGTGGAACATCGACTTTAACCCATCTGATAACCAGATGAGACATCATTTTATTTAAATTTTATTGGTTTGTAAACACAACTTAACAGTCTTGTTTATTTATAGTCCCATATGAGTTGATTTTCCAAAAACGCAAACCTGAAACTAGTACGAAATTTCACACATCTAATTTCAAAATCGTCGAAGTTTATACAATCTTGTGACGGAGTTGTACATTTACCTGCAACCCCGTTAGGGGTTGATTTTCCAAAAACGCTGAAACACATGTTTTTTTTTTAATTTTATGCAAAAAGCCGAGTACGAAATTTCACTGATCTAACTTCAAAACTGACGGAGTTTCATACAAACTTAGAGCAACTTGCAACCTTAGAGTACGAATTTTTAAAAATCCTTTCTTAGTGGATTCCTACAACATAAAAGGCATCAACTGCCTAAATTTCAGGTTTCTAACCCTAGCGGTTTAGGCTCTGCATTGATGAATCAGTCAGTCAGTCAAGACAAGTGATTATATATGTATAGATAATCATTAGCTGGTCAATGTAAAAGTGTTCATGGCAATTCATTTTTTCGATTTTAAAATTTCAAAGCATGGATATAATATTCCAAGAACGGCATAATTTTTGCAGACAAGACTATACGATTATTTTCGTAATTATCAATTTGATTGGTTATCAGATCAGTGTAGCTACCTATTTTGACTTATCTGTTCATGGTACCTACCATTTAGGTAGCCATGAACATAAAATAAGTAGGCAAACCTACCAAAATATAATTTCCATGTTAAAAACTAGGTATCTAATCAGATGAAACTAAATTTATTCGATTAGCGAAAGAGCAGTTATAAAAAAATTAAAAAAAGCCATAAACAATTTTTGATGGGCAAGCTATCAATATTTGAAGCTAGATGGTACGAATTTTACTAGGTATTCACCCGGATGAAAGTGGCAATTCTCATACAAAGTAAAGTTTCATTTACATGGTGCAGGTTTCCCATGTTTTTAAATCAATAAAATTTGAATCAAATTTTGTCTTAACTGGTTATCAGATGGGTGAAAGTCGGTGTTCAGCGTCTCTTGGGCTATTAAGGGCAGCTTTAATATAAACCTGTTAAAAATATTGTACAAGATAAATAAATAGGTGAAAATAAAAGATTTATCCTTCATAGCTGGGATAATCAACAACATAAATTTCTATCCTTTAGCTAAAGGCACTTTAGTGTGCTTGGGTGCATATTGCGACCACATTTATAACAATATTGTCGAATATTCTAATTCTTGAAATTTGAGTAAATTATGAGGAACAAAGCAAGGATAAATTATCAATAAATGCTTTATGTGGTAAGTTTTCCTTGCTTTTTTCTTGATATAATATACAGCGAAGCCAAGAAAGGATAGTGTTTAGGGCTCGGATTAACATGTAAATACATATCTGTATTTTCAAATATTATCAGTATTAATTTTGTTTTCTACATAAATTATTATATTTGGAACGAGAAAAACTCATTTTTTTCACATATTTTTCCATATTTACATTTTTTGATATATAGCCATAGTCTTCCCCGATAAATGGGCTATCCAACAATAAAATATTTTACTGAATTCGTATCCTACTGATACGAATTCAGTCAATTCCTGAGATTATCGTTTTCAACAAGCAAACTCTTCAGCTTTATAATATTAGTACAAAAGAAAAAAATCTGAATCCAGTGACGTTTTACAACTTCATTGTCTGAATCACAAATCCTCGTTGCTAAAGGTTGTTTTGGTCAAAAAATATAGAAATTGATACACTAAAGTTAAGTGCATATTGTGGGGAAGTTAGAAGGCAACCTAGATGGTCTCTACTCACTTGCAAAATTGTGAACATTTATGTATGCTCCGTTCAGTTACATCTTTTGATGTTCAAAAAATATTCAGCCAGTACAAAGCATTATTATAAGACCAAACAAAAAGAGAAATAATTTTCTTCTATTATTATGTATAAGTGAACTTTAAGGTGCATTTAAATCATTTAGAATCTAGGTCCTAGGTTCATAACCTGTGGTTATTTACCCCCCGCGGGTAAAACAGTTATTTTTGGGGTATTTAATAAAGGTAAATAAACTGTGCAATGCTGCTGCCGCTTTCCATTCTAATGTTTTTAACTCCTCGTTTTTTTTCATATTATATGATATTTTGTGATTTTTAAAACATATTTTTCCGAGCCCTACTTATAATTTTATTTATATCTTGTAAAACCTAATTACCCTCATTTTATTTTACTCTATTTTGTTCTAAGTGATCGTAGTAGTTTTAAAAGTCAAATAAGTACAATTTAAAACAAAGCAACGATCTACATTTGTGGCATTGTACAAACTTTATGGATCTCAATATAATTAGTACCTTTTTTGTATAACGGCATATTTGCTGCTAATTAGATTAAAAATCCTATAATGCGGATAAGAGCTGATCAAGGAAATAAAACTCTTTCTTCATTATGCGAGTCAGAGACTTTTTTTTTATTAAGTACCTTCCTTTTTGCCAAAACAAAATACCTATGTAGAATAAAATTGCATAAAAACGGAAATTTTATTCCCTGATCATATTATAATTAATATTTTGTTGGACTAAAAGTTATGTGCATAAAAAAAGCTAATAATCTATTGTAACAGTACCAACCTTCGTTTGTTAAATCTACTTGCCAATCTAAGAGAAACATGTCTTTTGCATTGTTGTTTAATAAATCATCATCCAGTACTATATTGCTTGGTGCTGTAACAATAAATAAAAAGTTGAAGAAACTTACGGTACTATAGCGGCCCCGGTAGAATTTTGGACGGTAATACACGAATCCACGACGACTATCAAAATAGTACATTACAACGCGTTCACCGAATCAAAATTGAGGGACGGACGTGGATATTGATAGAAAATAAAACAATCGCAACGGCAAAAGGTAAACTCGTCACAACTTCGCGGTGGAATAAAATCAGCGTTGTACGATACAATGTTTGCAAAGCGCTCTAAGCACGTCCGCACAACGAGTAAACGCGACGCCGACTGAGGTCTGGGACGCTTGCATCGTTCCTGAGCTGGGCGGAATACCTAAACCTAAAAATAATTTCGCCTGCATAATGAATTGAATCTTTTCCTATTTGCTTAGTAAGTAGCTAAATGGCTGTGTTTTTCGCAGTTCTAGGTAGCAATGATTGTATTATGTTCCCACGTGTTTAAAGTTTATACTGATTTCCGCAGCAGATAAATTAAAAAGATTTACCTAGAAGATTACATATTTCAGAATTTATTTAAAGTTAAGCAAGTTGTACTAGGTGTTGCCCGTCGATGTGCTTCGTGATATTAGAGTTATAATGTAACCTACACCGTTTCCCAATCAAACATATGTTACATATGGATTCGCTAATAGATCAGCATAGAACGCAATTACGCAGTGGCTGTAAAAACAATAGGAACCTTGGAGTGTACCTACGACATGATGACAATTAAGGACTTGTAAAATCTGTTTTTTGAGAAAGGGTAGTTTTGTAAACTCTATTAATAAGTACGACACAACCATGGCACTGACTGCATGAAGTTACGTTTATATTGATTTTCTATTTAATTGTTATGGCTCCTGATTTGTGATCTGATTTCAAGTCGATTGGACGGGTAATAACCTCTGTTGGTTTTAATGTAATTTATAATCTTATAACGTTTCAGACAGAACTGTATCCGGATTTCAAACAATTTAATAGAATAGCTGTAAAATAAAATTTAAACGATGACATCTGCTACGTATCTTTTGACATGAGCTTACCAGCGCAGCCTTGTGTCTAAAGTCATGCCCAAATATTTGGGAGTATTTACATAGGGTACGGTCAGATTATTTATAAGTAGGTACCGGTTGATAATTTGTCTTTTTGTTGGTAAAATCTATGTACATCGATTTCGATTCAAGCGTTATCCGCCATGTTTTCGTCAATTTCGAGATGGTATTGGCTAACGTTTGTATTTTTGTTTATTTTTAATCATTCGTTACCAGTACCTACTTTGACCAATGTTTAAGAACATACCTATAGTTTTTACCTTTTTTTGTAAGTAGATGCTCCTACTATGTTGTACCCACTAAGGGTGAATTCGACCAAACCGAATTTATACACGAGTAACTATACCAGATACAATCTATTCTAAGATCTTGTTCTCGAGTAAATCAATAGACGTTTATACATGCAATCTACCGTATAGCTATACTTAGATTATCTATGCGCGAATAGCAAAGTAAATGATGGACGAATGTAATATTCGGCAATTATGCGTTGTTCTACAAAGATACATTGCTATAGCGTAAGTCATGTCAACTCGCTTATATCGTATTATAGTGTGGGACAAGACCTTTCGAAGTTTGTTCGTCTGTTGTATTACCTACTTGTATTTTTCGTGTAATTTTTTTGATTATACAAGTTTTATTTTTTTTAGAAATAAGTTTCAGTCTCGAATAAGTGGCTACTTATTATCAGAATAAGTAGCCACTTATTCGAGAGAAAATAAATTTCATGTTCTACCATGCACAACATTAAGAATAGTGGCCAAATTCGGAAATAGTTGTAATGCCAGCGTTTCTCACGGAATAAAGAGCTATTCTAAGAATATTATTATGGCGTCCCAAACTGTCTTAAATACGACGTCTAAACGATTTGATTGAAGAAAGTAATAGTGATGAAGAAGTTATAGGTAGGTACCTAGACGATGGTGAATAAAAAAAGAAAGGATTTATATGAATACTACGAATCTGAATGATCGTGATTTTGCGATCATGTTTCGTATTTTCGTTTATTAAAATGAGTGCATTTACATGTACATGTACATGTGAAAAATACAAGTAGATAAAACACCAGACTTTGACAGGTCCGGTCCCACGCCATAATGCAACAAAAGCGCGTTGAGATCACATACGCTTTAACACCATCCCTTTGATAGATAATCTAAGTATAGCTATACTGTAGATTGTATGTAGAAACGTCTATTGATATACTCGAGAATAAGATCTTGGAATAGAATAATACTAGTATAGTTACTCGTGTATAAATTTCGGTTTGGTCGAATCCACCCTTAATATTATGTATGGTAGAACATGAAATTGATTGACTCTCTAATAAGAGGCTACATAATCTAGGAATCAATTTTACTAACTGATTGACAGATAGACTGATTTTAGTTTATCTCATGTTCCAACTTTTTAATAATCTATATAAAAATAGTCACTTGTCCTGACTGACTAATTCATCAACGCAGTGAATTTTAATTGAAGATTTTCATGTTGTAGGCATCCACTAAGAGAGAATTTTTAAAGAATTTTTAATTTAAAATAAAGAGATACGTGTTTCAGTGTTTTTGGAAAATCTACCCCTAAGAGGGTAGAATAGGGGTAACAAAACTCCGTCAGTATTCTAGTTAGATCTATTAAATTTCGTATTTGGCTTTTTAAATCAAAATAACGAAAAGAGTTTTTTATCGTTTTTGTGCGAAAGCGAAAATTCAGCCTTACCCCCGGTAAGGTGTGTAAACGCGGGTGAAGCCGCGAGCGAAAGCTAGTAGTAAGAAAGTATATTAATGGCAGCACCCCCATGTCAAGTTTATAAACATTGTAAAATTGGCAATTTGAAAACAGTGCCCGCTAGTATTTATTGCCATGTTCTTTTCTCCGGCATTGCCTATTTATTCAATTATTAGAATATACCTAAATATAATATAACATTACAGTAGCCCGATACCAAAACGCTTAAAAAATTACAAAGACATCAAAGAACATACCTAAAACTGGCCAAGTGCGAATGTGAATGGCGCACTGAGCGTTCCGTACTAACTTATAAGTACTCGTATGTAAATAGTTCGATCAACACGGGAATCTATCTAGACCTGGGATGTTACGGAGCTTCGACCGACTCCAAAAGCTCGGAACTTACGATTGATTTTACACCTCCGACTCCGACTTCGGCTCCGATACTTTTAACCCTTTTCTTGGCAGTGTGCATTGTTATGCACATATGACGTTATTAAATTCTAGATTGCAAACTAATAAATAAATTTTAATATTTTACATTTATTATTTTAAAAAACATTACCAAGTATAAAAAAAAAATAATTGGATGTTCCTGGCAACACTATTTTCGACAGTAGACGCCAAAATGGCGGACCGTGCACGTGCGTCTGCGCCGCGTAAGGTAAATATTACAGTTTTTGACAATTTTATTTAGTTTATGTGTTACTATGAAGCTGTTATTCTATTCATTATGGTATTACCTACTAGGAAATGTAATTTTTTTGTATAGATATTGCTTACAATCACAGTTATTATATCGGTTTTTGGTATGTATCTTTAAATGCACACGGCCCGGTTCCCTACATAATAAATGCATTTTGTTATGTATCCATAAAGATACACTGCCAATTTTCTACGTTTTGAAAACTATCAGTGTTTCTTTATGGATATTTACTTTATATTTCCATATACGGGTAGATATGCTACATAAAGCTGGATTATATAACGATAAGGTTATATTAATATTAATTTTTATTTATTTTATTTTTAGATTTCACAAATCAGCATTCAGCAACAAAAAAGGTCTCACCTTTTGGTGGCTCTTGTTCCAAAGTCTGGTGGTAGATCAGAAATAGATAGCAGTGGGTCCTCCGATGACGAGTTACAAAATTATGTTCCGGCAAATAATTCAGATAGCTCACCACCACTATCTTTACCGTCTTCGTTTGAAAATTTACACCTATTATCAGATAGCGACAATGAGGTAACAACATTTCCAAAGGTCCATTCTGTCTCTGAACCATTTCAAGCATCAAGTCCCATTGCTGTTTCTTCGCCATCAATTTTATCTCCACATCAGTCATTAGTATGTCAATTTGAAACTGGGATCATGCCACAGTCACCAATGCCCTCTCCGCTTCAAGTTCATTCTACTTTGGATACGTCACGATCTGTTCATTTAACCTCCACTCTATCAGTACCATCTCCTTCAGCAGCTACTCGGTCAAACAGACCAAGACTTGTTGTAGCACGTAGAAAAATAGTTAGAATAGAAAGGATTGCACCAAATTGGAAACGTCAAAAATTTTATGGAACAGCAGACATGGAAGATACATCAGAATTTATTAGTGAAGGGGAAAAAAGTCCGATAGAATATTTCAACCAATTTTTTCCAGATGATTTATTTTCTATGATTGTTGAAGAAACTAATTTATATAGCACACAATCAAAGGGTGTGTCTTTGAATTTTACAGAAAATGATATTAAAGATTTTATGGCAATTATTTTATTGATGGGAATCGCAAAACTACCGGCGTACACTGATTACTGGTCAAAAGCTTTACGTTACAATAAAGTGGCAAATATTATGACCCTGAAGAAATTTCAATCAATGAGGCGATATTTACATTTCAATAATAATCTATATGATGATGGCGACAGGTACTACAAAGTTAGACCACTGCTTCAAAAAGTACGTGATAATTGCTTGAAAATTGAGGAAGAATCTCGATTTAGTGTCGATGAGATGATGGTGCCTTACAAAGGTACTAGAGCCGGCACCCGAAGGCAATATGTACAAAACAAGCCCAAAAAATGGGGATTTAAGATATTTGTGCGAGCGGGGGTCTCTGGTTTAGTGTACGACTTTCTAGTGTACGGAGGTGAAGATACTTTTAGGTATCACTCCTTCACGGATAAAGAAGAAGGTATGGGATTAGGTGGAAAAGTTGTATTAGCTTTAGTAAAGTCGATTCGCCAACGACCATGCAAGATTGTATGTTTTGATAATTTTTTTACTTCTATTGAGCTTATACATCATCTCCGCAACGAATATGGCATTTTTTCATTAGGAACTATTAGACAAAACAGACTCCGGGGAGCTGAAAATATGCTGCTGACAGACAAAGCCTTAAAAAAGAAAGGTAGAGGAAGTTATGGTCAGGTTGTGTGTAATAAAAATAAGATCGTCGTTTTGAAATGGTATGACAATAAATGTGTAACGGTTGCTAGCAGTTATATCGACGCGAATCCTGTTGAAAATATTTTAAGATTCAGTAAAGAAGAAAGACGCAAAGTACCAGTACCTTGTCCAAAAATAATCAAAGAATATAATTCCAATATGGGTGGAGTCGATCTTTCGGATATGCTTATAGCTTTATACCGTACTCCACTTCGAGGCCATCGTTGGTATTTGCCTATATTCTCCCAAATGTTAGATATCTGTGTAAACAATGCATGGCTTCTATATAGACGTGCTCTGAAAGGACAGCGTTCAAAAAAAGTGTTTACACTCAAACGTTTCAGGTATGAAATACATTCCAGTTTATTGACATTAGGGAGGAATGTGGATAGTTCTGGGACAAATGTACGGCCTGGCCAGGTTATCAGGAATCCTGTTGTTGAAAGACCTCCAGATATCGTACGATATGATCAACTCGGTCATATGCCGACATTTACATCTAAAGGAAGATGTAAATTTTGTACAAAAGGTCAGACTAAGTTCTTCTGCCAAAAATGCAAAATAAGGCTTTGTTTAGTAGAAGAACGAAATTGTTTTTTTGCTTATCATTCTAAGTCCTAATTTATTGATAATACTGACTGATTGATTGATCTCACTAGTTAACCATTTGTTAATTTGGTTCCTATTATCTTTAGGAATTATCTTTAGGAATTATAGTTTTAAGAGAGAAGAGAACTAATTTGATTTATAATTTTGTTTTGTTATTAAAAATGTTTAAGTTTGATTTATATATTTTTAATTCTTTTAAATTTTAGGTTTATGTGATGTACGGCAGTGTGTCTTTAAAGATACACTCAAACTTGACACTTGATTGTTACATATTAGGCAATGTGCATTTAAGGATACATTAAAAAAACCTTATTTTTGAATGTCATATAATTTTTATTTTATTTTTCTACCCTCATTTACACCCCATAGACCACGATTATGTAAAAAAAAAATTAATTTTTGAAACACAAATATCCTGCCAAGTAAAGGGTTAAATCGGAGGTACCTATCGTGCGGTGGCCGCTCCTTAGAGCTAATTTATATACCTATAATAAAAGTATGTAGGCAAAACTATCACGGATTCTTTATGATCGCAGGTTCGAGTCCCGCCCAAGCGAATTTTTCCTTCACACATTTAATATGAATAACTGAATAATGTTTCTTTTTTATCTTATTTTCTTAAGATTTATCTCAACATACCTACTTGTCTTCAGCCACCACCTACGACTCCGATTTTGACTCCGACAAACCAAATTTATAAACTCCGACTCCGACTTCGGTTCCGATATAACCACCTCCGTTATTACACACGGCACTGTATCAACCAAGTTGCTAAAGAGCGACTAACTGACCGTGATTATACAAAGCATTTCGGGCCACGGCAATGTGAAACCCACATTGATAGTAGTTAATAAAACTTAGTTGCCAAATTGCTCTATTAAGTCGTAAATAACAAATTATTTAAAAAAAATAATGTCATGTATGATAGGAGCTAGTAATAATTTCGGAACTTAAAAAGAATTTGATTTCCAGTTAGATTTCACTTTTGTTATTAGCGAAACCTTGGCATATTTTCATTTTTGTATTTAACGGGAACTCTGAAACTAAACAATATCGAAAGATTCAACTTATATCACAGGAGAAGGATCTCCCAAACTGAGGAGAGCCTAAACATACATAAATAATTCTAAATACATATATCAAATTAATCAAAAATTGGTTGTTCACTTAGGACGCAAAATACTACACTTGTGAAAGGTCATGATTCTACATGTGTACATGTAATGCCTGTGAATGAAACAAGGCAATAAAAACTCGCGGCCACTCTTTTCAAATTGCCTATGTTTACATTGTTTGTTTGTTTATAAACTGTATATAATATATGTAGGAAAGCTACTGTGGCACCACAGTAGCTTTCCTACATATATTATTTTTTACTACATATATTTTTATTATTACCACCATTATGTTATAGGTAAACCATATTAGAGGACTGGTGCAAATGCAAGATATAAAATCTTATATCTTTAAACGAGCAATTCTTGTATATATATATATGAATATATAATCCGAATCTCGGCAACGGCTCCAGCGATTTTTTCAAAATTTTGTATGCAGGGGGTTTCGGGGGCGATAAATCGATCTAGCTAGATTAAATTTTAAAAAAACGTCGTTTTATCTGTATTTTCAGGCAATGAAAACTGTTACAATATAATTAGAATACCAAGGAAAATTTCGCCGCGATTTCCTTTGTTTTAATAGCTTAGGAGTGAAACGGGCGATCCACAAAGCAGATGACCCCGGTTCGAGTCCGAATGAAATGTATTTTTTTTATTTTATGATTATTTTTTTCTCTTTTTTATTTTAATTTTTGTTTTTTGATTTGTGCATTATTATTTGATATTTTTTTTATTATTATGTCGGTAAGATTGAAAAATATTATTCTAATTTCATCAGTATGTCATTTGATAATCTAAATAAAATTTCCAAAATAAACACGATTTACCAAAAAAAGACCAGTGTAGGGTTGACCGCAACCGTTGCCATACGAAAATTGATATTTTGATTTGTGATTTATTATTTGATATTTTTTTATTATTATGTCGGTAAGATCGCCACGCTCAATATGGGGTTCCGTAGTCTCCCATCCGAATAATGCGGCTTAATAAGTGGGTTTTCTGTTCATAATACTAACAAACGTTAGTATTTTTCAATGGAATCTGTATGAAAATTTTGTTCCTTCTCACCAAAACAAGTGAGAAGGAACAAAATTTTACTCGTTAAGTTGTAAAGTTGTGATAGTTTTCCTTTTAATTTTACTTTAAATACTGCCTCTAAAACGGAACTCTTATAGTTTCGTCATGTCCGTCTGTCTGTCGGTCTGTCTGTCTGTCCGTATGTCACAGGCATTTCACTCAAAAACTACACAATGAATATTGGTGAATTTGGAGAAATGGTGCCTTGTAATAGCCGAGACTTAGTTTGATAGCTAAATAATAAAAATAAATATTATTAGGGGTGCAATCCATACATATAACAGAAGCTGAAACATTATTTTGTTAAACAAACATCAACATGTTGCACATCATTAGCCAAGTCTCTTAAAAACATTAAATTTTGATTTGTGATTTATTATTTCATATTTTTTTATTATTATGTCGGTAAGATCGAAAAAATATTATTCATATATCATGAGTATGTAATGCGTGTCTAAATATAATTTCCAAAATACACGATATACCAAAAAAAAAGGACTAGAGCATGTCGAACCATGCTCAAGCGTAGAGTTCCGCAGTCGTTGACGTACAAAATCCGACTTGAATATTTGCACCAGCAGAAGAGCGTTATGTTCATGGCACTTACGCCCTTTTCTTGTATTCATCGTATTCGATAATGTCGAAAATAATTATTTTAGTTTAAAGTATTTATTAAGCGCTTTATGATTTTTAACACATTTTTTTTTTTTTTTTAATAAATTGATTGGCAAAAAATGCCTAATATAAATTCTATTATTTTTTGGTTACACAGTTCAAAAGATAAGGGGAGGGGACACAATTTATGTAACTTTCGGGGCAATTATTTCCAATAATATTCACTCAATCAAAAAAGTTTATTTGAAACCTTACATGTTTTTTAAAGGCCTGTCGAATGATGCCACACGGTGATTTTGGCTGATTTTTTTTTTCAGCTTTTGTTAAGTGTATGGAATGCCTAAAAATATTTATTTTTATTATTTAGCTATCAAACTAAGTAGCGGCTACTACAAGGCGCCTTTTCACCAAATTTCATCAATATATTCATTGTGTAGTCTTTGAGTAAAATGCCTCTGACATACGGACGGACAAACAGACTATTATACTACGGAAAACAAACTGGACAAACTGGCTACGGAACCCTGAAAATACCGAGCGAAGCTCGGTCTTCCAGGTACTGATATTAAACAAAGAAGACTTGAGATTCAATACATCAACACCAATGGGTCAAATAGTAGAATGTACTTATCCTAGATGGGAATCGAACCCACAACCTCTAACTTAGCAGTCAGGGTCACTAACAACTAGACCAACGGACCAGTCGATTTACCACGATATTTTCCAACAATAGACTTTCTTTAAAAATTATAGGCTTAGTAATTTCAAGGAGGGAGAGGGTCGATTTTCATGAATTTTCTTAATAATCTTAAAAAAATAAACATTTAAGACCCTTACAAGCCTTAATTGATTTTCATGTTAAACTATACCGTTTTCATAACGGTTTTTCAATTTATTGTTTTGTCCGTAAAATGGCCCTTATGTTCAATATTCAGACTTCTAATAGGTTTTCCAATAGGTAGGTAATCCATAGATTAAGTAGGTACCTTTTGGTATCTTTTGTATTTTTTCCAGCTTCAGATATAGAGGTTTTTCTTTAATAACTTTTGAACTAATTATTTTAAAATGAAAAAAAAAAAACATATTATGTATGTTTGCGAATTTCTCAAAAACTATTGATTTTGATTTCGGTTTCGTTATTCGATTGCTTATATTTCTAGAATAAAAAAGTGTAGGTATTAAACGTTGTTACCGAGCGTAAGACGTCATAGCCTTTGACAAGCCTTTAAATAAATAAAACTTTCCATCCTAGAAAAACTATATGATATCCCACTGCTGGGCACGGGTTTCCCCAGTAGAACCTACTTTAGGTACTAGGTCCTGGGTGTATTTACCATAATCGCCACGTTTAAAGAGCGGGTTGGCGATCGCAGTAAGGCTTTACAGTACACAGAGGACGCTGCTGCCCGTCCTGCGGTGTGAAATACCTTAGTCGCCTTGACGACACCCACGGGAAGAGATGGTGGCCGGTACGGCTTTTTCGTTATTCTTGCAGAAATATCATTACAAGTTAAATCCATACTTCACAAATCAAATCAACCATTTAATTATTTTTGTTCATTTAATTAAATCATTACTGTTGCCGTATGAGGGGCGGGACGACTGCTCAGATGAATTACACACTTACATACATGAGCCTAAATTATCGTACATTTACGATAATATCGTACGGTTTGGGACGCTGTGGAAAGCCCTAATTGTTTTAAAATGGAGGTAAATTGTCTGGTCTGAAACTGTTTTAAGTACTAATTTATCTATATTTTTCCTGTAATGTACTTCATGGAGAGTATTTTTAAAAGATGGCGAATGTTCATAAGAAAGAATTCATGACTTTTTTTTTCAAGTGAATGTTATATTTTTTTTTTAAGGGCGTTGTGAAATCGACTTAATTATACTACAGATTTACAATACAAATGACATTCCACACGGGTTAACTATGTCACTGGTTGTGAACTATATTAATACGAAACATATTAAAGTATATTTCAGTTTGCAACTTTAAAAAAATATAATGCAACAAGCCGAAACCACCACAATATAATGATATGACGTTTATAAAATATACTTAGGTATAACAAATTAATATTATGTACATTAATAATAAATTATATTATAAAAAAATGTCGTATGTCAGATATTAATATTTGTTCTTGTAAATGTGTAGTCTCAGATCATTATGAGAGTATTGTAGGGCTTAGTAAGAAGATTATAAGATAGTTACAGAAAGAAACGCTCCTATGCTCCTATAACTGCGCCCAAAACCCGGGCTTAAAGCATACTTGAAGTTGCTTTTAAATGTAGTCTTATAACTGTTTATTTATTTTTTTAAGACGACTCCCGCTATATGTTCCAGCCCTGTGTCACGGGAGACTTTACAAACATACAAGTCACAGACACAAAGTACACCCAGACTCGGAACAACAATTTGTGGATCACACAAAGTGATGTCCCGTGTGGGAAAATCGAACCCACAACCTCTTGCGTAGCAGTCGGACACACTCCCACCGCGCCACAGAAGCAGTCAAAGGCAAGGCAGTCTTTTGAGAGCTTCATTTCCCTTCTTGGGGTGGGATTCATAATCCCACATTGCTAGTTATCTTTTTCTTAATAAAAAATATATACTTATTTAAGTACTTACATGTATCATGTAATAGTTTACCTCGGAAGTAGTTTCAGTAACATATTATTCATTTACCTACGTAAATGAATGGACGGTGCATTATACATTTCAGTTAATACCTCTATTATATTGCCATTTAAGTACCTACACGTATTCAATTAATATTTCTGCTTTTGGTCTGGCATTACCGGCAGTGCATTTCAGTTCAAAGAGATCAATCAGTATGGAAACAAAGCAACATAACGGTTTCAGTAATAATTTTACTATGAAATACCTATTTGTTGAGTACAAATTGCACTCAAATTTCAATAGAATTAAAGGATTTTATGTTTAAACTCATTGCGTCGCACCGAATAATTTTAATGAAACATATTATTACCTACATCCATTCCGAATATTATTGTTAACGTAAATATCTCGATGAATTAAATAAGTTGCTTACGATTTCTTTTATTTATACACATTTTGTGTATTTTTTATTAATTTATTTAGTTAATCGGTTTTAATATACAATATTTACTTGCAACATTTTTCACTGGATTTTGGTTGATGTAATTATTTTTTAGTAGGTACACGATCAGAGCACAAATCCTATACAGTTACAAGGAAGTGTCACATAGGGAGATGTAATTTCTACGAAACCGTTTACGGCCGCAATTGAGGATGCATTCAAGCTCTTGGAATGGAAATATCAATGCTATCACTGCATCAATATCAATAGCGAGTACCTAACTCACCTTCGATTCGCAAATGATATTGTAATCTTGGCAGAATCGCTAGACGAGCATAGCAACATACACAATGACCTCAATAAAGTTACTCAACATGGCAGACACCTCGTCCGAGGAGTATACCCTTGCACGCAGGGCAGGGCCCAAGTACCTCTCGGGAGCGTCAACGCATGTACAGCACTACATAGTAAAAACTCCTTTTGTTTGGCAATACGAATTTATAATAAACTACCGAATGAGCAAAATCTTACTTTCGTTTTGTTTTAAAAAACTATTTAGGTAACCTAATAATTAATAAATGTTACTATAGTATAAATGAGTACCTAAATGATTGAATGGTTTTGTCATAAAAATGCTGTTTTGTCATAAATTTCATATTTTTATTTTGTTTATACTTCATAAAAAAATTGTACACCAGATCTGGTAGAACATATGCACTAAAACTTTGTAAACACCATTACTGTACTATATTCTGAGAAATAAACTCTTCTATTATATTCTATTAACTATTTTACCCCCTTAGGGGACGAATTTCCAAAAATCCCTTCTTATCAGATGCCTACATCTATACTCTATACTAATATTATAAAATTTATAAAGCTGAACAGTTGGTTTGTTTGAACGCAATAATCTTAGGAACTACGAGTCCTAATTTGAAAAAAGGCTATAGGCTACGACCAATAGGAGCGGAGTAGCGATGAAAAATATTACAAAAACGGGGAAAATTTACGCATACGAAGTTGCGCGGGTCAGCTAGTTAAAGTATAAGGAATACGTCCTGAAAAATTTCACGTCTCTACGATCAGCAGTTTAGGCTGTGCGTTGATCCATCAGTCAGTCAGTCAGTCAATCAGGACAAAGAATTGTATATATATAGACAAGTAACAGTCTTCGAACATTATCACCACCTGCTTGGAGGAGCACGTTAAGTTGTCGGTCCTGCGCCCAGTCTCTTTTTCCGATCGTGTCGAATTTTGATATTGAGGTTGTACGTAGCTATATCTCCTGCGTATTTTCGGCATTCAACTGCCTAAAATTGTTTTAATGTGTGTATGTTTTTTTTGTATTGAATTGTTGAATAAAGACCATTTTTAGGGTTCCGGAACCAAAATGGCAGAAACGGAACCCTTATAGTTTAGTCATGTCCGCCTGTCTGTCTGTCTGTCCGTCCGTATGTCACAGGCATTTTACTCAAAGAGTACTTAGTGAATCTTGCTGAAATTTGGTGAAAAGGTGCCTTGTAGTAGCCGTTTGATTTTTCATATTTTTTGGTCACACGGTTCAAAAGTTAAGGGGGGGGACACAATTTATGCAACTTTTGAAGCGATTATTTCCAAAACTATTCACTCAATCGAAAAAGTTTAATAGAAACCCTAAAATATTTTTGAAAGACCTGTCGAATGATGTGCCACACGTTGATTTTTGTTGAAAAAAGTTTTTTTCAGCTTCTGTTACATATATACCCACCCTAAAAATGTTTATTTTTATTATTTAGCTATCAAACTAAAAATTTCATCAATATTCAAGTGGTAGGTAAAGTAGTCTTTGAGTAAAATGCTTGTGGCATACAGGCGGAAATGACGAAACTAAAAAGGTTCCGTTTTTGCCATTTTGGCTACGAACCCTAAAAAGGGGCTTACAGAAACCCAATACCTACTTAGTTAAAAGAATCACATTTTGTCTGCTTTGTCCACCTTGGTACTTATTGCACTTATGCAAATAATTAGTTAGGTATCAATCGATTCGAATACCTGGGCCATTTATGTCTTCTTATTTTAAAGATGACAGGCGCGGATTCAGCTCATAAATATTGTTGTGGGCACGGTTGCCGAAAGCCGATAGGTTGTGGGCACGGTAGCCGAAAGCCGAAAATTTAGATTTTGATGAATCTATTACAGCTATAGAAGGTATTGCACCTGCTTGTATGTAATGCGTAGCAATTCACAAATGGTTTCTTTTAATTCTTTAAAAAAATACCTTTACCTGAGATTTGAATATAATTTTAATAGCAATGGACCCCTTTTGGGTTGTAGGCATACCCACCGTGCTCAGTACACTGGATCCGCGCCTGTGAACTCATAATAAAAGATTTGTTTACACCGCGACGCACGCCGCATCACACGTGTGTTTTGTGCAGATTCAGTTTGTGTGCTCGTAGGTACGTAGTTTAAAGTTGCAAATCTCTTTTCAAGACTTATGACAGTCAATCACACGCATCTGGTTGATTAGCGTTCAGATACTGTTATTACTAACTATACGACACTTTAACTTAAATTAATATTATACCTATGTTATAGGTACATACATTATGAACATGATACTTTTAAGAAATTCTTTAGCACTTAGTCAGCATATGTTACAAAACCAATATCCAGTACTTAGGTTTGTGTGTATTTTACTCTTCATGTGAATTGAAAACGGAATGATATTTTGTTGGGGGTAGAAAACGGAACTATACCTATTAATTAATTTTCATTAGTGGGTTGAAAATATGATTACAATACGGAAACATCCGTAGGTATAGACTTTCACTTGATTTGCGAAATTACCGTCCAAATGTCGAAATCATATGGAAGGTTGTTGTGTACTAAGTTTAAAGGTGATAGTGAAGTGATGTACCCTCATTTATATAACATCTACCTACACTATTCAGATATATTAGATACTTTCCTTATTTAGGATGTCTTCTTGCATTATTGTCAAGGAATGTGAATAGGTAGAAAATAGGTAAGCAGGCCACCTCAATCCATAAAATTTGAGGTAATATTATTTGATAAATTGATGTTTAATGTATCTTTATACCTATGTCACACCATACAACGTGTAACAGAAACGATTGCCGTAAAATCGTAACTTAAAATAATATCTTGGGACAACTCACACAACGCCACCTGATCCTAAACTAGACAGAACCTTTACTATGGCAACCAGACAAGTGACAAACATACCTAAACAAGCATGTATTTCTAAATTACACAATGTCATTTTTTTTTATTTTATCCTAGGTGGGGATCGAACCCAAGACCGAACGAAAGGCCAATGTTATTCTTAGTCTTTTATTATGAATAAATTGGACTATTTCAGGCTCGGTCACGGTGCCGAAGGGATTAACGTCGAAGGGACGCTACCCCTATGACCGCGGATTCGAATCCTGCCTGAGACGATTTTTTCATACATTTAATAAGTAACAGAAAGATTAAATAAACAAATTAAAATTTTTAAGATAACTAGCAATGTGGGTCGCACCTTACTAGCACTCTTGTTAACCCCTCCAGCTAAGCTAAATTGTTTGTGTTAGGAGTGGGTTCACATCCAGAACTTTGTTCAGGGAGGGAGTGGGTCAACAAGTTGCCGTGCCAGGTTCAAAGGTGCTAGGAAATGTTGTTTTTATTGTTTTAGGCACCAACTTCAAAATGTCTAGGTATTTATGTTTGTCAGCAATTTTTGTTGTAGTACCTATATCATTTTATGCTTTTTAGTTAGGTTAGGTTAGGTACCTACCTTGTTATTTTTGAAGTCAGTTTAATATATTTTTGTAAAAAAGTTTTTATTTTGCACTTTAAAGTGGGTTGGTTTATAATTTATCTAACTTAACTTAAATCTGGAAAAGCAATATTTTGAAAAGTTAATAAGTTTGTTAAGTTGTTCTATAACTTTTTCAAAATATAGCTTTTCCAGATGCAGGGGCCTTAACTGTTGAGGACTTCACATGATACTATCAGTTCTATTACATTCTGTAATAGTAGTATGACGAGCATAAAGTGCTACGCGATACCATTTTAAAGTAATCAAACGGTAAACCGCAAAATAATAGTTCCGCTGGTCATTTATAGTCAGCATCATCAGTTCCACTTCACCAATTGGTACTTTTTGAGAGTAAATACACAAACCACTATGAAATATACCTATCTCAATAAAGGTGTGCCTTTAATATTTGAAGAGTTGCCTTAATTTCTTCAGGGTTCCATCAAATTCTGATCTGATAACAATGGGACCAATTTAGAAGTATACCCTCACGAACACAAAAATATTTTTTCAAATCGATCCAGCTGTCTTTGCGTAATCGGTGAACATACAAACATACAGACGAACATAAAACCTCCTCCTTTTTAAAGTCGGTTATATTTCATTTCATTCTAATAATTGATTCGTTTGGGTATTATACGCTTGACAAAAATACTAAAACAATAATATTTTCAGTTTATTTGTTAACCTCTTCAACTACTTTTTTCGCATAGACGATTAAAATCTGTTTATTTTTTTCTAATGTAACTTGAACGAATGTATTACAGGAACTGAATCCCCGCTATCAATTTGTCGACTGATTTCAAAGTCAACCTGTATAGCATGAGTGCATTTATGGTCCTATCTAATTTTATTTAAATCTAGGTAGGTGACACGAGCAGGGACTTACGTTATTAGGTACGTCATACGTACTAAGTATTCTATATTAATAATTATGTACACCTATATATAAGTTTAACTAATAACTAACTTACCAACGTAAAATGTCCCCATAATCGGATCCACATGTTGAAATAGGCCGATGTTGTTGCCAAAATCACCTCTATTGAAATGAGTGTGAGTTAGTGTTCCTTTGATGTCCGATTCTGCGTGATTAAAATCTAAATTGTAATTACTTAGTTCATGCACAAAATACTGAAAGTAGGTAGGTAGTTCAGGTGTTTATATAAAATACGAACAACATGAACAACGAGTTTAACAGAATTTTGATTCTTAACCTTTTCACCTCACTCCGTATAAAAGAGAAAAACAAATATTTATACCGTGATAGGTAGATGTGTTTTAGGCCCCTGTTCCACCAAAGACGAGAGAGCGTGTAGCGAGTAGCGTTTTTATCGCTCAAGAAATACTTAAATACTTACATATTTCTTAATAAAAAAAATGCAGTTTGGATGTTCAGTTAGTTTATTGATAAAATTAAATAGTGATGTAGCAAAATGTTTGAAGCAATGTTAAGTCGATCTAATCGATAACTAGCTGTCCCACGCAACTTTGTCTGTGTAAATTTTCCCCGTTTTGCAACATTTTCTATTGCTGCTTCGCTCCTATCCTTCGTAGCGTGATGTTATATAACCTTCCTCGAAAATGAGCTATCGAACAGTAATAGATTTTTTTTAATTCGGACCCATAGTTTCTAAAATTATCGCTTTCAAACAAACAAAAAACAAATAAAATGATATGTATATGACTGTCAATGCGGCCGAAAGTTACTGCGCCTGTTTGCACAGGCGCGAGGCGATTCAATTCCTTGGTAGACTGTTCACTTCACATCCCTCAGCTGTAGGTCTAACTTATTTCCGAATCTTAGGACGAAGCAAAATTCTGTACAACAGTGGCGGATTAAGGGATAGGCGGGGCTAAGGGGCTCAAGGCCCGCCCAAAAGCATCTGAATTAATTGGTTGGAGACCTAAAAAACGCTAATTCTAAAGTTTCCGTTTATCCTTGTCGTTTAAACGTTTACATTCACGAAACACACTGGTTCATTCAATACCAAAACTTAGCACCAACTTAGGGTAATTGTTGTAACTTGTTTAGGGTAATTTCGGGGGAAATATTCGTACGGGATAATAATAATATCTTGGGACAACTCACACAAAGCTGTCTGATTCCAAACTAAGCAGAGCTTGTACTATGGAAACCAGACAATCGATAAACATTCTTACCTACATATTTCTAAATACATACATATTATAGATTAATAACACCCAGACACAGAATAAACCATCGTGCTCATCACACAAAGTTTTATCCTGGGTGGGGATCGAACCCACGGCCTCTTACGTAGCAGTCGGATACAATCCCACTGCGCCACAGAGGTAATCATAGATGATAGAGAGTCAGAGGGATAGATGGCTAATAGGGTATTTGACTGAAGTCAAATCAGCCTTCTTATTAAGAAATGTCAAAATCGACCCGCTCCGTACAAATTTGTATGAAATGCTAGCATATGACGTCACGTTTTCTATGGTCAAATCATTTACTTTTCATGTTTCTTTTATGATTAAAAATCAATAAAAACGTTAAATTAATAACTAAACATGATTTTTCAGAACACTTTTTGACATATTTTTACATGGTCAGTATAAAATATTTTATTTTGATAGTAGTCAAATACCCAATTGTCAAAAAATATACTACCAGCATCAGATGGCAATAATTTCAACGTAGTTCTCTTCATCTATCAGCTACAAGTGTGTATATGTTTTTTTCCAGAAAAACCAACAAACAGTAAGGAAAAATCCAATTGGCTCCAAATCCACTGGACTAATTAAGTTCAAATTTAAAGTACACTTATGAATTTTTATGACCCAAACAGGGACGCATAACCTAAATAAAATATTTATAAATTTGAGGGGGTAAACTAACCGTAATTTAATAAACAAATGAAAGGGCTTGTTGTGAGCATGTCAAATATATATCTTTTATTCATTTTATTAGCATTTTTTAAAAGTTATTAAGGAAAAACCATGAAAATAGACCATTCCCGACACCCTTATCTCTGAAGCTGCTGTGCCTAATATTGTGATAACAGTACTAAAGATACTTCTTAACCTATAGATTACAGGAAAAATAATAAGAAGTCTAAATTTTCAACAAGTGGGGCATTTATGAGACAAATTAAGAAATTCAATTATCCTTTAAAAACGGTATGGTTTATCATGAAAACAAAAGTTCATGAATATCGCCCCCTCTTTGAAATTACTGAGCCTACTATTTTGAAAAGAAGTAGTGTAAAGATAATGTGGTACATCGCCTGGCCTGTTAATAAATAAGTATTATTAATAATTCTTTACTTATCATAAAAAATAAAAAAACCCGCCTGCACTAAAAATATGCAAACAAGATCCCTTACATATTATATGTAATATCATGCACACAGAGGCACAATACTATGAGTAGGTAAGTTCTCAGTGGTTGTGGGATGTAACCGATGTACATAACATCTAACTTTGAAATGCTTACAATAAGCCCTTTAAATTGATACTCTTAATACAGTATTTAAAAAAAAAATATTTTTACACCTCTTGTTTTTGACAGCTGTCATGTTTGTTTTTTTTCAAACGTCACTTATCTAAAAACACTTGGGCGGTCAAAACAAATCTAAGCGAAATCATAACCGGTTGGGCAATAAACATTGTAGTACTATTTTATAACAATCATAATTACAGTTTAACAACATGTATAAATGTAGTATTTGTACACCCTCCTCCCTCATTCGTAGTAAACAAATAAATTAGTAAACGTTTTAAGAGCATTGATTTCATTCCATTTTCAAAATTGAATAGAACCTCGATAGGAATGCTCTTAAAACGTCTGCGAATTTATTTGTTTATTATGAATAAGGGGGGAGGATGAACAAATACTATATAAACATGTTGGGTGAGGTGTTGTATTCCTAGCTAGGTTATTTAATTAATCTGTAGGTATGTGTATGTACCTGTAGTACAGAGACAATTCCTATTGGAGGTTGATTTTATAAAAAGTATAAAGTTATGCACTAGTAACACATAACTTAAAATAGGAAGTAAATTAGCAGATATATTAAGAGCATTTCAAAGGGAGCTTGACTGCTAAGCTAGTTGTCGTGGGTTCGATTCTCATCAAGCATACATATGTGTGACGATCACGGTTCTTTATTCTGTGTCTGGGTAGGTACTCAAAGATCTTGAAAATCGGCCCACCCGTTATTGTTTTACAAATGGTGTAATTATCGCGACTTTGTTTTATATTTACATATAATAATGTATTTATTTAGAATTTATTTATTCATCCTTAACATCTATCTTTACCTAACAAGAAATTAATAATTAAGTGACTAACTACAATAGATAAGATTGTTGTGTTATTTGTCTGGTTGTACTGGGGCTTGGTCTTCGTTAGTACATAGATCCTGTTAAAAATAAAAATGTGAAAATATGTGCTAATAACAAAAATTGGATTTAACTGAAAATCTTTATTTTTTTAAGTTCTAAATATCATAGCTCCTATCATACATGACGTATTCCATTTTTTTTAACGATTTGTACTAATAATGTGTGTCGTACATAACTGTGGCCTGAAATGCTTTGGGTAACCATAGCTTATGAGTCACCACTTTGCAACCTGGTTGACACAGTGCGGTGTGTTTATATAGATTCACTTTGCAACCTGGTTGACTCAGTGCGCGAGACCCACTCACTCTTTGCCGGTTTTTTTTAAATCTCTCTCTCATGGTTATCTCTCCCATATAATCAGGATAGAGAATCAATATTTTTTGGGATGAGATGGACTTAAAATTTTATGTGTAATGTTATGCTTAGCTCTGAACTAAAATCTAAATCTAAAATCAAGACTGAAAATTCTATAGCTAAAGTGCAGAACAAACAAAACCATTAGTGTCTATTTTTATGATATTACGAAGAAAAACGTGAAAAAAAGACAGAACCAGAATTATGACAAAAAGGACCATGATTTAATTTTCTGTCTATATTTAAATAAGTGGCCAATTTCTATAAATGTTTGTTGATGAGATTCAGTGTATATTGGTGATACATGTAAAAAAAATGAAGCTCAAACTCTAAAAAAAATTCAAAAATTTAAAGGCTATCTCACCCCGAGCTCCATCGGGTGAGATTGCCATGAAAATACGATTGGCCATCTCTCCCCTCTGGGAAAGATGCCGATCGTATTTTTTTTTCAATGGCTCTTAGTTTTACGACATAAAGATTTTTGAAGTTTACGATGGAATGTAGGTACCCAAGCCTCCAAACCGAAGTAGCTCGAAGTAGTTAGCGCCACGGGGTGGGGTGAGCATAGTTGGCGCGACGGGAAATGGCATTTGATCGAAGTACGAGTTTTCATCATATCCAGCCGATTCGGCATGTATAGCCGATGTTAATAAACATCGGCCAAATGAGTACTATGTCTTCTTGCAATTGGGGGGATTTGGGCCCATCAATTAATTAACGCTCTGCTATATCACATTTGAGTTTGATATTAGCTTTGTCTAGCCATGAATTGAAATCCGATTAAATAAAGATATAAATATATAATTAATATAATTTCTTGTTAAAAAAACTGTGGGAAGACCGTTTGGTTGTACAGCGGCTATTTACTACCCCGTTTAATATCCATCCTGCAGCAGGTGTCTATAGATACTTAGATACCTTTACTAAATTATCAAAGACACTCAAAGATATACTTACGAATATATTCAGAGTTAATTTTATATTTAATTTTCCATAAGGATAAATATTCTACCATACTGGGATCAGTTCTCATGGACGTGCATTGCGCGGGTGCCAGTGACCAATGTTTATGAAGTAACAAGGTATTGCAGATAACTTGCTTACTTCCATCCAAATATAACATACCAACGTAATGGTAATTTGACCCGGCTACACCTGGGCGTGCTGCAAATAAGATAAAGTAGGTATAATCAACTCCCCTGGATGAGTAGTATACTAATATTATAAAGCGGAAGAGTTTGTTTGTTTGATTGTTTGTTTGTTTGTTTGTTTAAACGCGATCTACTGGTCCGATTTGAAAAATTCTTTTTTGTTGGATAGCCCATTTATCGAGGAAGGCTATAGGCTATATAACATCGCGCTACGACTAATAGGAGCGGAGAAGCGACGAGAAATGTTTCAAAAACGGGGAGAAATTACGCATACGAAGTTGCGCGGGACAGCTAGTCTTTAATAACTAAGCTAATTTATTTTTCGAAATGTATCCATAGATAATCTGGAGAGTTTCCTCGAGATTGTCACATCCACTTCTTGACAAAGATTTTGAAAGCAATCCATTAAAATAATGAAGACCAGCTTCTATATAAGTAAATAATTAAAAAGGTTTTATATCTTGTTAATCATAGGAATAAAAAAGTACTTGATTTAATGCTTGTGCGTGAAGGTGTACATGCAGCAAATCAAATGTCACAAACTAGCACTAGGTTAAGATCGTACTAACATTATATTGATCAATTTGATCTGAAATAAATGAAAATTATTGATAAACTTTCACGATTTGTACTCATTATGAAAATATATATACCTATAATACGGGTCATACTCGCGTGAATAATTTAAGGTAAAATACCTTGTTTATTGCCCGATGTAATGAATACTTATGTCACACTTATAAACTCGTTAAATTGAATTACATTGCCAATAGGGTTAAACACCCATTTTTCAAAAGTGTCTCAATTAACTATACCTAGTGGTAATTAGCCACTAACGATCAGTTGCAAGAAAGTGTCTTTAAGTCTTCATTTACTAATCCTTCATTTTCTTTTAAATTATAAGGTGTTATACAAAGCCACATTAACGTTCCAGCCCGCAATAATTAACTTATTAACAGTTATTAGAATGGTTTCAGTAAAGAGAGAATGATTTTAGTTAGTTGCGTTTTGTTTCATGAATTTATCAAGCTATAATATCAATTTGTTAGAAATCTTATTATTGAGACTAAAAACAAAGTGAGGCTAAGTTTTATCAAGAACCAGCACATATACACTGGAGGACTCAGATACTTTGGAGGAGACCTGACTTGGTTTTGGTTTGCTCCCAGTCCTCCCCTCCCCTCCTTATATACACTGGTCCTTTTATATGTAACAGTTTTCTATACTTTAGGCAAGTATATAACGTTTTATAAAATATTTGAAAATATATTAAGTATGTCTGTTATTTAAACCTAATTAGTTGCTAAAAGTTAATAATACAACTTTTCTCTTTTTAGCAGTAACATAAGTTGTCATGAATATACGGGTCTAGTATAAATAATATAAAAAAAGCCAGAGCGCATATTTGGAAAAATGTATTTGCCAAATTAGTCTCTATCGTATCTGCGTATTGGAGTAAATCACGAAGAACGTAAATTAAAAACAAAAATATAATATATATTTTTGTAAAGACGACTCCCGCAGTAGAATATAAGCCCTGTGTCGCGGGGGACTTTATAAACATACAAGTCACGGACACAAAGTACACCCAGACTCGGAACAACAATTTGTGGATCACACAAAGTGGTGTACCGTGTGGAAATCGAACCCACGACCTCTTGCGTAGCAGTCAGACACATTCCCACCGCGCCACAGAGGCAGTCAATATCAACTGCAAGTACATTGACTATGTGGTTTTATTTATTACAAATGCAATATAATATTAACAAGATAGTACTCTCGGAAAACCAACCAACTCATAAAACCTTACGACTACAATGTCAAAAATTATATATATATATATTTTGAATGTATTGTTAGTAATCAAACCTACCAAAGTTGATTACAACAAGATTAATTACAACACACAGCTCATACTCCTGAATGGATTGGTTTGAAATTTGGTACACAGATAGTTGTTATGATGTAGGCATCCGCTACAAAGCATAAAACAAATCTTCAAAGGGTTTAAATGCCAGTTCAAACTTAACGGAGGCGAAGCCGCGAACGGAAGCTAGTCTTATATATAAAAATCTCATATCATAGTGGTTGTGGTTGAAATCCTCCGAAATAGCTCCACTGATTTTAAGATTTATTGAAGGTATATTCGGTAACTCATAAATCATTAAAATAGGTCGTAAAATGTAAGGGATGTAAGGGGGCGCATCACCATCTTTCGCTCCAAGCCAACCTCACCTGCACGCGGTACATCCTGCTGTACAACGAACGAGGCTCTGGCGACCGGCTGGTGGCGGTATAACCATCCCAATTTAAGGCGTAGCTAAAGTAACAGGTCAGTGACGGGCAGCAGCGTCACTGATGCGAGAGCTACGCCCTGCGATCGCCAACCCGCCTGCCCAGCGTGGCGATTATGGGCATTACCCCCATATGCACCAAGCACAAAAGCCACGGCCCCCAGTTCCCGGCAGTCACGCTATTCCTGGACATGGTGGCGTCCACGGTAACGGCGTGGCGGGGGGTGCTAAGAATCTCCGGGCTACGGAAGGCTACCACAACCGACTGACCCTGGCGACGTATAACGGACGCACGCTACGGCTAGACTCGCATCTGGCACAACTTGAGGTGGAACTTGGGAAGATTAGGTGGCATATCCTCGGGTTAAGTGAAGTCCGAAGAGAGGGAGAGGACACCATAACCCTCGAGTCAGGCCACCTTATGTACTTCCGCGAGGGAGACCAACAATCCCAAGGTGGTGTTGGGTTTCTGGTAAATAAGTCCCTTTCTGACAACGTTGTGGAAATGTCTAGCGTGTCGAACAGGGTAGCGTACCTCATTATTAAGCTCACCGAGAGGTATAGCCTCAAGGTAGTGCAAGTGTACGCACCGACCTCGGCACATCCAGACGACGAAGTGGAGGATATGTTCGATGACATATCGAGGGCCCTCCACTCCACCACTAAGACCCACTACAACGTTGTTATGGGGGACTTCAACGCTAAAGTGGGAGTACAAAATTGCAGCGAATTGGTAGTAGGATCCCATGGATTTGGAAGCAGAAATCATAGGGGGCAAATGCTAGTCAACTTCCTCGAACGGGAGGGGCTCTTCTTGATGAACTCCTTTTTCAAGAAACGGCCCCAAAGGAAGTGGACGTGGCAAAGCCCCGACACTATGACGAAAAACGAGATCGACTTCATCATGACGGACAAAAAGCATATATTCAGAGACGTCACCGTGATCAACAGGTTTAATACCGGTAGTGATCACCGACTTGTCCGAGGCTCTCTGAATATCGACTTCAAGGCGGAACGTGCCCGTCTGATGAGGTCCAGGCTCCGACCTACTTTGCTCCAAACCATGATAGGATCCGAAGCGTTCCAGTCAAACCTGGATAACCGATTTGCTGCCATGGAAACCACAACAGACGTAAACCAGAAGCTCGTAAATGTGGTTCGGATACTCAGGGAAGAAGGTACGAGATTTTGTGAAATGCAGCGTAAGGGCAAGAAGTCAAAGCTTTCGGAAAGGACTTTAGGGCTAATGAAGGAACGACGTGAAAACCCACCCGTCACTTCGTCGGAAAAGCGCGCTCTAAACCAAGAGATCAACAAGCTTATACGACACGACCTTCGGTGCTCCAACACTCTTTTGATTAAAAGAGCGATCGAGCAGAACCGGGGGTCAAAAGTGTTCGTACAATCTCTTGGAAGAAGCCACCTGACGAAGTTGACCACAACAAGTGGAGAAGTCGTTTCTTCGAAGCCGGCAGTCCTCTCCGAAGTGGAAGGCTTCTATGGCCGGCTATACGCTTCGCATGCATCTCGACCTGATCCAGAAGATGAGGGTCCTAGAGCCACTCTAACACGCCACTACACCGAAGACCTGCCAGAAGTCAACATTGACGAAATCGTGCTGGCTCTTAGACAGCTAAATAATGGAAAAGCCCCTGGAGAGGACGGCGGTACAACAGAGCTGTTAAAGGCTGGAGGTAAACCCGTACTGAGGGAGCTCCAAAAGCTCTTTAATGCTGTCCTGTTCGAAGGGAGAACTCCGGAGGCGTGGAGTAGAAGCGTAGTCGTCTTGTTCTTCAAAAAAGGAGATAAGACCCGGCTGAAGAACTACCGACCTATTTCTCTTCTGAGCCACGTCTATAAGCTGTTCTCAAGAGTCATCACGAACCGCCTTGCGCGAAGACTTGACGAATTCCAACCACCGGAACAGGCTGGATTTCGGAGCGGATATGGCACCATAGACCACATCCACACAGTGCGGCAGATTATACAAAAGACCCAAGAGTATAATCAGCCCCTGTGTCTAGCATTCGTGGACTATGAGAAGGCCTTTGACTCGATTGAAATCTGGTCCGTTCTGGAGTCTCTGCAGCGATGCCAAGTAGATTGGCGATATATCCAAGTGATGAGATGTCTCTACGAAGCCGCAACAATGTCCGTCCAAGTACAGAATCAGGAAACAAAACCTATACCATTGCATCGAGGAGTGAGGCAAGGGGACGTTATCTCCCCGAAACTGTTCACAAATGCAATGGAGGATATGTTCAAGACGCTGCACTGGAAAGGGCGGGGCATCAACATCAATGGTGAATACATCTCTCACTTGCGATTTGCAGATGACATTGTCATTATGGCGGAAACGCTGCAGGACCTGCAACTGATGCTGAATGACCTGGCTGACTCCTCTGTACGCATCGGCCTACGGATGAACTTGGATAAAACCAAGGTCATGTTCAATGAACATGTACTACCGGAACCGATAGCGGTGCACGGCGCCGTTCTCGAAGTTGTTCAAAAATATGTGTACCTCGGGCAGTCATTGCAGTTAGGTAGAAACAACTTCGAGGACGAGGTGAACAGGAGAATTCGGTTGGGTTGGGCAGCGTTTGGTAAGCTACGTCAAGTCTTCTCATCGTCGATCCCACAATGTCTAAAGACTAAAGTCTTTAATCAGTGCGTCCTACCCGTCATGACATACGGAGCCGAAACGTGGACACTGACGGTACGGCTAGTCCACAAGTTCAAAGTCGCTCAGCGGGCTATGGAAAGGACTATGCTCGGAGTTTCTCTTAGGGACAAAATCAGAAATGAGGTGATCCGGCAGAGAACCAAAGTTATCGACATAGCCCACCGGATTAGCAAGCTGAAGTGGCAGTGGGCTGGCCATATTTGCCGAAGAACCGACAACCGTTGGGGTAAACGAGTTCTTGAGTGGAGACCACGGCACGGCAAACGTAGTGTAGGACGCCCTCAGGCCAGGTGGAGTGATGATTTACGCAAAACGGCTGGCAGGAGCTGGATGCGAGAAGCCGAAGATAGAACAAAGTGGCGTGCAATTGGAGAGGCCTATGTCCAGCAGTGGACTGCGATAGGCTGATGATGATGATGATGAGGTCGTAAAGTTTTATCTTTTAAGTATGTTTCTTTGTATGTATTATAGAATTTTCTTTATCATATCTTTCAAACCACAAGGCGATTTAAACAATTAAGACTTCGTTAGATTTGTCTTAACCGCCCAAATGTTCTTAGATAAGTGACGTTTGGAAAAAACAATTATGGCGGCTGTGAGATGTCAAACAAGGTAAAAAAAAAGAAAGTAAGAAGTTGTGTGAAAAAAAAAGTTTTTTTCGAATACCGCAATACGGGTCGTAAGTATTTAAAAAAAGTATAACATGATTATGACTGTAGTACTAAGAAAGTCTAACAGCAACCATTCTTTTTTTTATTTTCAATACTTGGCAATATCTGTGTTAAAAGTTAGTTGTTACATCCTACAACCGCTAAAAAGTAATAAATAAAAATTAAATTTTAAATGTAAAGAAACCCCCCGCTCAAATAAAGATGCAAACAAGATCCCCTACATAAATAAGTAATATCATGCTGTCGGAGACACAATAATAAACTTAATATTGTGTCTCCCAACTGCATGTTACCTACATGACATGTATAAGGGATCTTGTTTGCATCTTTTTTTGCGCAGGCAGGTTTCTTTATTAAAAAGAAAATTATTCGACGAGCGAAAATAGTTAATATATAAAATTGTAGTAGACATAACAGTTGGGCGTCTCGTTAAAACAAAGCTAATTAAGAACATTCCAGCCTGATATTGATAATTTTCAAAAACGTTCGAGGGTTCATAGCCGTTCGCGCTTTATTTTAATTGACTACCCTTCAAATGTGTTGAAAACAGACGTACGGCACTCGAGAGCTCTGTTCAAGGTACTTATATCACAGAATATCGAGAGTACAGAAGCCAAGGTGCATAAAAAACATGCCCACATAGCCATCTCGCACGTACGCGGAATTGTGACACGCCTTCCGAACGAAGTGCACTGTATGAAATTTTGCTAATCTAGGAGGACAAAATTATAAAAGAAAGGAGCTCCTTTTCAGTGTACAATGATATTTAATGAAAAGTATACAAGTGATTCATAGTATTTTTTAACGATCACTAAGGATACATTACTCACATTTGCCCGCGGTTCCGCGGCATTCATTAGCGTTAAAGGAGTAACATAGATACAGTTATCTCGGGAACAGGGTTCTTATTCACTATGTTTTCGCGGCAAACCCGAGTTTTTAACTGTCAAAGTCTTGTCATAATGATTAATAGAGAGCTGCGTTTAGAAATGCATCGCTTCTAAGCGCAGACATCTTTGAGCGCACCGCGCATGCGCCAATTCGCACACGCTTGCCGCGGAAACGAAAAAAAATATAGTCAATATGTACCCTGTATCTTTTTTCAGAATAAAAGGTACCTACTCTATGTCACACCCACTTTGTATCCCTGACAATATGGATTTAATAATAATATATTTAATACGGAGGATGCATTAACACATCCCAGCCAAGCTATTTCAATTTTTGCTGAGATATAAATGAGTGCGGTCTGGCGTTGTCATGATGGAACACCACGCCCCTCCTGTACCCCAGCTCCGGCCGGTTTTTCTCAATGGCTTCTTTTAACCTTACAGTTGCTGACAGTAGAGGTCAGAATCGATAGTTTTACCCGGTGGCAAAAGCTCATAGTGGACGATTTCTTTCCAACCCAACCAAACACACAGAATCACTTTGTTCCGAATCAGGCCGAGCTTTTCCACGGTCTGAGGGACTTGTCCATGCTTCGACCACGATATTTTTCGGACATTCTTATCGTAAGTGACCCATTTCTCATCACCCGTAATCAACCGTTTAAGAAATGGGTCGAAATTGTTACGTTTCAACAAAGAATCGAAAATGGAAACACGTTCCATTAAGTTTCTCTTAGTGAGATCATGTGGTACCCAAATATCAAGTTTTTCTTGTACCCAGACTTTTTTAAATGACGTAAAACCGTTTTATGATCAACATCCAGTTCTTCAGCAATATCGTAACTACTAATATCTCGATCTTACTCCACTTTTTCAAAGATGAGCCTCATCCTTGATACTAAAATTGTCAGACTTGAAACATTTGGGCCACATTTGTGCTACTCGTATTGATACTGCATTAGATCCGTAAACCGCACAAATGTTATTCGCGGAGTTCGTCGCATTTTTACCTTTTTTGTAATAAAACTTTAAAATGTACCGATTTTCTTCATCACATACGTTCACTTTGCTTGCTTGAAAAACAATTGAAAAATGGCGTTATCTAGTTTTTTTTTATTTAATGCATCTTAAGAATGTCTGAATGGTATTAAAACCAGCCAGTTACATTCAGAGAGAGGTTTGATTAATAACAATACATTCAATATACGAAAATACGTTTGCCCTTAACTATTATTTATTTTATATTTATTAATATTAAAAAGATTAAGATAAGATTTTATTATTTTCTTTGAGGAGGAACTAATTAAGTACCCTCTGTATTTAATTAGTTAGTTAAGGGGTTCGTTGTCACCTGGAAACTTTAACAGGGGATTGTGGAGCCGAAAGTTTGAGAAACAATGATCTACTAGATACAGCTATGGAACCAATTAAACAACAAAATATTATCAATAGGTAGACTACTAGGTACTATTTAGTTGAAAAGTGAGACAACCCTAGCGCTCTAATGGAGCGTAGGTAATAATTTCAACAATTAGGCCTAGTTTCCTTACTGCATACATATTTATACTGTGACCAAAGTCAGGCTGGTGCGAACACTGGTATTCCGCATTTTTCTTTACGCGACACAGACGTGGACAGTCATTTAACGGTACATATTGTGGGAAGATAGACGCTCGAGGAATGTGGTGCTGGAGGAAGATAGAAACTGATTTCCGCAACAAGCTGCAGAAGTATAGGCATACTTCTGCAGCTCAGAATCACGCAGCGTACGCAGCGTTCAATCGCGTATAATAAAATTCTTTGAACAGAAAAGAAGTATGACTTTAAGGGATCTGATTAATGTTCTCCTTGATTGGCAAAATCTCACACTCGATCTTCGATTTATGTTCGTGAACGATGAACATTGTTCACATGTGTTCAAGGCTTAAGTGAAGTAGATTAAGTAGATATATATGAAGGTTGCCTTCTGTACTCTCTTGGTATTCTGTGTACAAGCGTCTAAATAAGACTCTCGCCGACGGCTCGGGCTGCAACTGCATCCCACAGGCTCGTGTGTAATGAGCAGCTTAGTTCGTTTGTGTCATAATGTACTAATTGAGTGGTTGCTAAGTAACATCACATCGATTTTAGCTGAAGCCACCTACTAGGGAATTAACAGGGAGGTGCACCTGCGGAGGCAATGCGAAGTGGAGCGTTTCAATTGATTCACCCTCTCTCTTGGTCTAAGCTTGACTAAATAGTTGGTCTGGGACTTTATGTGAAGAACATAATTATTTGATATAGCAGGCAGGTATTGCTGGTAGGTAATATTAATACGAAATATAGAATTCGTTCGTCGTTTGGTACGTAATGTATTTAATATTTAATTTCGTTCAAAGGAAATTGAAATTATCTGTAGATAAAGGTGTAGGTAACTTACAAATATTGAAGTACTGTGTATTTTTAAATTTCAATTGAATGCAATGTGCAAAGGCCTTTATCGTTATAAAAAATAAAGTTAAATTATAAGAAAGTATAATATAATAAGTTAACAGAAGGAAAGTACCTATCTACTTTTCTTATATTACGGAAGTGGGTATACTTAACAGACGGTTTTAACCCGGCTTCAAAAATGTGGTTCTCTGTTTGAAGCGTAGGTATGTATAATTTACGTATGTTTGCGATTTTCTCAAAAAAGGTGTCCTAGATTATTAAAAGACACAAGAGCTAGAAACTAATAGTGTACGGGTGTGTTATAAGTCAAGGTTGAGTGTTGGGCCGTGGATTAATTTGTAGTGAAGAGTAATTGAAGTGTATCGGTGTGTACAATTGATCTATATTTGTAGTGTATCTGTGTGTGCAATTGGACTATAATTGTGGTGTCTCTGTGCGTGTTAATAAACGACTGAACTCAGTGTACCTAATCAGTGTTTTACTACAAATAACTAGTATTTTAGTTTGTAGTTAAGCACTGGTTACATTGAGTTTATTAACACACACAAATACACTACAATTACAATCCAATTGCACACTCAAATATTGTACAATAATAGCCCAATTGCATTCACAGTTATGTACTTACACTATATTACTCTTCATTACAATTAACTGCCAAACACAACATTATAACACAACTGTACAGTTCCGAATAATAAAATTTTCAGTGATTTTTTTAGTTATAATACTTACTGTGAATTTCTGTTCTTCGGTATATTTTCAACACATCATTCCTTGTATGCTTTACCATCAATAAATGTATGAAATATATAACGACTAGTAAAATTATGATAGAGAAGGTTACTACTAAATGAGTGAAAATACATTTTTCTCCTCTTGTGAATTTTGAGCGGAATGTTTCTGTATGACACGATGACGGAGACATATCGTTTGAAACAAAAAGGTATCATCGCTCGGGACCAGCTAGATTCATTAAGCCTATTCGTCATTTGTCACTGTTATTCTAAAATTAATTGTTTGACGCCTCCATCGCAACAGGTATCCACACCAATTTGTCAATAGTGAAATACTTAGGTATACATAGGACGTACGATAATTTTGTTAGCTGTCACGATTTAGCTGCTACGATCCTTACACCCCACATGACGCGGTAAACTCATAGACTTAGGATAAACTAATAGACGAACAAAAAGCTCATATACGTGTAACGATTTTTGATTTATTAGTGTATGCGTGAGCTAGTGCTAGTGACGAGATGTCGTCGAGATTATTATTATTATTTTCTTTTTTTTTCTCTCTCTTTTGCAGAGGTAGTTTACTTGTCACGGGCCAAGGCCAAGCGTGACACGTTAAATAGAATAGGTTGATGTTAGTGATGAGGATGTAAGAAACTTGCGGGTGATGCGGCAGGTGTTCAGAATGACGGCTTTTTGTAATAGGTGTAGGATATCCAAGCTTTGTGTGAGACTTTTGGGTACTATACCTGTGGAGGACAGAACTATTGGCACTATATGAACAATACTTGCTTTCATTGAGTTTTCAATTCTATGCCTAGGTCTTGGTATTTTGAGAGTTTATCTGAGATCGTTGTTTGGAGATTGTGGCTATTCGGGATGGCTATGTCTATAATATATACTGTGTTATTGCTTTTGTCATGTACTGTTATATCTGGTCTATTATAATGAATTGCTTTGTTCGTAATGATTGTGCGATCCCAGTTAATTTTGCAGTGCCTGTTTTCTAAAATTGTGTCCGGTTTGTACTTGTAATAGGAATTCTTTTTATGTATAAAGTTATGGAATTGTGCCAAGTGTTGGTGGACTATTGATGCAACTTGGTCATGACGATGTTTGTAGTTTGATTGCACAAGAGATTTACAGGCGCCTGTTATGTGTTGGATGGTTTCCGATGCTGAGTTGCAGTGTCTGCATAAATCTGTTGTTTGGTTTTGGTCTTTTATAATGATTTTTTTGTAATTTCTAATTATAATTATCTGATCTTGAATAGCAAGTATAAACCCTTTAGTCTCCGGAAACAGTTCCCCTTTTTTAAGCCATTCGTTCGACATTTCTTTGTCGACGTGATTTTGGCAAAGGTCGGTTCGGTGTCTTCCGTGAAGGGCTTTTCCAATCCATCTGCTCGTTTTTTGTTCTATTGTATTGAGAGTTTGGTTGTGTTGTGTGTTGGTGTCTTGTAAGTTAAGAGGAGTGACTTTATTATCTATGTCTATGATCTGTTTGTGGAGCGAGGAGTGCTGTGATTTAGTGTAAAAGTAATTTCTAAGTGTAGTTATTTGTCTATTATGCAGGTATTGAACATCTATTAAACCTCTGCCACCTTCATGACGTGGCAGTGTGAGTCGCTCTACTGATGATTTCGGATGATGTTTTCTATGTTTTGTCATGTGGGTGTTAATTGTTCGTTGTAAATTTTTAAGATCTGTTTGTGACCAGTTAATGATTCCAAAAGAGTACGTGAGTATGGGAATAGCAAAAGAGTTAATAGCTTTGATTGTGTTCTTAGAATTTAAATGAGATTTTAATATAAGATTTAATCAGTGTTTAAACTTTTGTCTTAGTTCTGTTTTGGTGTCCTTTAAGAGGATTTTCCTTGATTGCTTAAAACCAAGATATTTGTATGTACTATAGTCCTCCATTGGTTAAATATTATCCCCAGTATCTAACGCGTATCTATTGTATTCTATTCTGCCTTTAGTAACCGATAAAGTTTTACACTTATCTACGCCAAATTCCATACAAATATCTTTAGAAAACTGTTGTGTAATATCTGCGAGGTGAAAGAGATCTTCTTTATTACTAGCATACAGTTTTATGTCATTCATGTATAATAGATGTGTAAGTATGAATCGATTGTCAGTAGTGGTTAAATTGTATCCAGTATTACTATTGTTGAGAAGGTAAGAAAGTGGTTTGAGCGCTAAGCAAAACCACAGTGGGCTGAGTGCATCTCCTTGGAAAATGGCTCGCAATATACGGATCGGCTCAGTAGTTATTTTTAATGAATTTAGTTTTAGTTTAAGTACAGATTTCCAGTTTTGCATACAAGATTCTAAAATTGTTATTATTGTTGGGTTAATTTTATATATTTGGAGTGCATGGAGAAGCCAACTATGAGGGACAGAAACGAAAGCCTTCCGGTAATCTATAAACATAATGTGAATGTCTTTTTTCTTACTGAATGCTTCGTTAATAGTCACTGCATCTATTGTGAGTTGTTCTTTGCAACCTTGGCTGTTCTTCCTGCAGCCTTTTTGTTGCTCAGCAAGAATGTTGTGTTCTATTAAATAATCGTAGATTGTTTCACTTATGCAAGCGGTGAGGATTTTGTATATATTCTGAAGGCAAGTTAAGGGTCGATACTTAGATGGATCTTCTGTATTGGTGTCTTTTGGTAGCAAAAAGGTTTGTCCATGTGTTATATAGTCAGGTATCGTATGTGGTAACTCAACGAATGTATTAAGATGTTTAAGTAAATAGGAATGAATAGAAGTGAATTGTTTATACCAGTAATTGTGTATGTTGTCGGTCCCGGGTGATTTCCAATTGTGAGTATGTTTGATAACGTTTATGAATGTCTCTATTTGTATGTGTTCGAATTCCATGTTAGGGATATTGCTTGTACTGTTGTTGATGATGTGTGTCCATTCTGAACTTGCGTTGTGTTGAACAGGGTTCTCCCAGATACCCGACCAAAATTGATGGAGACTATCAGATGTTGGTAACCTTTGCTTCTGTATATTTAGATTTTGATGATTCGATGTAAGGCTTCTGTAAAAAGCCTTTTCTGTGTTATTGAACTGTTTATTCTGTCTCTTTCGGTTTGTACATGTAAGGTATCTCTTTAATCTACTAGCTGCTGCATTTAATTTCTGTTTTAACGTGTCCAGAAAGTTTTCTAATTCTGTATTGATATTATCATATTTTGCATGTATTTGGTATTTGACTTTAATTGTTTCTACGGCAGCTACAATTCTATTGCTCCGATTACCATGTATGTATTGTGTTAACCGGGTTATTTCAGATCCATATTTTTCTATTTTTGTTTCAAGTCGTCGGCTTAAAACCCTTTGGGGTTGTTCTAATGGAGTTTATTTTTGTTCCATTACATACAACTACTGTATATGCTGCTGAGTAAACAATTGTCTGAAAGGTTGCAAAGTCTTGATCTGTATTTAATAAGTTGGGTAAAATATTTTTGATTACATATTGAACTATTAGGGCTAGTTTTTTTTATGGTCTTTGTCTAGGTAAATATGGCCTTGAAGTCAGTTCAGTGTCTAGTACATTTTGAAATTACCTAAAGATTGAAGTAACGAAATAGTTTTCGAAATAGACATAATATGTTTTCTCCACTAAACGACCACTATATAAATTTGTCGTAGACTTAATTTTAGGTGTCCCGTTAAACCGAAGCTACCATGACAATTCAAGCTTGGTATCTATCATTTTAAAATTTGTTCTATTTATCCTGTATCATTAATGATATTGTGATTGCGGTTATTATAGCAGTTTGGCTAAATAGGCACAAAAAATAATAATTAAATAACCATACAACAATCCCCTGTATTGACTGCAAGTATGAATATCAAAATCTAAAAAAGAGCATTTAAAAAAAAGTACTTACTGGTATTTGTACCAGTAAGTACCTACATTTAAAAAAAAAATCGCTTCTTTCAACAAATTGTATTCATATTTCTTTTTCGTATATATTTATTTTCAAAATGCCAGATACATATTGAGAAAGTTTTTTTTGGTGCCAAGTTTGGCCGGGCTATTATTCTTATCCATTTTTGTCTAACAGTAGGATCTACTGGAAATCTGTTGGTACAACAGAACAAACTTGTAGGTAACTGATGCAAATAGGTACAAACTAAGCCTACAAATAGAAAATAATTAAAGAAAAAAACCTTATTGATCTCAATATAGGACATAAGCTAGAATTTATATTATCGATAAAATGATCGTTAAGAATTATGGTCAAGCCCTCTTGTAAACATAACAAAATAATATTTTCCTAAAAACACAACTTCTACCGAATGAATTACTATAATATCCCTAATTGGGTAAAGTTTTAGATTTCATTATATGAATTTCGTATTTACTATGATGGTTTTCATATAAATTTCTTCGAAATAAATCTTATTTCATTAAATTGGCTTAATATGTTTTTATGTTTATTTCGAAGAAATTTATATCAAATCGATTATCGAAATAATCCAGGGAATTGGTAACGTCATAATCAATAACAGAGCATGTAACCATCGTTAGGGATGTGTGTGTTTTTTTAAATAATCACGATTAACATAAATAAACATAAATTCTGTTAGAGTTCATTATAAGCAAGTCGACTTGGGAGGCCCTATCATTCAAAATGGGTCACAATGTTTATTTGTTTGTTTTCTCTCTCATACATGTAGCATTTTCGAAGTGTCCTCTTGCTTGCACACTATGTACGTCTATACGTTATTATATTCTAAATTTATGGATAAACTACGAATTGCATTTTGTTGGCTTTAGCCATTCATGGCTAAAATGACACCCTTTACCTTCTTTTAGTAAAGTGATGAGCACTTAAATTGTTCATAATTTGTTCGACAACTTAACCAATAGTTACTTATGCTTTACTATTGTCACTAAATTAAATAAACATTATTCCAAACCAATAGGTAGGTATATACAATAGGCATTGCAAGAACAAAATTGACGAAAGCTTAAAATCAATTTTACTTTAGATCAGTCAAAGTCACACAATTTACTTTTTTTGGCAATGAAATGCACGCGGGGTATATCTGGAGATATATTTTACCAAAAAAAACAGCATTAGTAGGTAGGTTCGCTACGTTGTCAAAGGATTTCTTCCTACCCTATATCCTAAGTAGGTATAACAGTTTGTTGCCAGAGCAAGCTCCCTATAGTACAAATTAATGTGCATATTAAAATTTCTTGCCCATTCTATTAAACCCACCCACACGCATATAATACAATATACGTAATGCTACGTATGTACCGTACTATGCAGGTCGGTTTAATAGGATTGGACTTATTATTACCTTATATATCTACTTAAATCTTAAACTACATCAATCAATATACATTATCCTAAAGTTTGTGAAAACTTATCTAATAGTGAGATTCTTAACCAATTTTTAAACGATCCTTTTGTTGTAGTTCTCAATTCAAGTGGTATATCATTAAACATTTTTGGATCCAAATATTTTCTACATTTTAACTGCCTCTGTGGCGCGGTGGGAGTGTATCCGACTGCTACGCAAGAGGTCGTGGGTTCGATCCCCACCCAGGATAAAACTTTGTGTGATGAGCACGATGGTTTATTCTGTGTCTGGGTGTTATTTATCTTTAATATGTATGTATTTAGAAATATGTAAGTATGATTATCAGTTGTCTGGTTTCCATAGTACAAGCTCTGTCTGCTTAGTTTGGGATCAGATAGCGTTGTGTGAGTTGTCCCAAGATATTATTATTATTCCCTTTATTTAACATTTCTCAAATTTTTTACACTATTAAATATATAAAAAAAAATAATAAAAATATTTAATTGTATAAAAAATTGCAAACCCACCGGCGTCGGGTACAGGGACCAAGCCACCGGTGGTTAGGGCTTCAGGGAGAGGAACCTTCTCACTATACGTACCGTGTCAAGGAGTACGGCTTTCTGCATCAGGCCCTTGACTCAGCTACCCAACGCGAGCCTCTGTAGATGTTGGTCCAGGCTCTTCGCAACAAGTCCGTGGACTGATACAACTATCGGCACAATGACAGCTGAATCCCCATCCCACATGTCAACAATCTCGCGGGCTAGGTCCAAATATTTTATTTCCTTATCTTTTTCTGCCTTCACGAGATTATTGTCATGCGGGATGGTGATGTCAACAATCATTGCGCAGCGCTCTAATCGATCTATCATCACTATGTCAGACTTATTGGCGACAATAGTCCTGTCAGTGATGATAGATCGATCCCAGTACAATGTGGCACGACCATTTTCGCAACTTATAGCCTAGTCCTGAATCCTCCAGTAGGGTACTGAGTGGGTTCGCCTGAAAATCTGTCGCCCTGGAAAATTCCCCGCTCGATCCTCACAGGCTCGCCGTTGCCCAGAGTCCGGCGACACCCTGGATAGTGAAGGACCGTTTTCCATTGCCCCATACACGACCTCAAGAAGGTACACAGAGTTACATTATCTTTGTACAACTCTAGCACCCTCAGGAGCCAAGTTTGTGTCACAGAGTCATAAGCCTTCTTATAGTCTATCCAACATGTCGACAGACTCTTGCGGCAAAGGTGAGCCTGTTCACTAATGGTCATGTCTATGAGGAGAAGCTCCTTAGTACCACGGGCCCCACGCCTACGCCCATTCTGAGATAGTGACATGATGTTATTGTCTTCGATATGTCTGAGAAACAAAATCAATAAGATTTTGTTTCTCAGAATGGATGTAAGCAACTTATACAACGTTGGAAGGCACGTTAATGGTCTATAGTTCTTGGGGTCTATGGTACTACCGGTCTTGTGGAGCAAGTGGGTAATGCCTTTTGTCATAAAGTTCGGTAACGAACTGGACTCCAGTGATGCTTGGAACCGAGAGGCCAAGCAAGCATGTGAGCTACGTAGCCACTTAATCCAGAAGTTGTGCAATCCATCGGGCCCGGTGACTTCCAATTTGGTAACTGTTGGGCTGCTAGGGCTACGTCTTCGACAACGATATTAGTTGTCGGCATTTCTGCAACGGGCTCACATGCTCGCTCAACAACTCGCATCCAATCACCTTCGGTGTGGACGACGGGTACCGACCAGATGTTGCGCCAGAAAGTCTCCATAGCATCATCATTCGGCAAGCACCCATCGCCACCACTGGGACCCACTTCTGATCACTTTTGAACATGCGGTTCTGGGTGTATCTCTCCACACGTTTCCTGTATCTACGAATACGGTTTGCCCACGCATAATTATTCGTGGGGCCCAATGCGGTCCCCATAAACGCTCGGTTCACATAGCGCATTATATTTGGGCGTGTATTACCCGACCTAAGGCATATTAGCTTGCCGATAAGTGCCCTAGACTCGCCGATACGCCTTTCAATTCTGCACTGCCACGCCGGCTCGGCTGCTTTTGGTCGCGTAGGCGTATCCTGGGGAAACTTGACACGAGCTACGCGACATGCCGCAATGGCGGCGCAGTACATAATTGAATGCGCATCAGCCAAACTGTTGCACGAGTCAAAATAACTACTCGACTGTGAGTCCAGGGCACACACCAGCGCTATATTTTTTCTATGTGTGGGCAAACAAGGTAGGCGTGGCCTGTTTGACTGCGTGGAGCGATACTCCCGAAGCGCATCCTCAAAAGAGCTCCACAGTAAATCATTGCAATGAGTACCCATTGCAATGATTTACTACATAGTGGTAATAACATCATGCACTTCCTCATCGGTGCACCTGTGGGCCACTGAAGCTGTAGCGGCGGGGGTTTCAACTACATCCGATGAGGTAGGTACGAGGCGGTTGCACTGTGCGTCCGAGCGTAGCCAGCCTCTCAAGTACGTCATCCCCCAGCATACGATTCCGCTGGATGACACGCACTTGATCCGACAGTCGTTGAACTGAAACGTTGAGAGATGGTTCAAAGGTCTGAAAGAAGGCAAGTATCCGGCTACGATACGCAGTGAGGTTAGTGCCTCCCTCTGTAGCCGCAAAATATGCGCGAATGACGTTTTCGTTAATGGATTCCGTCCATCGCATGCGCTGCACATTGTGGAGGGCAAGGCGTTAAGTCCCTCCAACACAAAGGGAGGATCCTCCGACCAGGCGAGGTGATCGTGCCTGGCGGGCCGCGGCCCAACGGTTAACGTTGGGAACTTGTATATATAGTTAGCAGCTGTGAAAACTTCTATATCGCGATTCAGGATTTGGCGCGAGCTGTCAAGTGTCAATTTATTTTATATTATTATATGTGGGTACCGCCACATCACTCCCCTCCGAGACCGGAGGTTGATTGTCTTGATGAGTCAGCTGTCGTCGCTTTCTTGAGGAGCGTGCCAGTGCCAGTGTAGAGTAGTTCCAGTGAGTCGGAACTTGATTCCGCTAGTCCCAGTGAGTCGGAACTGAATGCCGCTAGTTCCAGTGAGTCGGAACTGAAATCCGCTGAACCCAGTGAGTCGGGTAGTAGCTGCGGTGTGCGGTGCTGCGTAGTGGCTGGCTGCTGCGTAGACGGGAGAGATGTGCTCTGCTTACGAGTACCGTAGGTGCAGTGTGCTGTGCCTAGACGCTGGAGAGGCTGTAGGGATGACCAGGCTGGAGCGTTCGCTGCAGGCGTGTGGTATCCCAGTAGAGGCCGGATGCTGGCTGGCTGTGACTTGATTACCGCTCATATCTAAGTGTTTGTTAATGTTCTGAGAATTAAGTACATAAGAACTGATTTGTTTCGGTTTCGTTTGAACGGAATGTTTTAAAAAACGTTTTTGAGTGCAACAAAATTTAATTATTTTCGGTTCATAAAACGCATTTAACCGTTTTATACCAATTTTTCCTTTTCTGGATAGGTAACTACGAGTAATAAATTCATTCACTTGATTTCCACGGCTTATTAGGTATTATTCTGTGAATACGAGTAGGCAAATAATGCTTGTGGCATGCAAACCGGTTAACCGGATAACTGAAAAAAAACAGGGTAACCGACGATTTTTTACACATACACAGATTTAGTTAAGCAAATACAAAAAAAAAGTATTATCTTGTATGTCTAATGTCTAAATTTTGTGTGTCTATCGCTTTGTTTTGACGATACCTCTCGCATTTCGTATTGTTTGTCTCTGTATTAAATTACAGTGTACTAAGCTACGTTGTGTAGTGTTTTGTTTACTTTAAATATCTAACTAAAAGACTCATGTTGTTTTAAATTTTAAATTAATCCTCTATACGGACATGTGCCTCCCCTAATTTACGCCACGTCACCTCAAATTTTCCCAATAACCAAAAGAGGGTCTTTAGGTCGTCTGTCCATCTGGTCAGGGGTCGTCCAATGATCCGTTTACCGAGTCGTGGTCTCAATCCACTCTAGGACTCGTTTGTTCCAGCGGTCATCGGCCACTTAGGGATGCTACACACATAAACGGGTCGACACTGTCAGTTCGGTATTTGCCAAACAAAAACCCGGTTTCATTATCAAGTGCGATTGGTTAGTTCATTCGGCTTTGGCAATTATTTGATTCGGTAGTATTTGTCACCGGTGCCGATTTATGCCTCTGGTCACCCGGCCTATTGTACATGTTCAGCAAAGCCGCAAATTCTTATTTATTTAGCCCGTTATGGGTTCACTTTCGATTTCAAATGCTGAAAGACGTGTTTCTTTATCGACAAAGTATTTTTTTGCACATTTAACTTTAAAACCGACAAACTGACAACCCCTACTACTGACTACCCCAAAGTTCCAAACTGACAACCCCTATTTTACATCCTTAGGGCAAAAGGTCAAATAAAAAATATCACAGATCTAACTTTAAAACTGACGAAGTTTCTTACAAATTGGCCTCCTCTGTTTTATCCCCTTACGGGTTGATTTTCCAAAATTGCTGTAACCCGTATAAAAACAAATTCTCACCAATCTAACTTTAAAACTGACGGAGTTTCATACAATCTAACAGCCACTATTTTAACCCCCTTAGAGGATGAATTTCGTAAAATCCCTTTTTATCGGATGCCTACATTGTCTTCGAAATTTCATGTTTCTACGATAAGCGGTTTAGGCTGTGCGTTTATCCATCAGTCAGCCAGTCAGTCAGGACAAAGAATTTTATATATGTATGTCCTGCGCGGTGGGAGTGTATCCGGCTGCTACGCAAGAGGTCGTGGGTTCGATTCCCACATAGGACACCACTTTGTGTGATCCACAAATTGTTGTTCCGAGTCTGGTTGTAATTTATGTCCGTGATTTGTATGTTTGTAAAGTCCCCCGCGACACAGGGCTTGTACCCTACTGTGGGAGTCGTCATTAAAATTGCATGCATTACGTGTACAATTTTTGTAAATGAATATGAAGGTCAAATGAAGTTGTACAGGACAGCTACTATAAATTGCATATTCATAATGTCAATAAGGATGAAATAATCCTTGCAGTAACATACATATTTTTATGTCGCTGCCACGCTATGCAACTCTAACAGGTAATTTTCAATATTATAGTAGCATTTTTAGTAAAGGTGTATTTAAACTGATGTTTAGGAACATTGTTTTGTTCATTTATTATTACTTAATATCTTTATTGTATTTTTTGGAGCCATGTAAGGTTAAACACTTTTGCTATTTAAGGTGGTATTGTGTCTAATTTCTGTAAACCTATTATTAAGTGTTCTGGATGACCATTCATCATTTTTCTGTCGCTCTAGCAGGTAATAGTAGTAAGTTCTGTACTATGGTAGATGTATTGCGAAGGCAAAGTCAACATTTTTAACTTCCTGTAGTAAGATTTACAGCTGTCTTTTTACGTAATTTACACATTGATCTGAGGCGTTTTTTTGGCCTCTGAATACTTCTCTTTGCTCCATTAAACTTAATTTTGTTTTTTTTTCAAAGTCATGGTGAGGCTCGCAAACTGCTAAGCTGTTCCAGTGACACCGCTGTGACGATGTCGTCGGCAAACTGTGAATAGTTTACGAGATATGACATCCCCGTCTTATACCTCAGCAGTGTCGTACAGCCACCTCAGTAGTGTCGTACAGGCACCTCAGCACCTCGATATATCGGCCAGTCAATACAGCATAATTGCAGAGTTTCGATAGTAGTCCATAAAAGTGATACACAGTGGCTGATTGTACTCTTCGGTTTTCTGATCAATCTACTGTATAGTAAACATGTGGTCAACGGTGCTGAAGCCTTCTTGAAACCCTTCGTATTGCGTGGCCGGGAGCTTGAACTCGTCAAGTTTTTTAGTGATAATCACTCGCAAGAGCAACTAGTAATTTTATCACCTTTTTTGAAAGATAGAACCACCTCACCTCACACTGCGTTTTTGGTCTCGCCTGGTCACAAAAACTTTGTAGAATAATTTCGTCATCACCCAGTACATGTTCTTAAGCAGCTTTAAAGGTGGCTTGACCCTGGTCAACATCCGAGATGGTGTGATCTTATAGTGGTGATTTGTGGCCATCAACGCTACGTCCCGTGAGTTTAGCCAGCCGTGATGTGTGCAGGTGTAAAGCTTTCGATTTTCTATACCACATGGACCGTTTTGACATCCGCAGTGATTAGATTCATCTAATGATGCGCAAAAACTTGTCTAATGATCTCAAAATATTGTGTTTACAGAATTTCATCTCGACAATCTACATTTAAAACTAAAATATGGAAGAGTATAAATAATTTATATTATTCTTAGCATTTCAAAACCCGTAAAAAACGTTTTTTTTTTAACTAATAACGAAATACTTGGTTATGGTGGTATGTCGATCATGCTCCACTTTTTAAAAAAAACACTGATTTTATCCGTGACAGACCGTGACAGGACATCCAGAGCGAGCTTCATCCTTCACACTAAAATTTCCAGACTTGAAAATAAAACCAACCTTGCCGAGCGTTCGCTTACATCGTGACGAGCTGCGCCGAAATCGGACTCCGGAATACGTAATTGAATAAATATTTTTTTTGGTGTGTAATTACACTATTTATACCTAATTATTTATACGTATTATTTATACCTAGCTATTTTCGTATTATGGAGAAGAAAAACTTAAAGAGCTAAAAAGAAACAGAAATTGTGAACGTCAAAGAGCATATTACCTATCAGCGTCAGAAAGATTTGAAGAAAAATGAAAAAAAATAATTGCATAAGTTGATAAAAAATGCTATACAATAGCTTTACCGCGGCAGTTCCCGAGTGCCACACATTTTTTTTCTGTAATATAACTTTAAAATGTACCGATTTTCTTTGTCACATACGTTCATTTTGCTTGCTTGAAAAACAATTGAAAAATGGCGGGAACTAGTTTTTTTTAGTGCATCATATGAATGTCAACATTTAATGGTGTACATATTAAAACCCGCTAGTTAGATTCAGTACAACCAAAGAGGTTTGATTACTACCAATACATTAAAAAAAAATCCAAACCGTGCCATTATAAGTGTTTTGATGAGAATTTATATCATAATTCATTCTATTTCGGGTTTTTTGCAATTTCGGGCCCATTATGTAACTTCTTAACGAATGGTCCGGTTTTGATGCGGTTTTTGACGAAGATTTTTCCAGGCGCTTGAAGATCATCAGCTCACTTCATCGTCTTATCGACTGTGAATGGCGATATCTCTTGAATGTTTTCTGACGTTATCACGTAAAGTGATCGTCCGCAAACTGACTTTACAGACAACCATTTAACGTACATTTTACCAACGTTAAAAGTATAACATAGGCTATTTTAGGGTACACCACGCTATGATCGCTAAGAGTGTTATTTACATATTTTTACTTTTACGTGATAACGTCACGTCATAAGAAAAAACAACCATGTCTGTGACAATTTTTTTCCCCCCTTTTGTATCGCATGTTGCTGCAATCTCCAAAACATTGGATAACATTGTAACAAACTACCATGCCTGTGACAGCTTTAGTAGAACCGGACCATGCGCCCGATGGCCACAATACTTCAGCCTGGTAATAGGCTGAAGTATCGGGTGCGGCAGGCGCAGATGCAGTTTTTGGAAGTAAGTAAATGGTGACAGGAAGCGTGGGGCGGGGGCGGTCACTAAACCAAGAGAATTTGAGATGCGATTACGCATTACATTGTCATAATTAGTATTACTAACTCATGTTTTTTTGTGATTATTTTCGTAAAGAAATTGTTTTTCAAAGTTTCTTTAGTATTTACTGTAACTGTTCTAAATTTAAACTTTATGAACTCATTTAAATTGTGTTTTTATATTGTTGAATTAAAATCTTGTTAGTATTTTTAAGCGATTAAACATAATTAATTGTTTTCGTAAGTCATTTTAAGGTCGCATCTATATGACATGCGCGAAAGTGATATGAACCTAACTTCAATCCGGTCAAGTTACGTTGATCGTACTGTACATGGCCCTGCGGTAGAGATAACCGAGTGGGCAGGTACGCGGTAATACTTCCCTACCTAGGTAGGTAGGGAAGTATTACCGCGGAATAGTTAGGTAACTATTCCGCTCTAGTCGCGGAACTTCATACTAAATATCTGAGCGAAACCCGTATTACCTCTAACTACAGCGGCAGCCAATGCCGCTTAGGTTTGAATAGGCCTTTTAAATACGCGCGCGGTACTTGACTCGCCACCCAACAGATTCGACTGATAAAAAAATGTACACTGGACTGATTAGTGACAGGCATATTTCGCCCTTCCCCTGTCCCCTCTCGGTGGTGGTTAATGTACCGGTGTTGAATCCAATGCTCCCCCTCCTGTCATGCAAACAACTCACACTTGGCCAGTTGAGTCAATAGTTACCGTTGCCCACTTAAACAAAGTTCTAGATCCGAACCTGATTTTGTTGCGTCAAATTTAAAACTATGATACTTAGATATCTCCTAAGATATTTATTGAAATCAAATGAAGTAAAATCATTTTTTTTTTCAAAATGAATAATATTTGTGATGAATAACGTATTTAGTTATTTGGATAAGGGTTAATACTTACTATGTTTATTAAAACGCACCAAATAATGCATTATTTTATAACAAATTTGATTACCATAAAAAAGGTAATAGTGGGTCATATCAAAAGATAGGCATAGGCATTTGCTGTCGCGGACTTTTTTTTAGAACTTTGCAAACAAATCCGTCATACATTATTGTTGTGCTGTGGAAGCGCACAAAAGGTATAGGTAATTTCCCCCGTTTTTGCAACATTCGTCATTGCTGCTCCGCTCCTATTTATCATATAATATAGTCTATAGCCTTCCTCGATAAATGGGCTATCCAACACAAAAAGATTTTTTCAATTCGGACTCGTAGTTCCTGAGATTACCGCGTTCAAACGAACAAACTCTTCAGCTTTAAGTATAGAATATTTTTTTTTTTTTTACTTTTTACACGACTGCCCCAAAAAAGTTGTGTTATAATTTCAGGGGTGTGTTTTAATCATTCCTAATTCAATAAATAAGTTTAATTATTTAATTTTTAAATTTTAAATCGTAACTTTAACAAAAAAGAAAAGAAAGAAGAAAACCGGTATTGCAATGCAAGCACTAGTCAAACGTAGCCTACAGTACTTTCAACGTAACTTGACCGGATTTAAGTTAGTTTTTATCACTTTCGCGCATGTCATAGAGATGCGACCCTAAAATTACTAACGAAAACGATTAATTATGTTTAATCGATTAAAAATACTAACAACATTTTAATTCAACAATATAAAAACACTATTTAAATGAGTTCATAAAAGTTTAAAATTAGAACAGTTACAGTAAATACTAAAGAAACTTTGAAAAACAATTTCTTTACGAAAATAATCACAAAAAAAACATGAGTTAGTAATACTAATTCTGGCAATGTCATGCGTTATCGCATCTCTAATTCTCTTGGTTTAGTTACCGCCCCCGCCCCCGCTTCATGTCACCATTTACTTCTAAAAAATGCATCTGCGCAACCACTTGTCGCCTACTTCAGTCCGGTCTAGTTACGTTGATCCAACAGGACATTCACGAAGCTTACCTCAGTCCACCCGCGGCCCTCGGCCGTGCCGCGGGTGGTCTACAGTTCGGTTGAAACGCCACGGAACAAAAAGGGGAAAAAAATCCTTCTAATCCCTAAAACATCTACGCAATTTTATCCGTTTTAATCTATAAAAAACTTGCAAATTTTAAATATGTTGTATTGATTGATCACACGTTTGGGATTGAAACCGCGCGCGTGGTGAGATTTTAAATTTGGTAAGATTTTTGACTTGCACTTATATTATTAGATTGATATTATATTTTTCTCTAAAAATATACTTTGTTACAGTCTCAACGTGGTGTGCATGAAACGTGGATGTTTTTCAAATTCTATCCTTTTCAGCAATTCAGGTGAGCTAACTAACGTCTGAAGCTGAGTACCTATTTTAAACGTTGTGGGTTACGCAACTAAGAATACATCTGGCAAATACTTCTTTTTAAATATTATCTAGCAATTAATCATTAAAAAATTAACTTTGTTACAGTTTCTCCTCGTGGTCTCAGGAAAGCGCGGCTCATCATAGAAACTACCCTCGCATTATCGCCACTGTGGCAGCGTCGCCATTTATAATTCAAGAAATCATCGACGTGTGTGTCCACTTTCATCCTGTTCTATGATTCACGTGAGTAGCTTTTCTGAATATATTTAAACCTTTAAGCGTATTTTGGACATAGGTTAAGGTGTATTTTATTCAAGCACGCGTTTTTTTAAATCGTTAAATATATTATAATCTGTGTACCTATGCATTGTAGGGCGGATTATCTTCTTGTATTCTGTATCAATAAGAACATTTAACATTCTGCGAACCGAGAGTTAATAAGTACCTAGGTAGAATTAATATTAGGCCTGCCAATTTCAATAAAAGTCCCAAAATATAGGTAGGTATGCTACAAAAATTAGGATTACACGACACAATAGGTACCTAAAAGTTGACGAGTTAACATCAAAGCTATCGCAAAATACATTTTAAATAAAACGTTGGCACTTCGGAGCAATTAATCTATAAAATTTCATGAAAAAATATTTAATAATATAAAAAAAATTGGTGATATTTATAGTGCATCAAAAACGAAAACATCACGGAAGCAACAGTTTGACCACCCATCGTTTCGAACTCAGCACCATCCGCTATTCCAGTATGACCTTCAAAGTTAAGTTGAAAGGTATTTATTCTCCAGCAGATCCACCATCCACAGATAAAGAAGATGAAACAGACAAAATGAAGTGTCGGGATATATAACTATGGCAAATGTAAAAGGGGCTCCTCCTGTAGATACAAACACAGACTGGAAATAACGGGTTTGGTTCACTTGATAATTGCAGATTTGTGCATGTGCCCACTTTCATCCTATTCAAGTGAGTAATTACTTTGCAAATACTAATTTAAACTTGTGGCGATATTTTAGACTTGAGCGGTGAACTGATCGGTCTATTCCACTATGTTTTCACCTCCTGTGAAAATTATTTTTTAGGTGTTCATATTTCCTTCTTTTTTTTTATTGCCTATGGTTTGCAGACGAGCCAGCGGCCCACCTGATGGTAAGCGGTAACCGCCGCTCATGGAGTACAGGAATGTCAAGGACACACCCAAGCCGCTGCCTACCGTGAAGTGAAAACTCTCTTTAAACCTCGTTTGAAGAAAGACATGTCGTAGCGCTCGGGAAACACCGCAGCAGGTAGTTCATTCCAGAGTTCTCTATGGACAGCATATCATTGATATGCAGAATGAACAGTGTTGGGGAGAGCACCGAACCCTGTGGAACGCCAGCATTAATGGTTTTCAGACTGGAACAAGCACCGTCAACGACGACCATAATGCTCCGATTGTCCAGAAAGCTAGCGATCCATCTGCAGAGCCCCTCGGGGATTCCATAAGAAGGAAGCTTCGATAGAAGGGCCTTGTGCCAGACCCTGTCAAACGCCTTGGCGATGTCGAGGCTGACAGCGAGAACCTCGCCCTTGCCTTCTAAGGCTTCAGCCCAGCGGTGCGTGAGGTACACAAGAAGATCACCAGCTGAGCGACCGTAACGGAAGCCGTACTGGCGGTCGCTTATCAGCTGGTGCTCCTCAAGATACCGCAAGAGTCTGGTGTTGAGAACTCCCTACATCACTTTTGATAACAAGGATGTTACCGCTATCGGCCTGTAATTTGACGGGTCTGACCGGTCACCCTTTTTGGGAATAGGGTGGACATTGGCGACCTTCCACGAAGATGGAACCCTTCCAGTTTTATATGAGAGGCGGTAGTGGCGCGTCAGAACGGGGGTCAACTCAGGGGCGCACGTCTTAAGTACCACTGCAGGGATGCCGTCCGGCCCGCTCGATTTCTGGGTATCAAGGAGCCTGAGCTCCTGCCTAACCGCACGTTGCGTGATACGTATTTCTGGCATGGAGACCTTACACTTTGGGATGGAAGGTGGTGTGGCTCCTCTATCATCCAAAGTCGAGTTAGATGCGAAGAGTCGGCCCAAGAGATCGGCTTTCTCCTTAGCACTTTGGGCCAGACTGCCATCGAAATTGCGCAGTAGTGGGAGGTTGGACTGGCAAAAGTTATCTTGCGCAGCTTTGGCGAGCGACCAGAATGCACGACTCCCAGAGGGATGCCTTTGAAGTCGCTCGCCAATTCTGGCAATGTGATCTGCCTTTGCTATAGCAATAGCCTTCTTGTTGGCTCTGGAGGCGGCGTTGAACTTTCGTTTCTCAACAATCACGGTCAGATCCTTACGATTCCTGGCATCGTTCCAGGCTAAGTACGCAGACTGTTTCAGGCGCGCGGTCACTCGACAAGCCTGGTTGAACCAGGGGCGACTAGGACCACCAACGGGAATTCGGGCATTGGGAATGAATAGTTCCATTCCCTAAAGCACCGTATCCGTGATGCAGTCTGCACAAGCGTCAGGATCCTCTGTGGAGAAGCAAAGCCGCCTCCAAGAGTAGGACGCGAAAAATTCGCGTAGTTCATACCAATCTGCTGACTCATATCGCCAGACTCTGCGGGAACCATTCGCTGGAGAGCGGACGGGTCGCGCAATGGGGGCTTCACTGCGGATAAGGCAGTGGTCAGACGATCCAAGTGGAGCATCGACGACTATCCTGTATCCGCGTGGATGTGTTGTCAGCAGAAGGTCCAACAAGGAGGCTATGTGGCTCTCAACGTCTGGAATACGGGTGGGCTGTATTACTAGTTGTGAGAGACCATAGGCCTAGGCCATATTGAAAGTCGGGAGATCGGTACCCGGGAGATCGGTAGTCCTCGATGCCAACCACTCTTTATGATGAGCGTTAAAGTCACCGAGGACCACCACCTCTGCGGATGGGCACTGATCCAACATTTGGTCAATCCCACTTTGGACGTCCTCAAACAGTAAAGTCGACCCCGAATCACTGCAAGGAGATCTGTAGAGGCACGCGTAGATTCGGGTAAGTCCCCCATGGTCTACGCGAAGCCATAAAATGGACAGATCTCCATGTTCGAGGCCCCGAAGGCGGCGACAGCATATATCGCCCCATATGAACACGCACAATAAAATTATTTCGTAGTGCTGTAATCACCTATCTATGACTATGGTAGGCACTTATAAACTGAGGTATCACTAATGTAGCTTACGTTTTCACTTGCATTCCTAAAATGAATTTGAAAAATTTCATATCGACGTATCACGATGAACTGTATTGTAAAATTTTATTGTTATTGGATTTAATTTACAGATGCACGCGTACCTTCATAAAAACCGAATAGCTACTTAATGTTAGGAATTCGACATCCTATGTGTTTGGAAAATTGAAGACAAACAGATATGTGCATAATGTCAAACTGCCGAACTCGTAAGTACCAATTTAACATTATTAGTATTCTTTATTATTTAATAAACACCAAACAAAAATAAGTAAATAGGCAAAATATAAGTCTTTCAGTCAGTCGTGATACTTTTTTAAACTAAAACTGAACTATATTAGTAAACAGTAAAATACAGTGCTTTAAATAAAGTTCATTAAAGTAGGTAGGTACTTCTGTGTAATACTATTGACACCTTATTACGAATCTTTTTAATGCTGACCTTGCGTCAAACAATGAAGTTGCAGTCGCTAAGCGAATCATAATGTCATCATGACAGTTATCAGCTCATTTGAAACGCATTATACATACAAGTGTTTGATGTATTTAAGATTTAAATAAGTATAATTAATATTTTGTCTTGTTCATAATAATGTGTGTCTGCGACATTGCCTTATCCAAACGGTTTATATGAATAAGTAGGTAGGTATCCTAGAATGTATTTTTTTATTAAAGCTAAAACAATCTGCTCAATCGTTTAATTTTTTTTTAGATAGGTATGTAGTTAAAAAATAACGGACGACAAACGTGTATATAATTTTTTAACGTGTTTTTTTTTAATGTTAGTTCGTCTTTAATTAAAAAAATAACACCCTATGAAATTCTAGCAATTGGGATGTTGACTGTAAAGCCAAATCAGTCTCTTTTTGTGTAATTTCAAAATGACAAGCTCTATAGAAATGCTTAGGGAATGACAACATATGACGTCATATGTTCCTATTATCAAATCATTACTTTTAGTAGGTATTCGTTTTCATGCTTTTAAATTCAAAAACATGTTAAATTGTGGTAAGACACTTATTTTCAAAGCATTTTAATACTTACCTACTTTTGTCTAATTTGTAAAATATAATATATTTTTCTAGTTAACCGTAGTCAACTACTCTTTACCTCTAAGAAATTCTAGCTCTGCAACTTCGTCCGCGTGGAATCAAAAAATATTTTGGAAGTGTAGAGTGGGTTTAAATAATAAATCCTTAAATATATATTTCTTGTGTGCGTGTGTATGTCACTGAACTCCTCCTAGACGGCTGGACCGATTTTGATGAAATTTTTTGTGTGAGTTCAAGGGGATTCGAGGATGGTTTAGACTCAATTGATGACAATTGAACCCGATTTACAAAAAAAAAAAAAAAAATCGAGACGAAGTTCGCCGGGTACAGCTAGTTATTATTAAAATTATTGCAAAATAACACACAAACGTGTATAGTTAGATAGTTTCGTTCACAAAATACATCATCACGAAATTAGATTATGTTCGAAATTCACGGGTAATAGCAACAGACAACCATGTTAATAGTCATAGACAGCAATAAACTCACAAAGTCTAAAAATGGCAATTTTATTTTAGAGAGACTCAACTTTATCTAAAGTAATCTCTAAAAAACCCGTGCTACATATTTATATTACGAAAATATGCACTCTTTAGTGTCATTGATTTTTTGCATTAGAAAATACTAAAAAATCTTAAGATCTATCAGACATTTTAGTCGAGTCGGTTGAGCAATGACATGCCATTTCAGGGTAGCTAACATTGCAGATTTTCCAATGGGTAACCCATAGATTATTTAAATATACTGGTAGGTACACTTATAGTTGTTTGTCTTTCATTCAGTGGAAAAAGGAGTTGTAAAAATTGTGGCAAAATAATATGTCGCTATTTTTACAGCTACGCATTTATCGTGTAACATTACCAAAGTACGAGAGCAAATGCATTATTTTGTAATATAAAATAAGACGTGGCTTATAGGTCCAAGCAACCAGGTCTATAAAATCCAAAACACATCAGTGGAAAAATGAGATAACAACAACTACAAAATAGTAATCCTTTTCGATTCTGGTAAGACACTGGCATTTTCTACAACAATATTAGTAATAGTTTCTAGTTCCCTTTTTGTCGTTTGAGTTTTAATTTTTACCCATGCTTTGTACTTTCTTACTGTTCTCAGTCTTCTTCACCTCTCTCTCCATCTTCTTCTTTTCCATTTACTTTTAATTGATTTTCCTTATCCGACTGCTTTTTTCGTAATGCCAATTTGAAACTGTCTGATGTAATCGCAAATAGTTGTCTTTCTGTTTGTCGCTTCCCTTTTCTAATAGGTGTTTTTGGATATATATTCTAAAATAATAAATATTCTCCAAAAGAGGATTTTATTTTAACCAACTTCGGACTCTCAAGAACAGTAACAGTTGTTGGGATAACAGATTCAGGCTGGCTAGATTGATTTTGGGTTTCTAGGCTATCCATATTTACCAGGAGTTGATATTTTGGTCAGATTTAGATGTTCCAGGTTGACTATGTCGGTAATCGAAAGTTTGATCACTATTATATGTACTAACAACATTATTTACTTCTATTGGAGTAACTTCGACTTGGTGCACACTCGTAACTTGTACTTCGTTTAATACTTCAATCTGATTACAGCCATCAGCACTCAAATTAGTGGGTGATTTAGCTCTATTATCAATAAAATTTAAAGCCTGAGAAGATATTTGATCCCGATTTGCTGATGGTTCATCAGATGTATTAATTATGTTCGAACTGTTTTGCTTGTTCCAATGGAATTCTTTCCGATAATTGGTCGACATTACTCTGATCTTCAGCAATAGCTTTTTCAAGATTTTGCTGAGTGTATTTTAATTTCGATGCTTTGGCGTCCTGAAAAAAATAACTATACCTCAAATATACATTTATTAACCGGGCAATAGCTGTATCTATTAGGGCATTAAAGTATATATTGGCAATAGCTAAAATAATGTATGGCAATCACTATAAATATTTAAAAAATAATACAGTAATTGCCCACCCCCATTTAAAACTTTACGTAAAACGGTCAAAACGATACGATATACAGATACTAAAATGACTCTTATAATACACTAGCTGTGCCCGCGACTTCGTTTGCATGGAAGTTGGGTTTATATTATGGTAGTTTATATTACAATTTAACTTATGTGTAAAACATATTGGAAACATGCTCCACAATGCTCTGTGGCATCTGTGGATATTAAGGCCTAGCTTTAATCAGGGCCCAAACCTATGGCAGGGCAAGCCAAGCAAATGCCCAGTGCAGCAAAATGAAGGGCGACAAAGTTCATGGCGCCAGACGGTTAGAAGACAAATTATAAAAAATCCCATGCTTTTAGCACCTCGACAAAAAAGTATTTCACCAAAATGATTTGCATCACATCAAATATTATTAATATTGAAAAATTCCCCCCTCCCCCGTCAACTTGGGCGGTTTCGGGTTAAATGAAGCCCGAAACTGCCCAAGTACCCGCGCGAAATTTTGTGTTAAGGAGCTTCGATTCTGACCCCGAAAGGTCGAAAATTCCGATTGATTTTAAACCTCCGACTCCAACTTCGGCTCCGACACTTTTAAATCGGACGTTCCTTCAAGATAATTTATACATAGTAATAAAGGTATGATGGAAAAAACTCTCACAGATTCCCTATGATCGCGGGTTATGTCCTGCTCGAGCGATCTTTTCCGAGTCTAAAGTACATCCACTTTGTTTCCGTGTTGTAAAGTCCCCCGCGAAATAGGGCTAGTTATGTTCTTAAAAAATATCCTGTTTTTAAAACATTGCATTCCCGCGTTGCTGTGATGCGTGTTCAAACAAACAGACAACATTCAAACGTTTTTAAAAGATATACTCAGATATATTTTTGTGTTTAAATACTATTTCCAAACTTATTTCAATATTTTTTTTCACTCACTTTAGAAGATTTAAATATTATTTTTTAATGTCTACATTGGTGAATTAAAAAATAGGTTCATATCCCTCTATGTAAGAATTTCAATTTTTTTTATTAAATCAATTTTCCTGATTCTTTTTAATTTGTATTTAAGCGCCATCTATTTTCAAAACTGGATAAGTTTCTTTTAATACTTGATGATTTTATATTAAATTGTACTTAAACTTTCATGCTTATTAAACATAGGTAAGCAAGGTAATTAACCTTAAATTATTCACGCGATTAAGTACCGTAATAGATATATTTTCATAATGTGTGCAAATGGCGAAAGTTTATCAATATTTGTAGGTAAGCAATTTTGGCACTCAGAAGAAATCGAATCACAGATGGCGCCACGTGTTTTATTTTCTTATAACACTAACATTTATAAATTCTAGAAAATATCAAGTAGTTACTGTTTATTTGTAATGTAATATTGTTTTTCATTTCTACATTCATAACATAAACACGATTCACGCAAAACAATGATAAAGGTGCCTATTGAAAGTTATTGATTGATATAAAAATTTGTTAAACAAAGTAAACATGTTAAAGTCGAAAATAAAAGCTTGTTTAATAAGTATACATTTGGAAAAATACTTAAAAAAAGAATAAAAATAATTTTAAAACAACACAAAAAGAGACTCGATCCTCCGACTTCGCTCGTTCAATATCGCCACTTGTGCCATTAGACCACCTCTATCAATACTGGCTTATCTTAAGAAAATTTAAAATGTTGTGTTTAGCTACATAAAGTTTTAGCGTGAAGTTACTGTTTCCATGGGTTACAATTGTAAATAATGTCGTATTGTGGAAAAAATTGTGAAAAGCCATAATGGTTCCACCAAACATACGTTGCTGCTCGCTCTCCATAGACGATAGCGTAATGATTCATAGTGTAAATAATGACCTATAGTATTTACAATAAAACTGCAAATTTTCATGAAGATCCGTCAAGTAGTTATTGTTTTATGACGATAAATAGTTACAGACATTATCCGTTATTGCTTAGCTCCTATGGGAAATAGCGTGATAAATTATAGCCTATTGAGACTTACAGTACGATCAACGTATCTTGACCGGATTGAAGTTAGGTTTTTATCACTTTCGCGCATGTCATAGAGATGCGACCCTAAAATTACTTATGAAAACGATTAATCGATTAAAAATACTAACAACATTTTAATTCTACTATTACTATTTAAATGAGTTCATAAAGGTTTAAATTTAGAACAGTTACAGTAAACAATAAAGAAACTTTGAAAAACAATTTCTTTACCAAAATAATAACAAAAAAACATGAATTAGTAATACTAATTATGACAATGTAATGCGTAATCGCATCTCTAATCCTCTTGGTTTAGTTACCGCCCCCGCTTCCCGCTTCCAGTCACCATTTACTTCCAAAAAATGCAGATCTGCGCAACCACTTGTCGCCTACTTCAGTCCGGCCTCACGATAGCGGTTACTTTAAAATCTGTGGACTGCTGTTGACAGCGACTGTTAACTTTTTGAGTGGCACTGATTGCCATTGACTAAAATTTGTGCCGTACAAAATTTTTTGTACATACTTATATCAGTTTTAAGAAGGAAATCGTACAAATTTGGTAGTAAAAAGTGTTCAAGTATACAAACAAGTATTCTTCAAACGCATTCAAATCGAATATTACGCAAACATAACGCATGTTTGATCAGAAAAAAAGTCGCTTAAATGCAAGGGACAGTAGCAGGTAGGTACTCTACTTATTTGTTTTTAAATATATACACGAAACTCAATTGTTTTGTTTATTGTTCGAAATTGTTAAAATTTTCATTAGTTTTAATGTACCTATTTCACGAGTTAAAATATAGCTTTCATTTGTTTACCGATAAAAATACTTCTTATTTCGAATCTTCGATTTTTAACACCATTTTTGCATTTGTTTTTTTTTGTTATTATTTACGCAATTAACAACGTCTGCATTGCTATAGCATGACATGTGGTATTTTTATATGCTTTTAGGTGTCGATTAACTTCAAACTTGGATAAAAATCCACTCTACCCTTTTTAGAGGTATAAAAGAAAAATGATAATCATCTTACTTTGATGGTTCAAATATGCAGTATTTTATTTATTATGACATCACTATTGAGCATAACCATTTTGTTTAACAAATTTAGCTTAAGAACCATCCTATCATTAGTCCTAGTTATTATTTTTTTGTAACTATACAAAAAAATAATATTTAGATAGGATTTACCTTCATTTGATATAATAGAATGCAAATTATCTACCTTTGAAAGAACTCAGTGTGGATTTATAGAATTCTGATATAATAGATCTTTTTTGTCTAGATTTGAACAAATACGATTTTAACTAGGGATGTGGTAGCGGCAAAGTCACGTAATACTATCAACAGTAAAATTTGTGGTAGCTGACTAAATATGGTTATATTCAGTTACCTACCACATATTTTATAAAAAATAATACAAACTAAATAAGGAAATCAAGTTAGTTATATTTTACAGAAAGAGTAATTAAAATCTTTAATTATTTTCAACAAAATTTAATATTTCTTCTGAGTCATCTTCTTCATTTTCTTCTTCGTGGATTGGTCACCCTATCACATTCTCACTGTTAAGCACTTGTTTGTAATAATTTAATTGCACCAACGATGCCCAATCTTGGCCAAAGTGCGTTTCCAGTAATTTGTGAACATCAATTAATTTTGCTTACTTTTTGGAAACAATAGAACAACAAAAAAAATGGTTATTAAAAGGTATTGTTAACGGTTAGCACAACCAATAGTGATAGAGATAGTGTCAACTCAAGATTTTCAAACGAACTAATTTCAAAGTTACTGAATTTCTGCTCTTTCTTCTTTCCTACGGTGTAGGTTTATATTAGGCCGCTTCAGGGCTTTATTTGGCGACACAATTAGAATTGATTTTTCCATGACAAATGGCTCATATATGACTAAATAATAAAAAAAAAACAATGTAAAGCGGGAGAGTACAGTGCTTGTGTTGCAGAGTTAACGTCAACTGATGGCCATGTTGAACAAACGCAATTTGCTGATTGGCTTGGATGGACATAACTACATTTGAAAAAACCTGTTTCTTGGATCTATCTAACTTTGATAGAATATTATGAGTTAACGGTTTTTTTCTCAAGAACCAAATGGATTTATATTAGACTGATAAAATAGTTTAAATATATTTTTTTTACCCTTTATTTTGATACCAAAAACTTAAAAATTCTCAGAATGGGATTTATCCGAGTTTGAAGTTACCCGACACAATTATTTGCATGTAAAAATACCACATGTCAGGCATGCATATTATTGTTGGTGGTTCCAAGTTATTTGTAGGTAATGGATAGCTGTTAGCTCGGATAACGGTATTCGGCCAATGTTTTAGTCAAATAGCTGGATAAATTAAATAATAGTATTCATTCACCTTAATTTGCCCTTTAGACAGTACAAGTACAAATTTCGAAAGCAGTTAAATTTAAAATATGTGTATATATACAGTGGTGGACACACAATTAAAACACCTAGTATGGATTTTATTGCAAATATAAACTAACTAGAATTATGATATATAACATGTTGAAGAGGGCTAATGCCTTTTATCTATAAAACATACCAATCTATTATGTTAATTTTAAAGATATCATACAACAGTTTATTAAAAAAAAAAGTATATTATAAATGTAAAAGGTACAAGACTAACTATTACAGTGGACAACTAATTAAAAACACAAAAAAATTATTATAATAAAGTTAACAAAATAATAGTGAAAATAGTGAAATTGTACAAACTTAAAAATAAAATGAATTTTAATACCGTTGATTAAAGCTCTGCAACAAACTTAGTACTGATTCTATAAATTTTTCACTCATTTCTACTGTAAAATCTCGCCAAACTTATACAAATGCGACATAAACTTGGTGTATGTTAGTGATATGTTTACTCGATAATGTTTTCTTTACAATATGCCATAAATTCACACACTCTGTAGGAGTTAAGTCCTGGCTATTTCCAGGTCACACTTACACTGATGCTAATAAATTGATCTATTTGCTATTTGCTGTTTGCTTAGGGTCGTTATCATGTTGAAATATCCAATTAATTGATAAATGGTCATCAGTTTAAGGAATAATTGTCCCATCTAATATACTTTAAACCAGTGGTTCTCAAACTTTTTAAATGACGGAACCCTTTTGGGAAGCAAAATACTTGATGGAACCCTACAATAAAACAATTATTTTTATAAGTGTATTCTTTATTAATCAGCATAATAAAAGTACAATGTATCAGTTACTAATTATTATTTACTTCACCACTTGGTAAGGACAATAATAGAAAACATTAAAAAAGAAAAAATCTAACTAGTGGGAGGTATGAAACTGTTTTTTATTTTTCATCAATTGCTTGATATCAGGTTTGATGGAAGAAAGTTGGAGTCTCATATCAGCTTCGGCGTCCAGTCTATTGCGATATTTTGTTTTCGTGGCTGCGTAGGTAGAGAATCCTGTTTCGCACAAATATGTAGTTGGGAACGGGAGAAGAATATCCAGAGCCATTTGGCCAAGCATTGCATATTCATCTTGGATTCTGCACCAAAAATCATTAAGAGGCGTCGTTTTGAACAATGACTCCATACTTGTGTCTGATGACATTTCTAAAAGAGATTAATATATCTCATTTGACATGTTTTCAGGCTTTTCCAAGTTGGGTAAAAAAGGATTATGAATCCAGGAGTTCACTTTAATTTTTGTATTGTGTTCTTCGGGAAAATACTTTTCAAAAGATGCGCGCATCGAACTGAGATATGGGACCAATTCTTCAAACACATTATCTTCAAACATTTCTGAGTCGTTTTCGCTAACAAACTCACTGAGTAACGTAAAACTTTCTATTTCTTTCTTACCAATGCAAATGATCCAAAAATCTAATTATCTTTTAAAAGCAGTTATTTTATTATAGGCCTGAAACACTGTTGTCTGTTTACCTTGCAACGATAAATTTAATTCGTTAAGTTTTTGAAAGATATCCGCCATAAAAGACAATCGGAACAACCAAGTTTTATCATACAAACGGTCCTTCAAATTAAAAGAAGTATCTGCTGAAAGAAACATTTGTAACTCGGCTCTAAGTTCAAATAGCCTTGTTAAAGTTTTTCCCCGAGACAGCCATCGCACTTCTGTATGGAGCAGCAGTGTTTTATGTTTGCTGCCATAATCTTCACACAATAATGAGAACAATCGGGATTGTAGTGGTCGTGATTTGATAAAATTAATTATTTTTACCGCTTCATCCATAACTAATTTTAGATTAGACGGCATTTGCTTCATCGCAAGTGCTTGTCTATGCAGAATACAATGACTGGAACTACAATTAGGCGCTTTATTTTTCATTCGTGACACTGCTCCTGCTGTTTTACCTGTCATCGCCTTGGCCCCATCTGTACAAATGTCAATGCAATTGTTCCAACTGATATTATGTTCTTCAAAAAATATATTTATTTTATTAAAAATTTCTTCCCCGGTAGTGTTTGTAAGCAGCGATGAACACATAAGCATGTCTTCTTCAAAAGAACTTTTATATGGATACTCACAATAACCAGCAGGATAGCCAAACCAGCGACATCAGTCGACTCGTCCATTTGCAAAGCGAATCGTGTATTTTGTAGACGTGTAACTAGTTCTTGTTTGACGTAGCTTGCCAGATCATGGATTCGTCGTGAAACAGTATCGTTTGATAGCGGAACAGTAGAAAGATGTTTTGCAGATTTTTCATCAAGCATACATTTTGTTATGTCTAATACACATGGTTTTATTAATTTCTCAGCGATAGTGTGCGCTTCACCTGCTTGTGCAATGCGATAGCTAACTAAATATGATGCCTCCGTGGCCTTTTCGTTGGTAGTTTGTGTTACATGCATCATATTTTTTTGACTTTCTAATAACTGATCTTTTTTGCGAACAAAAAATTCTTTATTCTTGTCTTTAGTCTCGGGGTGTACGGTTTCTAAATGTCGACGCAATTTGGCAGGTGCCATGGAACTATTAGGAAGCAGTTTACTACAGAGCATGCAGAGAGGTGAGCCGTTGGAATCAACAAATCCGAAACTGATATAAGATTCATCATACTTCCTTTTTTTCGTCTTTGAAACCGTCGAGCTTGACGTCGTGGCACTCGTGGCATCATCTCCTGGATCGGTGATTGCTAAATTCTCCGCGCGCATTGCTTTTGAACATTCAGCGTCATTAGAAGATGTTGTTGGAACACGTTTAACACCTTTAAGCCAACGTTCCATTCTTCTTTATTTATAATGTTACAAGTCAGGATAGTGGGGTTTAAATAATGCACAATCGTTACTGCGTATAAGAGACTAAATTTAGAACCTACAGGGATGAAATGTATAAAACTGAGACAACAGAATACAGCAGGCAGTAAAACAATGAACACTAGTTTCTCGCTAGCGAGCTTGTAAGTAGGTAGTAACTTATCGCTCCGAACGCTAATCATCAACTGACGACGCCAACGCGCGATCGCCGCTTTTATACTTAGTCCTAGACTCGATCTCAAATATTCTCGAAAATACTCGAGTCGGCACCTTTGATAAACAAAAAGCATTAATAAAAACAGAAATTTAAAAATAGCGTTGTAAACAATATCGACTTTATCCTTTGAAGTTAGAGACGAAAGTCGCTTGTTGACAACTATAGCGTCTAATTCAGAGGCGGCTTTTATCAAAGCGACTGAGCGCTTACAAGTATACTACCCGCTCGTTTTAAGTTTGCCGCTGGCGATAGGTATGAGTGTATGACGTTCGAAATTTTTTATTTAATTGTAACAATAAAAATTGTGTACGGTAGATATTTGGGTAAAACTATGACACATTATAAGTTTTGTTGTCACGTGGGGGAGGGTACGCGCATTCCACAGACCGGCAAACTTAGAGCGAACGCGTTGTACAAGTATAAAATTGTTGAGACCAAACTTATAAGATATTGTACCAGCTAATGTAACACAAGCCTATACAAATACAAATAAATAAATAAATAACATTCATAGCGTTTTGTCTCCGCGCGGCCGCGGAGTCCGCACAGCCGTGGAGCGACCAGAGAGAGGTGTTTTGATTTTTTTATTTCTAAATTCTTGCGGAACCCCGACAGAGGTATCACGGAACCCTAGGGTTCCGCGGAACACACTTAGAGTATAGCTGCTTTAAACTTATACTAACATTTCCTGAATCTACCTCACGGGTACCTAAGAATGAGGATTTTTTTTTTTTATGAAGTTTCATATTTGAAATCAGTTTAAATATATAAGTATATTGAAGAAGACAATAATTCCATATTCTGACAATCATTTCCCAGTTACCAATTACTTCCTTGGATATTTCAAGATGATAACAACTCAAAGCAAACAGCAAATAGCATTAAAGGATCATTAAGAAATCAATTAGCGTCGGCCGGACTTAACTCCTATAGTGTGTGAATTTGTGGCATATTGTAAAGAAAACATTTTTAAGTAAACATATCACTAACATACCCAAATTTTTTGACGCATTTATAGAAATTTAGCGAGATATTCCAGTGAAAATGAGTAAAAAATGTATGAAATCACTTGCTGCTACATTCTTTGTAGAGCTGTAATCAACAACGGATGCTTTCCAGCCAAATGTTATTTAATATTTAAAGTTGTTCAATTTTACTATCTAATTATTGTTTTGTTAACCTTATTACCATGTTCAATATTTTTTTATTAGTTGTCTAATTAGTTGTCCACTGTAATAGTTTATTTAAATAAACTGTTGTGTAATATCTCCAAAATTAAGATAATGTGCTTCAAATAGTGTTATGTTATAGATAAAAAGGCAGCCCTCTATGACATGTTAAACCATAATTCTATAGTTAATTTGTACTAAAAGTAAAATCCATACTAGGAGTTTTTAATTGTGTGTCCACCACTGTAAATAAAGAACGACATTATTTTATATTTTTAATTTTCCCCTATCGGCTGGATAGGAACATTCATCTTTAAAAGTTACGAATATTTTACACAAAATTGGGGTTAGATCACACATTATTCAAAGTCATTATAATATTCCTACATTCTCTAATTAATACTGTTTTAGAAAATTCATCGGCACTTCGGAGCGATGAAACTATTAATTTTCGTCCTTCGCCGAACTTCAAACATATGAAAAAATACTTAAAATCAAAATTTGATGAGGAATCGAATTTAAGTGCGTCTAATAAAATGACTGAATCACTCAATCAAACTGAGCATAAAAAAATTAATTCTATGGAAGCTACACTTCAACCACCGCTGCCTCCAAATTCACCACCGCCGGACAGTCCTATTATTATCAAACAGGAAGTTGAAGACGATGGTTATCAATGCATTAATACAAATACTGTTACTGGTATGACTCCGCCTGAACAGCAGATGGCAGAACCTTCTGGGGATCCACCATGTACAAATAAAGCAGAGGACACTAATGAAGTTATGTGTCGAAACTTTATACGCGGGACCTGTAAAAAGGGTTCAAATTGTAAATATGCGCACAAACTAATTAAATCTCAGTTACCTGGAGTATATACATTTTGTCGGAACTTCCAAAACGGGCAATGTCGATTTGAAAAATGTAAATTTGTGCATACTACAGTCTTTGAAAAAGAGAATTTCTTCAGGACCGGCAAACTGCCACCTCATGCAATAGCCCATTTATACCAAACAACGCCACCTCCACCACCCCCACCACCTCCACCGCCGCCACCACTTGAAGGTAATTTAAATTCCGTTTATTTATCCAACTTATACTAATATCCATTAATATTTAAAATTTACTTTTTTCACTTATGTTGACAGTCTAAATGCCATACCTAAATACTAATATTTATGTGCTATTATTTCCAGAACCACATCAAGTGGAGCCTCAAATCATGCCCCGAATGTTTGCTAATGCAGCAACCTATGATCCAAGGTGAATACATGAAGTTATGACTATAACCCTTGTAACTACCGGTTGGTTAAGTCGACCAGCAAAAACAAAATGAAGCTAGGCGGCAGTTCGAAGTCTAAAGCTTGTGAGCTAGTGAAAATGATATTCATCATAATAATATCACTTTTGAGTCTTTTACTATACTTTTTTACTATTATTAATAATTATAATATTAGTTACAAGGATGTATATTTTACAGTGTTGCAGCACAGGCCAATTTTAATGAAGTATTCCAATTTGGAATATCTAATAATGCAATAGCATCATATAAGCGTAAATGGACAGATAGTGAAGACCGTAAGTAACTTTATCATTACTACTGCGAATGTTTATATATCATTCTATAAGTTATTGCATATCACGAAGGTATCTGCAGTTCTAGTTCAATATAAACTACATGTTTTTTTTTTTAATCACGAGAAAAATAAAAGTGTGCATTAATATATAGTTTTACTGCTAGTGGTTCTTTTTAGTTGTGTTTGTATCTCGTTTATCTTGATTTTAAATAAAAAATAAATGATTGGTTTGTTGAGGCATTAGGACGAAAAATTACATATTTTATTTTTGCTAGTTTTAATATACATATTTTATATTTGCCTATGTGCTATGTAATATTAATATTGAATTTGTCCCCAGTTAGCCGATCGCCGCACGATTGTGATTTGATTGGACCGCCCCCAAAAAAATGCAAAGATTGCGAGTTTAATGGATTCAGGTACTATCTCTTGTGTTTACGTTACAGTGGTTAAGAAGATGAGTACAAGTTAAGCATTTTTACTTAAACTGCCCATGCTATACATTTGTGTATATAGCTTTAACAACTATCTAATAACTTATTTAAAGGACAATAAAAACGATAGATATATAAAAAGTAGATATTTTTCGAATTTATTTAGACAAAATAAAAAAAACATTCAATTACATTGAGAACCTTCTTCTTTTGGAATGTATTTTTTTTTTATTATGAAAATATTATATTATATATATATATCTTAATCGCGTGAATAATAAGCGTCAGGCAATAAGGCAATAAACAGCGCAGTGTACAAATCAAAATTATTATTATTTTATTGTAAATTTGTAATGTAATTTGTAAGAGTAAGGGGCAGAAAACTAATCTTGATCACGTTACTAGTTTCGTGTTACAAAAGTACTATATTTTTAATGGAGAATGCTTCAGTGTCTTGACATAGTTTTCTTCTTTAAATTGAAAAGTCTGTGTATTAAGTAGCACCAGCCATTTAATATCATCGAAATTCAAAAAGTTTCTAACTACAGTCAACAAGTTCATACACCTAGTATGTCTAAAAATATTCAAATACAAAGCGAAAAACAAAATAAATACATATACATCGTGTATTTGTAATCGTCTAGGATACTATATTTTTAAAGAATCTAAATAATATATTTTGTAGGTAAAATATTTAAATTTTATTGAACTGATATTTTTTATAGGTAGACTGATATTGATATGGAGTTGTAACGTTTAAAACTTACAAATTCACGGGGTATATGTAGTTCAATATTATTGCGTAGACCACCCTTATTTACAATACATATGTTAGTAATAGTTAATTAATCATAATTTATTTATTTAAAATACTGGATGAAGGAGGTACTTATAACTAGAACAAGACTGTTTAGATATACAAAACAACAAAAAGCTTACAAAATATATGTACATGGATACTTTATTGTAAAAAATATATGTATTGTTTATACATATAAACCTAATTTTATTTATTTAATAATTTTAGTTATGACAAATGGGACATAGACAAGTCTATATTTCGCGTACTTTATTGATTATAAAAAAACTATTAAGTATTTCGTTAAGAAAACTAGGTTTTGTAAGAATCCGAGTTTAATCTATAATTAAAAATAAAATTAAAAGTATTTAATATTATTTTATTGGATAAATCATTAAATTTGCTAAATTCTGAAATTTATATATTACGTTGTTTAATAAAATCTGAAAATTTGATAGAATCTCCCCTAACGTTAATAACACATCGGCTTTGATTATTCATGCTAAAAATTAAGTTGTCAAAATCTTGCTGGGGTATGCGGTTCCGTGTCTGAGAGGTGGTAACACTCCCAGTTCATGATAACGTGGCCACAATCTGGAAATTACGTTTTGGCCAGTGCTCAGGGCGTCAGCAACCACGCGTTGGACAGCACTGGCTTCTAACATACCCACAGCTCTTAACTTTTCATGATATACTGTCTTCCAAACACTTCTATTTAAATTTTAAAGATAACCGAATTTTACCACTTTTATTTACACAAAATTGTGTTTATACGTTCGCGCCAGCGTTGTTCCATTGATTTTAAAATGTTGAAATTATATCAAAAATGTTTTAATTCCACAATCAAACTTTTACTACAATTTAAAAAGTTTTTATATTATGAGGTCATGATTAACTCTAGATTTAAATATCCCTAGACTTTGTTGATGTGTGTGTAGGTTGTAATAATTATTTCTTTAAAATACAACTGTAGGTACTTACAACTAGAACGAAATTGTTTAAATTGAACAAAAAGCGCTGTTTACAAAATATGCTATGCGAGTGTTAAAACGAATTGTCATGAACTATACAGAAGCTCGCGTAATAAATTTATCAAGGTTATTTTTGGTATAGTGCAAAGCTGACATCCCAACAAGATTTTTACTTCAAGATCATTTAAAAAAAGAAAATGAAAATATTGAAGACTTGCAGAGTTGTAAGCAATTCAAGTTGTCTTGTGTTCTTCGCGCTATCGTGCTCATTGTGTCCCGTAGTACGTAATCCATGTTCATAATTGAAAAATAGGTGATGATCACATTTCACATCACATTGTGAACAGGATTTAGATAATAAGAATGAAAAATGAATTAATTAATAATTGATTAATTAATTCATTAAAAAAATATAACGTGGTCCAGAAACTACTCCATTGGATTGTGCTACTGATTCTGAGCAAACTTCTTTCAGGTTTACACTATACCAAGAATAATGTTGTATACCTATATATATATATATATATATTGAGTTTTAATGTAAATGCGATGAAATAGTACATTTAAACCTTATAATGTTTAAATAAATTTAGGGCGTTGCAGTAACCGTTGGCCACTTAAAACTAAATGGTTTCTCTACATTAGCGTTTGACTCTGTTTATATAGAATGTCTCGTTTAAAGTCGCGTGTATACATTAATAGGATACTTTGCAAAAGTTAACGCTCGATTCAGAAGCGGCGTTCATTTTGTCATTTAAATTATTTTGTACTAACTGACCCGCGCAACTTCGTCTGTGTCAATTTTCCTAATTTCTACAACATTAATCATTTCATATTAGCTCAGAATGCCAACTTCGCAAAAAGCCAACCGCTCGCAAATTGCCAACTTCTTGAAATTCCAACTTCTCGGAATGCCAACTTAAAAATTATAATGAACAAAGTTGGCATTCTGAGCTGAATAAATGGTGAAAATTCTACCATAAATAATAAAATAGTCAAATACCTTTATTTGTAACATGCACCAATCCGAATAATAATCAACACAAAAATAATCATCTCAAATAATCAACATAATTTAAATAATTTTTTTTATACAACGACAGCCTTAAGTAAATAATTTTCTTAATTTTTTTTTTATGTCTAATATATTATTTTCCAATTGGTAAAACTAAAATAGTCAAATACCTTTATTGGTAACATGTCTGCCTAAATTCAAATCGTCAAATTTAAAAAACTGCGTAATAAAAGAAGACTTTGAGATATTATTTTTGATAAGAAGTATGGAAGATATAAATATCTTCCATATTTGAAATCTTCACAAATTGGGTGCATATTATGACTCTAATAAAAACCTACATGCGTTTGTGGGTACTTAAAATACTAACTAATAAGAAATTGGTGAAAAGCAAGCAGTATTTTCACAACAGATTCCGTATACCTAGATAGAAAATGTATCTTGTAAACCCGGGACTTAATTGATCTACAATCGGAAAAGAATTCTGGCAAATCGGATTTGAGGTTGTATTAAAAGCATAATACATATATTGTATTTATTCTATGTACCTAATAATATAAAATTATATCTTATCAATGCATGCAAATTAAGCTATACCTACTTATTATGTGAAATGTATTGCGGGGCAATATGATAAACTAACAAGTTAAAAAATTATGTACCTCTGCTAATACTCTTAAATTTTTATAAAAAACTCCTTTTGTTTCTATTTGTGTGTTGACTTACTTTTACCGAAATAACTGTAATAAATATATTATTTATCATTAGGTACCTACCTAGGTACTTAAAGTACGTTTTCCGGACTACAGTGTTGTAGACAAATCGCATTTTTAGTACAACTCTAATAAATGTTATTATTATTTTACAAATAAACGCAAAAAAAGTGACTGTAATTTATAAGTTTTACTTGCGTTTTACAGGCATCAGTACTACGAGAATAAGCGAGATCAGTTGAGAATTGCTTTTGCTGATTGTATGCTGAAGATCGCTCAAATAAATAAAAAGCAACAGCGTCTTTCCGCTGTCCTCACGACATTGGTAAGTGCCTACATATTTTACCTCTTTCACCACTGACATAAATTTGTTAGGGTATTTTTATTTATTTTATTTATTAAGCTTTATATTCCATGACAAGTATTACATGTAGTATGTAGTTGTGAAGTTAGTAATGTTAGTAATAATATTTTATAAGCTGAAGTTGTCTTTCATGGCCCCTTTGAGGGTAAAAGCCTTCATCATTTTCCATTTCTTTTTGTCCTGGGCGACAATCATCCACTTTTTTCCTGCTGTCTTCACAATGTCATCAGCCCATCGTTTCTTTTGTCTCCCTATGCATCTCTTTCCCGTAGGGCCTGGCCATGTAGATGTTTCCAGTGTCTATCTCTTATCTTGGTATATTGATACATGGCCAGCCCATCTCCATTTCAGCTTTAAAGCATGTTGAATTGAAGATCATCTGTTAGTTTTGTTTTGTTGCGTATGATTGTTTTTTTATTTTGTCTATTTTTCTTAGCTTCAAGATGCTACAGTCTTGTCAACATGCAATGGAGAGATCTTGCATTGCATTGCATGTTGACAAGACTGTATTTTGTTTTTATTTTTGTTTGAATAAATCCATGTTTGACTAGCATATGTAAGAGAAGGTAGAATGTTTAAATCCATTATGATTTTCTTAAGTTTTAGATTATAGTTTCCTTTTAATATTTCTTTATGAGTCCAATAATTTGTCCAAGCTGTGTTTACTATTCTGTCTACTTAATTTTCATTATTATTTTTATCAAAAAATATAAATTTTCCTAAGTATATGTAGTTGTTAACATATTCTATAAGTTTGCCTTCAATTTGAATTGGTTCGTGTATGCCATTAGCCAAGATTTTTGTTAGATCAGAAGCATTGTTAGAAAAAATAATGTTTATTTGATAGCCAAAGCCCTTTGTTTCTCCATTCAATTTGTTGGAAGACGTCATCAAGGACTGCAATGAATAATTTTGGAGAAAGTGGGTCGCTCTGTCGTGCTCCTCTTTCAATTCTGAATTCATTTCCCCTAATTTCTAACTGTATTCTGCTTGCTCTTGGAATATATGTTTCTTGAAGTAATTTTTATAGGCATTTCTTGCCAATTACTTTACAAATACAATAATTGCATTTTTGAAAGATAGAAAAATTTGACATCCAGACTCAGGAATCGAACCCGAGACTTCCGTAGCCAAACCGGGGCTAGAAGCGAACCACCTAGCTGGACAATGTTACTAGATATCAAATCTTTTCATCTCTTAATGCTTGCGAGTTAGGCCCCCGCAGCGCCATCTTGTCGGTAGTTAAAGAACTATCACGGCTTTTGTTATTGCTTCGTTACAGAGAGCATTTTAACAAATTATGATGACGCAGGCCGAATATTGAAGTAATTTTTATAGGCATTTCTTGCCAATTACTTTTTTGAAAGATAGATGTCAAATTTTTCTATCTTTCAAAAATGCAATTATTGTATATGTTCTTATTACATTTATGTATATTACATTGATTTTATTGTTTTTAGGGCTTTTCATATAGATCTATGTGTGATACTGTCGAAAGCTTTTGAATAATCCACAAATGCAATGTAGATTGGTTTATTAAATTCCTTATACTTTTCTAATACTTGCTCAATGGCGTGGATGTGATCGTTAGTGGAATAACCTGGCCTGAAATCAGCTTGTTCAACTGTTATCAATTTTTGGTCCTATTCTACTAAGAATGATAGATGAAAAAAGTTTATATATTGTACAAAGCAAGCTAATTGGTCTATAATTTTCTATTTCTAATGGGCTTCCCTTCTTGTATAGTAGAATTATATTGGATTTGCACCATTAAAACATACGCCAGAGTATGTTTTGATTCCATTACCATGTTAAAAAGTGTTGTTAGAATAGGTACTCCAATTTTGAGGGCTTCATTGTGTACATTATCTGTTCCCGGACTTTTTTCAGATTTTAAGGTTTTAATATACCGATATACTTCACTTTCACTTATTGGTGGTATTTTCTCGTCAATTTGGTCGTCGCAATTTGTATTTGAATATGTGTTTTCTTCTTCTTCATTGAAGGAGATTTGTAAAATTCTTTATAAAATTCTGTTGCATGGTTAAAAACGCCTTTTCTATTATTTGTAGTCTCGTGGCCGTCTTTTAAACTTTCTATTCATGTCTTGTGAGTTTTTAACGCTTGGAACTTCTAAAACTGTACAGATTTTTTTCTATTAATTTATTCATAATATAATCTTCTCTGATAGCTTTGTTAGTTTGTTTCCCGTTTTTTTCTGCTCTTCTTTCATTTTACTTGTTTTCACTTTTCTTGATGTTAATTTTCTATGTTTGCTTAAATTTTAGGCTTAAAATTTTGTTTGTATTTATGTAGCTTGGTTTGTCGTTAATTTTTAAATTCTTTATAATTGTTTCTTCCAGTTTATTGCAATAAATAAATTTGTGTGTTTGTTTTTTTTTTTTGAATAATATGTCCAAAATGTTTGTATATTCTTTTATGTTTTATATATTGGCTATAATTTGGTCTGGTGTTTTAAGTGGATTGCAGATAGATTGAAATGATTTTCTACTCAATTTTGGGACTCGTAATAAAAGCGTACATCTCATCATTCTGTGATCTGATGGGAACTTCACATTGCTTAGAACTTCTACATTAGTGACTGGGATATTGCACAGTATGAAATCTATTTCGTTCTTCATTTTCTGATCAGGCGATAGTCGTGTCCATTTCCGAGATTCTTTTATCTTGAAGAATGTGTTCATGATTGACAATTTGTACTCATTGGCGTATTTTATAGACCGCCTCTGTGGCGCAGTGGGAGTGTGTCCGACTGCTACGCAAGAGGTCGTGGGTTCGATTCCCACACGAGACACCACTTTGTGTGATCCACAAATTGTTGTTCCGAGTCTGGGTGTACTTTGTGTCCGTGATTTGTATGTTTGTAAAGTCCCCAGCGACACAGGGCTTGTACCCTAATGCGGGAGTTGTCTTTAAAAAAAAAAAAACATTTTTTTTTATAAGACACTCTCCTCTTCGGTTTCTCTTTCCATAATCATATTTGCTCATTATCATATTTTCGTCTGGTTTCGGTTGTCCTATTTTGGCATTGAAATCTCCCATGACTATTAGTTATAGTCATGGGAGATTTCAATGCCATGCCATTCATTTATCTGCAGACTCGTGGGCACTCTTAAGGTCGCCATAAAATTTTGTGATTTCCTCGAGCATGTTCGGATTAGTGTGAGTAAAACGTTTGCGATACTTAGCTTTAGGGTGGCTACTCTTTCTGATATGCCAGTAAAGTTGATTATATTCTTTTTAAGATATGTTTTTTATTAAAAAGCCTTACACCATGCAATCCTGCCCCCACGGAGACCAACCAGATTGGGTAGCACTTCCCTCTTTATTGCCTACTAGCTGTGCCCGCGACTTCGTTCGCGTGAAAGTCGGGTTTAAATTAAGGTAGTTTATGTAACGAAATAACTTCTGTGTAAATATGTTGGAAACAGTCCTGTTGACTAAATACTTACTAAATAAAAATCGATCTGTTCTATTCTTTTAGATAGTTAGTTTGGTGTGTGGCTTAAGAAGTGGGTTTTCTGTTGTTTTTGTTTTATTCTTTCAACGTTATACCTACTTATTACCTAATAACTTTTAATAGAATTTGTACGAAAATGTTGTTACTTCTCATGTGATCGTAAACTTGTAAAGCCTAAGTACTTAACTGTGATAATTTTCCTTATAATTTTAGTATTTATACTACTACCCTGAATTTTTTCACATACCCAACATCAACCATTTAGCTGGCAGGGGGACACTTGACTCTAACAAAAATGTTCACTATAAAGCCTAATATTATACACAAAGGAATCCTTAAATCTAAAAATAGTCTTCACAAACCCTAAACGCTTTTTAAAATACCTATCTAATGATACCACACACGATGGGGTAGGTAGGTGAGAAAAAAATCACATCCCCACTTTTATAGATATTATTGTTATTACATATAAGAGAGGTACCCTTAAAAAAATAATGATTTTCAAGATTTTGTTCTTTCACCTTATCGGCGTTAGTAATTTATTCATGCAAAAGTTGCAACCTTCTAGCACTAACAGTCTCTGAGCTAAGCTGCGGACGGACGGACATAAGGAAACTATAAGGGTTCTGTTTTGCCATTTTGGCTATAAATGGGGTGTATTTCATATAGTGTTACAACGCAATACTAATAATAAAACTGCTGTAACACTTTAGTAAGCAAAGACAGAGCGTGTCATGTGTGTCATGCCCGCGAAAATGTCAGATATCCCTAAAGGTAGATACGGTTGACAGACAAAGACCCCCCTCCTCCCGTCACCCGAACTACTCACACTTGACCGATGTTGAGCCATTCATTATCGTTGAATTGATGAACACGTGATCTCCAACCATAACCCCAAAACATGATCCTCGATGCACCTGTGTGATGCGTGGTCAAACAAACAGACAGACAGACAAACATTTCTAAAAATCATAGCAATGTGTTACTTTTTAAAACTTCTTTTACTAAGTATAGAACATTATTGAATACAACGCCATCTACTTTCAAGAATGTGGCCGTTGTTTTGTTACGGTGAACAATTTGATTTCATAGATGGCGCTACATGTATTTTTTTACGTGTGTAATGTCTTTTTTTTTAGACGAACACATCATTTCTGGAAAATGTCGAATACTTTTTAATTATAATGTAATATTGTTTTTCATTTCTACTACGATTAATTCATTACTCTCAGCAGTGCATGCAATACCTATAATTAACTTACCTAGGTGCATAATTTACTTGATTTTTAATATAAAAAAATAATAACCGAAGTAAATAAGTTACCTATGGTCGAAAAAATAACTAAAACATTCAGAAAAATATTAAAAAAGGATAAAGACAATTTTAAAAAAATACAAAAAGAACATATTCAGACATCGGATTCGAGCCTGGGACTTCGTCGTCAAAGTCTGCTAGCATAGCTTCGAGGCTATACTGTTCGCTACTTGACACATCAAAATAACTGTTCTTATGAAACTTAAAAAAGTTGTGTTTAGCTCCTTTTAGTTTTAGCGTGAAGTTATGTATTCCATGGGTTACAATTATAGATAATGTCTAATTGTGGAAAATTTTGTGATAAACCATTATGGTGCGACAAAAAATGCGTTGCTACTCGTTCCCCATAGACGTTAGCGTAATGATTCATAGTGTAAATAATGTCCTATAGTATTTACTATAAAACTGCAAATTTTCATAAAGATTCTTCTAGTAGTTACTGTTTTATAACGAAAAATAGCTACAGACATTATCCCTTACTGCTTAGCTCCTATGGGAAAAAGCGTGATAATTTATAGCCTAAATGTTAATCTGCATCTATTAGATTGCACGTGCAAAATTTCAACCGAATCTGTACGGTAGTTTTTGCGTAATGCGTGTTCAAACAAACAGACAGACAGACAGACAGACAGACAGACATTTCTAAAAATGCAGCAAAGTGTTTGAATACTCTTTTCGAACATTTCCTAATATTTTTTTTCACTAAGTTCGGCCATGTACAGACACGTGAAATTTACAGTTTTATTATATGTATAGATTTGCTAATCTTGAAGTGGAGATCTGAATGGAGATCTTTTCCTTTTAGTTTTTGGTATTTCTTTTCCTCTCACTATTAATTTGCGGTAACATATAAAGACAATTTTGCCATTTTTTCAGCTTGTTCTTTCTTTTGTATAAGTTCTTTTCTTTTTAAAAGAATTTCTTTCCGGTAGTCTTCAGTTGCATAAATATTTGTTTTTGTTTGTTTTTTTTTTTTTAAATATAACTAGCAATGTGGGATTGAGTCCCACATTACTAGCAATCTTGTTAACCCCTCCAGCTAAGCTCAAAGACTTGTGTTAGGAGTGGGTTCACGTCGGTAGTATAATGAGTAGGATTCGAACCCGCGACCTCACGATTGCGAGACCGATGCCTTAGCCATTAAGCTACCGCCGCTTTATTTAGGAGTAAACTGTTGTTATTTGAGAGTTCATACCTGCGCCAACTTAAAATGAGAGTTAATAGTATCGGCCTAATTTTATCATCTTTTTTAAAACCAAGTCTTCTTTTATCACTGATTTCCCATTCGTCCCACTCACGCATATTTTCACTTTTGCATTTTAGTTCATTTAGAATTTTTATTACATTGTTACGATGGCCATTTGTGTTGTTTTCTGATTCTGCCACACCATGCGAAATTATATTGTTCTTCCTCAGATCTTTTTCAAGGCTTTGTACACGAGATTGAAGGGATTTTACTTCATTTTTAAGCATTTTGAAATGTTTCTGCTAATTTTTCTGTTTGTTTTTTAAAATCTAATTTCATTTCTTCCATTTTATCCAGTACTTATTGTAGATCTTTACTCATTTTCGTTATACTAAAATTTGTCGTTGTGTTAATTTATTAAAAATATTTCTAAAATGTGGGTAGTATTTATAAAAATCTTTATAATATGAGTTGTTTAAAAGTATTTAAGGTGGGTAATACTTTGTAGATGGCAGCACTGGTGGTGAGTTGTCGAACTGTCAATTTCAAACGGTTATAAGCCCTTTTCACAGATCTGCATTTATATTATTATATTTACCGTGTGTTTTTTGTGTAGATAACGTTTATTGTCGTGATTCGCCTCGACAGGTAACTAATGTAGTGATTATCGGCACCGATCGCGCATTTAGTCACTGGTTGTATTAATTAAATTCGAAAGTGTCGTTTTACTTTGTGGTCGCTTTGACAGCCGGAAACGGAATACCATTAAGATAATTTGTACTAACATACATACTATATTAATACCTCAATGGGGAATACTGATTGATATTTACTTTTTCAGGGTTTATCAGGGAGCAATAACATTTTGGCATCGACACTAAACACGCATTGATAAGGATAAAGTAAGATTACTATATCCCATTTTATTAAGGCTATTTCTATAACTATCAAAACAAAAAAGGTTTTATAAAAGCTTAATGTATTATAATTAATGTTTATTTCTTTATCCATATATAAAATAGTAATGTTTCTTCCTGTTCAGGGGTTTATGGAGCAAATGAATTTGGCTGTTAGCTGCAAATAATAACAAACAGTCTATGTTTGGTGAAGACAGCTCAAAGGTAACTACAATATTCACTTAACTTTCTTATACCTTACCTACCATTTCATTCCATATGTAAACAAATTTGAATTAAAAAGCACACTGCATTGTTTTCGATTTTGATGAAAAAATTAGAGGATGATTGTCTAGGTGATGGTCAGCTTTGATAATTATAATTATAAAAGGCTGACTGATCTATCAACACAACTGAAACCACTGAACGGACACTTAAAAAGATTTTCCAAAAATCAGCACCTAACGCGAGGGAAGTCGCATTTCAAAACCTAGTAAGCTATATTTTTGTTAAGTTTCATCAAAATCCATTCAAATTTTTATGCGCGAAAGATACGCGGCTCCAAGTGGGGGCAACAGTGGCAATTGAATCACTTTTTTTTTAGAAAATATTGACATTGGAGCGGTGAATTTTAAAAAATGTTGCCCTGCCCTAACGAAAGTTCTGGATCCGCGCCTGCCTAGATAACTTTACCTGCCTCCCTTGTATCTTCCCCGCCTCGTTTCCGCCTTAGATTACGAAACTATTTTCTTGATATAATTTAAACATTTTCATTACTGTGAAAAAGTAAAATTATGAATTAATAGCAGTTGCCCGCGTGTATGTTGGTTATCGATATACAATTCTCGTAATAGCCACTTCCACAAATTTCATCTAATTCGGACTAGTATTTTTAGAATTACTCATACACAAACAAATCTTGCCTTTCTAAAGAATATTCGTAAAACATAAGTTGTTCAGTGTGACATAAATACTTAATATTCAGATTATAATTTATTTTATTGTTTGTTCTAGGGTATATTTGAGCAAATGAACAGACTTTGCAGCAAACAACAAACAGGCTACTTCTATGTTTACCGAAGACCACGCCAAGGTAAAATGTTTTTAAAACATTTTATGCATTGTGTACCTACCGCATTTTTTTTTATGAGGCATTTCCCATTTATATGCGAGAGATCTGCAGTATCAAGCGCTTAATTTACCCTCTTTTGAAATAGATACTTTACACTACTGAATACAAGTTAAAAATAAACCAATCTTTTCTATTGACAGTTGATGTACACTAGCGGAACGAATACGTGGTAAAAGGTTTTAGTTCAACCGTCAAGGAATATTCGACTGTATGAATTTAAACTGTTGTAAAACAGTTAAGCATAATTTACAACATACGAGTATAGTGTTGTACAAAATTTAAAAATGTAGCAAATGCTCGCGAAGCGTTGAAATGAGTGTATTTGAAAACTGACCAAGATTCACAATCCGCGACTGTACCTACTATATTCACAAATACTGCTCTATTTATTTTGTAGTAATCAATTTCCCACACCTTGTTTTTAGCAAACCACGTGTAGAGCCATATTCAAACGGCTTTGTTTTTCATTAAAACTTTTTGTTTTTCATTAAAGTACTGTAAAATATTATAGTTTACAACGATATTTTATATTAAACTAGCTATCCCGTATATTTGTACCGCCTCGTATTTTTTTTCTTTAAATTGTAATTTCAAATCATCCAGGGACCCACTCAAACAAGCGCACTTTCATAGATGTTCACATTACATTACATTACTGATTCACAGACAGACTTAACTATTGGCGGCTGAATAGTTTGTAGTCTGCGGGGGGTCTAAAGCCAAAAAGGGTGGTGCTTCACCTGCATGTGTATATTTCTATGTTTACGTTCCCTCGTAACTCGTAATCCTCACTGATAGTTACGCCTATGATCGTATTAATAATTTCCTATTTTCCATTTACTTCTGTCAATCGTCGTCGAAGAAAACATGGGTGAATTGTGTGTTGAATAATTAGCAACGACAGTTGTCTTGAGCTTATTATATTATTCTGATGTATCTGTAGGTATATAATTGTAAAAGGCAACCGTTATTGACCGACGGATCTATCAACACACAGCTCAAACCACTGAACGGATAGTTAATACGACACGTAGGCATCTGCTTAGAAAAGATTTTCCAAAATTCAGAACCTAACGCGAGCTGTATTTTTTGTCACATTTTAAAATTGAATATGTATGCTATTTCAGATTCAGAACTTTCTTGGCAACATGAACTTCTAGAGGCTAATATCGTGTACTCGAGGGAAAATATGACGGCATGGTACGATATTTGAATATGCTGGTCTACACGAGTAACATAAGGTCATATTTAAATAAGATATATTATTTTTAATGTCACACATTTTAAAGTAAATTTATGGTTCACTTTTTTCTTTTTAGAGTTCGTACCTAAAATTGTAAAAAATGCCATTCGTTTCGTCGGTTATGTCCGAAATAAGTAAGTCACAGGCATTTTACTCAGAAACTAAATGATTTATATTAATAAAATTTGTACCTTAAGTAACTTGTATAAGGTGGCGCAAAAGTAATGTCATAGTTTGAATTGGCTACCATTTTGTTAGTAATGAAAAAAGTTATGTTTTCATGTAAATTGCATTCCAGTAAAATTTTAATTAATAATAAAAAAACAGTTTATGCCACTTTTGGAGCGATTTCTAAGAAAGGTTTATGAATATTTTCTGAAATAAATATTGATAAAATAATTTTCTAAGTAACCTAAAAATTGTATAGTTTTTTCAAAAGTATAATCAAAATATGTGCCACACTAGTGATCACTTCATTAAATTATTTAAAGTTATTCTTATTTTCTCATCTATTTTACAATATAAATATTAATACTTGTGTGAAGTTCATGATGTAGGTAAAGTTTGTAGGTAGTTTTTGAGTAAAATTCCTATGACATACGGACGGATCGAGAGACTTTCATGAGGAAACTCCAAGACGTTTTACCATTTTGGCTACGGAACCCTAAAAATAAAGTAAAACATATAATTTGATAACGTTACTTTTCTCGAAGACCGCGAGATCTATTTTAATTTCCGAATAATTATTACCATATTCGTAGTTAAAAGTAGTAGACTTATAAAACTATTTCTACTTATTAAGACAAATGTCTTAATAAGTTTTGTCAATCTGTTGTTATGCCGCAGTAAGATCGTTGTAACCTTGATATAGTTATATCCCTAGTGACTCAGAATAAGTTTTACTAAACAAAAACTGTAGGTATTATCTAACAGCAACTGATACGCTAATTATTGTTCCTAGTCTTGTCCTTGCGCCAGTCGTCTTAAGTAAAAGAATAACATAATTACAAGGTTTTATTCCTATATTGAATATTAATTTCATGATAATCAAAATTGTTTTATAACCACACTATGTGTTAAACATTTTGTGGAAAGTATAATTTTATTACTACTCTACTGATGATGCTGAGGGTCTGCATCATAATTTTATGTGTTTTTTTATTATAAATTTACGACATTCGTGTATTCGTTTCAGAGCTTTTATAAACTATCTTATACAATGACTATTTCCCTAGGGATATAACTTTAACACGGTTATAGCCATTTTACTGCGACATATTTAAGATATCCTTATAACATTCAACTTGCGTTCATGCTTCGTGACTGACAACTAAATAAGTCTAGAAGATAACGTTACACATATGTGCTGTTACCGCCAGTGTATCTAGATTCACTGTAACTACTGTATTTTTTTTTTATTATGTTCTCTTCCGGGCGAGTTAAACCAATGCCCCCTGGATATGAAGTATCTTAAATATCTGATTCTTTAATTAATTAACTGCATTCAACATTTTCTAAATGTTATTTTTAAATAATGTTTAAAATTAAAGTAGATTGATCCGTATCCATATTCGTGGTTCAAGACACTGATGATTTATTCATCATCATTAATTTTACTTTACTGTAGTTTTACTTTTAGAATCTGGAAACACTGGTTGCTTTTAGCGGCTATGTGCTCGTAAGTCTTTGTTAATGCAAAGATCTTAAGAGAACATACTTATACCATACACCCCACAGAAAGCTTATCTTCTGTTATTTGTTTAGTTATAAACAGAACAGACATTTTTGAGTTTACAACAAAGAACTGTTCGAAGAGTTTTTGAGAAAATTCTTATTTGTTCAAACAATATCATTATCGAAATTAAAGTGTAGTAGATAACGTTACACATATAATGCTCATAAGACTTTAAATATGCAAAGTTCTTTAGAAGTATAAGCAGTAATCGTTTCATACAAACAAAATATTTTAAAGTTATCTTCTGTTACTTTAAGCTCGTTTTTATCTCGAAGCATGACATGCCGACTGTATTATTGTATTTATGGTCGTACCTCACAACTGATTCGCCGGTTCGCTGTCAAACATAAGTTGTACCTGATGATGATCACTATAGGTAACCTTGTGTGTATTTTGTCATTTATTATGTCACTATTCATTAGCCCCTTTAATTTTATTTTGCATTAACATTCTTTACCTGATAAAAATTATAAGCAAAAATCTGTGTAAATAGATTTTAACTATATGATGAATTTTCCATTTTTATGTATTCGTTGAATTAAATACTACCGTTTTCAGACTACATGTCTAACTGGGACTTGTAGCGTAGGTGTTTTAGGCTTAGATGCCTTTTTATTCCAGACGTTTCAACCGAATTGTACCTAACGGCCATGACTACACTTTGATTTGATTGATTTTTTTATTATCATTTAATTTAACGCCCTTTTTAATATAAAAGGTAGATATTGCAAACAACAGATATATCAACATCAAACGATTCCAATCACTAGATTATCAAATAAATATTGTATTATCGATTACGCCACAATATAGGCACCCTAGGTTAAGTTAAATATACATTAGTATATACATTAATATAATTTTAAGTATAAGTTATCTCTATGTGTCTCTTTGCCTAACCTTATCCCATAGGTATCATTTAGGGTCGCATCTGGTCGTCATTCTTTGCACTACACAATGGCTCTGTTTCGTCAAGTTAGCATTCTTAGTTAGTTTTTTAGAAAACATTTACAAACTGATTTCAATACGAATTGTTGATTTGTTTATCCGCATGCAAAGATACATTTGATGTAACTTAAAGTAATAATTATTATATTATTCAAATAATTATAGACTGTAATTTTGACATTTTCAATACTGAAAAAGTGGTATGTTTTAAATACGTATTTTTTCATTAAAATTAAAAAACGAATTGGTGGTGGTATTTTTATCCACATGCAAATATACAATTGATTGAACTTATAGTAATTAAAATAATTATAGACTGTAATTTTGACATTTTCAATATTGAAGAAGTGCTGTATTTGTAACAACTGTAATTATTTTTCTAATTGAATAATTTAATAGCATAAAGAAGTTCAATATACGTAATTCTTTATTTCTATTTTGATTTCGACGCATTTTAGGAGATGTCCCTACAGTAACAGTTTTAATAAGAATTTGTGATGATTTATTTTTATGAATGCAATTCATTGAACTTGTTGTAATTAAGTAGTATTATAGACTAATTTTGACACTTGAAATTAAGTTGTTTTCATTTAAAATTATCAAAAATAATAATTGAATAGCATTAAGAAATATCATATAGAAGAAATATAGATCCGTTTTACACCCGTTCCGTGGTATGCGTCTGGATTGAGGCTCCTGATCGTGAATCCGAAAAGTAATCTTATCTAGATTTAGTACAAGTCGTAAAAAAAACTGTAGAACCGATAAAAAATTGTTAAATAACAATTTAAATGACGTCTCACTTCTTGGTGAATCGATGCAAGTAGAAGCTAAATCTTATAGTCGTATATTGGTAAAAATACTGATAAACACTCCTACTAGATAAATCAAAACCTCAATCTTACGCACACCGTTCCGTGGGCCGCCTTTAAAGTAACAATTATCAAGAACTATTTGTACTTTTCGATGATACCACACCACTCTGTGCCTCGGAGAGCAAGCCGTCAGTCTTTCAGCAGCCGTATCTCACATCGAATTAATTCTCCAATGTGGCGAAGGTGGGGGGGGGGGGGGTTGACCCATGCGTCATACGTACTCGTGAACGGGTGCTACTGGTGACTGGTCAGCCTTGTCATTATTGTCTTATAAGTTTATTTTTAATCAATAAATATTTGTAGCTATATGTACAAATATTTATGGAGTTTTTCTCGCAATAAATAATCCAATCTTTGTTAAATGTTGCCTTTACTCTTTTGTAATTTTTGTAAGTTGATGCTCCCAAATCATCATAACACACTATGGTTACTCCTTGGGTGAGTAATGGTTGCAGCATCTTACTTACTAGCATAAATGTATACAGTGACGCATTTGCCCTAATGTCTTCGTAGTTGACTATTCTCTGTTTAGATTGGCCGCCGTTATTAAGACGATATGACCGTAATTCTTGATATTTGTTACCATAATTGACAGCCCGTGTTCAAATATTTCCTCATATTTATTGTTTATGAAATGAAGTACATGCCTATTTAACTAGTTGCTCGTGAATCCCATATAAATCGTTTTACAATATTGTTTTTGAAATGTATTGTCACCAAACAGCGACAGTGCAGAAGGTTACTTTCATACAAGGAGCGCTCGAGCAATGCGCACATAAATATCACTCGCTAATAACAAAGTCAAGAAAAGGTCCGCTTCGATCTGTAATTCAATAACATCGTGCCCTACCTTCTGTACTGTCGGTATTTTGTGACAATGCTGCTCTGCTTGCGAATTAATAAAATAATTATATTATGTATGTCAATATTTTTTACTTCACTGTAATAATAATTATGATGTATTGTGTACCTACCATTAATACTTCAGATTAATAAGAGTGTATGCAATGTAATTCAGTACCCAATCTATTGACATTAAAGTGTTTTTAGCATGATTTGGATTTATTTGTTGAAAATTTAATGCCTTTTTTGTAGGTATTATTTACACGTGGTTCAAATCCAGCCAGCCCCCTATGAGCCACATGCAGCCACGAAATCGATTTAGGTAGGCTTTTAGGTAGTTCAATCGAATATACATATTCAATGTACCATTTCGATCTCCATCCAGCGCGACCTTCGTTATTTTAATAGAGAATTGAAATAAATATTGGGACGTACTCCTTCCAATGTACTTTTCAAATTATACATTGAAATACCATAAAACTATTTTTAATTAAAGATAACATCTAAACAAAAAAAAACTTTAATCACGGTTGATTTGCTGGCATTTATTGAGAAGTTTCGTATATCTCCGAATCTTTCGGAACAAACTCTTTCGAACAATAAAAAAATAACGGATTTAAATTTTTTTTTGCTCGAAAGGGTTGTTCCAAAAGATTTGGAACAAACCTCTAATTATTATATTTAATTCTTGAAATGACTATATCATCACATAATGAGTTATGCCCGAACCACAGATAATATAATACTATACTAGTCAGACAGATACCTCATCCCATACAAAGAAATGTGATCGTCCTAACTCGGGCTCGTTTACGGAGACGCTAGATGGCATTAGCAGTGGTGCATTGCAAGCGACATCTAGTGATTCAGGCTACAGCTGATTGATTTTAATGGCCCTCCTTTCTAAAGTCGCCAAAAGATGGCGGTTAAAACATCGAGGGATGAAAATTGTGGCCTTCGCTTGGTTTGTTCAAGGTCGTGCGTTTACTTGGAAATAAAGTTGGTTGCTATTTGCTACTACGCGGTCATCGGCCGCGCTTAGGTCCGTATTAATAGATAAAGCTTAGATTCGTTCTAAAGAACAATATCACCTGAGTTCCTTTCTAAGTGCGGTTAGCGTCTTGGGATCGGCACTAAATAATAAACATGTATTGTTAGCATCTCGGCTAATATCGCGCCCGTACAAATAACGCAGAAAATCGCCTTAAATGACGTCATTCGGGTGCCGATCTGTGTTGCAGACCTCAAAAATATTGTAATTTGACCCTAATAGGCGACGACACACTACTTATTTACATTAAACGAATGTTATGTTATTGCTAAAGTAACTCGTCGGTGTACAAAGTTGAACCTACTTCTATTATGATATAATGGTTGCGTAACTTTACCACAGTCGGTGCATAGATGGGTGACCGTTGTCTAAAATCACATCAATCATCTTTTTGGTCTTGGTTTATTGTCAGAGAACATTTTTTATACTTATTTAAATGAAATCGTGAAAAGATTATGCATAATTTCACAAAATCCACGATTTAGGATTAAAATTGACTTAATCAACGGTCACAAGTTACAAGATATTTTACGATAATAAAGTATTTTTATTAACTGTGACGATGTCAATGGCAAAAATATTATTTTTTTGTATTATGACTTATCTATTGAATAGAACGGAGTCTCGAACTCGTGTTCAAGGTCGATCTTACGTTTGAGATCGTTTTGATCAGGGCTCGGAACTGGTTTATAAATAGCGGTTATTATTGTTAATAAAACCGGTTTAATTGTGCTTATTAATTGTGATTAACCGGTTAATTAAGAAACCGGTATTAATCATAACGAAATAATTTTGATTACCGGTTAAAACAGAGAGCGTAATGCTACTAGTATAGTATTATATTATCTGTGGTAATGCTAACCGTTACTGTGAGCTGAATTAACCGGTTAAATTCAAACAAACGACTTGTGACGCAAGGCACGGTCGTTCGGTCTCGACCTCACGTCATTGAAACTTAGTGCTTTTTCTTTCCCACATGTATGGGTTAGACCGTCGTCGTGCGTCGTGTTAAATCATGTTCCCTGCAAAACTACAAGCGTGCGGCCGTTATTTAGTGTAGGTTAATTATATTAATTGTGTGTATATTCATCATGGGAAAAATAAAATAAAATAAGGTTTATTCTATGTTCGATTACAATCAAGAGACTAATAAATCGAAATGTTTGATGAAAGGTTGTAATCACCACGCACGCCTCCGTAAAGCGCGGGTTCCGGAAACTACCCTCGCTTGATTTTTATCACTCACTATGACGAAACTGTCGGTACTTCGACACACAACACTAACGACATCTGCACACTGGCGTCTAATATTTGTTTCGACGGTGTGTACACTTACTCATCGCGGGATTTCACGATATTAAGAAACGATATCCATCTTCTAGGTTGAAATTGACGTGTTTTTTTATTCTAACCTCTTCCCGCGCCATGCGGGAGTAGTAGTGACGGTCAGTAGAAAGGATCTGTGGTTCGTGTAGTTCAATCAGTTCATTAATGAATATATACGCGATTAAGACCCGCAGCTTATAAAACTCCATAATGTGTAAAAATCGCGAAAGTTTACGAACTAATAAGCTTAGAACTTGTTTAGTTAGTTAAGTTTAGTGCTAACCAATTACGAAATAAACTTTTGAATTATTACATGGTCACTACATTACACTTGGCCAGCGGAACCTACATACGTATCACTGAAAACAAAATTTTGTCAGACATGAATCATTTAATACATCTACTATTGCGTCTACAGACGAATCCGTTAAAGTGGACGATGATGAAAGGATACAAAAGCTCACTACAACGTTGATAAGGGAGATTTCAATGCTAATGTTGGAGTACAAAAATGCGGCGAAACGAAAATTGGATCTAACTGTGTAGGGCGCAGAAATCACAGGGCCCAAATGCTCGTTAATTTTCTACAGTCGTCGGGGCTTTTCTCAATGAATTCTTTCTTTAAGAAGAAGCCTCACAGAAAGTAGACATGGCAAAACCCCGATGGTGTAATAAGAAACGAGTTAGATTTCATCATTACGGACAAGCTGCAAATATTTAGAGACGTCTCGGTGATCAACAGGTTCAATACTGGTAGCGATCACATATTGGTTCGAGGGTCTCTAATTATTAGCTTCAAGGTCAAAAGACTCTAAATAATGTGGCCTATTCTCCGACCTACTGCCCCCCAGATAGCCTAATGCCCCGAAAAGTTCTAGTTGGAGCTTCAAAACCGTTTCGCATCGCTGGAAACACAAACGAGAAAACTAACACTGGTCAAAACCCTCGTGTCTCGGAAGTTGTTTCCCGGAAAACGCAAAAAAAGGGAGTCCGAACTCTCACTCGAGATTCTTGAACTAATAAGGGTAAGACGAGACACGCAGATGTCTTTGTCAGATATGAGAGCCATAAACCTGAGTTTCAAGCAACTTAAGAATGACAAAGTGGCCTGTGATGACAGAATCACTACAGAGCTTTTGAGAGCAGGTGGGACCCCAGTCCTGAAAGAGCTAGCGAATCTCTTCAACTCCGTCATCTACCAAGGCTTAACACAAGCGTGTAGCGGGAGTGAGTGGCTCTGTTCTTAAAAAAAATTATAACCCCTTGCTGAAGAACTACAGACCTATCTCATACCTGAGCCACGTCTACAAGTTGTTCTCGAGAGTGATCACCAACCGCCTCTCTAGAAAACTCGACGAGTTCCAGCCCCCGGAACAAGCCGGGTTTCGAAAAGGCTTCAATACCGTGGACCACATCCATACATGACTGCAAGACGAATTCAATAGAGCGTCATATCCCCGAAACTGTTCACCACACTCTCGAAGACATCTTCAAGACACTTGATAGGACTGCATAGGTCATACAACATAAACCGTGAGTAAATCTCACACCTTCGGTTTGCCGACGATATTGTCGTAGTAGCGCAGTCACTGGGGCAGCTCAGCGAAATGCTGCACAGCCTAAATGGAGCCTCTAGATGTGTGGGACTCGGCATAAATTTGGAACAAAACAACGACACGTTAAAGTTACCAACGGCTACTTGCCGTAGGTAACTTTAACGTGACTTTGATTTGTTTCCAGTTTGGTAAAAGCAACTTCGAGCAAGAAGTCGATAGAAGGATTCAATTGGGTTGGGTAGCGTTTAGCAAACTTCGTCGAGTTTTCACTCCGCCTTAACGGCAATGCCTGAAGGATCAACGTAACCAGTGCGTCCTACCTGTTATGACCTACGGTGCCAAGACATTTATTACGGTTGAGTTAGTCCAAAAAAAATCAAAATTGTCCAGCGGGCTATGGAGCGACGTATGCTTGGGAGGATAAAATTCGCAATGAGGTCATCCGACAAAGAACTAAAGTTACCGGCATAGCTCTCTAGTGCTAGACATAGGCATCTCCTAATTTTTGCCACAACAGCCGGTCCTATGCTTTCCGCATCCAGTCCATCCCAGCCACCTTATTAAGGTCGTCGGACCTGGCTGGGGGCCGTCCTACCTTACGTTATAATACTCGATGTGGTACAAGCTTTTGATAAAGTCTGGGATGAAGGCTTGGTATATAAACTGAAAACAATGTTACCAGATCAATTTGCTACTATCCTAGAATCTTACATTTCTAGCAGAGCATTTCGAATACGCCAAGAGGATGTTTGTTCTAAAACTATAGAAATAAAAGCTGGAATTCCACAAGGCAGTGTTCTAGGACCGGTCCTGTACCTTTTATACACCCTTGATATTCCAGAGCTCGAAAATAATGCTATTGCAACCTTTGCTGACGATACAACCATCATAGCAGTAGGAAATACCCACAACGAATCAGTAGAAAAGGTTTTAAGTAGCCATCAACCAAGTCTTAGAGTGGACGACAAAATGGAGAATAAAACTTAATGAGAGTAAGTCAGTTTACGTTGACTTCACAAATAAAAAAGGTCAATACTGCCCGGTGCTTATAAATGGCCAACCAATACCCTACTCGAACACAACTAAGTATCTCGGTATGACGCATGACGCAAAGCTACGCCTGAAAGCACATGTCAAGAAAAAAAGAGAAGAGCTATCCCTACGCTACTAGAAGATGTACTGACTACTAGGAAGACATTCTTCCCTCTCAGTATACAACAAATTCCTGCTATATAAACAGCTGTTAATGCCAGTATGGACTTAGGGTATACAGCTTTGGGGCTGTACCGCTCAGAGCAATCGACAAATAATACAAAGATTCCAGAACAAAGTGCTCAACGGTATTGTCAACGCCCCTTGGTACTTAAGAAACTGTGATCTCCACCGGGACCTTAAAATGGATGACATAGAGACAGTTATACAAAAAATAGCTGAAGCACATCAAAGCAGGCTTCAACAACACGTGAACGTCGAGGTAATCCAGCTCCTTGATACCACTGAGTTAAAAAGAAGATTGAAACGGCTAAAGCCGTTTGAATTAGTGTAGTGTAACAGTGACATATTAAATGTAGTGTAAGTGCAACGTAAAAGAACACATGAACAAAGTGACTTCACTTCTAAAGCCGTTTGAATTAGTGTAGTCGTGTAGTGTAACAGTGGCATATTAAATGTAGTGTAAGTGCAAGGTAAAAGAACACATGAACAAAGTGACTTCACATATGTAACTCAAATATAAAACTCAAAAAAACTCTATATAAAATAACGACACTACAGAAAGCATGCTTCATACAATGCATGCTTGACGTTCTTTAGACTGCATTGACATCGTTCACGGGCATTGCTTTTTTGGAATATTAACATATAATTGGCTAATCGTGCATTCGTGTAAGTTATTTTCGGTTACTTTGTAATATAGGTATGGCATTCAATCCAAACTATTTAATTATTAGCTTTAGCAACCATACCTAAAACAAACTACAAAAAGGTGTGTTTTACTTATTGTATAACCCAAAGTTTTTTGACTTAGCGCGACCAGCGAGCCCGCGAGTCTACTTAGATTTAAATAATTAAATACATTATTATGAGCTAACTTTCTCTATTCTCGGCATTTTGTGACATCGATCGGTACATTTGATCGGAAGCCGGCGTCTTTGAAAACACCGCTGGCACGTGTAAGTACGTACCTATTTATAACCTGTCCTTGATTATTATTTAAAAAATGCATTTTTATTTAAAATTATATTTTTTTTTCGTTCGCAAAAACATGGACTTCGGCTGTCCGATTGGTTTTGGTAATTTGAAGAAGGATTTGACGCAGGATCGATGTGTCTGTTTTTTGCCTAGTCATAATCCAATACGACAAAAAAACATAACATTTGTGACAATGAAGTGTGAACAAGACGCAGGATCGAAGAGTAGTCTTGGGCCTACCCAACAAACATTTACGACGTTGAGTAGACGTTTTGGTCAAGACACTTTGTTATTTACTATAATCGTATAAATATCATAAGGACGTTTACCCGACGGCATTAGGGCCCATTTTATTCAACTTAATCCGCTAAAAATTTCGTATAAAAGTCTTATAAATACCTACTTAGTCGCAAAGTCGTCATATACGCGTCGGCGATATGGCTACATGTCATGTAATGATAGCTGTCGCGACGTGTATACGACTTCATGTCGAGTAGTGGCGCTCAATATGACTTTTAAATAATGTAATTGTTGTGTTATTGTCATTTAAAGATAATGGAACTACCGAATATTAATATAACAGATTATAAATATCACGTTAACTTAATTTGGCAGTGTTTTTGACAGAGTTAATATTGCATTTTCTTCTTTGTATTTTTGGTCTGATAAAACCATGTCATTAGTTGTAAACCATTGCGCAATCAAGTTTACTGATTAATGTGTGATAAGTTTGTAGCTAAATTTTTATGGGCTTTTATAATATTAATGTTTTCACATATATTTTTTAATATTTTATTATGTGACTGCGTTATATGACAACTATATAACTTACCGACCTATAAACTGCGTGTTCATTGTAAATATCTTCGCCATGACAGTTGATTTAGAGATCAATAATAAAATAACAAAACGCCTAGCTAAACTAGTTCACAGAAATGATATTTTAAGAACAGAAGGATATGCACGTAACTTAGTTAAATCTTAATAATACTTTTGTTTTAGGTAAACCCCACAATGATCTACAATTATGTAGATATTGATAAGTTTTAAAACTATAACATTATTTTTTTAAATAATACACCAATCTGACAATACCTTCACATTACCAGAGTGCGAATTATTTTTAAAAAATGTTATGAGGCATGCTATTAAAATAAATGCAGCCAAACTGCTAAGGGCTTCTGCTCAAAAGAACAGATCAAAGAAATCAATTTTTTGTCATTTTTATTGACGTTATTAGATGATTGAAAATATAAAAGTTCCTAATGTCGAAAGTTAAAATAGAACGTTTGTATTGATTAACGTAAATTACCGGGTTTAAACTTTCGGGTTTAAGATTTCAAGATATATATATTTTTAAAAAAAGATAACTTGCAATATATATATATATATATATATATATATATATTAAGTTGCCTGTTGTGTAGTAATTTTGTATGTTCAATTGTGAGATTATTAGCTACATAAGATGTTTCAATATAGCAAACTAACTGGAAGTTTAATTTTAATTTTTTAATGTTTAGAATTACATTTAAGTGCTTTAATGCAACTTGTGAAATATTAAAATCAATAGCCCACTTTTTATAATAGTCTCTGAAGTCATCATTTTTGGTTGAAGTGACTTCTTTATCAACATTATCTTAATTTTCGGATGACGAATAACTGTCTTTAACTTCGGAAAATGAACAAGAGTCCTGAACTTCGGCAAATGAACTGCAGGGTATACTCGTAGCATTTTGGTTTTATTGATTGGTTAAATTTGCATTTAAATGTGATACGGAACCCTTCTCATCTTCCTTACTCTCAGCTTGAGCTCTATTACTTTGTATTAAAGTACGTGTTTGAAGCGAATAATAGTTGTTTTTAAGTTTCTTTTTAAATGCACCACTTCTTTTAATACTTTTCCACTTTTTTGGATCCATATTAATAATAGTAAACAATTGGGTAAAGTTGCTTTCAAAATGGTGCAAGTTGTATACAAGGTTATTTAAAACCTTTAACATGACTATTAATTATATAAGGGTTGCATTACCATTTTGTGTTACTTTAGGATGTATAAAGGTTGCAATCGTAATACTTACTTAATCGACTTTTATATAATGGTTACAAATACGAAGTGTAAACAGTTATTAGCCGTTTAACAGATGTTTAAAAGGTAATTAAACGACAAAATTGACACTATTTTGTCGTTTATACTACGAAAACGTTTACACGACAAAAAGTTGTAGAAGTAGATTGTATAGACGTCGTCGTAGACGCTATTATAAGACAGTCATAAAAAAATGTCGAAAGAACGTCTTTAAGACATTAATAAACGACAAAAAATGTATATGACTATTTGTACACATAATGCACCAGTACACAACGAAGAGTCAAAAAAAATACTGTAAAATAACTTTCTTATGACTCAGAGTCATATAAATGTTTGATTATATGACAAAAATGTTTGCTGGGTAGTTATAGTCCAATGGAAGTTAATGGAGTCATAGGGCAGAAACCCATCAAAACCGACCCCTCCCCTCACCACATCGCGTGAACTAACTCACTCTTGGCCGGTGTTACCCCCTCCCTCCAGAACATGATGGACAATGAAACAGTAGTCTAGTTCTTTTATGGGGTTTAAAAGCATCAAGTTCTTTTATCTCTAGTTGTAATTTACTACAATTTCATGTCACTTTTCTCTTCTCGTCGAAAAATAAGTAAAATATATCAAGAAAATGTAGCTATGGTCAGAATCGGAATTCCCAAATAGTGCCATCTATTGTTAGATTGAACCAGTTTAATGATTAAGTTGTGCCTATCATAACGTAGTACAAATGATTGCCGCTAGAGTTATGACTATATCATAAACTTTGTTAAGTTATGGAAATTTGATTATGGAACCTATTATTTTACAACCCCTTATATAGCTTAATAATAAAAAAAAAATAATACACATTTTTCAGTACCTATCTTCTGATATTTCAAATTTTAAAAAACTTCAATATCAAATCGATACTTATAACGCCATCTGTTGATATTTATTTGACTTACGTTTCTGTTTCTTCGTGATGAGACCTCGTGCCCGAACATACATAAAAAAAACATCCGAATTAAGAACCTTCTTTTTGAAGTTGGTTAAAAGGGGTACCTACTTATAAAATTGAATTTGTAAGTCATTGAAATCGATCACCCGTCTGGCCCGACAGTTTAGGGTCAGAATCTCACTGGCCCCAAAGTAAATCAATGTAACGAATATGATGTACTTAGTATCTATTTACAGGTAAAGGTAAGTGCTAATAAGGAGGTTTTGTTTGAAATAACAGATAGGTAGTTAAACATTGCTTAAGTAAACAATGAGCATTTCTTTGTCTATTAACGCGGTATGTGACCATTGCCCGTTAAGTGATTATTTTTAGTAAGTAATATAGAGTCATAAGACTAAGTATTATGACATAATCATTGTCTGCATTTTTAAGCAGGTACCTCAGTAGGTACTACAAATAAATATTTATGATTTAATTAATAATAATTAATAAGCAGGTACCTCAGTAGGTACTACAAAGAAATATTTATGATTTAATTAATATTGTTTTTCATTGTTTAGGTAAGTTGCCTACTTATTTTATTTGTGAACCTAGCTACCTTCTTTTACGCAGTGACACCGCAAGAAGTGGCTCTATTATTCGAGGATGAGTCGTAAGATATCTCTTTTTATTTACTTTAGATCCCAATGATACAGGAAGGATGTTAGTGGATACATACAGTTCAGCATAAAATAATGTTACTAATTCAAGTACCTAGCTACGAACTGAACCTGTTGAATTTTAATCTATACTAATATTATAAAGCTGAAGAATTTGTTTGTTTGTTTGAACGCGGTAATCTCAGGAACTACTGATCCGAATTGAAAAAATATTTCGCTATTGGATAGCCCATTTATCGAGAAATACGGCCAAATACGAGTGGACCAGCAATGAGAAATGTTGCAAAAACGGGGAAAATTTACGCAGACGAAGTAGCGCGGGACAGGTAGTTTACATATAAAGCCATTTCGCAAATTTTACTTAGGTACCTTACCTCTATGGAATGACTTTTTGTTCTCGCAGGGACCACCAAAAATAACGTTATACGTTAATTTATGTATTTCGTTATAAAGAAAGAGAGTAGGCCGTACAGGTCATTTTAGAGCTACAAAAGTTAGGTAGGTACCTACCTACTAATGCAAGGCATTTCGCATTTACATGTCCGTAATCTGCATTTTCAAGCGTTTAATTTACCACCTTATAAAATATTTTTACACTATCGAATACATGTTAAAAAAAGACTATTATTATTGACAGTTAATGTATCACATTTACAAATATTGCTTTATTTATTTTGTAATGATTATTAGATTATTCCCACACCCCGTTTTAAGCAAATTACGTGTATAGCTATTTTCAAGCGGTTAATTCTTTCATTAAACCTCTTTTAACAAACAGTGAAAAAAATAACAAAATATAAGGTAGGTATATAGATTTGTTGAACGTATTTCTGAATATTCATTACATTAAATTGTAAAAAAATAAAACATGCCGTAATTTTTTGCGAAAAATGTCGCCATTTTACCTACAATGTATTTTTGTAGCTAGTATGTAAATAAAACGTATTCATCATTATTTATTATTATAATTTTATTATTTAAACGTACTTATTTTTATCTCATTTATTCAGACCTAAAAATATTATTAATCCGAATTTCAATAAATTACAATGCACAAACGTCATTCCATAGAGGTAAGACGGACGTAATAAATATTATATAAAAATAATGGTGGACGTAATAGTTACTGTGGCCACAAAATCCAAAAATTTGAGAGGCACCTTCGCCAAGGGTCTGAAGGCCTCTGCTTCGGCCCTTAAAGAGGTAGTTGAAACGCTGGCTAAGCGTGCCACGGCCTCGGAAGCAGAAACTGTGCGACTGCGAGTTATTAACGCCCGTTTAGAAGCCCAGTTAGGTGAGCTACGTGTGGAGCTCGCACTATTACGGGCTTACTTGCAGTTGGCAGGTGCCAATTCTCCCCCGGCTACTGCGATCCGGAAAACTTCACCGCCTTCCGCATCGGTCCCGGCCGGTTCTGCCCCGGCTGGTTCTGCGACGGCGGTCTTGACACAGGCCACTTCGGCCCCCGCCCGTACGCGTAACCGAACGCCTCGGTTTCCGCGGTGGGCTGTGGGTGCATTGGACAGGGACCTGCTGGAAGAGGCGGCCATCGTTGCATCGTGGGTCGTCTCCGCCTCCGACCGAGGAGGTGGACGTCATGGCTGGCCGCATTCGCGATGCGTTTACGCAGATCTGCGATGCGACCATGCCCCGCTCACGACGTCACACCCCAAGGAAGGGGGTGTATTGGTGGTCCCAGGAGCTTGCCTCCCTCCGCGCCGCTTGCATCAGTGCGCCCAGGTCCTATACCCGCAGCCGGACTCGTCACCGCGATGTCCAGGAGAAAAGCCAGTTTTATAAGGCGTATCGCCAAGCGAGGGCCGCCTTTAAGCTGGCTATCTATCGCGCCAAGGAGAGAGCGAGAAAGGAAATGCTGGAGGGTCTCGACCGTGACCCAAGGGGTCGCCCATATCGAGCGGCGCTGAACAAGCTCCGCTCGGCGGTCCCCCCCCCTTACCGAGACTCTCCAGCCCAGCTTCCTTGCGGAAGTGGTCGAGAGCACGCGCCCCCGGCGATGGTCTCCGAGGATGAGACCGACGACCGGGAGGCCGACACAATGGTGCCGCCTGTCACCGAAGCGGAGGTGGGCGCGGCTGTTCGAATGCGTTTGAAGAACACCGAACCTGGGCCGGATGGGATTTCCGCCCGGCTGTTGTCCCTGCCCCTCGACCACATGGGGGACCGCCTCAGGGGACTGTTCGACGTGTGCCTGGCGTCCGGACGGTTCCCTGACTGCTGGAAGGCAGGGAAGCTGGTGCTCCTCCCGAAGCCGAGACGGCCTCCCGACACAATTACGGCCTACAGGCCTATCGTGTTGCTGGACGAGGCGGGGAAGTTGCTGGAGAGGATTCTCGCTACCGGCATCATCCGACATTTGAACGAGGTCGGCCGCGATCTGTCGGACGCTCAGTACGGCTTTAGTACTGGGCGCTCGACCATTGCGGCCATTCTGCGCCTGAGGGCCGCATCGGAGGAGGCCGTCGCCGGTGGAGGAGTGATGTTGGCGATATCGCGAACGCCTTCGGGTCTCTGCCATTCAGCTGCATCAGAGAGGCGTTCTGGTATCATGGAGTGCCCGTGTATCTGAGGCAGCTAGTGGCAGACGACTAATCCGCAGAGACGTCTCGTGCGGTGTTCCACAGAGCTCTGTCTTGGAGCCTCTCTTGTGGAACATTAGCTACGACTAGGCCCTGCGGTGTGGTTTCCCCCCTGGGATAGGGGTCATCTGCTATGCGGATGACACCCTCATCACGGCCCGGGGCGGGAATTTTGAGGAGGCGGCGCGCCTGGCCAACCTAGGGATTTCCCGAATGGTCGGGCGCATCGAGGCGCTGGGGCTTAGGGTGGCCCTTTCCAAGACGGAGGCCTTATTATTCCATGGGCCCCGTCGCGGTCCACCTGCTGGCGCCTCGATTGCTGTCGGCTCGGTTCTCGTACAGGTCCGGGCCCAGATGAAGTATCTGGGCCTGGTTGCCGAACCTGGGCGGACCTAGTGCCTCGAGTAGACGGTTGTACACGGGGGTTGTGCGGTCAATGACTCTGTATGGCTCACCCGTGTGGGCGGCGCCCATGACCACACAGAATAGGGTCCGCTTAGGGAGACCCCAGCGGACCATGGCGGTCAGGGCCATACGGTTTTCGGGTACGCGATCCCGCCTTCCCGAGCCGCCAATCACTGCACTCCCAACCATCCCTGCACATTGGTGTCTGTTGTCCTCCCTATCCTTTCCTGAGACTTGTGGTAGCATCTAGCGACCGTGTAGGTACCACAGCTCGGCTTACTTTGATTGAATAGCAACTATGCGTTCCGACCAAAGAGCTAAGTAGCCGATATCCCTTCATACAACTTTCCATCCCGCATGAGCTGTCGGGTCACATTGAAGTTCGGAACAGGCCGTGTAGAAGTTCTCGCGGATCCGTAGGGCGTGACGGGTTGACGGGGGGTCCAGAGAGACCCGGTGGGAATGGTTACCGTCGGCCACCTGCCGGTTAGTAGCGGACCCGAACCCGGGAATATCCCACCTGGGAGGCTGTCCCGCCAACCGGCGAAAATCCCGCATACTGCTGCCGTGCCGGGAGGGAGACCGGAGTGGATCCCGTTAGTGGTGTGCTGGGGCACCGGGGGCCCTTCCGTGCCCTGCGTCAGCTCTTCACACAACTCGCGGACCAGCCGGGACTTACGCCTCGCCCCCTTATCTGAGTATCACTGATGGCCCCATACCTCATATATCTCTCTATAAATAATGCCACAAAATAGAAAAAAGAGAAGGCTTAACACGGCGGACACCCTATCCACATTTAAAATGGTTTTTTATAATGTCAGGGGTCTTCATAGCAACCTAGACGCCGTACACCACCACCTTGAGACAGCGCGGCCTGCCTTGCTCTTTTTAACAGAGACGCAGATATGTGCCCCGGATGACATCTCGTACCATAAATACCCCGGCTACGAATTGGAGCAGACATTCCTCCGGAAAGCCGGAGTGTGCGGGTTCATACGGGGCGATATCTGCTGTCGCCACCTTCGGGGCCTCGAACATGGGGATCTATCTATTTTATGGCTTCGCGTAGACCATGGGGGACTTACCCGAATCTACGCGTGCCTCTACAGATCTCCTTGCGGTTCGGGTTCGAGTCTACTTTTTGAGAACGTCCAAAGGGGGATTGACCAAATGTTGGAGCAGTGCCCATCCGCAGAGGTGGTGGTCCTCGGTGACTTTAGCGCTCATCTTAAAGAGTGGTTGGCATCGAGGACCACCGATCTCCCGGGTAGGACTACTTTTAATATGGCCTTGGCCTATGGTCTCTCACAATTGGTAACACAGCCCACCCGTAATACCAGATGTTGAGAGCCACATGGCCTCCTTGTTGGATCTTCTGCTGACAACACATCCACGCGGATACAGGGTAGTGGTCGATGCTCCACTTGGGTCGTCTGACCACTGCCTTGCCCGCAGCGAAGCCCCTATTGCGCGACCCGTCCGCTCTCCAGCGAATGGTTCCCGCAGAGTCTGGCGATATGAGTCAGCAGATTGGGATGGACTCCGCGAATTTTTCGCGTCCTACCCTTGGAGGCAGCTATGCTTCTCCACAGAGGATCCCGACGCTTGTGCGGACTGCATCACGGATACGGTGCTTCAGGGAATGGAACTATTTATTCCCAATGCCCGAATTCCCGTTGGTGGTCGTAGTCGCCCCTGGTTCAACCAGGCTTGTCGAGTGACCGCGCGCCTGAAACAGTCTGCGTACTTAGCGTGGAACGATGCCAGGAAACGTAAGGATCTGACCGTGTATGTTGAGAAACGTAAGTTCAACGCCGCCTCCAGAACCAACAAGAAGGCTATTACTATAGCAAAGGCAGATCACATTGCTAAAATTGGCGAGCGACTTCGAACTTTTTGGGAGTCGTGCATTTTGGTCGCTCGCCAAAACTGCGCAAGATAACTTCTGCCAGTCCAACTTCCTACCACTGCGCAGCTACGATGGCAGTCTGGCCCACAGTGCTAAGGAGAAAGCCGATCCGACTTGTGCTTTATAAAGCGCAGGTCCGACCGCACGTAGAGTACTGCTCTCATCTCTGGGCGGGTGCCCCTAAATACTTGCTCGATCCATTTGACTCCCTCCAAAGGCGAGCTGTTCGGATCGTTGATGACCTCAATCGCACGGACAGACTGGAGTCTTTACAGCAGAGGCGTGACATTAGTGCACTTTGCGAACTCTACCGTCTGTTCAACAGGGAGTGCTCTGAGGAACTGTTTGACATGGTGCCACCGTCACCTTTCTACCACCGCACCACTCGACACCGTAGTAGGGTTCATCCATTCTACCTGGAAACAATACGGTCCTGTACGGATCGATTCCGGCGTTCTTTTCTTCACACCTCCGTGGGATTTGGAGGCGGAACTGCTCGCCGAAGTGTATCGGCGGGCGGTGGCTGTTCGGGCAGAGGTTCGGTGCCTCTGCCCGAGGAGCTACGCGCTTGGCGCGGTGAAGCACACCGGGCAATCATAGCCCGGTGGCAGGGCCGACTGGAGGCTCCACGGGCAGGTGTTCGAACCGTGGAGGCGCTCCACCCGGTCCTGGAGGAGTGGGCAGGGCAGCAGCATGATGGGACCCTTTCCTTCCGGCTAGTGCAGGTCCTTGCCGGGCACGGGTGCTTCGGGAAGTACCTGCACACGGTTGCTAGGAGGGAACCAAGTCCCGCCTGCCACCACTGCGACTGCGGTGAGGACTCGGCGCAGCACACCCTCCAACATTGTCCAGCTTGGGAGGGGCAACGTCGAGCCGCCGCAGTGGTCGGAAGTGACCTCTCGTTGCCGGCCGTGGTTCTGTCCATGGTCCGGAGCGAGGGGTCGGGAAGAGAGCTCCCTGGCGAACCGGGCGGCGTCGGTGCGCATATCTGTGCCTGATGCCGCCTTAGGTGGGGCTGCGGGCGGGCGTACGGGGTAATCTGCCCGGCCCGCGGCCTTCCGTGGAGGTGAGGCACCCTGTGTGTATCCAGGGGTCGCGGGGGTGTGAAATGCCCGGAACGCAACAACATCGCGTCCGGGCATTGCCACTGGGCGGACCGCCGACGCGCGACGGTATAACAAATTCCGGCGTCCCGATCGCAAAGGTGGCGGGAGATACACACTACCTCCATCGTCTTCCCCGGATGGTGGGGGTGTTCGTCAGATTTTTTTCCCGCCAAAAAAAAAAATAGGAATGGCTTCACGTCGGTTGGGTAGGATTCGAGTCCGATGCCTACCCTTAGGCTACCGCCGCTCCAATTCAGCGTGTAGGCCTAGTATCTTCGAGCTCAGTCAAACAAATAAGTACTTACTTCATAACAACCCATATGATGGCCCACTGCTGGGCACGGGTCTCCCCAGTAGAACCTACTGGTATGTAGATCCTGGGGGTAATTGCCATAATCGCCACGCTTGGCGAGCGGGTTGGCGATCGCAGTAAGGCTTTAAGTACGCAGAGGACGCTGCTGCCCGTCCTTCGGAGTGAAATCCCTTAGTCGCCTTGACGACACCCACGGGAAGAGATGGGGTGGTACTATTCTTAAGCCGGCACCACACGGCAAAGTACTTACTTCAGCTTTACTATATTAGTGTAGTTGTAGTGGCATGTTCGTCTAGTCGCTAGTCGCTAGACCAATACCGACTAACAGGCCACTACAACTTTGTAAGTGACCCTGCAGAGTTAGAAGTTATGGTTTGGTTTTGCACCTAGGATAAATCTTTGTGTCATAAACATGGGCGGGGCCGGGATTATATTCCGAGGTATATCCCTCCCCCTCCAGGTTTAGAGATGCCGTATCTGACATGCTTGCGACGGGGGAGGTCTAATGGTGACAATCACGATTGTTTGTATTTGACTATTAAGGTTAATTTCCGTGCATCGCGACCGATCGCGAGCCGCTCGCGGCTTACGACAAGCGGCTGAGGTAAGTGACAGTCGCGCGCGGCCGACGACTGTCGCGCACTGTGAATATTGTCGCATCGGCCGCGAGCGTCGATATTATCTACTGAACAGCGTCGGTCTGCCTACCTGCCCAGGAGCATTGGGCGAACTAGTCTACAATGATGTCTGCGTCCCGTATATACCTAGTCTGGCCATAAATACTGTTACAATTAAAAATAAGAAAGATATTACATTTGAATTTGGAATCTGTCATTTTTATACGATTGTTCATTGTATTTTCTAATTTTGGCGCCAATACATTGTACAATATTTTGCTATATTAAAATGGAGTGGGGTGATAAAGAAAACCGAATCGCTGTGATTGCATTACACAAAGTTGGTATGGAGCCGAATGTAATTTTTAAAACTCTCCATACGCTTGGTATTAGTCAAATGTTTGTGTACCGGGCTATTAATAGGTACAATGAGACCTTCTCTGTTTGTGACAGAAAAAGATCTGGCCGTCCACGTAGTGTTCGTACGAAAATGGTGGTCAAAGCAGTAAGGGAAAGAATTCGAAGAAATCCTGTCCGAAAGCAAAAGATTTTATCTCGGGAGATGAAGATAGCACCCAGAACCATGTCACGCATTTTAAAAGATGACTTAGGACTTGCAGCCTATAAGAGACGCACTGGTCATTTTTTAACTGATAATTTAAAAAAGAATAGGGTGGTAAAATCGAAGCAACTACTGAAGCGGTACGCAAAGGGAGGTCACAGAAAAATTTTGTTTACGGATGAGAAAATCTTTACAGTTGAGCAACATTTTAACAAACAAAATGACCGTATTTATGCTCAAAGCTCTAAGGAAGCTTCCCAATTAGTCGACAGAGTGCAACGTGGGCATTATCCGACTTCAGTGATGGTTTGGTGGGGTGTTAGCTATGAAGGAGTGACTGAGCCATATTTTTGTGAAAAAGGTATCAAAACATCGGCACAAGTGTATCAAGATACCATTCTTGAGAAGGTAGTTAAACCCCTTAACAACACCATGTGCAATAACCAAGTATGGTCCTTCCAACAAGACTCAGCGCCGGGTCATAAAGCTCGGTCCACGCAGTCTTGGTTGGAAGTGAACGTTTCGGACTTCATCAGAGCTGAAGACTGGCCGTCGTCTAGTCCCGATCTTAATCCGCTGGATTATGATTTATGGTCAGTTTTAGAGAGTATGGCTTGCTCTAAACGCCATGATAATTTGGAGTCCCTAAAACAATCCATACGATTGGCAGTGAAGAATTTTCCCATGGAAAGAGTGCGTGCTTCTATTGATAACTGGCCTCAACGTTTAAAGGACTGTGTTGCAGCCAATGGAGACCACTTCGAATAAGCTTTTTATATTTTGAATTGTTTTTTATTTATGTATTAAACTAACACACTGTAAAAGTAATAAATATTATTTGCAATAAAAAAAAATGTTTTTTCTTCGTAACAATATTTATGGCTAGACTAGGTATACAACTATTAAGTTCCTTACTACTGTTCCTACTTAAGTTTACTTCGGGTAACTTTGTGCCCATATTTATTTGTCCAAGGTTTATATATTCGTGTTAGTATTAGTAGATTACCTACTCATTTTCTGGTGACCATCAATAAATTTCAAAAATTATATTCCAAGCGACTATATTTTTATAATTTATTTTTATATAAAAACGGTAAGATTGTCATCAATTCAAAAATAAAAAGAAAAAATAAAATAACTTTGGAGAAGATCGAATCTTGGGTATGTGACTTTGATTGGAAGTGATGTGCAGTTCTTATGTAGTTATTTACTTGTTAACTTTATGTTATTTTTTCCGTTATATGAATCATATTATTATTTAACCGTGTTAGACATAGTTCCTATTCACATTTTGTAACCTTAAAGGCCAGTAAGATAAATCTGTAGTTTTGTACGATTTTCTCAAAAATGTATGTTATCGTATTTATATCATTGTGTTTAACCCAGCTTGAGCTTTTCTTTGGGTAGTGTATACGAGTAGGTACGAAAGTGAGAATGGTAAGTAACGTAGGTACTAAAAGGATAAATAAAACTTCCCAATCAAATATAAACTTAAAATGAAAAACTATAATAAAAAATACTTCATATAGGTACTTAAATCTATACAATTCAATTCCTTGTCTGTACATACAATTCAATTTTAATCAATTTTTACAATAGAAATCGACTATCAGATATTAAATGAGCCATTCTCATGTTAACTTAACGTGTAGGTACATAAGTACGTGTACGGCGAGCCCTATCGTGTGCCAACTCTTTTATTATAAATTTTAACCTTTTTGTTACGCTAAAATTGCAAATGGCATTAAAATACTCATCATAAGATAAAACTAATATTTCGAAATGGAAACAAATAAAATTTATACAGTATATTGAATAGATAAAACTATTTTACAATGCTGAATCAACTACTATAAAATTCGTACCTGCCTACTATAATCCTTACCGCTGCCGACTCATATCGTCTTCTAACTTTCGACATACCTACCCTTCGAGATGATCAACATTGACTGTCGTACACTGTACTTAGTTACTATTGAGACATAACTCGACCTAATGGAATTCGTCGATCAAAATGAGTACCACGCGTTATGGACGGATTTATTAGACGTAGACTTCTCCTCTCTTGGAGCTGGTGCGTTTTCTGGTGAATTCAGGAGGCGTGCCGGTACTGGCGGCACTGTGTTCGCTGTCGCGATCCGAGGGCGGCAGTTCCGTGACGGTAGCCCGCGGGGAGTGTGGCGAACCTCCCGAGCCATCGGCCGCGCCTCGTTCGGCGCGAGGAGTCGACGGCGTAGAACTAACTAAACTCGTGAGTTGCGAAACTCCGAGTGGAGACAACGTCACCGGCGCCGCTGTCAACATAGGCGTTATCCCACCCGCGGTCAATGTCGGCGAAAGTACGGCCTGTGCGAGAGCAGTCGTCCCCGGCTGACCGGCGTGTAAAGTATTGTTCACAGATCCACTGTCAAGTTCTTGAATCGGTGACAACACCAGCGCTCCGAGAACGGGCACTTCGTTCTGGTACCCTTGGGCCATAATCACCCCCATGTTTTGCATTCCCATTGCTATCCTGTTTTCGCGATCCATCACCTCTTTGGTCACGTCGGGCGTGGGTATACGTGGTCGGTTACGTAATGTAATAGGAACAGCAGAACCGTTACTTTTTTGTCCTCCTGAAATTAAAATATATATTCATTAGAATAAGTTCATTGATTCATTCACTCAAAATATTAACTGCTACGACTCGTGCAATATCTTCATACATACATATCAACCCATATGATGGCCCACTGCTGGGCACGGGTCTCCCCAGTAGAACCTACTGGTATGTAGATCCTGGGGGTAATTGCCATAATCGCCACGCTTGGCGAGCGGGTTGGCGATCGCAGTAAGGCTTTAAGTACGCAGAGGACGCTGCTGCCCGTCCTCCGGAGTGAAATCCCTTAGTCGCCTTGACGACACCCACGGGAAGAGATGGGGTGGTACTATTCTTAAGCCGGCACCACACAGCTTAATAATCAATATCTTCAGTGTTGTGTAAAAGTATAATAGTATTCACTGTACTTAAAATAGATTATCATATCACTCTCTTATAGGTTTCACAGACATGTTTAGTATTAAGTAGGTACTCTACCTATATTATGAATATCATATACTCACTCATTACGCATAATCTTAATATCATAGATGTTACTTATAATAATAATCAATTAAATTAAGGTCTCTACTTGTATACTGAAGAATCGTATGAACAAGAATAAATGTGTAAAACAATATATATCCGCGTTCATTTTTATCTGGGTACCCATAAATCCTACAATACGGCAAGACCATCACTGATTTCATACTATTCCGAAGCACGCTGACGACTACAAATGCATCGATTGAGTGCAATCCAACAAGTGCCCCTGTTGGATTGCACTCAATCGATGCATTTGTAGTCCTCCGTCCATTCACCCCGCAACCTTCCCCAGGCTCGACTAAAAGACCTTTTTTTGGAGAATCTTGACATTGTGCCGTTGTGAGTGTCAGAAAGACGATCAAATACGATGAATAATTTGAAATCGTCCAGCTGAAGCTGTAAATAGCAGTTCGGTTAGGTACAGTTCAAAGTGGCGCTAGCGTAGATACACTAGATATGTAAAATATAGCAGTTGGAGACGGATTGTGTGAGGGAAGACTTATTTCACGCATTTCGACGGTCATTTTCCACATGGAGATCCCCTTTCGTGTGACTGGTAGTGTCATTGGTTAGGATTTTTTACAGAAAAAAATCCCATCGAGTAACAGTGTAACATTTGAGGGTGTTACTCGTTGGGAACAAATGGTGTTTTGACATGCAATTGCAACGGCAGTGGTGGCCCATCATGCGGGCGACTTGGCCAGTTGGGTCAAATATAGAATATTATTTGGGGGTGGACAACCCCCAAATAATATTCTGGATCCGCGCCTGGCCATATTGTTGGTTTGTATTTATACATTATACACAAGGTACGTAGGGCATAGGGTTACCATAAGGTAAATACTACTTAGAATGCGGCCAGTTGCGACTACAGGCTTCAATCAGCAATCAGTCATGTCCGCTGTCGCGGTACTCTTGGCACTTTTTTATAGAAGTAGTAAACTACTTGTGAGCCGAACCGAAACACGAGATGGACCAAATATGAAACGCAGGATTCAAAAGCATATTTGAAATAGCATCACTACAATTCCAGTAGTTTTCTGTCTCAGTTCAGTCAGCTTTTGATTTGAACCATGAAAGAAACTTACCGTGTCTAGAATTCTGTCTTTGTTGTCCACGTCCAGATTTGCGACCAACCAGTCGTTCGTATAGTGAGATCTTGTGATGAGGCGGGGGCGGTGCTACGGGCTGCCCGGCTTCAGGGCTGGAATACACCACAGAGTTGTGCCGATTTCGCCCCAAAGAGACCTCCTGAAGAGTATGCCGTCGATGCAGACCTCACTGATCCCATTCTCGATATTTGTCTTTGAAACCAGTTTTTCCTTCTTTCTACTAGAGGCGTATCTACACTTTACTGTAAATAGGTATAATAAATTAGATTGAAGTTACGCTTGTTACGTGAAAAAATGAGCTGATGATTTTCAACAAGCATGCCATATTTCTTATGAATGTCTCAACCCATTGAGTAGGTACGGAAGATTTCTATAAAACCTACAGTCTACAAATGTTTCATCCACTAGGTATATTCTAAGTTTTATCTAAGTTACTAAACCTAAGCACGCTTTCTAATAGAAATTGCCCATGGTTACAACATTACTTCGACATAGCACTTACAATTTTATTCATTTAATTTACTTTAATGCAACCCAATGGTTGCATTACAGTAAATTTTAAAATTACACGATAAAAAAAATCCGCCTGCAAAAAGACAGAAACAAGATACCTACCTTTATTTTGTACTTTTCAGTCGTTGTAACTTACAACGACTGAACAACTAAAATATTTACTAAGTAAATATTTTAAAGTAACACAGTTGTTATGGTTACACATTTATCCACATCACACTTTTTTTTTGTAGATCTTCATTGTGTGTTTAGCGCTTATTTAAGCTGTTAATCTATTGTGGTGTTTAATAATGCAATATTAAAATATTTTCTGATGATAAAAGTGACTGACATGTTTGCGGTTGCCATGGTTATTATTATTAATATTATCTTTTGCCAAGATAGTTGTAGATCTCAGTATATAAAATGTACTCTGTGGTTGTAGATAGGTACAGTGAAATTAGTCTCGAGAAATTTTTGCATATGTAGTGGTGTGTATGTTACTTAGATATTAGAGCGCGTTTCCACTATATCGTTCTGGCCCTTACAAAAATGTTTCAATATCCTAACATTACTATTTAATTTAATACTTATCCCTAGCAACACTCTGATTTTTGTTTTCAATAAAAACAAGTTTTTATTTTAAAGAAAAAGGTTTTGACTTTATTAAAAAAAATATGTCATTCAATTTCACGTCCTTGAGCAAACGACAAGGCGACTACCGTGAAACAATAAAATATCGTGTCGTTCTTTAGATGATAGTAGTTTAGCTATAGGTAAAAAGTTTTGACCATAATAATTACGAAACAAAACAAATAAATAAATCGTCACTTGATAGTGGAAAGTGGAAACACGCACAAAACCAGAATAAACCAGTTTACTCTGTCCGCAGGTGCCACGTGCAGTCTGACGTCAGTCGCTTGATACCGTTAGAACATAAAGCACGCATTTCATTAAAAAATTATAATTATTAGATACGTAGTAGTTTCATTGTGAAATTTTGTATTTGTTGATTGTTGTTATTGTTTGTTATTATTGTTAAAATATTTGTTGAAGTGTTTAATTTCAAGTGTGTAAGTGTTGTAACTTTATATTGATAATTCAAAATGGCTCCAGTGTTAAAACATGGTCGAGGCAAGCCTTTGACTTCTCAAACTAAGGAAGTTTTGTACTGTTTGTACAAATATTTCGAAAATGAGTGTAATAACAACCCGAGCAGTATTATGACCCCCACTCAATTAGTTGCTAAATCAACAGGAATTTCAATAGCATCCGTCAGAAAGGTAGTATCAGAAAGCAAATGTCGTCCTTCAGATCAGGAAGTAACATTTAAATCTCCTAAAAAGAAACCGAATCGTAAACCTACAATAGTAATCGATAACTTTGATCAGCAAGTTATCAGAAGAACAATTCATGACTTCCACATCACAAATAAAGAAGTTCCCACTTTAAAAACTTTGCACTCAAAATTGAAAGAAGATATCGATTATAAAGGTTGTGTCAGCACGTTACGAAAACACGTCATGTCATTAGGTTTTAATTGGAAGCAAACAGAAGATAACCGGAAACTTCTTATGGAAAAACACGAAATTAGATACTTGCGAATTATTTATTTGATGAAAATTGCTGAATATCGTGAACAACGCCGACCAATTGTTTACACCGACGAAACATATATACATACATCACATACCCTCTCGAAATCTTGGTCAGATGGAAGCACTTCAGGTTTGAAGCAACATATATCGAAAGGCAACCGCTTAATCATTGTTCATGCCGGTGGTATCGATGGCTTTATACCAAATGCATTGCTTATGTTTAAAGCCGACCAAAAAAGTGGAGATTACCACAACAATATGAACTATGACAACTATTCAAGGTGGATTCAAACTCAATTAATACCCAACTTACAACCAAATAGTGTTGTTGTTGTTGACAACGCACCATATCATAACTCAATACAAAATCCTGCACCGAATAGTAATTCTAGAAAACAGCAAATGATAGACTGGCTGACATTTCGAAACATTGAGCATTCATCCACGTTGCTTAAGCCTCAATTATATGAACTGATTCTGCAAAACAAGGCGAGATTTATAGAGTACAAGATAGACGAAATATTACGACAGCACGGTCATACTGTGCTGCGTTTACCACCATACCATCCGGAGTTTAATCCTATAGAAAATATATGGGGGATAGTGAAAACATATGTCGCAAAAAAGAATGTCGCAATGAATATGAAGGTTATAATGTCATTAGCTGAAGAAAAAATGAACGCCATAACTGTAGAGGAATGGAGAAAAGTTTGTTTGCATGCTATTGAGGAGGAAAGCAAATATCAGGGTAGAGACGCAGCTTTAGACACAATATCAGAACGAATCATAATTAATTTAAATAATTCATCTGATGAAAGCGAGGATGGGGATGATTGTGATATGCCTGGGGTTGATGAATTATTAGAATAAAACATTTATGGCCGGAGAACACCTAATTCATACACGTCTTCACTGAAGTGAAAACCGGCATTCAATGCTTGTAATGTTTGGAACTGGCTTGTCTGCCTCATACAGTTCCATAGATTACAATGCGGTGGATACACATTTTCACGACCGTATTAGTACGTAGTGCGTATGCGTAGACGTGCACGCATTTGGTGTGCTCCAGCCACAAACGTATATTACCTTTAAAACAATAAAAACTAAAAATAAAATGTTGTTTTTTTTATTTGCTGACCATAGACTACTACAAACGCAAAAATTTCTTCAAGCTAATTTACCTGTACTTACCCTTCACACGTTCGTACCTACTCGTATACACTACCCAAAGAAAAGCTCAAGCTGGGTTAAACACAATGATATAAATAAGATAACATACATTTTTGAGAAAATCGTACAAAACTACAGATTTATCTTACTGGCCTTTAAGGTTACAAAATGTGAATAGGAACTATGTCTAACACGGTTAAATAATAATATGATTCATATAACGGAAAAAATAACATAAAGTTAACAAGTAAATAACTACAAAAGAACTGCACATCACTTCCAATCAAAGTCACATACCCAAGATTCGATCTTCTCCAAAGTTATTTTATTTTTTCTTTTTATTTTTGAATTGATAACAATCTTACCGTTTTTATATAAAAATAAATTAAAAAAATATAGTCGCTTGGAATATAATTTTTGAAATTTATTGATGGTCACCAGAAAATGAGTAGGTAATCTACTAATACTAACACGAATATAAACCTTGGACAAATAAATATGGGCACAAAGTTACCCGAAGTAAACTTAAGTAGGAACAGTAGTAAGGAACTTAATAGTTGTATATATACGGGACACAGACATCATTGTAGACTAGTTCGCCCAATGCTCCTGGGCAGGTAGGCAGACCGACGCTGTTCAGTAGATAATATCGACGCTCGCGGCCGATGCGACAATATTCACAGTGCGCGACAGTCGTCGGCCGCGCGCGACTGTCACTTACCTAAGCCGCTTGTCGTAAGCCGCGAGCGGCTCGCGATCGGTCGCGATGCACGGAAATTAACCTTAATAGTCAAATACAAACAATCGTGATTGTCACCATTAGACCTCCCCCGTCGCAAGCATGTTAGATACGGCATCTCTAAACCTGGAGGGGGAGGGATATACCTCGGAATATAATCCCGGCCCCGCCAATGTTTATGACACAAAGATTTATCCTAGGTTCAAAACCAAACCATAACTTCTAACTCTGCAGGGTCACTTACAAAGTTGTAGTGGCCTGTTAGTCGGTATTGGTCTAGCGACTAGCGACTAGACGAACATGCCACTACAACTACACTAATATAGTAAAGCTGAAGTAAGTACTTATTTGTTTGACTGAGCTCGAAGAGACTAGGCCGATTAAGTTAAAATAGGATATGGTATAGGCTCCTTTTCATGCTGCTGAAGCTCCATTCAAACAATCCTAGCCTTCACGCTGAATTGGAGCGGCGGTAGCCTAAGGGTAGGCATCGGACTCGAATCCTACCCAACCGACGTGAAGCCATTCCTATTTTTTTTTTGGCGGGAAAAAAATCTGACGAACACCCCCACCATCCGAGGAAGACGATGGAGGTAGTGTGTATCTCCCGCCACCTTTGCGATCGGGACGCCGGAATTTGTTATACCGTCGCGCGTCGGCGGTCCGCCCAGTGGCAATGCCCGGACGCGATGTTGTTGCGTTCCGGGCATTTCACACCCCCGCGTCCCCTGGATACACACAGGGTGCCTCACCTCCACGGAAGGCCGCGGGCCGGGCAGATTACCCCGTACGCCCGCCCGCAGCCCCACCTAAGGCGGCATCAGGCACAGATATGCGCACTGACGCGTCGGTGACAGGCGGCACCATTGTGTCGGCCTCCCGGTCGTCGGTCTCATCCTCGGAGACCATCGCCGGGGGCGCGTGCTCTCGACCACTTCCGCAAGGAAGCTGGGCTGGAGAGTCTCGGTAAGGGGGGGGACCGCCGAGCGGAGCTTGTTCAGCGCCGCTCGATATCGGCGACCCCTGATGTCACGGTCGAGACCCTCCAGCATTTCCTTTCTCGCTCTCTCCTTGGCGCGACAGATAGCCAGCTTAAAGGCGGCCCTCGCTTGGCGATACGCCTTATAAAACTGGCTTTACTCCTGGACATCGCGGTGACGAGTCCGGCTGCGGGTATAGGACCTGGGCGCACTGATGCAAGCGGCGCGGAGGGAGGCAAGCTCCTGGGACCTCCAATACACCCCCTTCCTTGGGGTGTGACGTCGTGAGCGGGGCATGGTCGCATCGCAGATCTGCGTAAACGCATCGCGAATGCGGCCAGCCATGACGTCCACCTCCTCGGTCGGAGGCGGAGACGACCACGATGCAACGATGGCCGCCTCTTCCAGCAGGTCCCTGTCCAATGCACCCACAGCCCACCGCGGAAACCGAGGCGTTCGGTTACGCGTACGGGCGGGGGCCGAAGTGGCCTGTGTCAAGACCGCCGTCGCAGAACCAGCCGGGGCAGAACCGGCCGGGACCGATGCGGAAGGCGGTGAAGTTTTCCGGATCGCAGTAGCCGGGGGAGAATTGGCACCTGCCGACTGCAAGTAAGCCCGTAATAGTGCGAGCTCCACACGTAGCTCACCTAACTGGGCTTCTAAACGGGCGTTAATAACTCGCAGTCGCACAGTTTCTGCTTCCGAGGCCGTGGCACGCTTAGCCAGCGTTTCAACTACCTCTTTAAGGGCCGAAGCAGAGGCCTTCAGACCCTTGGCGAAGGTGCCTCTCAAATTTTTGGATTTTGTGGCCACAGTAACTATTACGTCCACCATTATTTTTATATATTATTTATTACGTCCGTCTTACCTCTATGGAATGACGTTTGTGCATTGTAATTTATTGAAATTCGGATTAATAATATTTTTAGGTCTGAATAAATGAGGTAATAATAAGTACGTTTAAATAATAAAATTATAATAATAAATAATGATGAATACCTACGTTTTATTTACATACTAGCTACAAAAATACATTGTAGGTAAAATGGCGACATTTTTCGCAAAAAATTACGGCATGTTTTATTTTTTTACAATTTTATGTAATGAATATTCAGAAATACGTTCAACAAATCTACATATATACCTATCTTATATTTTGTTATTTTTTTCACTGTTTGCTAAAAGAGGTTTAATGAAAGAATTAACCGCTTGAAAATAGCTATACACGTAATTTGCTTAAAACGGGGTGTGGGAATAATCTAATAATCATTACAAAATAAATAAAGCAATATTTGTAAATGTGATACATTAACTGTCAATAATAATAGTCTTTTTTTAACATGTATTCGATAGTGTAAAAATATTTTATAAGGTGGTAAATTAAACGCTTGAAAATGCAGATTACGGACATGTAAATGCGAAATGCCTTGCATTAGTAGGTAGGTACCTACCTAACTTTTGTAGCTCTAAAATGACCTGTACGGCCTACTCTCTTTCTTTATAACGAAATACATAAATTAACGTATAACGTTATTTTTGGTGGTCCCTGCGAGAACAAAAAGTCATTCCATAGAGGTAAGGTACCTAAGTAAAATTTGCGAAATGGCTTTATATGTAAACTACCTGTCCCGCGCTACTTCGTCTGCGTAAATTTTCCCCGTTTTTGCAACATTTCTCATTGCTGGTCCACTCGTATTGGCCGTATTTCTCGATAAATGGGCTATCCAATAGCGAAATATTTTTTCAATTCGAATCAGTAGTTCCTGAGATTACCGCGTTCAAACAAACAAACAAATTCTTCAGCTTTATAATATTAGTATAGATTAAAATTCAACAGGTTTAGTTCGTAGCTAGGTACTTGAATTAGTAACATTATTTTATGCTGAACTGTAGGTATCTACTAACATCCTTCCTGTATCATTGGGATCTAAAGTAAATAAAAAAGAGATATCTTACGACTCATCCTCGAATAATAGAGCCACTTCTTGCGGTGTCACTGCGTAAAAGAAGGTAGCTAGGTTCACAAATAAAATAAGTAGGCAACTTACCTAAACAATGAAAAACAATATTAATTAAATCATAAATATTTCTTTGTAGTACCTACTGAGGTACCTGCTTATTAATTATTATTAATTAAATCATAAATATTTCTTTGTAGTACCTACTGAGGTACCTGCTTAAAAATGCAGACAATGATTATGTCATAATACTTAGTCTTATGACTCTATATTACTTACTAAAAAAAATCACTTAACGGGCAATGGTCACATACCGCGTTAATAGACAAAGAAATGCTCATTGTTTACATAAGCAATGTTTAACTACCTATCTGTTATTTCAAACAAAACCTCCTTATTAGCACTAACCTTTACCTGTAAATAGATACTAAGTACCTACATCATATTCGTTACATTGATTTACTTTGGGGCCAGTGAGATTCTGACCCTAAACTGTCGGGCCAGACGGGTTATCGATTTCAATGACTTACAAATTCAATTTTATAAGTAGGTACCCCTTTTAACCAACTTCAAAAAGAAGGTTCTTAATTCGGATGTTTTTTTTATGTATGTTCGGGCACGAGGTCTCATCACGAAGAAACAGAAACGTAGGTCAAATAAATATCAACAGATGGCGTTATAAGTATCGATTTGATATTGAAGTTTTTTAAAATTTGAAATATCAGAAGATAGATACTGAAAAATGTCTATTATTATTTTTTTTATTATTAAGCTATATAAGGGGTTGTAAAATAATAGGTTCCATAATCAAATTTCCATAACTTTACAAAGTTTATGATATAGTCATAACTCTAGCGGCAATCATTTGTACTACGTTATGATAGGCACAACTTAATCATTAAACTGGTTCAATCTAACAATAGATGGCACTATTTGGGAATTCCGATTCTGACCACAGCTACATTTTGCTACCACAGCTACAGCTATATTTTTCGACGAGAAGAGAAAAGTGACATGAAATTGTAGTAAATTACAACTAGAGATAAAAGAACTTGATGCTTTTAAACCCCATAAAAGAACTAGACTACTGTTTCATTGTCCATCATGTTCTGGAGGGAGGGGGTAACACCGGCCAAAAGTGAGTTAGTTCACGCGATGTGGTGAGGGGAGGGGAGGGGGTTAATAAGTACATAATCATATCCTTCACTTTCCCTCAACGCCTTAGGCAGGACCCGCTATTGAATGTGTCTTTTTACCCGACTACGGAGGGTAATGTGTTTGACGTGTATGTATGATTGTGTGTTCCTTTGTGGCACTATATAGAGCAAACGCGTGGACCAATTTTGATGATACATACGTCAATCGATATCGTATTAATCTTGTAACGACATGACAGCAATCGAAATTCAAAATGGCGACAGACAGACGATTGTGATAGAGAAAAAAATTAAAGTCAACAAACTACTAAACAAAGACTCAAGACTGACTCGTTGGTCTTGCGTCTAGTCGCTCGTCGGTGGTGTCGGTTTTGATGGGTTTCTGCCCTATGACTCCATTAACTTCCATCGGACTATAACTAGGCCCAAGACTACTCGTCGATCCTGCGTCTTGTTCACACTTCATTGTCACTAATGTTATGTTTTTTTGTCGTATTGGATTATGACTAGGCAAAAAACAGACACATCGATCCTGCGTCAAATCCTTCTTCAAATTACCAAAACCATTCGGACAGCCGAAGTCCATGTTTTTGCGAACGAAAAAAAATAATTTTAAATAAAAATGCATTTTTTAAATAATAATCAAGGTCAGGTTATAAATAGGTACGTACTTACACGTGCCAGCGGTGTTTTCAAAGACGCCGGCTTCCGATCAAATGTACCGATCGATGTCACAAAATGCCGAGAATAGAGAAAGTTAGCTCATAATAATGTATTTAATTATTTAAACCTAAGTAGACTCGCGGGCTCGCTGGTCGCGCTAAGTCAAAAAACTTTGGGTTATACTGGGTGGCGCAAAAGTAAAGACCCTATTTGGTTCAGCTATACCATTTTTTCTAAATTAGAAAACTAGATTTAGATTTTTTTAAATGTATATTTGTGCCATTAAATTTCGTACCATTAGGATTTAAAGATGATGTCTTTTAAATGGTGACCTCCAGAGTTGATACACATTTGAGCCCTATTTATGACATTTTGCATAACTTGCCGTAACACTTCCTGCGATATGTTCGTTATTTCTTGACGAATGTTTTCTTTTAGAGCTGCGAGAGTCTGTGGCTTGTTCACATACACCCGAGATTTCAAAAAACCCCAAAGAAAGAAGTCTGGACTGGTCAGATCGAGTGATCTTGCAGGCCAAGGCAAATCGCCAAAACGAGAGATAACTCGGCCTGGAAAAGCGTCCCTCACTAAGTCCATAGTGTCGCGCGCTGTGTGTGCCGTAGCGCCGTCTTGTTGAAACCAGATGTGCTCCAGCCCCAATTCGTCCAAACTGGGTATCAAAAACTCACGTAACATGGTTCTGTAGCGTTCTCCAGTGACAGTTATCGCATTGCCTCCAGCGTCTTCGAAAAAATAGGGTCCGATCACTCTGTCAACACAGATGCCACACCATACAGTAACTTTTAGTGGGTGTAGAGGTGTTTCTTGAATAATGCGCGGATTATCAGTGCCCCAGAACCGAGTATTCTGCTTATTGACATGCCCTGAGAGATGGAAATGCGCTTCGTCACTCATAACCAATTTTGAAGGAAAATCATCCTCTTCAAGGTTGAGGTTTATGACGCGCTGGCAGTAATCTAGACGAGCTCGGTGGTCAGCAGGCAGCAGCTGATGAGTCATTTGAGTTTTATACGGGAACATCTTTAAGTCTTTCACCAAAATACGCTGCAGGGTCCGTCTGGAAATGCCCAATTGCGTGGCACGTCGCCTCGTTGATGTTTCTGGACACTCTTCCACATCTTCGCGCACAGCATCGATATTTTCAGCTGAACGGCCTGTTCTTGGTCTCCCAGACTTAGGTCTATCCAATGTTGAGCCAGTTGCTTCAAGGCGTGTGGCAAAGCGTCGAATTGTGCGACCAATCGGTGCCGGACGGTGGGGAAATCGTCGACGAAATTCACGTTGTGTTCTTATCACTGATGAATTATTCCGTAAGAACATTGACACAATTATTCCACGTTCTTGGGGAGTAAAACGGTCCATGTTTATTTTCAGTGTATTTTACATTTGTTCACTACACAATTTTCAACAACAGAATGACAGAATGATAAAACTGACTGACATGTTTGCGGTTGCCATGGTTATTATTATTAATATTATCCTTTGCCAAAATAGTTGTAGATAGGTACATTGCTTCCATACACTTTTGTCATATATCATGACTGTACCTACTCACCCCTTTTCATGCCAGGTCAAAGGATCATCTATCCTCGAGGAATAATTTTATACACCGTTCTTCTACAAAGGCAAATTATATGCTTCTGATCGAATATAGGTTAACTAAATAGTTCCGAACTGTGACGATAATATATTAATATACAAACTATATACCTCGCCTAGTACTGCAAAATTCGTGCCTGGGTCTAGGTAAAGTAATGTAGCTCAACAATAATGTAGGTAGACGACGCGTTTTCTACAGCTTAAAAAAAGAACTGAAAATTATTATAGAACTGAAATACTCATCTATTCAAAGTAGTTTGTCCTTATGTTTAAAACATGCCTACCTATAGTATTTTTTTTAAATACAGAACACAAGTTATGTTTATTAAATCATCTTGCTATAAATAAAGAGAAAAATGGATGTCATAAATATCTACCCCCGCTCGAGGTTATTAAAAAGTCGAAGTACCCACAATTGCCAGGAAAATAAAGTAAGCGTCAACTAGGGATTGCAATTATCGTATATTGCCGGTTAACAGGTTGGACATAGATAGCATAGTATTTTACCGGTAGTACAAAATGTTATTTTAGTAGATACTATCTTAGTAGTTAATAATAGTCAATCACGAATAAGAATAAGGTAATGGTAAAATATAAAGGGTCTTTCAAATAGAGCGGGTCGATATTAATAATCTGTGGCGGCCATTTTGATTTGGCGGCATCTGTCAAATCTGTTTTTTCTTATTCAGTCACTGATGCCAAATCACCATGGCAAGTTACACGGTTGAGCAGCATGTGCAAATGATAAAACTTTATTATCAAAATGAGTGTTCGTTAGTGAAAACGTTGCGCGCATTGCGCCCATTTTACGGCAGACGCGGTGGCCCTTCAAAGTCTACTCTCCAACGATTGGTGACTAAATTCGAGACGACCGGTTCGGTAAACAACCAACCAACACCTTTACGTCAAAGGAACGCCAGATCGGCCGAGAACATCGCCGCTGTACGTGAGAGTGTTCAGGAGACTCCGAAGCAGTCGATTTCTCGCCGTGCACAAGAACTCGGCCTTTCGCAGACTTCAACTTGGAGAATTTTGCGTCGGGACTTGGGTCTGCATCCATACAAGATCCAACTGACCCAGGAGCTCAAAGTTAATGACCATAGACAACGCCGTGTGTTCGCTGAATGGGCGTCGGAACGCTTGGAAGAGGACCCCGATTTTGGCCAAAAAATAATCTTTAGCGACGAGGCACATTTTTGGATGAATGGTTTTGTTAATAAGCAAAATTGCCGTATATGGGATGACCACAACCCACATGACATTCGACCGTTGCCCTGAAAGCCAACATAACGCAGGCCATCGCTCAGATTCAGCCGGATCTATGCAGCAGAGTCATTAAAAATTGGACCTCTCGGATTTGTGCCACCATGCGAAGCCGCGGCGGACATTTGAACGATGTCATATTTCATGCATAATGGCATAAACGGGCCTTTCAAATAAAAAATAAATTTCGTTAATATCTCACACACATCTAGTTTTATTCAATTTTAACATCGACCCGTCTTTGTTGAAAGACCCTTTAGATACGTACAAAAACATTATTTATTAAATAATAATAACTTGCTAATTTAAAAAATGCGAATGTTTAGATCGGCGGTCAATTACACAAGAACGGCCGAATGGTAGGTGCTGGATGAAATTTGACACAGAGATGGATCAGGTACAGTTTGGAATAGCGCATAGGCTACTTTTATTCTGGAAAATGTAAAAATTCTACGCGAACGAAGTCGCGAGCAACGGCTTGTATTTTATGACACAATACCGAAAACATTTTTTTTAGAATCGGCAACACATTCCATTAGAATAGATTTCTGTAATTATTGTAGGTAGTAACCTACAATTAATTATTCTGACAATTCAAAACCTGGTAAGCAGGTATACCGATATGAAACAAAAAAAACATATAATAGTAACTTAGTTAGAAAAATATACGGTCTGGGCAAAAGTATTTTTGTATTTTGAAGAACAAAGATTTTTTTTTTATTATATGTGCCTTTTGATCGATAACTTGTTGCCATCTTGTGGGCTGGGCTCGGATACCGGTATATTTTTTAAAACAGTTTTGTCTAATTAAGGCTTTAAGTGTGTTCTGAGAATTAAGTACATAAGAACTGATTTGTTTCGGTTTCGTTCGAACGGAATGTTTTAAAAAACGTTTTTGAGTGCAACAAAATTTAATTCTTTTCGGTTCATAAAACGCATTTAACCGTTTTTTACCAATTTTTCCTTTTCTGGGTAGGTAACTACGAGTAATAAATTCATTCACTTGATCTCCACGGCTTATTTGTCATTTATGAGAAAGTTATTAGGTATTATTCTGTGAATACGAGTAGGTAAATAATGTGTGTGGCATGCAAACCGGTTAACCGGATAACTGAAAAAAAAACCAGGGTAACCGACGATTTTTTACACATACACAGATTTAGTTAAAATACAAAAAAAAGTATTATCTTGTATGTCTAATGTTTAAATTTTGTGTGTCTATCGCTTTGTTTTGACGATACCGCTTGCATTTCGTATTGTTTGTCTCTGTATTAAATTACAGTGTACTTAAGCTACGTTGTGTAGTGTTTTGTTTACTTTAAATATCTAACTAAAAGACTCATGTTGTTTTAAAACATTTTAAATTAATCCCCCATACGGACATGTGCCTCCCCTAATTTACGCCACGACACCTCAAATTTTCCCAATAACCAAAAGAGGGTCTTTAGGTCGTCAGTCCATCTGGTCAGGTGTCGTCCAATGATCCGTTTACCGAGTCGTGGTCTCAATCCACTCTAGGACTCGTTTGCTCCAGCGGTCATCGGCCACTTAGGGATGCTACACACATAAACGGGTCGACACTGTCAGTTCGGTATTTGCCAAACAAAAACCCGGTTTCATTATCAAGTGCGATTGGTTAGTTCATTCGGGTTTGGCAATTATTTGATTCGGTAGTATTTGTCACCGGTGCCGATTTATGCCTCTGGTCACCCGGCCTATTGTACATGTTCAGCAAAGCCCCAAATTCTTATTTATTTAGCCTGTTATGGGTTCATTTTCGATTTCAAATGCTGAAAGACGTGTTTCTTTATCGACAAAGTGGTTTTTTTTTTTGCACATTTAACTTTAAAACCGACAAACTAACAACCCCTGCTACTGACTACCCCAAAGTTACAAACTGACAACCCCTATTTTACATCCTTAAGGGTTGAATTTTCAAAAACTCTGTAAGTCATGTTTTTTTATTTTAAGGCAATAGGTCAAATAAAAAATGTCACAGATCTAACTTTAAAACTGACGAAGTTTCTTACAAATTGGCCTCCTCTGTTTTATCCCCTTACGGGTTCATTTTCCAAAATCGCTGTAACCCGTATTTTATTACTATAAGCACAGATAATATAATACTATACTAGTACTTTAAGTAAAAAAGCTAAAAACAAATTCTCACCTATCTAACTTTAAAACTGACGGAGTTTCATACAATCTAACAGCCACTATTTTAACCCCTTAGAGGATGAATTTCGTAACATCCCTTTTAATCGGATGCCTACATTTTCCTGGAAATTTCACGTTTCTACGATAAGCGGTTTAGGCTGTGCGTTTATCCATCAGTCAGCCAGTCAGTCAAGACAAAGAATTTTATATAAGTCCTGCCATGCATTACGTGTACAATTTTTGTAAATGAATATGATGGTTAAATGAAGTTGTACAGGACAGCTACTATAAATTGCATAATATTCATAATGTCAATAAGGATGAAATAATCCTTGCAGTACCATATATATTTTTATGTCGCTGCCACGCTATGCAACTCTAACAGGTAATTTTCAATATTATAGTAGCATTTTTAGCAAAGGTGTATTTAAACTGATGTTTGGGAACAATGTTTTGTTCATTTATTATTACATATTATCTTTATTTATTATTGTATTTTTTGGAGCCATATAAGAGTACACACCTTTGCTATATAAGGTGGTTTTGTGTCTAATTTCTGTAAACCTATTATTATATCGTCTGGATGACCATTTATCATTTTTCTGTCGCTCTAGCAGGTAATAGTAGTAAGTTCTGTACTATGGTAGATGTATTGCGAAGGCAAATTCAACATTTTTAACTTCCTGTAGTAAGATTTACAGCTGTCTTTTTACGTAATTTACACATTGATCTGAGGCGTTGTTTTTTGGGCTTGTGAAGACTTCTCTTTGCTCCATTAAACATAATTTTGTTTTTTTCAAAGTCATGTTGAGGCTCGCAAACCGCTGTTCCAGTGAAACCGCTGTGACGATGTCGTCGGCAAACTGAAGGTGCGAGATACACTCACTTACATTTATATTTAGGGAGGGAGTTTGTGAATGGTTTACGGGATATGACATCCCCGTCTTACACCTCAGCAGTGTCGTACAGGCACCTCAGCACCTCGATATATCGGCCAGTCAATACAGCATCATTGCAGAGTTTCGATAGTAGTCCATAAAAGTGATACACAGTGGCTGATTGTACTCTTCGGTTTTCTGATCAATCTACTGTATAGTAAACATGTGGTCAACTGTGCTGAAGCCTTCTCGAAACCCTTCGTATTGCATGGCCGGGAGTTTGAACTCGTCGAGTTTTTTTAGTGAGGCGGTTGATAATCACTCTCAAGAACAACTAGTAATTTTATCACCTTTTTTTAAAGATAGAACCAGCTCACCTCACACTGCGCATTTGGTCTCGCCTGGTCACAAAAAATTTGTAGAGTAATTCCGTCATCACCCAGTACATGTTCTTAAGCTGCTTTAAAAGTGGCTCGACCCTGGTCAACATCCGAGATGGTGTGATCTTATAGTGGTGATCTGTGGCCATCAACGCTAAGTCCCGTGAGTTTAGCCAGCCGTGATGTGTGCAGGTGTAAAGCTTTCGATTTTCTATACCACATGGACCGTTTTGACATCTGCAGTGATTAGATTCATCAAATAGGGCCCAGCTGATGCGCAAAAACTTGTCTAATGATCTCAAAATATTATGTTTACAGAATTTCATCTCGACAATCTACATTTAAAACTAAAATATGGAAGAGTATAAATAATTTCTATTATTTTTAGCATTTCAAAACCCATAAAAAAGTTTTTATTTCAAACTAATAACGAAATACTTGGTTAATATTTTTTTTGGTGTGTAATTACACTATTTATCCCTAATTATTTATACTTATTATTTATACCTAGCTATTTTCGTATTATGAAGAAGAAAAACTTAAAGAGCTAAAAAGAAACAGAAATTATGAACGTCAAAGAGCATATTAGATACCTATCAGCGTCAGAAAGATTTGAAGAAAAATGAAAAAAATAATAATTGCATATGTTGATAAAAAAATGCTATACAATAGCTTTACCGCGGCAGTCCCCGAGTGCCACACATATTTTTTCTGTAATATAACTTTAAAATGTACCGATTTTCTTTGTCACATACGTTCATTTTGCTTGCTTAAAAAACAATTGAAAAATGGCGAGACCAAGTTTTTTTTAATGCATCTTAAGAATGTCAACATTTAATGGTACATTAAAACCAGCTAGTTAGATTCAGTACAACCAAAGAGGTTTGATTACTAACAATACATTTAAAAAAAATCCAAACCGTGCCATTTGTTCCAAGTGTTTCGATGAGAATTTATATCATAACTAGCTGACCCGCGCAACTTCGTCTGCGTACATTTTCCCATTTTTCTTTTTACAACATTTTTCATTGCTGCTCCGCTCCTATTGGTCGTAGCGTGATGTTATAACCTGTAGCCTTCCTCGATAAATGGGCTATCCAACAATAAAATATTTTTTCAATGCGGCCTAGTAGTTCCTGAGATTATCGCGTTCAAAAAAACAAACAAACTCTTAGGGGGATGAAAAATAGATGTTGTCCGATTCTCAGACCTACCCAATATGCACACAAAATTTCATCAAAATCGGTCAAGCCGTTTCGGAGGAGTATGGCAACGAAAACTGTGACACGAGAATTTTATATATTAGATTCATTCTATTTCGGGTTTTTTGCAATTTCGGGCCCATTATATAACTCCTTAACGAATGGTCCGGTTTGGATGCTCACTTCATCGTCTTATCGACTGTGAATGACGATATCTCTTAAATGTTTTCTGACGTTATCACGTAAAGTGATCGTCCGCAAACTGACTTTACATACAACCATTTAACGTACATTTTACCAACGTTAAAAGTATAACATAGGCTATTTTAGGGTACACCACGCTATGATCGCTAAGAGTGTTATTTACATATTTTTACTTTTACGTGATAACGTCACGTCATAAGAAAAAACAACCCTTTTGTATCGCATGTTGCTGCAATCTCCAAAACATTGTATAACATAGTAATAAACAACCACGCCTGTGACAACTTTAGTAGAACCGGACCATGCGCCCGATGGCTACAATACTTCAGCCTGACAATAGGCTGAATATCGGGCGCGACAGGCGGAATCGCCATTCGCGTTGCTTAGCAACCAGTCAATATCGTGAAATCTTAGCAACCAATCAATAACGTGACCGTTGCTACGTGACACATTTTCGTGCGTGCACCTCGTCATCGATTTATAAGATGTTCTCGTGTCAGTAAAAAAACAACTTATTTAATTACAAATGATTAATATACTATATTACAAAAAACATTAAAAATAAGCAGTTTGCTGAACACAACCATTCCATATGGAGCATGCCGCGTGGCTTGCCTCGCAGACCTACCGGCCGGAATTGCAAGCGTGCCTACGTACACGACTTGGTACAGTTGGATCAACGTAACTAGGCCGGACTGAAGTAGCCGGACAAGTGATTGCGCAGATTAAAAATACTAACAACATTTTAATTCAACAATATAAAAACACTATTTAAATAAGTTCATAAAAGTTTAAATTTAAAACAATTACAGTAAATAATAAAGAAACTTTGAAAAACCATTTCTTTACCAAAATAATCACAAAAAAACATGAATTAGTAATACTAATTATGACAATGTAATGCGTAATCGCATCTCTAATCCTCTTGGTTTAGTTACCGCCCCCGCCCCCCGCTTCCTGTCACCATTTACTTCCAAAAAATGCATCTGCGCAACCACTTGTCGCCTACTTCAGTCCGGCCTAGTTACGTTGATCGTACTGTACAGCGGCAGCCAATGCCGCTTAGGTTTGAATAGGCCTTTTAAATACGCGCGCGGTACTTGACTCGCCACTCAACAGATTCGATTGATAAAAAAATTTACACTGGACTGATTAGTGACAGGCATATTTCGCCCTTCCCCTGTCCCCTCCCGGTGGTGGTTAATGTAGCGGTGTTGAATCCAATGCTCCCCCTCCTGTCACGCAAACGACTCACACTTGGCCAGCTGAGTCAATAGTTACCGTTGTCCCTCTTATACAAAGTTCTAGATCCGAGCCTGATTTTGTAGGGTCATATTTTAAAACTATGATAGATATCTCCTAAGATATTCATTGAAATCAAATGAAGTAAAATCATTTTTTTTTCAAATTGTAATATTTGTGATGAATAACGTGTTTAGTTATTTGGATAAGGGTTAATACTATGTTTATTAAAACACACCAAATAATGCATTATTTTATAACAAAGATTACCATAAAAAAGGTAATAGTGGGTCATCTTTAAAAGGTTTTTTTGCTTGGGCTTGGGCTATCCACTTAGATATATAAATTCTCTAAGGCTATCCAACACAAATGGATTGAGATTACCACGTTCAAACGAACAAACTCTTCAGCTTTAAGTATAGAGTATTTTTTTTTTTTACCTTTACACGACTGCCCCAAAAAAGGGTGCGTTTTAATCATTCCTTATTCAATAAATAAGTTTAATTATTATTTTTTTTAAATTTTAAATCGTAACTTTAACAAAAAAGAAAAGAAAGAAGAAAACCGGTATTGCAATGCAAGCACTAGTCAAACGTAGCATAGGACATTCACGAAGCTTACCTCAGTCCACCCGCGGCCCTCGGCCGTGCCGCGGGTGGTCTACAGTTCGGTTGAAACGCCATGGAACAAAAAGGGGGAAAAATTCCTTCTAATCCCTAAAACACCTACGCAATTTTATCAGTTTTAATCTATAAAAAACTTGCAAATTTTAAATATGATTGATCACACGTTGTATTGATTGATCACACGTTTGGGATTGAAACCGCGCGCGTGGTGAGATTTTAAATTTGGTAAGATTTTTGACTTGCTACTATTATTAGATTGATATTATATTTTACTGTAAAAATATACTTTGTTACAGTCTCAACGTGGTGTGCATGAAACGTGGATGTTCTTCAAATTCGTTTTTCAATTCAGCAATTCAGGTGAGCTAACTAACATCTAAAACTGAGTATAATAAACGTTGTGGGTTACGCAACTAAGAATACATCTGGCAAATACTTCTTTTTAAATATTATCTAGCAATTAATCATTAAAAAAATAACTTTGTTGCAGTTTCTCCTCGTGGTCTTAGGAAAGCGCGGCTCATCATAGAAACTACCCTCGCATTATCGCCACTGTGACAGCGTCGCCATTTATAATTCAAGAAATCATCGACGTGTGTGTCCACTTTCATCCTGTTCTATGATTCACGTGAGTAGTTTTTCTGAATATATTTAAACCTATAAGCGTATTTTGGACATAGGTTAAGGTGTATTTTATTCAAGCACGCGTTTTTTTTTAAATCGTTGAATATATTATAACCTGTGTACCTATGCATTGTAGGGCGGATTATCTTCTTGTATTCTGTATCAATAAGAACATTTAACATTCTGCGAACCGAGAGTTATTAAGTACCTAGGTAGAATTAATATTCAGACTCCGAAGTACCTACAGAGTCCCTACGCAAATCTATTAACACCCGATCTCTGTGCTCAAAGTGTGTAAATATTTGCAATAATTTGTTCGATAGGTCATTGCTTATTTATAAGTGTAAATTTGAAACATTTTCGCATCTATTAGGCCTGCCAATTTCAATAAAAGGTATGCTACAAAAATTAGGATTACCCGACACAATAGGTACCTAAAAGTTGACGAGTTAATATCAAAGCTATCGCAAGCAAAATACATTTTAAATAAAACGTTGGCACTTCGGAACAATTAATCTATAAAATTTCATGAAAAAATATTTAATAATATAAAAAAAATTGGTGAAATTTATTGTGCATCAAAAACAAAACATCACGGAAGCAACAATTCGACCATTCGAATTCCAGTATGACCTTCAAAGATGAGTTGAAAGATATACAATCTCCAGCAGATCCACCATGAACAGTTAAAGAAGATAATACAGACAAAATGAAGTGTCGGGATATATATATCTACAGTACGATCAACGTATCTTGACCGGATTGAAGTTAGGTTTTTATCACTTTCGCGCATGTCATAGAGATGCGACCCTAAAGTTACTTACGAAAACGATTAATCGATTAAAAATACTAACAACATTTTAATTCAACAATATAAAAACACTATTTAAATGAGTTCAAAAAAGTTTAAATTTAGAACAGTTACAGTAAATAATGAAGAAACTTTGTAAAACAATTTCTTTACCAAAATAATCACGAAAAAACATGAATTAGTAATACTAATTATGACAATGTAATGCGTAATCGCATCTCTAATCCTCTTGGTTTAGTTACCGCCCCCGCCCCCCGCTTCCTGTCACCATTTACTTCCAAAAAATGTATCTGCGCAACCACTTGTCGCCTACTTCAGTCCGGCCTAGTTACGTTGATCCAACTGTATGGCAAATGTAGAAGGGGCTCCTCCTGTAGATACAAACACAGACTGGAAATAGCGGATTTGCCAGGAATTTGGACTTTTTGTCTAAGTTTCCAAAAAGGACAATGTTCACTTGATAATTGCAGATTTGTGCATTCTACAATCTTTGAAAAAGAGCGTTACTTCAGGACTGGCGAACTGCCACCTCACACAACTGCTCATATTTTAAGCAATTATCCTTATCATTAAATAATAAAGTGTGTCCACTTTCATCCGGTTCAAGTGAGTACCTAACTACTTTGCAAATACTAATTTAAACTTGTGAGATATTTTGGACTTAGCGGTGAACTGAACGGTCTATTCCACTATGTTTTCACTGTATAAAAATTATTTTTTAGGTGTTTCATATGTCCTTCAATAAAATTATTTCGTTGTGCTGTAATCATCTATTACTATATAGGCACTTAGACTGAGGTGCCAATAATATCTTACGTTTTCGCTTGCGTTTGACCAAAAATGAATTTGAAAAATTTCATGTCGACGTATCACGAAATGTGTTGTAAACTTTATTGATATTGGATTTAATTTGCAGATGCACACGTACCTATATAAAAACCGAGTAGCCATGTTAGCAATTCGACATCCTATGTGTTTGGAAAATTGAAGATAAACAGATCTTTTGAAGTGACATAACTTTTAAATGCATCATGCACAAAGTAAGGAGTAATCTGCGCATAATGTCAAACTACCGAACTCGTAAGTACCCATTTATACCGAGTTTACCTTCTTTTCTACTTGTCGTGATAATTGGTTTAAATGCATTTTTATTACATACCTACCTAGTGATACTTATAATTAGCGTATGTATTTAAGTTCTAAATAAGTAAGTAAGTATACTTAATTATTATTCTGTCTTGTTTATAATAATGTGTATCTACGACGATCGAGCGACATTGCCTCATCCAAATGGTTTATATGATGCTTTAATAGTAAACTGACTTAATTGTGATGTTCATGATGTTTATTGAAATTATAAAAATCTGCGCAACACATTTTTTTTTAAAGGTATGTGGTTAAGAAATGACGGACGACAAACGTGTTTATAATTTTTTAACGTATTTTTATTGTAACGATAATTCGTCTTCAATTAAAATTGAAGATAAAAAATAAACCAATAACCCTATGAAATTCTAGCAATTTACTTATGAAATTCTAGCTCTGCAACTTTGTCCGCGTGAATTCAAAAAATATTTTGAAAGTGTAGAGTAGGTTAGTAAATAATGAATTATTAACAAAATTATTACAAACTAACACACACACACGTGTTTGTTTTCTAGTTTTTGTTCACACAATACATCATCATGAAACCATTTCATGTTCGAAATTCGCGGGCAATAGCAACAGACTACCATCGTCGTACGTCATAGACAGCAATAAACTCACAAAACCAAAGAAATGGCAATTTTATTTTAGAGAGACTCAACTTTATTTATAATAATCTCTAAAAAACCCTTGCTACATTTTTTATATCGAAAGTATATGGAAAGTATGCAGTTTCACTGATTTTTTAATACTATTTTTATTTTTTTTTGGATTTTAATGACCTGGTCACTTGGACCTTTATGTCACATTAGAAAATACTAAAAAATCTGCTAGAGATTTTTTGATGAGCAATGACATGCCTTATCAGGATAGCCAACATGGGAGTTTTTCCCCTAAATTTAGGCAGAAATAGTTGGATGTGGGTTTTTAGGGGTTTAATATGTTTATAGGGACTTTTTTCAGATAACAGATTATTTACTTTTTAATTGAAAGGGATAGCATGGTCCAGATCTATAAATCAATGGGTACACCTATAGTTGTTTGTCTTTAATTTAGTGGAAAAAGGAGTTGTAAAAATGGCGGAAAACTATTTTGTGTCGTTATTTTTACAGCTTCGCGTTTATCGTATAAAATTACCAAAGTACGAGGGCAAATGCAGTGTTTTGTAAAATAAAATAAGGCGTGACATATAGATCCAAGCAACCAGGTCATTATAATCCAAAACACAACAGTGGAAAAAATATGAGTTGACAACCCTGTGTTGCCAGCTTAAGGGTTTTAGAAAGGGAAATTTTGGTGAAAATAAGCGGATTAGGGTTTTAGGGGTATTTTTAGGGCTTATCTTTGAGAGATATCAGAATTCTTCACACCCGCCAAAGTTCACACCTTCGTCGCGCAAACTACTGAAAGTTGACCCCTCGCGCTTGTCTGGTTTTCATTTCGGGAAATTTTCTAATGAGTTGTGCACATTTTAGTAGCTTTCATTTTAATTTAGGGAATAAAAAAAATAGAGTTGGCAGCACTGGTAGGCAGCCACAGCGACTGACAGCGACAGCCACAGACTAGAGTAATTTTTTATTTAAAGCGGGAGCGACAGCCATCTTGTTGAGTGGCCGTGATTATTATTGTCTTTATTTTGTGCTTATCTATACATCAAGTTATGGAAATCGTACAAATTTGGTAGTAAAAAGTGTTCAAATATACAAACAAGTATTCTTCAAACGCATTCAAATCGAATATTACGCAAACATAACGCATGTTTGATCAGAAAAAAAGTCGCATAAATGCAAGGGACAGTAGCAGGTATTTTACTCATTTGTTTTTAAAATAAATAATACGAAACTCAATTGTTTTGTTCATTTTTCGAATTTGTTCAAATTTTCATCTGTTATAATGTACCAATTTCAAGAGTTAAAATATAGCTTTCATTTGTTTACGGTAAAAGACCTTTCTTATTTCGAATCTTTGATTTTTAACACCATCTTACGCTGTGTGCATTTTATGTTCTTTTTATTATATTTTACGTAATTAAGAATATCTGCATTGCTTTAATAATGACATGCTTATATTTGTATGTAAATATACCACATGTCAGATATGCATATTATTGTTGGTGGTTCCAAGTTATTTGTAGGTCACAGTTGACAAATTTTATGAAAATTACAAGAGATGAAATGGATGGCTTAGATTAGCTATATTCGGCCCACCTTTTAGCCAAATAGCTGGATAATTGAAATAATAGTATTCATTCATCTTAATTTGCCCTTTACGCAGTAAAAGTACAAAATTTGAAAGTTGTTAAATTAAAAATATTGTTAATAATACACAGTGGTGGACACACAATTAAAAACACCTAGTATGGATTTTATTTAAAGTATAAATTAACTAAAATTATGATATAACATGTTAAAGAGGGCTAATGCCTTTTATCTATAAAACATACTAATCTATTTGAAGCACATTATGTTAATTTTAAAGAAAGCATACAGCAGTTTATTAAAAAAAAGTATATTATAAAAATAAAAGGACAAGACTAACTATTACAGTGGACAACTAATTCACACAAAAAATATTATTATAAGATAAAGTTAACAAAATAATACTGAATATAGTAAATTTGTACAAATTAAAAATAAAATAAAATTTAATATTTGGTTGTCAATTAAAGCTCTGCAACAAACTTAGTAGTGTTCTATACATTTTTACACTCATTTTCACTGTAATATCTCACCAAAGTTATACAAATGCGACATAAACTTGGTTTATGTCAGTGATATGTTTACTTGATAATGTTTTCTTTACAACATGTCACAAATTCATACACTCAGAGTTAAGTCCGGGCTATTTGCAGGTCACATTAACACTTATGCTAATTGATATCTTAATTATGCTTTAACACTTATTGCTGTTTGCTTAGGGTCGTTATCATGTTGAAATATCCAATTAATTGATAAATGGTCAAGTTTAAGGTATAATTGTCTCATTTAATATACTTTAAACTTACAATGGCCCAATTGTGAGGCTAAGTGCGGTTTTCTTGTTCGCCCAGGTAAAACTAACTATACTTTAAACTTAACTAACATTTCCAGAATCTACCTCATGGGTACCTAAGTATGAGGATTTTTTTTTTGAGCTTGATCTAAATCTTGCTGTTAGATCAGTTTAAATATAAAAGTATCTATGTAATTTAGAGTAATTTTTAAACATCATATAAAAGTGATTTGAAAAAATAAAGTATATTGAAGAAGACAATGATTCCATATTCTGACAATTATTTTTACCAATTATAATTACCCAAAGCAAATAGCATTAAATTTGCGTGTCCACCACTGTAAATAAAGAACTACACAATTTTATATTTTGTAATTTTAATTATCCTCTATCGGCTGGATAGGAATATTCATCTCTAAAAATTACAAATGCTTTACACAACATTGGGGTTAGACCACACATTATTCAAAGCCATGATATTACACCTACATTATAATTACTGTTTTAGAAAATTCATCGGCACTTCGGAGCGATGAATCTATTAAATTTCGTCCTTCGCCGAACTTCAAACATATGAAAAAATACTTGAAATCAAAGTTTGATGAGGAATCGAATTTAAGTGCGTCTAATAAAATGACTGAATCACTAAATCAAACTGAGCATAAAAAAATCAAAACCATGGAAGCTACACTTCAACCACCGCTGCCTCCAAATTCACCACCGCCGGACAGTCCTATTATTATCAAAAAGGAAGTTGAAGACGATGGTTATCAATGCATTAATACAAATACTGTGACTGGTATGACTCCGCCTGAACAGCAGATGGCAGAACCTTCTGGGGATCCACCATGTACAAATAAAGCAGAGGACACTAATGAAGTTATGTGTCGAAACTTTATTCGCGGGAACTGTAAAAAGGGCTCAACGTGCATTTTTGCGCACAAACTTATTAAATCTCAGTTACCTGGAGTATATACGTTTTGTCGGAACTTCCAAAACCGGCAATGTGGATTTGCAAAATGTAAATTTGTGCATGCTACAGTTTTTGAAAAAGAGCATTTCTTCAGGACCGGCAAACTGCCACCTCATGCAATAGCCCATTTATACCAAACAACGCCACCTCCACCACCCCCACCACCTCCACCGCCGCCACCACTCCAAGGTAATTTAAATTCCGTTTATTTATCCAACTTTACTAACAGAATAATAATACCATTACTATATAAAATTTTCTTTTTTCACTTATGTTGACAGTCTAAATGCCATACCTAAATACCAATATTTATCTGCTATTATTTCCAGAACCACATCAAGTGGAGCCTCAAATCATGCCCCGAATGTTTGCTAATGCACCAATCTATGAACCAAGGTGAGTACATGAAGTTATGACTATGACCCTTGTAACTTCCGGTTGGTTAAGTCGACCCCCAAAGCAATCCGTTATATCACATTTTCAATAACAGTAATATTATATTAAACTTCAAGTAACTTTATTTTGTAAAACGAAATCAATGATTATTTGAAAGTGTCAAAATAAAATAAAAAAACCGGGCAAGTGCATGTGGGGTCACGCACAATGTAGGGTTCAGTAGTCCCCCCCCCCCCCTCATCCGAATAATGTGTGTAGCTTAAGAAGTGGGTTTTCTGTTTGTTTTTGTTTCATTCATACATCTACTTAATAATATTTTTCAATGATTTTTTTACGAAAATGATGTTACTACTCATTTGATTGGCTGTTAAACTTGTAAAACCTAGTCAGCTGTGATAGTTTTCCTTTTAATTTTACTATACGAGTTCCGTTTTGCCATTTCGGCTACGGAACCCTAAAAAACAAAATGAAGCACGCCTTACACTTAGAACTGCCCCAAGTGTAAAGCTTGTGAGCATGTGAAAATGATATTCTTCGTATTTATGATTATTAATTTTGACAGTCTTTTATTGTACTTTTTTACTATTAGATATTAATAATTATAATATTAATTACAAGGATGTATATTTTACAGTGTTGCAGCACAGACAATGTTGAATTGTCCTACAATTTCAATGACCGATAATCTGCCTGAAGTATTCCAATTTGGAATATCTGATAATTCAATGGCATCATATAAGCGTGAATGGACAGACAGTGAAGAGGGTAAGTAATTTTATCATCACTACTGCGAATGTTTATATATAACTTTTGCCCGCGGCTCCGCCCGCGTGGATGTCGGTTATAGCAATAAAAATTATCCTATGTCCTTCCCCGGGACTCAAACTGTCTCCATAGCAAATTTCATCCAAATTGGTTTAGCTGTTTCAGCGTGAAAGCGTAACAGACAGACAGAGATACTTTCACATTTATAATATTAGTATGGTTCTATAAGTTATCACAAAGGCAGTTCTAGTTCAATATATACAACATGAGTTTTGTTGAAACACGAGAAAAATAAAAGTATGCATTAATAACCATATAGTTTTAATGCTAGTTTTTTTTTTTAGTTATGTGTTGTATCTCGTTTATCTTGAATGATAAAATAAAAAATAGATAATTGGTTTGTTGGGGCATTATGACGAAAAATTACATATTTAATTTTATTATTACTAGTTTTAATGTACAGATTTTATATTTGCTAATGTGCTATGCGACATTAATATTGAATTTGTCTCCAGTTAGCCGATCGCCGCACGATCCTGATACGATTGAACCGCCCCCAAAAAGATGCAAAGATTGCGATAGTAATGAATTCAGGTATTACATCTTGTGTTTACGTTACAGTGGTTAAGAAGATGAGTAAATGAGTACAAGTTGAGCATTTTTATTTAAACTGCCCATGCTATACATTTCTATGTCATTATTATAAGAATCTTTATACTATGTGTGTATATAGATTTAACAACTAACCAATAACTTATTTAAAGTACAATAAAAACTATATATAATAAGTAGATAATTTTTTGAATGAATTCAATTTTCATTCAATATTTTTTGTAATATATATATATATATAATACCTTGATTATTGGCCGACGTATTGCAACGGCCGTTGCAATACGGTCAAAGCGTCAGGCATTAAACAAGGTATTTAACCATAAATTATTTACGCGATTAAGACCCGTAATATATACAGGGTGTAACAGAAAGGTGTAGTCATATTCAAGGGTTGGTATGTGCCCATGATACTGAGTGCACATACCTAATTTTATAAAAATCGGAGTACCCTAAAAAAATATTTATTATTTTTTCGTTTATTTAAGAATGAAAAAGTTATTAATTAAAAACACTTTCTGTTACACCCTGTATATATATATATATATTTTCATAATGTGTACAAATCGCGAAAGTTTATCAACATTTATTTTTTTATTGTAAATTTGTAATGTAATTTATAAGAATAAGGAGCAGAAAACTAATCTTGATCATGTTACTTGTTTCGTGTAACACAAGTACTATATTTTTAATGGAGAATGCTTCACTATATAATCTTGACATATTTTTCTTCTTTAAATTAAAAAGACTGTGTATTAAGTAGCACTAGCCATTTAATATGTACTATCATCGAAATTCAAAAAGTAACTAAATTCAACAAGTTCAATACACCTAGTATGTCTAGATGTATTCAAATACAAAGCGAAAAACAACATAAATACATTTACTATTTTTTTATTACTTAACAACATATTTGATAAAATCCCCCCTAACGTTAATAACTCATCGGCAAAATCTTGCTGGGGTATGCGGTTCCGTGTCTTGCCGAGAGGTGGTAACACTCCCATTTACATGATAACGTGACCACAACCTGGAAATCACGTTTTGGATAGTGCTCAGGGCGTCTGAAACCACGCGTTGGACAGCACCGACTTCTAACATACCCACCGCTCTCAACGTTGTATATTAACAACGTCTTCCACACAGATCCATTTAAATTTTAAAATACAACTAAATTTGACCACTTTTATTTAGACAAAATTCGCGCCACTGTTGTGTGTTCCATTGATTTTAAAATGTTGAAGTTAGAAAAATGAAGTTTTAATTCCACTATCAAACTTTTACTACAATTTAAAAGGTTTTTATATTATGAGGTAGATTTAAATATCGCTAGACTTTGTTTGTGTGTGTATATGTTGTAATAATTATTTCTTTAAAATACAGCTGTAGGTACTTATAACTAGAACCAAAATTGTTTAGATTTAACAAAAAGCGCTGTTTACAAAATATGCTATGCGATTGTTAAAACGAATTGTCATGAACTATACAGATGCTCGCGTAATACATTTATTTACGAGGTTATTTTTGGTATAGTGCAAAGCTCAGACATCCCAACAAGATTTTTACTTCAAGAAATCATTTAAAAAAGACAATGAAAATATTAAAAACTTGCAGAGATATAAGGCATTCAAGTTGTCTTGTGTTGTTCGCGCTATCGTGCTCATTGCGTCCCGTAGTGCGTAATCCATGGTCATAATCGAAAAATAGGTGATGGTCACATTTCACATCACATTGTGAACAGGATTTGGAAAGTAAGAATGTTTAATGAATTAATTAATGATAGATTAATTCATTCATTAAAAAAATATAACATGGTCCAGAAACTACCCCATTGGATTGTGATTCTGAGCCAACTACTTTCACGTTTGCACTATACCAAGAATAATGTATGTGTATATATATTGAGTTCCACTGTACATGCAATGAAAATGTACATTTAAACCTTATAATGTTTTTATAAAATCGTCGTCACTTTCGAAATAGTTGAGCTTCAGGGCGTTGCAATAACCGTTGGCCACTTAAAACTAAGTGGTATCTCTACATTAGCGTTTGACTCTGTTAACATAGAATAATTCGTTTATAGTCGCGTGTAGGTATACCTTTAATAGGATACTTTACAAAAGACTATTTAACGCTCGATTCAGAAGCGGCGGTCGTCATTTTGTCATTTAAATTATTTTGTACTAGTTGACACGCGCAACTTCGTCTGCGTCAATTTTCCCCATTTCTGGAACATTTTTCATTTATGCTCCGCTCCTATTGGTCATAGCATGATGTTATATAGATTAAAGCCTTCGTCGATAGATGGGCTATCCAACACTAAAAATTAAAACTATTTTTTTTTTCAATTCGAACCAGTAGTTCCTGAGATTATCGAGTTCAAACAAACTCTTCAGCTTTATATTATTAGTATAGATAACTTTATTATACATTGCCGTGTTAATGTTTAATGAATGTGTGTTTACGATATCAGTAACATATTTTTATGAAACAATAAAAATTACAAGTAGAAAGTAATCTTTTATTTCCTATGTCAATTTTTGTACATATCTACATTTTCTTTTTATATGCTTTAATCGTAGAGCTGTGGTGAACAGACTTGCAGTCACACCCGCGTGTATGTTGGTTATTCCTGTTACCTATAATTTAACGCTTAAATCCTTCCTCTATACCACATTCTATCCTAAGTGGTGTAGAAGCTTCTGACATTTTGCATAACAAACGATATTTATAATGCTAGTGTAGGTATTCATTTTGCAAACAAACACCTGTTTCTGCTTTGCGTAACTTAAGTAAAATGAATAATTTCGAAACTCCTTCTCTAAAAATCAATTTGATTCATAGGTTTGGTTTCGATAAAGAACTTTATAAATCGATATTCTCAGATAGAGATAAACTACTTACTTAACAAACTGCCTCTTTAGCAGAGGTCTGTTAAAGAGGCAGTTTGTTAAGTAAGTAGTTTGTTAAGAGTATTTTTCCAGTTCCATTGAATATACCCATTTTTTTTTATCATATCAATCAATTGATACCTATTTCGGATCGATTGCTCTGTATTATAAAAGTTTTAGTTGCACTTTCTTGTACGTAAACTATGTTATTTTTCACCCTTTGTATTTATTTTCCGCTTTTTCTTCGCGATTTTGCTGCAATGCTTATTAGTTCATTCTATTGACCAAACGCCGATTTTATCCTTGCGTCTATTTCTAATCTATCTTTTTCTTTTTTTTGGCTATGAAATGTCACGTGCGAGTGACTACTATTTTACTAGCACCTTCAAACAGATCTTACAAAAAAAAAAAATAGATTGTCCCTAAATCAGCCTAATTCATATTTTGTTTGACATACTTGCCCACGATGCAAGTTTCTTGCCTGGAGCAAACAATTAAATTAATTAATTGATCTTAGCATTGTACATTTTTATAAACTGTTGGCATTATTGATCGAAGTAAATATGGTACAAAATGTCATAATTTTAGTAAAGAACAGAGTACAAAACTTTTTTTTTTTTACTAAAACTCCATTTTTTTTTGTCAATGACTATTCATTTATTTTTACTATATCTGTTGCTTTGTTGCAATTATTGCGATATATTTTCGCATTCAATGACTGCTCTTGTACATACATTTAAGACAATGACATCGTGTAAATGATGTTTTAAAATCTAGAAGTACCATAAACATCACTGATATTCGGTAGTCGATTTTATTAACTATTTTTTTAGAATAGACTAGATTATTATCGGAACTAATTTGTTCTTCTAAATATTTCCAAGTAGATTTGGTTCTGTACATATTTTGTAATTAAGAAAAACTATTTTTTTGTAGTCGATTTATCTTGATTTTAGTTGCCATACGAGATTTAAACTACTTACTTATTTAAAATTTAGATATAGTAACACCAGCTTTTGGAGCAGTTGCCACGGAAAGATATCACAAAATGGCGTCTTGAATTTAACGTTTCGTTTTTCCAACACTAATTTATTATTTTGTGATAAAATGCAACTATTTATATTTTTTTTCACATAGTACTGATTTTGTTAATAACGGTGATATAAAGCTGTAGATGTATACCACATGCATAAATTATGCGTGTGTACATAAGTACATACGTATAATAGGTAAATATGTAGATTGCATTTACAAATCACACTAATTATTGTTCTTGTAAAATAAGAGCATTTTAACGTTTTTCTAAACCCAAATGTTATCCTAATTTGGGGTATTTGTTTTGTAAATAATAGTTACTGGCCACACTGAGGACTGTCTGTCAAATTTTGTGTTCTATTCACATACATTTACACTCATCATACATCACATTCTAGTAAACAAACATGCAAAAAAAAAAAAAATTGATAACTGTACTACTTATTATATTTTGCAAAATGCCAAAAGTTATGCCTTTCTGTAGTAATATGACTCTTTTTTTCAAAATGTGTAGTAAAAACAAATTGGGTGCATATTATGGCTCGAATAAAATTCTACATGCATTTGTGGGTACTTAAAATGCTAACTAATAAGACATTTATGAAAAACAAGCAGTATTTTTGCAACAAATGAACGTATACCTAGATATTAAATGTATCATGTGAACCCAGGACTTAATGTCTACAATCGGAAAATAATTCTGGCAAATCTGTTAGGAGATGGTAATAAAAGCATAATATGTAGGTACCTATATTGTATTTATTCTATGTACATACCTACTAATATTATAAAATTATATTTTGTCAATTCATGCAAATTACGCTATACTTATTAGTGAAATGTATTGCAGGGCAATATGATAAACAATTTAAAAAATTATGTACCTCTGCTAATACTCTTAACTTTTATAAAAAACTCCTTTTGTTTCTATTTGTGTGTTGACTTACTTTTACCGAAATAACTGTAATAAGTATATTATTTATCATTAGGTACTTAAAGTACGTTTTCCGGACTACATTCTTGTAGTCAAATCACATTTTTTGTACAACGCAAATAAATTAAAAATTATTTTACAAACTAAACACACAAAAAGATACGAAAAACGTGACATTATAGATAGCCTTACATATAATGCTAATGAATGTAATGAAATGTAATTTATTAGTTTTACTTGCATTTTACAGGCATCAGTACTACAAGAATAAGCTAGAGGAGATGTTAATTTCTTATGATGAACGTAAGCAGAAGATCGCTCAAATAAATAAAAAGTATCAGCGTCTTTGCACTGTCCTCATGACATTGTTTAAGCCTATGGTAAGTACCTACCTATTTATACCTCTGTTTCACTACTGACATAAATTTGTAAGGGAATACCATCGAGATAAGATGTACTAACATACATAGTATATTAATACCTCAATGGGGAATACTGATTGATACTTAATTTTTCAGGGTTCTTCAGGGAACAATAACATTTTGGCATCGACACTAAGCACTGGCATAGATAAGGAAAAAGTAAGATTACTATACCCCATTTTTATAAGGCTGTTATTATAGCTATCAAAACAAAAAAGATTTTATAAAAGCTTCATCTTTTTATATTTTATGTTTATTTCTATCAAATAGTAATGTTTATTTCAATCCAGGGGGTATTGGAGCAAATGAATTTGTTGTTAACTGGAAATAATAACAAACAGTCTATGTTTGGTGAAGACAGCTCAAAGGTAACTACAATATTCACTTATCTTTCTTATACCTTACCTACCATGTCATTCCGTATGAAAACATCAAATTTGTAGAATTTTCGATTTTGATGAAAAAATTAGAAGATGATTGTCAGGTACCTAAATCCGTCGAGATTTTTTTACAATCATTGAAAGTTTGAAAATAGCTGATTTTAGGGTCAGCTTTGATAATTATAATTATAAAAGGCAACCGTTACCGACTGACTGATCTATCAACACAGCTCAAATCACTGAACGGTCACTTTTCCAAAAATTTTCACCTAACGTACCTAATATGGGAAGTCCAAAGTCTAGTAAGCTGTATTTTTGTTAAGGTTCATCAAAATCCATTCAGTATTTTTTGCGCGAAGGAGACACATCCATTTTCAGTCAAACGCGGATACAAGAGGGGGCAACAGTGGCAATTGAATCACTTTTTTTTGGGAAAAGATTGACACTGAACCGGTGTATTTTGACCCCCCTCCCCTCCCCACATCGGCAGTGGTGCCTAATATAGCCGTGTTAATTCAAGGACATGCTTGGCCGGTTCACTCAAGTGTTGCCCTGCCCTAGCGAAAGTTGTGGATCCGCGCCTGCCTTAGATAACTTTACTGCCTCCTTTGTATCTTTCCCGCCTCGTTTCCGTCTTAGATTACGATATTACTTTCTTGATATAATTGAAACAGCTTCATTACTGTGAAAAAGTAAAATTATGAATTATTAGCAGTTGCCCGCGTGTATGTTGGTTATCGATGTAAAATTCTCGTAATAGTCAACTTCCCCAAATTTCATCAAATTCGTACTGGTAGTTTTAAAATTACTCATACACAAACAAATCTTGGCTTTCTAAATGAATATTTGTGAAACAAAAGTTGTTCAGTGTGGCATAAAGACGTAATATTCAGATTATAATTTATTTTATTGTTTGTTTTAGGGTATATTTGAGCAAATGAACAGACTGTTTGCAGCAAACAACACACAGGCTACTTCTATGTTTGCTGAAGACAATGCCAAGGTAAAATGTTTTTTTAAACATTCATTTTTTCTTTTATGTTTTTCATCTTTGAATGTACTGTAAAATAATATAGTTTACAACGATTAGTATATTAAACTAGCTGTCCCGGCGTACTTTTATACCGCCACCAATTTTTACTTTAAATTGTGGTTTCAAACCATCCAGGGACCCACCCAAATAAGCGCACTTTCATAGATGTTCACACTGTTTAACAGACAGACTAAACTATTGGCGGATAAATAGTTTGTAGTCTGCGGGGGGTCTAAAGCCAAAAAGGGTGGTGCTTCACCTGCATGTGTATATTTCTATGTTTACGTTCCCTCGTAACTCGTAATCCTCACTGATAGTTACGCCTATGATCGTATTAATAATTTCCTATTTTCCATTTACTTCTGTCAATCGTCGTCGAAGAAAACATGGGTGAATTGTGTGTTGAATAATTAGCAACGACAGTAGTCTTGAGCTTATTATATTATTCTGATGTATCTGTAGGTATATAATTGTAAAAGGCGGTTGCCTTTTACAATTGACGTACCGATCTACCAACACACAGCTCAAACCACTGAACGGATAGTTAATACGACGTAGGCATCTGCTTAGAAAAGATTTTCCAAAATTCAGAACCTAACGCGAGCTGAATTTTTTGTCACATTTTAAAATTGAATATGTATGCTATTTCAGATTCAGAACTTTCTTGGCAACATGAACTTCTAGAGGCTAATATCGGGTACGAGGGAAAATATGACGGCATGGTGGTGAAGCTACTAGAATATGCTGGTCTACACGAATAACATAAGGTCACATTTACATGATATATAATTTTTAATGTCACACGCCATTTTGAAGTAAATTTATAGTTCACTTGTTTCTTTTTGAGTTCCGTAGCCAAAATGGCAAAAAAGGCCCTTAGTTTCGTCAGGTATGTCCGTCCGTATGTCACAGGCATTTTACTTAGAAACTAAATGATGTATATTAATAAAATTTGAACCATAGGTAACTTGTATAAGGTGGCGCAAAAGTAATGTCATAGTTTGAATTGGAAAAAGTTCTGTTTTCATGAAATGTTTATTTGAAGATGTCAAATTAAAAGTAAAGTTTAAATTAATAAAATAAAACAATTTATGCCACTTTTGGAGCGATTATTAAGAAAGGTTTATGAATATTTTCTGAACTAAATATTGATAACCTAAAAATGTTTTCAAAAGAATTGTCAAAATATGTGCCACACTACGATCACTTCATTAAATTATTTAAAGTCAGTTTTGCCATGTATATTACAATATAAATTGAGTTGAGATGTAGGTAAAGGTTGTAATTTTTGAGTAATATTCCTGACATAAACAAAATAAATAAAATAAACATACGGACAGACCGAGATACTTTCATGAGGAAACTCCAAGACGTTTTACCATTTTGGCTACGGAACCCTAAAAATGAACTAAAACATATAAAAGTAGAAATAGCTTTAGCGTAATTACATGGGGAGTGTTCTGTCAATCTGTTGTTATGCCGCAGTAAGATCTTTGTAACCTTGATATAGTTATATCCCTAGTGACTCAGAAATAACCAATTTGCTAAACAAAAACTCTAGGTATATCTAACATTGACTGATACGCTAATTATTGTTCCTAGTCTGGGTGTACTTAATGTTTGTGTCTAAGTCTCCGCGACCCTCAACTTGTTGTGCGAGTCGTCTTAAGTAAAATATTAACATCATTACAAGGTTTTATTCTTATATTGAATATGAATTTCATGATAATTAAAATTGTTTTATAACCACACTATTTGCTAAACATAGTACATTTTTGTGAAAAGTATAATTAGTTTTCTACTGATGATGCTGAGGGTCTGTATCATAATTTCGTGAGGTATTTTATTATAATTTCACTACATTCGTCTATTCGTTTCAGAGCTTTCATAAACTATCTTATATAATGACTATATCCATAGGGATATAACTTTACCACGGTTATAACTATTTTACTGCGACATATATAAGATATCCTTATAAAATTCAACTTGCTTTCATGCTTTGTGACTGACAACTAAACAAGTCTAGAAGATAATGTTACATATACTTGCTGTTACTGCCAGTGTATCTAGATTCACTGTAACTACCGTATTTTTTTTTATTATGTACTCTACTGGGTGGGCCAAACCAATGCCCCCTGGATATAACGTATCCCAAATATCTGCATTCATTATTTTCTAAAAGTCATTTGCCAGAGCTGGAAATGGAACCCGCTAAATTTGTATGTAAAATAATATTTAAAATAAAAGGAGAGAAATAATTTAAATATTATGAATTATGGGGGTTTATTTTTGCTGCATATAACGATCCGTATCCGTATTTGTGGTTCAAGACACTGATGATTTATTCATCATCATTAATTTTACTTTACTGTAGTTTTACTTTTAGAATCTGGAAACACTGGTTGCTTTTAGCGGCTATGTGCTCGTAAGTCTTTGTTAATGCAAAGATCTTAAGAGAACATACTTATACCATACACCCCACAGAAAGCTTATCTTCTGTTATTTGTTTAGTTATAAACAGAACAGACATTTTTGAGTTTACATCAAAGAATTGTTCGAAGAGTTTTTGAGAAAATTCTTATTTGTTCAAACAATATCATTATCGAAATTAAAGTGTAGTAGATAACGTTACACATATAATGCTCATAAGACTTTAAATATGCAAAGTTCTTTAGAAGTATAAGCAGTAATCGTTTCATACAAACAAAATATTTTAAAGTTATCTTCTGTTACTTTAAGTTCGTTTTTATCTCGAAGCATGACATGCCGACTGTATTATTGTATTATATGGTCGTACCTCACAACTGATTCGCCGGTTCGCTGTCAAACATAAGTTGTAGCTGCTGATGATCACTATAGGTAACCTTGTGTGTATTTTGTCATTTATTATGTCACTATTCATTAGCCCCTTTAATTTTATTTTGCATTAACATTCTTTACCTGATAAAAATTATAAGCAAAAATCTGTGTAAATAGATTTTAACTATATGATGAATTTTCCATTTTTATGTATTCGTTGAATTAAATACTACCGTTTTCAGACTACATGTCTAACTGGGACTTGTAGCGTAGGTGTTTTAGGCTTAGATGCCTTTTTATTCCAGACGTTTCAACCGAATTGTACCTAACGGCCATGACTACACTTTGATTTGATTGATTTTTTTATTATCATTTAATTTAACGCCCTTTTTAATATAAAAGGTAGATATTGCAAACAACAGATACATCATCAAACGATTCTAATCACTAGATTATCAAATAAATATTGTATTATCGATTACGCCACAATATAGGCACCCTAGGTTAAGTTAAATATACATTAGTATATACATTAATATAATTTTAAGTATAAGTTATCTCTATGTGTCTCTTTGCCTAAGCTTATCCCATAGGTATCATTTAGGGTCGCATCTTGTCGTCATTCTTTGCACTACACAATGGTTCTGTTTCGTCAAGTTAGTCGTTTGATTCTTAGTTAGTTTTTTTAAAAAACGTTTACAAACTGATTTCAATACGAATTGTTGATTTGTTTATCCGCATGCAAAGATACATTTGATGTAACTTAAAGTAATAATTATTATATTATTCAAATAATTATAGACTGTAATTTTGACATTTCAATACTGAAATAGTGGTATGTTTTTAATTATGTATTCATTTTATGGAATGGTCCTTTAGTAAAAAAGTAACAATTTAAATACGAATTGGCGGTGGTCTGTTTATCCGCATGCAAATAAACAATTGATTGAACTTATAGTAATTAAAATAATTATAGACTGTAATTTTGACATTTTCAATATTGGATTGCGTTTGTAATAACTATAATTCTTTAAATAGCATAAAGAAATTCAATATACGTAATTCTATTTTGATTTCGACTCATTTTAGGAGATGTCCCTATAGTAACAGTTTTAATAAGAATTTGTGATGATTTCTTTATACTCATGCAATTCATTGAAGTAATTAAGTAATATTATAGACTGTAATTTTGACATTTTCAACATTGAAGAATATTAATAATTATTATTAGATTTTCATTTAAATTTATCAAAAATAAAAAATGAATAGCATTAGGAATACAATATAATTACATAGATCTGTTTCACACCCGTTCCGTGTGGCGTGCATCAGGATTGAGGGTGCTAATCGTGAATCCGAAAAGTAATGTTATCTAGATTTAGTAGAAGTCGTAAAAAAATTGTAGAACATGTTTTTCTCGCGATAAATAATCAAATAGAATGTTGCCTTTACTCTTTTGTAACTTTTGTAAGTTGATGCTCCCAAATCATCATAACACACTATGGTTACTCCTTGCGTGTGTAATGGTTGCAGCACCTTACTTACTAGCATAAATGTATACAGTGACGCATTTGCCCTAATGTCTTCGTAGTTGACTATTCTCTGTTTTGACTATTTTCTGTAATTCTTGATATTTGTTACGATAATTGACAGCCCGTGTTCGAATATTTACACTTTTACATAACTAGTTGCTCGTGAATCCCATATCAATCGCTTGACAATATTGTTTTTGAAATGTAAGTTCTGTCACCAAACAGCGACAGTGCAAAAGGTTACCTTCATACAAGGAGGCTCGAGCAATGCGCACATAAATATCACTCGCCGATAACAAAGTCAAGAAAAGGTCCGCTTCGATCTGTAATTCAATAACATCGTGTGCGTGAGCGGAGTACCTACCTTCTGTACTGTCGGTATTTTGTGGTAATGCTGCACTGCTTGCGAATTAATAAAATAATTATATTATGTATGTCAATAATTTTTACTTTAGTTTAATAATAATTATAATGTATTGTGTACCTACCATTAATACCATAGATTAATAAGAGTGTATGCAATGTAATTCACTAAGCTATTATTTCACATTAAAGTAATTTTTAGCATGATTTATTGATTTATTTGTTGAAAATTTAATCCTTTTTTGTAGGTATTATTTACAGGCTCAATCTAGCCAGCCCCCTATCAGCCACAGCAACAAATCCGATGTAGGCTTTTAGGTAGTTCAATGTACATGTATATGTATTATATGTATTCGATTACAGGGGTAGGTACCTACCCCTGTAATCGAATATACATATTCAATGTACCATTTCGATCTCCATCCAGCGCGACCTTCGTTAGTTTAATAGAGAATAGGGTATTTGACTAAAGTCAAATCAGCCTCTTTTTAAGAAACGTCAAAAACGAGCCGCTCTGTACAAATTTGTATGGAATGTTAGCATATGACGTCACGTTTCCTATGGTCAAATTATTTACTTTCAGTGTTTCTATTTATGATTATAAATTAAGATTATTTATTTATGAATATTAATTAATAAATAAAAAATAGTCAAATACCCAATTGAAATAAATATTGGGAAGTACTCCTTCCAATGTACCTTTCAAATTATACATTGAAATACCATAAAACTATTTAAAACAAAAAAAACATCTAACCGACTGCAGTCACGGTTGATTTGCTGGCATTTATTGAGAAGTTTCGTATAACTCCGAAGCTTTCGGAATAAACCTCTTTCGAACATTTTTTTTTTAAATCCGGCTCTAATGGACGGAGTTATAAAAAAAATAAAAACATCCGAATTCCGAACCTCCTCCTTTTTGAAGTTGGTTAAAAGGTGTATTTATAAATTGAAATCGATCACCCGTCTTTGAACCGACAGTTTGGGGTTAGAATCTTACTGGCCCCAAAGTAAATCAATGTAACGAATATGACATATTTAGTATCTTTTTACAGACATAGGTAAGCGACAAGTAGGTAGGTACCTACTGGATATGCCTAGTTGACAGATATTTCATTTTATGCGCGCGCTTATTGATCCCCCAGTCTCAGAAACGAAGTGGGAGATTTAGCTGCGCGCTTCATTTTCTAAAAAGTTTATATTTACTCATTCAAGTAAACCTCGTGCCGTTCGGTCAGAAGCAGCAGCAATGGAAAACACTGATACAAGTATGTACTAAATAATAATACTTTGTGTATATTTGTCAGTTTTTCTATTAGTTAGGATACAATAGAGTCTGTACATTCTTACCACAGAGATATTTTGTTTGAAATAACAGATAGGTAATTAAACATTGTTTAGGTAAACAATGAGCATTTCTTTGTCTATTATTGCGTTCAGTGACCATTGCCCGTTATGTGATTATTTTCAGTAAGTAATATAGATTCATAATGAGTTAGTAATATAGAGTCGTATTAAGACATAATAAATGTCTGCATTTTTATGCAGGTACCTACTACAAAGAAATATTTTTTATACAGTTAATGTTGTTTTTCATTTTGTTTAGGTAAGTTATCTACTTATTTTTTTTACCTACTTATTTGTGAACCCGGCTACCTTCTTTTTCGCAGTGACACCGCAAGAAGTGGCTCTATTATTCGAGGATGAGTCGTAAGATTTCTCTTTTTTATTTACTTACTTAAGTACTCTAATCACGAAAACCATTAAACAAATTTTACTTAAGTACCTATTAGTTCCCAATGATACAGGAAGGATTTTGGTAGATACCTACCTACAGCTCAGCATAAAATATTGTTACTAATTCAAGTAGGTAACTACAAAATGAACCTGTTGAATTTGAATTTACTTTTAAGAGCCATTTCGAAAATTTTGCTTAGGTAACTCTATGTAATGACATGTTAATTTGTGCATCGTAATTTATTGAAATTCAGATTGATAATATTTAATTTTTAGGTCTGAATAAATGAGATAATAATAAATAAAATTGAATCATTTCATTAGTTGAAAGCGTATTTTGTGTATAAATACGTTTTATTTACTACAAAATAAATTGTAGGTAAAATGGTGACGTTTTTCGCAAAAAAATACGCCATGTTTTATTTTATTACAATTTAATGTAATGAATAGGTATTCAAAAATATAGTCAACAAATTTATAAATCTGATATTACTTGATATTTTTACAGCCTGTTTAAGGAGGTTTAATGAAAGAATTACCCATTTGAAAATAGCTATACACCTGATTTGCTTATAACGGGGTGTGGGAAATGAATCTTAACAAAAGAAACAAAGTAATATTTTGTAAATGTGGTACAATAATGTGGTCAATACCTACTACTTAGATTGGTTTTTTTTTAACATGTATTCGATGGTGTAAACATATTTTATTAGATGGTAAATTAAACGCTTGAAAATGCAGATTGCGGACATGTAAATGCGAAATGCCTCGCATTAGTAGGTAGGTACCTACCTAACTTTTGTAGCTATAAAGATATGACCTGTAGGCCTACTCTCTTTCTTTAAAACGAAATTCATGAATTTACGTTTACTTAAATTTCTAAAGTTTACGGGGACTATTCTACTTAATTAAGTTTTTTTTTTTTTTTTTTTTTTTAAAAAGACAACTCCCGCAGTAGGGTACAAGCCCTGTGTCGCGGGGGACTTTACAAACATACAAGTCACGGACACAAATTACACCCAGACCCGGAACAACAATTTGTGGATCACACAAAGTGGTGTCCCGTGTGGGGATCGAACCCACGACCTCTTGCGTAGCAGTCGGACACACTCCCACCGCGCCACAGAGGCAGTCGAGTTTTGGTTAGATATGCGCAAGAAGTCTGAATCTATACACAATTTTTAGGAACGAGTGGATTAAATTGATGTTACTGGCTTTGTACCTATATTACCTTACCTTTTTTTTATCGAAACAGCGTTTTCATTGAATTAGAGTAGGCCTCCTGAATTACAGCAGTTGCGAAAATGATCGAACTTGTTAAAACCTAGATTACAAACGTGATAGTTTAAGAGGCGAGTGAAAACGTAGCTTTCAAACATATTTCACAGAGCTTTCGATAACAACCGTCAGCAGCTTGAGACTGAAGATAAACTGAAACAGGAAATGAAACAGCTGATGAAAATTAATGCTTGGCTTACCAAACTATTCATGGACCTTCTGGAATCTGTGGTAAGTTACGTTTAGTGAAACTGGCCTGTTGATCTATTGCAGTGGTTCCCAACCTTTTTCTGAACAGGGACCACTTTTAGTTCTTTTTTACTCGCAGGGACCACTTTTATATAGAGCCTTGCACTACACCAAAAATATCCTTGTATATATTATTATTTGAAGAGGTACCTCTATTAAATCAATCCAAAAATAAACTTTAAACAAAAACTCAAAGTAACTTTCTAGCTACATTATTAATAGAATACGTACTACTTGTTAATTAATTAAATAAATTTTGAGTCAATGTGATTTTTGAGCTTGTGTACGCGAAAATTTGAAATCATTCGTGGAACATTTTCTGGTCCGCGGAACACTGGTTGGGAACCAGAAACCAGTATTTTCTTGATCTGATATTTATTTTTAACTAGGTTGATATGGAGTTCAAAATGTTCAGCTCCAAAACGACTACAAATTCTCGGTGTATGTATTTAGAAACATAAGTATATCTATTTATTTATCAGTTGTCTGCTTGCCATAGTATAAGCTACACGCCGAACACTCATTGTGTTATTGGGCTTAGCAGTGGAGTGGAAACTTGCCTACAGGCTGATTGATTATTGATTCAATAGGTATCTACGCAGGCATGGATATATGGCAATACGTTACCTCTTTATTTTTCTATTTCTTTTTCTAATTTGTTGCAGGAGAGACCAGATGGAACTAAATTTTTGAGCTCATCTCCACACATTAGTGGGGGACAAAGGAAAAAGGTAAGCTTATTATAGGTACCTACTCCAAACTAATTACATATGAGCTACTTATTACATATGGTTGGGTTTATATTTATGTTACCGCTTTGAAGAATTAGTTCAAGATGATTTGATAATTTTGTTTCATTCTTCTAAAGATAACTTCCCCATTAAGCTACAATCGCGAGAGAGGTAGGTTCCTACAGTCGCCCAAAAAATAAGGTCTATCACCCTACGGTTGATTATCATTTGCACTTCTTAAACATCAAGGTTGATTTTCCCTTGCAATAATATTCTGTCAGTAAGGTACAAATTCTAAACGATATTCTGGTTACAAAAGAAGCTTTGTTAAAATTGGTAGACCACTTTCTTAGCCAACCTTACATAACAAACAACGAACACTGAGACACCTAGTCTAGCCATTTTTATGGATTACCAACATTTAGATAGGGATCTCAGACAGCTCTTTTCTTAATGGACTCGATCCCGAACGAAGAGATGATCTCTTGCACAGCAGTCGTAATATTCGTAAGCACTCTTGCTACTAAAAAACATACCCGACTTTCCACCAATCCGTATTTATAAATCTATATGAGAAAACTAATTATGCATCTAAGTCCTGACTTCAAGACATGGGCGTTACCAGGATTGTTTAATGGGTTTAGGTAGCACAGAACAATTGACTAAACACTAGCCAAATGTACAGGTACCTACTGTGTTCCTATTGAAATTTCGGAGGGCTTCAACTCCCAAATCTGTAACAGGTACTAAAGAAAATTATTAAAAAAATGTTTCATGATTGCTAGTATGTGGTCTCACATACTAGTAATTATGTAACCCTTAAAGCTAAGCTCAATGGCTTGTGTTAGGAATGGGTTCACGTCGGTTGGTAAGGATTCGAACACGCGACCCCACGATTGCGAGACCGATGCCTTAACCATTAGGCTACCGCCGCTAGAATTCCGCGTGTGGCTAGGATAACTTTAAATTGAGCTTCAGCAGCATAAAAAGGAGCCTATACCATACCTATCCTATTTTAACTTAATCGGCCTAGTCTATACTAGGCCGATTAGGAGGAGGATAGGCTCCTTTTTCAACTTTATTATATTAGTGTAGTTGTAGTGGCCTGTTAGTCTAGTCGCTAGTCGCTAGACCAATACCGACTAACAGGCCACTACAACTTCGTAGGTGACCTTGCAGAGTTAGAAGACGTGGTTTGGATTTGCACCTAGGATAAATCTTTGTGTGATAAGCATGAGCGGGGCCGGCATATTTATTAAAAAGATAACTGCTAGCAATATGGGCTTGTGTTAGGAGTGGGTTCACGTCGGCAGTATAATGGGTAGGATTCGAACCTGCAACCTCACGATTGCGAGACCGTTGCCTTAGCCATTAAGCTACCGCCGCTTTATATTCTGGGGTATATACCGCCTCCACCTCCGGCTTTTGAGATGCAAATGTCAATGACGGATCGAATATGCCGACGACGGCGGAGGTGGCCTAATGGTGACAAGCACGATTGTTTGTATTTGAGTATTAAGAATAAGTTACATTCATTGCATATTTTCCTTCACAGGCGGTCCTCGACCTGATCAATTATCTACTGAACAGCGTCGGTCTGCCTACCTGCCCGGGCGCTTTGGGCGAACTAGTCTACAATGATCTTTGCGTCCCGTATATATACAACTACTAAGTACCCTAACTTCGGGTAACTTTGTGCCAACATTTATTTGTCCAAGGTTTATATTCGTGTTAGTATTAGTAGATTACTCAATTTCTGGTGACCATCAATAAATTTCAAAAATTATATTCCAAGCGACTAAATTTTTTTTATTTTATTTTTTTAAAACGATGAGATTGTCATCAATTCAAAAATAAAAAGAAGGTAAATAACTTTGGAGAAGTTGGAATCTTGAGTATGTAATTTGGATTGGAAGTGATGTGTATTTCTTTTGTAGTTATTTACATGTTAACTGTATCTATGTTAATTTTTCCGTTATATGAATGACATTATTATTCAACCGTGTTAGACATGGTTCCTATTGACATTTTGTAACCTTATAGGCCAGTAAGATAAATCTGGAGTTTTGTACGATTTTCTCAAAAATGTATGTTACTGTACTTATTTATATCATTGTGTTTAACCCAGCTTGTTGAGCTTGTCTTTGGGTAGTGTATACGAGTAGGTACGAACGTGTGAAGGGTAAGTAACGTAGGTACTAAAAGGATAAATAAATAAAACTTCCCAATCAAATATAAACTTAAAATGAAAAACTATAATAAAAAATACTTCATATAAATCTATACAATTCAATTCCCTGTCTGTACATAAAATTCAATTTTAATCCATTTTACAATGGAAATCGACTATCAGATATTAAATGAGCCATTCTCATTTTAACTTAACGTGTACCTAAGTACGTGTACGGCGAGCGCTATCGTGTGCCCACCTCTTTTATTATAAAATTTAACCTTTTTGCTACGCTACAATAGGGTATTTGACTAAAGTCAAATCAGCCTCTTTTTAAGAAACGTCAAAAACGAGCCCTTTTTTAAATTTGTATGGAATGCTAGCATATGACGTCACGTTTTTATGGTCAAATTATTTACTTTCAGTGTTTCGCTTTATGATTATAAATTAAGTAACACATTAAATTAATAAATGAACATATTTTTTAGAATACTTTATGACATATTTTTACCTGGTTATTTTAAAATATTTTATTTTGATAGTAGTCAAATACCCAATTGCAAATGGCATTAAAATACTCATCATAAGATAAAACTAACCGAAAATGGAAACTCAAATGAAATTTATATATTATATTGAATAGATAAAATTATTTTACATTGCTGAATCAACTACTATAAAATTCGTACCTGCCTACTATAATCCTTACCGCTGCCGACTCATATCGTCTTCTAACTTTCGACATACCTACCCTTCGAGATGATCAACATTGACTGTCGTACACTGTACTTAGTTACTATTGAGACATAACTCGACCTAATGGAATTCGTCGATCAAAATGAGCACCACGCGTTATGGACGGATTTATTAGACGTAGACTTCTCCTCTCTTGGAGCTGGTGCGTTTTCTGGTGAATTCAGGAGGCGTGCCGGTACTGGCGGCACTGTGTTCGCTGTCGCGATCCGAGGGCGGCAGTTCCGTGACGGTAGCCCGCGGGGAGTGTGGCGAACCTCCCGAGCCATCGGCCGCGCCTCGTTCGGCGCGAGGAGTCGACGGCGTAGAACTAACTAAACTCGTGAGTTGCGAAACTCCGAGTGGAGACAACGTCACCGGCGCCGCTGTCAACATAGGCGTTATCCCACCCGCGGCCAATGTCGGCGAAAGAACGGCCTGTGCGAGAGCAGTCGTCCCCGGCTGACCGGCGTGTAAAGTATTGTTCACAGATCCACTGTCAAGTTCTTGAATCGGTGACAACACCAGCGCTCCGAGAACGGGCACTTCGTTCTGGTACCCTTGGGCCATAATCACCCCCATGTTTTGCATTCCCATTGCTATCCTGTTTTCGCGATCCATCACCTCTTTGGTCACGTCGGGCGTGGGTATACGTGGTCGGTTACGTAATGTAATAGGAACAGCAGAACCGTTACTTTTTTGTCCTCCTGAAATTAAAATATATATTCATTAGAATAAGTTCATTGATTCATTCACTCAAAATATTAACTGCTACGACTCGTGCAATATCTTCAGTGTTGTGTAAAAGTATAATAGTATTCACTGTACTTAAAATAGATTATCATATCACTCTCTTAAAGGTTTCACAGACATGTTTAGCATTAAGTAGGTACTCTACCTATATTATGAATATCATATACTCACTCATTACGCATAATCTTAATATCATAGATGTTACTTATAATAATAATCAATTAAATTAAGGTCTCTACTTGTATACTGCAGATTCGTATGAACAAGAATAAATGTGTAAAACAATATATCCGCGTTCATTTTTATCTGAGTACCCATAAATCCTACAATACGGCAGTACCATCACTGATTTCCTACTATTCCGAAGCACGCTGAGGTCTACAAATGCATCGATTGAGTGCAATCCAAGAAGGGGGGCAACAATACAAATGATCCCGCAACCTCCCCTAGACACCTGGCCATATTGCTGGTTTGTATTTATACATTATGGACACAAGGTACGTAGGTGCTCACAAGTACCTAGATCTTAGATCCATAAGGTTATCATATGGTAAGTACTATTTAGAATCATGCGGCCAGTTGCGACTACAGGCTTCAATCAGCAATCAGTCATGTCTGCTGTCGCTGTACTCTTGGCACTTTTTTATAGAAGTAGTAAACTACTTGAGCCGAACCGAAAAACGAGATGGACCAAATATGAAACGCAGGATTCAAAAGCATATTTGAAATAGCATCACTACCATTCCAGTAGTTTTCTGTCTCAGTTCAGTCAGCATTTGATTTGAACCATGAAAGAAACTTACCGTGTCTAGAATTCTGTCTATGTTGTCCACGTCCAGATTTGCGACCAACCAGTCGTTCGTATAGTGACATCTTGTGATGAGGCGGGGGCGGTGCTACGGGCTGCCCGGCTTCAGGGCTGGAATACACCACAGAGTTGTGCCGATTTCTCCCAAAGAGACCTCCCGAAGAGTATGCCGTCGATGCAGACCTCACTGATCCCATTCTCGATATTTGTCTTTGGAACCAGTTTTTCCTTCTTTCTACTAGAGGCGTATCTACACTTTCCTGTAAATAGGTATAATAAATTAGATTGAAGTTACGCTTGTTACGTGAAAAAATGAGCTAATGATTTCCGACAAGCATGCCTGAGAACCGATTCTACTAGGGCATATTTCTAATGAATGTCTCAACTTATTGAGTAGGTACGAGAGTAGGATTTCTATAAAACCTACAGTTAGCAAATGTTTTCATCCACTTGGTATATTGTAAGTTTAATCTAATCTACTAAACCTAAGCACAACGCGTGCTAATAGAAATAGCCCATGGTTACAACATTAGGTACTCCGACATAGCACTTACAATTTTATTAGGATCGGTTGCATTACAGTAAAGTTTTAAACGACACGATAAAAAAAACCCGCTTACAAAAAGACAGAAACTAGATAGCCTTCATATTTAATATCATGCAGGCGGAGGCACGAAATTAAGTTTAACAGAATTAATTTAGGAACGCCTACGACTGCATGATATTAAAGATATATAAGTTTTATTATTAACGTTGTTTTTTCTATGAATTTTCACTCTAAACTTTTTAAAACATTACCTACTTACTAATACATAACTTTAATTTGATACCCCACTCAAGGGTCAAAGAAAATATTTTTTTTCTCAGCCCCCACCAGAGATGTATAGAACAGGACTGCGCCATAACCTCACAAAATTGACCAATCTCTAGAAAGATACAACGCTACAACTTGTACTTTGTGCTGCACGAGATTTTTCTCTCTTCACGCTTTGCAGTCAATATCTGATAACCATAGAGCCACAGAGTAAGTAAACACTACGTTTTACATAGAGCTTTGTCTAAGAAACAAAATTATAGTATTCCTTTTGTGTGTGGTTAGGTATACTTACGTAATCAGCATAAGTTTCATCATGACTTTTCCTCGGAGCCTGGACGTTAGCGTAAACGGCATCTTCGGCTTTCACTTTGTAATGATCTGCAGAGCACGGGGGCTCATGTCGCCGGTAGTGCTCCGAAGCTACAGTGTAAGGTAAATCTTTTGGCACCACTTCCTCCCAGTACTGGTCTTTAAGCAGTTCTGGATGCTCCTCGTGCATTTCATCAACTATCATGTAAGCGGCCTGTAGCAAAAGAAAAAATATGTTTTAGATTCATGATGAGTCCTAGCTTTATTCTACGACCTAAGGCAAATGAATGTAAATAGAGATCGCATTAGGGTAATGCGCTTTCTCAGATTTATGTAGTTGACACTCATGGGTGGATCCAGGATTTCATTCTGGAGGGGAGGGAGGGGGCGAGAAGTAAGTGGCAGTGCCGGATCTAACATGGGGGGGGGGGAGTGCATATAGTTTTGACCGACAAGTGTGAGCACGCACGACGGGGTGGCAGGCCCCAAAAAATCGTAACACAAGAAAAAATGGGCAAAAAGATACGCCTTACCTAATATGTGAACGCCTAGAATAATATGGAAGAAGTTGTAAGCGCACATTAGCAAAACACGCGACCCTCGTCATTATTGAAATGAAGTAAAGTAAGCCAACTTTTTGCCCACATACGAGTAGGTATGTACATTGCACTTTCATTCAATAAATTTGTATATTGCGTACCTAATTGGCTATGAAAATAACGTGATCAAAATTTATAAGAACGTAGGTCTTAAGTATATAAACGCATTCTGTTTTCAAACGTCTACGTGGTAACATGTTATATAATAGATTATACACATGTGTATAATATAACTTAAACATTAATAGTGACCCTGTTCGGCGGAGTTGTTTTCCAATATGGCGTTCGTAGAAACATTGAACTTCGACCCTGAAATATAGACAGGCTGATATTAGAGACCGACCCTGTCATAATTAATAACAACTACCGAGAAGAGGCATTTGTAGATTTGAATGTCAAGATCAGATAATGCAAGTTATTTGATGGAATATCATAGCAAGCGATAAAAGGAAACCGTGGCTGATAAAATATCAATGCACAACTCGGACCATTGAACGGATTGGTTGTAATTTGGCACACAGATAGTTAGTATGAGGTATCAAAATATTTGTGAAAAATTTATTTCGAAAGGGTTCAATTTCGATTAAAACCAAACTAAATGCCCACGAACAATGCCTGGAATTTTAATTAAGGGTATACCGCGTACAACGGGCAAAATCCGCTCGGCTTTGCCGAACACGTACCTACACTAGGCTAGGCGACAGTGGGTCGACACCAATCGGCTTATGTCTGTAGCATCCCCACAGAACAAATATACTCTATCATCACTCGAACAAGGCGAATCCTTCAAAGAACAGAGCATATACCTTCAGTTGCCTAAAAAAAATGGAAGCTGGACTGGCTGGCTGGGCGAGTCGCTCAAGCACTCTCGGTGCGACAGTGTGCGCGATGTTTTTGAACGAACAGGGGACAACTAGGTAGGTCCGTTTTTAAAGGCTTCATACAACATACCATAGGTACAAATACGAATGTGAATCCGACATCTATCATCAAAAAAAATAGTTTCTACATCCTGCGACGACGACTTGGAAGACGTTAGCAGAGAAAAAAAATAGTAAGGTCGCTTTAGATTAATTGAGCTTACGTGTTGTCTTGAAAATCAAAAATGTGTCTGCCTGTCAAAAACATTGAAATTTGATAAATACTTAAGTTGAGGCTTTTCTGTGGTTTCTGTTTCATACTACTAACAATTAACGTTTTACTTAATAATAATTTTCAATGGAATTTGTACGAAAATTTTGTTACATCTCATTTGATCAGCTGTTATTCGTAAACTTGTAAAACCTACGTAGCTGTGATAGTTTTCTTTTAAGTTTCACTATATATACTACTACCGTAAATTTTTTCACGTACTTACTCAACATCAACCAGTTAACTGACAGGGCGGGTGGACACTTGACTCTAACAAAAATTGTTCTTTAAAGCTTTAATATTTCACAAACGGATTCCTAAATCTAAAAACCGGGCAAGAGCCTGTCGGACCATGCTCAGTGTAGGGTTCCGCAGGCTTGAATAATTCCATCAACAGAAGAGAGTATGTACATGGCACGCCCTTTTGTTGAGAAGCGCAGTTTTTCAGCAATAACTCAATGACGGTACCTATATCACACGTTGATGTTTGCTAATTTTTTTTTCCGCTTAAAAATATTTATTTTTATTTTTTACCTTCCAAACTAAGTAGCGGCTACTACAAGACACCTTTTCACCAAATTTCATCAATATTTATGGAGTAGACTTAAACGGACAAACAGACATACAGACGCCTCCTCTGTGGCGCGATGGGAATGTGTCCAACTGGGTCGTAGAATCGATCCCCACCCAGGTTAAAACTTTGTGTGATGAACACGATGGTTTATTCTGTGTCTGTTTATTAATTTATCTATAATATGTATGTATTGAAAATTATATACCTAAGTATGTTTAACAGTTATCTGGACTCAAAAAGTACTGGACCGATTTTAATAATTCTTTTTTTGTTGGATAGCCCATTTATCGAGGAAGGCTATAGGCTATATAACATCGCGCTACGACTAATAGGAGCGGAGCAGCGACGAGAAATGTTGCAAAAACGGGGAAAATGTACGCATACGAAGTTGCGCGGGACAGCCTAGTATTATATATCAAGAAAAGGGTCTAAGCGCCATGAAGATACGCTCTTCTGCTGGTGCACTTTTTATTTTTTTTGTAAAAACAGTTGCGGAAACTTACACTGAATATTGTCCGAGATGCTCTTGCCCGGTTTTTTAGTGTTTCGTAGCCAAAATAACAAAAATGGAACACTTATTACTACTTACTTATTAGAAGAGGGATATACCGCCATTGTGTCATTGCTGAAAAACGGCGTTTCTCAACAAAAGGGCGTACTAGGGCAACTATTCAAAGCGGATGTATTCATATGTAGTGCATTTGTTTTTAATAACGGCAGCGGAACCCTACACTGAGCTGTTATTGGTCCCTACCACTTCCCTAAAAAAGGGTGTAGCCAAAATGGCAAAACGTAACGCTTATAGTTTTGATCCGTCCGTCTTTTAAAAATGCTAAGGGGCTGTAAGGACCATTTTTCCATTTAGAAATCTATTTGTGAAATATTAAGTATTATTTATTATTATATTATTTAAAACAACAGAAAGCCTATTTCTTAAGCCGCATTATTTGGATGGGGGGGGGGGGGACTACGGAACACTACATTGTGCGTGGCTTTACATGCTCTTGCCCAGTTTTATTAACTGAATATTTTGTTCTAATCTGAATTTTCGTATAGTTTCAGTAAGAAATCATGTTAGTTTGAATTTTTACAAAAGTAAGGCGCAATCTTTTATGGGACCCTCACCTTTGGCCTTAGACCAATATGACTTTTAAATCTATTCGAGTATTCTGAGTCCGTTATATCCACTAAACGAAGTGTATAAATTCTCTTTGATACCCACCTTAATCGTGCCCGCAATGAGGCGGGAACAGTAAAATTACTGTAGTAGGTATTCTTAATATTAGATGTTTACATGAAACCACTTTATGTGGTTTGTGGTTTGTGGAAACCACATAAAGCTTTGTTATAACACGTGTAATAAGATCGTATTATGTACCTATATTTTTAATATGTTCCTTAGTTGGGCAAAATAGACCGGTATCGTGATCGTCGCCGCGCCCGCGCCAGTGTGTCTGGCCTCGCGAGACACAAGGTGAAAATACACGTAAGAGAAGTCCACCTTCACTATCGAAGACACATACACCTTTAGATTATCGCCAACAATGACGTACCTTTATATGCCGATCTATGAGCCAGTTCAACTCGATATCATCGTCGTCTTCACCAAAAGGATTTATAAGCACCTCAGCTACTTTCAGCCATCCGACGTAGAAGCAAAACTGCAAACAAATAATAACACATTTAGTTTAGAATAGTTAGGTACCGAAATAATGTTTTAAGTCCCGTGATGCTAAATTACAGTTTTCTAAGGGAATACTGCTTATATAAGTTTCATTCAGAAAGGTGAGTAGAAAGACGAAACTCTCCATGTATTGCGAGTATTTTAAGTCATCGAAATCGTTGATGCTGGCTATGAAAATCGATATGAAAACTGTCCTCAAGTATTACGCCGGTGAATTTTTAAATACTCTCCCACTGCTGGTCCTAAGCCTAGATCGCCTCGCCATCGTTTTTATGGCGATGTCTAATATCAAGCACCCACTATGAGTATGAGTGAGGATATAGCAAAGTAAAATGAACAACATTTAAATATCGTTACCTACAATTTCTCTGTACAAAGTTGATTAATTTGTACCCACCCACTTAGTCACCGGTAACAATAAAATTTGTTTGAAAGAATCGTACTTATATTAAGAGAAAAAAAAAATACGGAACTTTATGTTATGAGGAATTCGCAAAGAACCGCGCATTGTTTGTGATAATGATGTCCGTGTATAATTGATTAAATGTAAACAATTACATAAGCGTAGGTAATTCACACAGCAGGTGAGGAAGTTTGGCCGGCGGTCATGAATGCGAACTTGACCCCGTTGTGTTAATAATCCGTATGGCACGCCCAGACATAAATGTCCGCATTTGGCACCTAGCAAAACCTGCCACTCATTATGTACTCAAGACGAGATCTAGAGAGCGTGGGTGGGAGGCAGCTTATATTTGATAAAATCTGAATGTTTCCACGAAACACCAAGCGTAAGTACAGAAGGAAAGTTTCAAACGTTCGCTCGACTAAGTGCCCGAGGTGGCTGAAGATTCCGAAGGAACGGTCAGGAGGCGCCTAAGCGGTCTCTGGTAAGGAACCTATGGCGCCAAATGTCATCAAGGTGCTAAATGAATTGTTCCGCCTCCTCGTCGCGCGAGGTACTTAGGCGGTATCTAAAATTATTTACACTCTTCCCGTCGTACTTGCGACTCACACTTGAGCAATCATCAAATTGGGGACCCCATATTTGATCTCGCTCCAACCTACATCTGGTTTTGCTTTTGTATTTTGATATTACTGTATTTAAATAATCACTAGCTTCTAAGCATAACTGGTTCACTTGGAATTCGTAGTCCATGTCCTTAATGAAGGTTCAAGTTACTATAGCAAGTAGGTAACTTATCTTGGCAATGGCAAGCAACTTGAGCTCTTTACTTATTTTATTTCAAAGTGCTCTACTGACAAGTTCAAACGGAAATGGCGAACCCTCTGCTAAAACAAGTATTTTTTTTAGTTGTAGGGGTTGACTGTACTACTTTATGATATGTAGGTGCCTAATTATAAAGTAGGAACTAGTACAGTCGTCTTAGTCGTCTTTTTGTGCAGTCATCTAAGTAGTTTATCTAAGCCATGCAACGAATTTCGATTTATTCTAGTTTAAGATAAGGCTGGATGCAAGATATTTATTGTTAATTTAATATGATGACTAGTATAGTTGTACAATGAAATAAAGTCGTAACGAAGCTATATATTTTAAGTACTTATAAAAAGATAACTAGCAATGTTGGTTGACATTACTAGCAATCCTGTTAACCCCTCCAGCTAAGCTCAATGGCTTGTGTTAGGAGTGGGTTCACGTCGGTAGTATAATAGGGTAAGATTCGAACTTGCGACTTTACGATTGTGAGTCCGATGCCTTATTATAGTCTTATATACCGCCGCTAATTAGTTAAAAATAAAGAAAATGCTATAAAATATGAAAACTAATGGTCTGTAAAAAGCCAATATACAGAGAAATAAGTACCTGTAGTGCAGTGAAGAGTGGGAAGTATACATCAGGTTCATATTTGGAGGTGCTGCCTTGCGCTGGCGGCACAAGCTGACGGCCCATCAATGCTGCCACGAAGTATGTGTAAAGAGCTAATGTTACCACCTGAAAATATATTCAATCTTTATCTATCTATTATGTCTATTTAAATCTATATATGACCAGGCAAGTGCATGTCGGGCCACGCACAATATAGGGTTCTGTAGCTGCCCAGTACAATAATGCGGTATAAGAATTAGTATATTTGTATTTGATCCGAAATCTGGGAGCGCAATGGATCGTAACGTCTCGATAATGTGTGGATCGGATCGTATAACATTTAAACTGAGAAATGACTTAATTTTGGTTAGCACGGATAGTATATTTCGGTTATTTCACAGCGTCATGTCGTATGGCATACTGCTTTGGGGCAAGGCGGCTGATATTCAAACAATTTTTATTCTTTAAAAACGTGCAGTGCGTGCGATTTACAAACTAGGTGCACGAGTTTCCCTTAGAGAACATCCCTTAAAGAGATAGCCATTATAACAATTGCATCTCAGTATATATTTGCAAGCATTATGTTTGTTAAACAAAATATGCAATTATATCACAAGAATGGTTACGTTCACTCGGTGTAGACGATAAATAAGCACAAATTAGTAGGCCAATATCAAAAGCTACATTTATAAGTCTTTCTGTGAGTTAACAAGATACCAGCTAGTATTATGAGTCTATCAAATAAGCTAAAAAAATAACTCAAAAATTGTTGATGAATATTTAAATGATAAAGAAAAATGGATCTAGTTGCTTGCTCCTTGTTACTTTATTATGTTTGAGTGAATTTTGTTGTCACTTTGTTTTAATTGTCACATTGATTAAGAGCATGATTTGATTTTTGTAAGTAAAGATTCTGCGTGGCGAATAAAAGACATTCTTTTCTTTCTTTTGATATCAGAACTAATATTTTATATTTTATTATTCGTTAACAGTACTTTGGCCAATATTTAATTCGTGCATTTACTCTCAAAAAGTACCAATTGGTGAAGTTGAACTGATGACGAATATAGTGAAGTATCATGTAAACTCCTCAACAATTAACGTCCCTGCATCAGGAAAAACAAAATTTAGTCAAAGGATTTGTAAAATTGACATTAGGCTATTGTAACTTGGATAAACTTAGATAATAAATGAAACCAACCCACTAAAAAATGAGAAATAAAAACTTTTTGACAAAAAAATATTACCGACTCCAAAATTAAAAACAAGGCAACTAAAAAGGAAAAAATTACATAGAACAACAAACATTTTGAAGTTGGTACCAATAAAACAAAATCACATCCACACTTTACATAAAGAGTACCATCAAAAAATGTTTTTTTCAGATTTTATTCTTTCACTTTGTCGGCGTAAGTAATATGTGCATCTATGCAAAATTGCAGCCTTTTAGCACTAACGATCTCTGAGCTAGGCTGCGGACGGACGGACAGACGGCCACTATGACTACGGAACCCTAAAAAGAAATGATCTGTATTTTACCGATACCAAACGATACGGTATATAATTAAGATTATTCTTTTTAAATAACGGTATCTTAAATGTAAGGAAAACCATAAAATTTAACATTTATGCTAATATAATTTCACCGAACTGCATCTTTCAACTTTCACTTAAGAAATGCATGTCCTATTTTGTATATATGTATATTTTCTTTAATTAATGTTTAAAATAATACGCTTTAGTTCAGTTCGTAACTAGAAGCCGAAACACTATAACAAACGCAATAGTTGGGCCTAGCCCGCCTAGCGTCGTGATTAACTAAACAAATTGCATTGTTATTAAATGTAAAATCCTCGCTTTTAGATCTACCGATACCGATATACCTATTGCTCACGAACAGTTTTTGACGGCGCGGCGGCGAGACGATACGGACGATACGGTGACGATCCCTTTCCGAGTTTACGCGTCTGCTACGAACCTTAACATAAGGTCTGGTGCACTTAATTCACCCAGCTAATTTACCTGGGTGAATTAAGTGCACCATTTGGTAGACTTAATTCACCCAGGTGAATTAATTGCACTTTCGAATGCACTTAAATCACTCACGAATGCACTTAGATCTCCCAAAGGTGCATAAAGTCTATCAAAGAGTATACCTACTTTTAAGTATGGTATCTATGGCCTGAACTGTTTTGTTGTCATTGCAGATATTAGCGACAAAAACACTTTTGAGCACGACTCGATGTTTGACCTACCGTAGTTTGAGAATTCAGTGGACAGTGTTGCGAATAGCCATTATACATTACAGATACATATTAAAAATGTGCCGAATGAGTAATCTTAAAAAAATATTTATTTGGCTTTAGATTACAAGCAGGTAGTCAATCTGACTAAAAAGTTTTAAGACACGTTATACAGGTGTAAGCTGTTGCCCCTTTAAAAATTCAGTAATAAGTTTTACCTAGACAAATACGAAACTGTAATTGGCCTCTTCATTGGTCATAGTGAATGATAGAGATTGTGAAAATTGCGGAAAACTGAGATGTCATCATTACGTATGCCGCCCATTGGTCATAGTGAATGATAAAGATTGTGAAAATTGCGGAAAAGTGAGATGTCATCAATACGTATGCCGCCCATTGCCCATTAACTGGCGGCCCAGGCCGCCAATTAAACTGCCGCAGTTTTTAAACGCGAGATTTTGTGACACAGAGAAACTAATACAAGCGGCTAAACTGATCACTGATCAGGTAAACGTTTTCTGGAAAACGAACCTTTTACACCACGTCATATTCGATGCAAAAAAAACCATTCTTGAAGTCACGACCGACACAGTCGAAATACAAAAACACTAGATAATTTTAGCATTTTTTGTTATCGAATGTTCAGACCAAGGTTAATTACGTATAAGAAGTGGCATAATCTTCCTCAACTCATTCAGTTATTATCAACTACCTAAGTATTTTGTTCTAACTCAAAATGTTCATTTGAACATTTTCCTATTTCTTGCTGTGTATCATAAATATGGACCAAATGATTAATAGGGCAATATTCATAATGCCCGACAAAAGATAAAAACTATTGAAGTAATTAAATTGACCAAACCATATGAATAACGTCCTTCACCTATTAATGGGCTTACCTGCTTAATAGTAAAAAACGAATATACCCTGAATAGTAGGTTAGTCAGGTTACTTGTGACTTCAAATGAAACAATGGGTCGACAATAACAAGTCGGCAAAGCGCGCTCGAAAGTCCCAGGTCATCAGGTCTTTATTTATCACATTCTCTGGTCATATCAACAGTTATGATATGACCAGAAAAAGTGATAAATAATGAAATGTAAGTATACGAATAAAATTTTCTATTTCATAATTATAAATTGTTTATATTGCGCGAGCATTATAAATTGTTCTCAGATTAATCACTTAGTTTAAACGTAATACCCGCGCAACTTCGTCTTTGCAACATTCATCGTTGCGTGATGTTATAGCGTGGTAGTTCCTCGTAGTAGTTCCTGAGATAATCGCGTTCAAGCAATCACACAAACAAACTCTTCAGCTTTATAATATTAGTATAGATATATACAACAAAAAGTTATGAAACTATTAACTCACGTAAATATAGACAAATTAACATGTGCACTTCAAAAAACCCCTACGTTTTATTTAATAGAAAAAAGTTCAATAACTCAAACCCCGACTTTGAAAACAGTACATTCTAAAAAGAACGAAACAGGAATATATTCTTGTCTAGCATTCTTATCTACAATGTTCTAAAGAAAGCCGGTCGTATGCCATATCATCATCTTGTTCTTAAAAGTAATGGCATAATATCTTCTCTAGTCAAGCCCTTTCATTTGATACCCAACCTACCACTGTTCGGACATTCTCATCTTTTAAATTTAGAACTTTGTGCCCCCTAGAAGGCGCCATATTGAATTTAGTGTGACGTCACGTCTAAGATCGAATGATACCTCGTTTTTGAAATTGTTATTAGTTGTTAAAAACTAATGAGGGAACAGATGAACACACACACACACAAAGGTCTAAAACATATCTACACTTTTAACATCTAGTTGGGTAAAAAGTTAATTACTTATTTTCAAAACAGCTGAACAGATTTTTACCAAACAAAACTGGGAACCATTCCGATTATAGGTACTAACTTTCTGGCGCATCCAAATACGTCCTTGCGTTTATGATGTACGCAGGGGATCTAATACATTTGGGCGGAGGATTAATGGCGATATTAATGGCTTTTAGCGCAAAATCTCTTTTCGCACAAACACTTGTAACAAAACTTACTTACTTATAACACCCTTTTGCTTGCGTCGGGGGCTAAAAAAGGAAGCTAAAGGTACATACGATTATTCATTTCAATTCTATCATCATTATCTACAACTAGGTACAGCAAACTTAGTTCATTTACCTATTGTTTTTTTTTTCTTAGGAAATACTTTTATGTCATAATACTTCGTGTCGTTATAATACGTGACAATACTAGGATTTTGTGACCACCTTAGTTTACTGGTTTAAGACTAAACTACACTTTATTCTTCAGCATGAAACTTTCCATTAGTGCCTACCTACTCTAATGTATGAAAAACTAAATGATGGCCGCGGTTTTGTTCTCGTGGTAATTTTTCACTTTTCCGAAATAAAATGTAGCCTATATACTTTTCTAGAGTATAATCCAGATACTATCAGTCGTTCCGCCGTGATTAAGAAACAAACATTCATCGATCCAACCAAACTTTCGCACTTATAATATACTTAAGTAAGATTACAAAAGGGTGTACCTACCTACCTATCTACCTAGTTGTTCAATTTCTAAAAATGTATTAGGATTTACCTTAAAATTACCTAAGTGCGACTTACCTACTTCTAAGAAACGGTGCAGCGAAATCTCGTGTTTAACAAATCATTAATTCCTAAATTTTAAACAGCCAGCCGAAACAAATCATGGACTAGTAGGAGTAGCAGTTGTAATAAGTGGCTACTTATGTTTTGTAAACAACTCGTCATGATATGCACTGATACAAGAAGTTATTTTTCCAAACCATAACACAGCATTTGTTTTAAAATTGGGAAAGTAGGTATAGGGACTAAGTACCTACTCGACACGTAGAGACTTGTGCACATGACCTCGATCGATTCTTTCGAGTTGCAAAATACTCGCCATCGATTTCATAACACAAAAAGCCTAACTTAGCATAAATAACGTTTATTTACTCATCTATTTACGATCGAATGATCTAGATAGGTGTACATGTCTGTCAACTGTAGCTAGAGTAAACTAATAATATGAAATGACTAGCTGTATAGACCACGCAATAAATCATCCATCAAGGTATATAAATCTTCTATCTATTAAATAAAAATAAATCTCTAAAATGTATGTACCTATCTACGCTATAACTATAGTGCGTATAATTTCAGAAAGACTGCACCGTACTAGATAAATATTTTTTTGTTGTGTTTGTTGATTGTCAGGCAAAGGTTTGTATAATATTAAATCATACGGTAAAATTACAGGTGTGAAGCCGGGGTTGGCGATAATTTACAATACAACAGGATGAAGCGCGAATGCGATGTTGATTATGGATTTGTTAGACTGTAAAGGTAGACCTAAATAAATGACAAGTCTAAAGTTTGTTTACATACAGTAAAAAAAAACTGTTTGACCCTACCTAATATTAAAAAAAAAATCTGTTTTATTACATGGTGGTGCTGTAAAGGGAAGATTCTTACAGGATTCTTAAGGGAAGAAGGACTTATTTTCTTTATTGAAACACCCGTGTGAAGTAAGTCAAAGCCATAGCAGTAAAAGTCCAAGAAAATCAGCTTCGGTAGTGCGAACCTATCGGCCGTGAAGAAGATCACCCAGTTCAAATCGTCCCTAAAAATGACGTACTACGAAAAAAGCTACTTGGTGGAGACATCTTGACAAACTAACAAATTCAACCCTGGAAAGAGGCACGGAGAATGAAGAAGAATACCCATGCCAAGCCGAGAAGGGCAGCTAGTGACAAATGCTTTGGTACCGATCAAAATATGTAGATATCATCAGATTTCGTTTCACCCTAAATTAATTTGGATGCAGTAAAGTGTTAACAAATCATACGTTAACTATAAATAATGAAAACAAACCATGTACTCCGTACATTAAATTAGCTCTTGGAAATGCTCGCCTTAAGAACCCAGAGTTTTAAACGAGTGATGATATGTCAATATTCATCTAGTTTATGTCGACATAGAAATACAAAACCTCACGTACGACGATTATGAGCGTGAGGCCTCGCCCGCATTCATACTTGCACAGATAATTATTATGCGATGTTTTATCATCGGAACGAATTAACCTGGACACATGACGGATCATATCGCTTGTCACGTTCGTGTTTTTCTACAGGTATTTAAACAATAACTCATGCAGAGATAGGGCTGCTAAAATATTTATTGCAATCCGTGTTGCACCATTTTGTCAAATTTTACTTCCTGTCTGATGTGGCTGTTACCGAGATCTGCCAAATAACTGCCGCTTAACGCTATAATATGCTGAAATATTTTGAAAAATGATCTCTTGCGAGTAAAATAATAATAGTAATTTTGACAGATTAAAATTCATCCGTCAAAGAACCAAAGTTACCGACAGCAAATGAGTCCTAGAGTGGATTTGGTAAATGTAAGGTAGGACGACCCCCAGCTAGATGGACTGACGACTTAAAAAAAGTCGCTGGAATAAATTGGATGCGGAAGGCGGAGGACCGGATGTTGTAGCGTAAGTTAGGATCAGAGGCCTATGTCCAGCAGTGGACCGATACTAGCTGATTGATTGATGGAAATTCATTGTCTCAATTGATGCAGACACTATGTTATGTAAGGTATAAGGTACCTAAGTATTTGACAACCCTGGTGTAGGTAAATGTTCGAGGTAACGCGTCTGCCTAGATGATTTAATAATGGATAAGTGCGCTTGTATACACAGTATTATTTACTAAATGTTTCGTCACTCGATAAGTAAATACTTTGTAAATACCATGTATCCACTCTCAAAAACTTTATAACTTAACTTTTCTGATGTACCTACCTACTAGAATCACATGAGAATTTGACGATACAGGTCGCAGTTAGCAACCGTCGGGATTCTGCTATTTACTACCCTGAATTGAACTAAAACATTTTTGAGCACGTGACGGTCAGCCAATGGCAGACCCCGACGCATTTTCTTCTGTTACTTCCTGTTTGTCAGGGTGTTTTAAAATTTTATTTGATTCTTTTTCACGTCCGTCGTTGTTTGTATACAAATTGTCGTCCGTTGTATACAAATATATTGTAAAGATTGGCATTTAAAAAAGTAGCCATGAGTTTTTATTGCCAAGTTCTTTTCTCATGACTTTACTCTTGCGAACTTGGCATTCAATGTAGAATCATTATATTACAAATTTTGTCTGACGTTCATAAGCGTTGCATTTTGTAACCTAAGTGACTAAAGTACTTTGACTTTGAAATATGACAAAAATTACACACAAGCGTTGCCTGCTTAATAAATACTTTTAACTAAAATTATTTTCAACACGATCGGCTATACCGTCTTTGAGTGATTGCCAAAAAATGTGCTTTTCAACAAAAGGGCGTACCTAAGTGCCATAACCGTACGTTTTTTTCATATGTAGTGTATTTTATTTAAATAATAGAAGCGCGGACTTTGAGCATGGCCCGCCGGATTACCGGATTCAATCTAGAAGCATCAAAAAGCGGCACGGCCGTACCATCCTTTTCTCGAAACAGTTTAGGCCATTTTCGACCCCCTATAGCTTCGTTGTGGATAAAACTAGAAGTCTGAACCAAGCAGGCATTGTATAAACACGTTATATTTTAAACCAGTAGTTCAAGAATTATTAACTAGTCAAAGTTTCATAATTTTGTCACTTACTGACTGACTGACCAATCATCAAAACTCTAAAGCACTTCTAGCAGACATAGAACACAATATAGTACAATTAGTGTTTATCAATCAAAGAAAAACTAAAATATTTTGCAATTTCGGTCCAGTTCTCTAGATATTATATATGGATAAATATTAAATAGGATTACAAATTCACATTTGCAGTGAATGAATCAGTGTACCTGTATATACATAGGTATACAGGTACACTGATTCATTCACTATTATACATAATACCTATTATTGAATAAACATTATACATAATATAATAAGGGAATAATAGGTGTAGATAGGAACCTAGATATAATTATGTTGCAAAGGTAACTTGTAAAATGGTCAACAGAATGAAACTGACACTGAAATGGGACATGTCTTATGAAATTGTACCAAAATCGCGCAAAGTATTAAGTAGACTAAATTGTCCGAAATTGCTATGAAAGAAAGAACACTAATAATCATAACAGCGACCGGCGGAGGTGGCTTGACCGCGCCGCGGCTTCCACGCTTCCCGTCCGTCACGGAAAGGCGGTCACTTTCTTCCAGGCAACCTTTGGGTCTTAATGCGATATCGCAGGTATACACACAAACCACGTTTTATTTATTGTACGCAGATATCAGTCAGTATGAGTATAAAAAAATAAATAATCTTTAAATAAAAAACCCATAAAGACAGGAGTGGGCTTCGACAAAAACTGTAGCTGAAGCTCAAGAAGTATTTCCGGAAAAGAAAAAGAGGATGACTACAAAAATAAGAAAAGCTCATAAGACAGAAAGTGAGCTAGTAGAAGGTACCGGGAACGAAAAAAAGTAGGACTATCTACGAAAAGAAATGAGATGCCATCAAATACAAAACTTGTAAAAAACATCAAGTCTCGCAACTAAGTTCTTCTACAAACAATCCAATTTAATATAATACGCGTGACTTGTGAGATACATTGTGTTTTCATGCGATGGCTAAGTCAACCTATTTTATTTACAACATAAAAGATTTTTAATATTGATATGGTCGCTATAAGATGGATGAAGGTTAGATAATTACGTAGGAGAAGAACAGAAGGGTTATTATACTAAAAATAACTTTGTATTAAATTAACATGAAATTGGTGTTGTTCGTTGTAGCCGCCATAACACGAAGTCGTCTTAGCTGATTTAGTTAATTCTCTCAAAGAGACATGTTTTGCACAACAAAGCACCATAATGTAACAAATAAAATGTCTGTACTTGAAACAAATGTTTTGCTATGAGACGACAATAATATTTACTAACCTGAGTGTAGACTAGCGGTACACACACTGTATCATATCCTATGAGAGCGCCGAGACGTCTTCTAATGTCTGATAGTTCCACCAATAGTGTTTGGACAATATGATCGCTGGTTATCAAACCTTCTTTCCTCGCCCTGTTTATTATGTTAGTCGCCCAAACGAGCGGCATCCAATATTTTGACATAGGACTTTTCCCGTCCATCTTTTCGAAAACTTTCCTTTCACTCTCCAACATAAGACCTAAAACAAATTAAATAGTTAATTGGATAAATCCTTGCTTTCATCTGGTCATAATACAGTTTGTACTAAAGGGCAAGACCAACTTAAATTAACATCATGCTACTTTTCACGGTTTAATTTTCTTAACAGCAAAAACTGGATTATTGTGAGACTTTCTGGGACCAAAACTCTTTTGAAGACTCCCAGAAAGTCTCACGATAATCCAGTTTATGCTGTTAAGTAAATTACTATAATTTCCCCCGTTATTAATCAGGCAGGGTAGCTTATAAGTCGTGACTTTTTAATCGATTATCACTTCCATCTCGCACTTACCGGAGTCAACGACATGCTGCCACGTGGGAAACCGTCGCTTTACTCTCAAAGAGACCCTCTGTAGAGTAATGACATAAGCTAAAATAGCGTATCTCACAATATTTCTTCTCATTAGTCGCCCGGTTTCATCCTGAAACAAAGAGAACCGTGTTGTAATGTTGCATTGGGGAGAAAGTGTCGCGTCCTTGAAAGTAGCATTTAACATAGGAACTAACCTAAATACGCTCGGTATTTTAGTTAAACGCTTTCGCAATAACTTTAACACAAAAGAAAATCAGCTTATCTGTTCATTCGCGAATGTTAACATAAGTACTTAAAGCACCTTATTTATACAGAGGTTATCAAGTTAGGTTAAGAGGCATTTCGCATTTAGGTACATGTCAGTTTCAAGCGCTTAATTCACCCTCTTGTAAAATACTTTTACACTATCAAATACATGTTAAAAAATACCAATCTTTAATATTGACAGTTAATATTGCTTTGTTGCTTTAGTAGTGATTAATTACCCACAACCCGTTTTAAGAAAAGTAAAGTATATTTTTTTCGTTTCGTCTTTAAATAGACTGTAAAAAATTACTAAAACATCAGATATATACAATTGTTGACACATAATGTACCACATTTCCAACCGACTTCAAAAATGAGGAGGTTCTCAATTCAGCTGTATTTTATTGTTTGCTAAGCACTTGATTACTCGCAGACGGCTAGATCTAGGTATTTGAAAACATATTTTTGTATTTGAAAGGGTATACCTACTTCCAGATTGGCCATTGTCATAAAAATTAGGATCTTATGATGAGATCTTGGAGAAATCGAGGGAACTCTTCAAATATTAAAGGCACACTTTATTTTGATGTAATCCGTGCATTTACTCTTAAAAAGCACCATTGAGTGAAATGGAACACATACAATAGACCACAGATGACCACCGGAACTATTTAACAATAAATGTTGCGAGTAGCAATCTGAGTGCCGTGTACGATACCTGATACTTCGCCTCAATCAAATCATGTAATAGAACTGATAATCTAGTATCAGGTGAATTCCTGCAATATTTTGTAAACAGAAATGTTTAGATTATGCTACTGTAACTTATATTAATTACAAACCAATACAATAAAAAGAAAGAAATATAAAAAAACAACTTTAAAAATAAATATAAGGTAATTAAAACGCAAAAAAATAACATAGAACACACACAGTTTTTCATATTTTGTTGGTCATACGGTTCAAAAGTTATGGGTCACAATTTATGCAGCTTTCCAAAAATATTCACTTAATCAAAAAAGTACTCAGTTTATTAGAAACTGAAAATGTTTTTAAACATTGTTGATATATACTAAAAAGTTGTTTCTGTTACATGTATGTGTCAAACTAAGTAGCGCTACTACAAGATACCTTTTCACTAAATTTAATCAATATTCATTGTGTAGTCTTTGAGTAAAATGCATGTGACATACAGACGGATAGACAGGCAGACGGATATGACGAAACTATAAGGGTTCTGTTTTTGCCATTTTGGCTACTGATCCCTAAAAAAACTACCGTCAATTTTTGCGAAAACATTTTTCGCAAAAATTTACTGTAGTTTTTTTAGGGATCTACAATGATTTTTGAGTATTAAATAAAACTTTTTTTTAAATAAAATTAAATGACAAAATACGCTTTGATCTTTAACTAATGCAATTATGCTATATTATTTATTTTTATTTTATTTATTCAGACCAATAAAATTATAATAAAATTATTTAACCGAAATTCATTAAATTACCATGCTAAACGTCATTCCATACAATTATGTCACATTTGCGAAAAGTTTAAATAGCCAGCAAAATGTCAAACGACATCGTCATAATAACACAGTGACATTCTTTATGACGATGAAGAGTTATTATGCATTTTAATCGGCTGCAATTCAAACAGATTTTATTTCTCAATTAAGTACATTTTTTTATTTTATATAGTAGATATATTAATTCTTTTCCTTAAAAAAGGTGTATCCTTCGATTTTGTTATCATCAGTATTTTTGGTTTGCCTGTCACTATAGCTATATACAGAGTGATTTTCAGTATACTAATATCCTCCCGCTCTTGGCTTCTTTACAAATTACATTACACCAAATAATTTCGATATATAATTTTAGAAAAAAAAACGACAAATCAACCCTTCAACACCTACCACATACTTTGGTATGTGACAAAAGTAAGTGGTAGGTTACTACGATAACCATTTAGCACACATCTGAGATACCCCGGAGTAAAATCGATGTTTCTTTGTCAGGTTTAAGGCCTAAACTTCACAATAAACAATGATTTTACTCCAGTAAAATAATTCGTAGGTGGTTACGGTCCAAAAACAAGCGCTGGGTGATTAAGGGTTAATACATTATATATTTACAAAACTATTATAAGCGGGAGGTTATTAGTATGTTACAAATCATATCCTTGTATAGACGCAAGTATTCACATCCAAAACAATAACTGTGTAACATCGTAGGTATTGTTACTCTAGTAATTATGCATTTATACTACTCCGCGGGTGCAGAGGAAACTTAGTACTTAAGTTTACGGAAATATGTGGAACCTAAGAATTTTATACAATTCTTAGGAAATGTATAAAACTTTCGAAGCTATTTAGAAATGTATAAAATTAAAATTACTGATCGGATGACGCAATACCCTCCCCTAACTCCGCTATCCCCGCGTAGCTATTGACATCTTGAATGTATTACGTTTCCAATTGCTACTTAGGAAATGTATAGATTTCCTAGGAAATGTGTGTAGGTAATATAAATTATTTCACACATTTCCGGGCGATTTTAGGAATTATATACATTTCCTAGAAATTGTATACAATAACGTATTACATACATTTCCGTTAGCACATACATATACCGCGCAGACAAGGCTGGTTTTAATAACGTATCTATGGTGCTTATTGCAAGTAAGGGTGAGAGAGACATTGTCTCATAAAACGAGTCTACATATGGCGAATGCACGTGACAACGCAAGGCGTATTCAGCTGAAACAATGTGAACCAAGGACGACGTAACACGAAATTATTTATTCATTTAAACAAAAAGAAAATTTTCATGCAAAACATAGCATTACATAACACCATTGTTTTCAAATTTCCAAAGTATTTCAAAGACACCCTTTTGTCCTGGTTGTGAGAAAACAGTATAAATATGTTGCCGAATTCTTTATTCAGTTATGTAATAATAAAATAAATTTAAAAAATAAAAACCCGCCTGAACAAAAAAGATGAAACAAGATCCTTCACGTAGATAGTATCATGCAGTCGGAGCCATTAATGAATCTTAATGAACTTAGTAAAGTGTCTCCAACTGCATGATATTATGTACGTAAGGGATCTTGTTTCCCTTCCTTGCAGTCGGGTAAAAATAGTATGTTTTATGGAACTAAACCCATAAATAAATCGAGTATGTAGACACATGCGAAACTAATTCGTTACTTAAGCTAATCTTTACAATTTCCGTAATTTTAGGCATCATACTGATTTTTTTAATTAACGCCTTCTATATCAGTGACTAGATATGGCCCGAAGTCCTTTCTTATTTCAAAAGCATGTGCGTGGCTACCTAGGAAGGTGGGGATGGAGTGGGGTCGGGTGGAATAACTCTTTAAGAAATGTCAAAACGCATCATTCGGATGGGGGACTACGGAACCCTACATTGTGCAAGGCCCGATATGCACTTGCCCGGTTTTGTTACACCCGCGACTTCGTACGCGTTATTTTCGACTACTCCCTCATAGTGGTCATCAACGCCGACGATCAGCGTGAGAGGAAAACCTGCCTAAGACATTTAGCACATATTCATAGGCAGATCCAGGGGGGGGGGGCACGGGTGCTCGTGCCGTCCCCAAACGGTTGTTTTGTGTACGTACTGAATTTCTTGTAAGTATTGTATTAAATTTCTTTGTTCATTTGCCCCCCTTCTCCCGATTTTTTTTGAGGCTCTCAGTCCCCCACTATTGTCTGCAACTCACACTTGACCAATTTCGGGTACGTGAAACATTATTTACTCCCCCCCCCCTCCCGGTGTAAGCGTGTTAGATCCGGCACTGCCTTTTGCCTCTCGTGTCCCCCCAAGAATGAAACCCTGCATCAGCCTAGATATTAATTGATTTGTTAAAATCATTAGACAACCGGTCTCGGTGTAGGTATAGGTAACAATTTCCTTCAAAAAGCCGTAATGGCCGTTTTTAAAATAAACAAAGTATACCCTTGCTTATTGTGAACTCGATGTTAAGAAATTTGTTTTCATCAGTTGTTGTATGATGAAATGACCTTAGGTAAAAGTTTAAAAGAAAATTATTTCTTTATATGGACTCCCACCGTGTACCTTTAGCTGTTGGGCAAAACGGGTATAAATCGTCACTAATATTATAAGAGGATTTTTTTTTTGTTTGTTTGTAATATAGGCTTCGAAACAACTTTTATTATTTCTTATTTATTTTTTCATTTTTTTTTAACTGGTGTTTTAATAACCCTCCTATACGATACTTCATTCCCTCCGATCCTTCAAAGTGTTGTCTATAACTATTATTGCTAATTTGTGGAAAAACAGTGAGTCCTTGGGGAAAATAGCCAAAGTGTGAATAGATCCTCATAAAATGACCTACAAATGAATTCCCATATCAATTCTCTACTCCCATTTTGATGCAAGTATAGTTGCGGCGCAGTTGACGAAATATTTAGAAATGCCCTTTGCTTTAAAATGCCCGTTAATTGAGAGCGGTATTACCTTCTCAATTAACAGGTAAACAATACCTGCGGAAGCAGTATTTTGATCTGGGGGCAAGGGAGGGTGTATTTGACTCAACACCGGTCAAGTGTCAATCAAGGCGACGGCGACGAGCGGGGGACGTGCATTTAATCAACAAGTCCGTCGCCATACGGAGTAGAGGGAGATAAAGTAAGTGCGAGTCGCTCGCACGACGACGGGATTTTACTTCAAAAAATATTAGTCTGAAAGGTAGTCAAATGCCCAGGGTTAACTATTCATCGTGTAAAGGGTAGGCAGACAAAACAGACATGTTTGTACCTATAATTCAATTTAACGCGGGTGAAACCGCAGGATACATATATTTATTTATATTATTATTTTTACTCGTCTACGGTGACGCCAAAAGGAGCGGTCTCATAACTTCATGACAACTTATCACAATTTTACAAACGAAGTATCATTAGAAGCGTCTCAATAATCTACCTATCGATGGATTTGGCTACTAGAGGTATATATTTGACATAAACTCCCTACAAAATATGTCAAAATTCTACCTCTAGTAGCCAAATCCATCGATAGGTAGATTATTGATACCGGCCGTTAATCGTCTTAAGACGTTACATTCAATTCAATATAACGTCCTCCTAAAACATAAAATCCTCAATTAAAAAATGAAAATGTCTGAAGTGTCATGTTGGGTGTCAAATTAAAGGGCTTTATTTACAAAACTTATCATAAATACTTCTATATTTCTTATAATTATTTAAACTAATATTCTAAAGAGGAGGGGTTTGTTTAAACGCGCTAATGTAGGGAACTTTTAAACCGATTTGAAATATTATTTTTGCATAAGGTAACCAGTTTACACATTTTCAAAAATGCCTGTGTTATACGGACATACGGACGGACAGACAGACAGACAGATAGACATGACCAAAATATAAGAGTGCGGTTTTTGTCATTTTGGCTACGGAACCCTAAAAATATCACCTGCGTTAGGATGACAGTTTAATTATAGATGCTATAGGCAATTTATTATCACTGTACTACCCAAGGAAGCGGAGCTGTAGGTAATCATAAATATCAGCAAATAGGACGAAGCTGCCATTAATTATTTATTGTACTACAATATAATTACTGTATACCTACATAAATCAGGGCATGTATTCAGTCGTATTATGGCTTAGTCTCAGGAAGCCTAGTTGTTTTACTCCGAATTTACTCAGATAAAAACAATTCAAACACGACAAAAACATTCTTTCTAGATTTGACGAAAGGTTCCCTTTTAGTTAAATCGTACTTTTTAGGACAGTGACATATGTGGATATGTGGCATACCGCCACGGCTATCTTTAGCACATTGTAGAATTTGTAAATAAGAATACAAGACAAGAATATATTCTGGTTTGTACTTTTTAGAATGTATTGTTTTCAAAGTCGCGTTTTTGATTTTGAACTTAACTAACGAGTGTAGGTTTCGACAAGACAATTGCGCGAACGCTATGCTCGTAGTAGAAATGTTTTGATTAGTCCCGTTTCGAAAACTTATTATGATTAACACATAATTATTAATCAATATTTCATTGGAATGATTTTACATATTATGCATATTTGATAGACGGTTTTCAAAGTAATATATTGTCTAAGTAATTGTGTTTATTGGAAAAATATAAGTGCAAATCAAAACTGCTCCAAATATGGACAATTTGAGGCATTTAATTATGGACTACTACTAGCTGTCCCGCGCAACTTCGTCTGCGTAAATTCCCGCCCCCCCCCCCCTTTTTTATAATCCTATGTTACTTCCAAGAATATCTGTACAAAGTTTCATGATGATCGGTTGAGTAGTTTTCGCGTGAAAGCGAAACAAACAAACTTACATTCATATTTATATATTAGTAGGGATTCCATATTTGGGTTCAGCAGTAACATACGATCAAAAATCTAAAGTGGTTAAAGAAAAAAGTAGTTAATTGGAAACCTGGGTGCTCGTTGCGTTTAACGAGAGCGCAAGTTCAGAGTTAGAAATTTAGATTCGTAATGTTTATGAATACATTTTTTTTTAAATACTTATACTTGACCTATGAGAGGAGGATTAACTTATTGCTGCGCAGTTTTACTAAGAGTTATTACAGTATTCCATATATGAGGGTCTGTTACTTGGTACTTTGCAGAAAACAGTACCTTTAATGAATATAGAAAACAACCGACTGTTACGGTGTTACCTCAGAGCAATATAGTAGGTAATTGATCAGAAATTATGAAGGGTGTACGCGCAAATTTATGACATTTAATTAACATTACAAATCTTTTTAAATATGGAATATTTTTTTTTTTATTTATCATAAACAAAACGGTATTTCACATTCGGTTGCTTTCCTCTACATTACTATATTATTAAAGTATTAAGAGGCTGGTCTCCGACAACTTGAGCAATACACATCATATTTCTATACATATGTACCATCATAGAACGTACATAATGTACCTAGGTACGAAGTAAAGCGTGACTTCAATCTGTGCGCAACCAGTTTTCGTTATAGTTTTCCTCAAATCGTTTTTCAAATATTACGTTATGAGTTATGATGACACACATTTATTAAGTTGGAATTCAAAATATGATAGCAGATAAATAATGATTAATAAGTATTAAATATTTTAAGTTACATAAATATGTAGGTAATAATATCAACTGGAATCGATACCTACAATTTTATAAATTATTAGCTGTCCCGCGCAACTTCGTCTGCGTAAATTTTCCCCGTTTTGCAACATTTCTCATTGCTGCTCCGCTCCTATTAGTAGTAGCGTGATGTTATATAAAGAAAACAGAGAAAGAATTTTTCAATTCCGATTAGTAGATCCTGAGATCACCACGTTCAAACAAATAAACTCTTCAGCTTTATAATATAACCTAGTATAGATATTTTCATTGTGATTAAGTATGCCCAGTGTGTCTCTTTTTTCCGGCAAAAGTTAGATGGTAAATATAAATGAATGAAAATGTTGTTTTTTTTTAAATAAATTCCAACAGGGTGAAGCTGGGTGTAATGGTAGTTTATAAATTTTCACGTAAACAACTTGTTGTGATGAAAAACATCACAAGTTTCTTGGATTTTATGAGGTTTCATCTCGAATGTTTTACAATGTGACATTTAAAAATAAATTAGCAACAGCCCAGCTGCGCAATTGTTTATTCAACAAGTTTTTAGGCAATGAAGTCTCTCAAATGTTACATTGAAAAGTTATGAAAAGAGACTTTCGACATTGAAATTAAATAAAATAAAAATGTTTCAGCAAATTATATAAAGCACAATTAGGCCGTTTCTGCAATATTCTTTGTCACGCGTAGCGACATACAAATATATATATATATACATATATTTGTTTGCGGACGAGTCGCGGGATCACCCGCGTAATTCCCGTTCCCGTGGGAATACAGGGATAAAAAACACAACAAAACCTTTGTCACCCGGGGTTAGTGTAGCTTCACAACGATGTATGAATTTTTCAAATCCGTCCAGTAGTTGCGGAGCCTATTCAATACAAACAAACAATCAAATCTTTCCTCTTTATAATATTACTAGCTGTCCCGCGCAACTTCGTATGCGTAATTTTTCCCCGTTCTTGCAACATTTCTCGTCGCTGCTCCGCTCCTACTAGTCGTAGCGCGATGTTATATAGCCTATAGCCTTCCTCGATAAATGGGCTATCCAACAAAAAAAGAATTATTAAAATCGGTCTAGTACTTTTTGAATTTATTTGTTACATACAAAAATACAAATCTTTCCTCTTTATTATATTAGTGTAGATTAGTATAGAGCATAGATATACATATACAAAAGTATCGCACAAGGCAAATAAACTGGATCACACCGTCGAATGCGTCACAAAGGTAGGTATTTCCGTTTGGATTTGAGAGTCCAATCCGTCACGTGATTGGTTCGTCAGCCAATGCCTGCCGTTTGTTAGAGTGATAGTCGAGTACTTTAGAACGTGTTACACACAGGTGTAATACAATTTCAGCAAGTGAATAGAAGAGTCACTTGCCGCGGTGTCATATTCCCTTCCTTTATTATGTCACACCGAAAGCGTTTCCTTTTTGTCACTTTTCAGCAGTGAACAGTAGGCTTGTGTATTGGAGCACCATCTGAGATTGTTTCCGCGTCGTGAATATCTTAAGCCAACTCGGCACAAATTTTGTCAGTAATTTTCTCTCGGGTGATAACTTGTAAAATGCTTCAGGGAGGTGTATAACCTCCGTAATGGTCAGCTGCAATTCGGTGCGTGAGTTAAGCAGCGGTAGCCTCCCTGGGTGGGATGCAAAAAAATGTTTTTTATCCATATCCTACCTATTGGAAATTCTTCAAATTATAGCTAACCCAATATCTTAAAGAAAAATTAAAGTGAGCTGTGACTATAAAATAGTGTATAATACGTCAGCTAGTCAATATTTTAATTAAAATGCAATTATCTACATTTACACTAATATTATAAAGAGGAAAGATTTGTATTTTTATATTTTTTTATGTAACGAATAAACTCAAAAAGTACTGGACCGATTTTAATAATTCTTTTTTTGTTGGATAGCCCATTTATCGAGGAAGGCTAAAGGCTATAAACACCGCGCTACGACTAATAGGAGCGGAGCAGCGACGAGAAATGTTGCAAAAACGAGTAAAATTTACGCATACGAAGTTGCGCGGGACAGCTAGTTGTTTAAATAAAGTGATTGGCAAGAAATGCCTATAAAAATTACTACAATTTTCGGCTAGCAACATCATAATTTGTTAAAACGCTCTCTTTAACGAAGCAATAACAAAAGCCGTGATAGTTCTTAGGAACTTGGCATAGATCCTTCGCGCTTCGGTAAAGCGATCGGAAGACTCGGGTTCGATTCATGGGTCTGAATTTCAATTTTTTATTTCAAATGCAATTATTGTATTAATAAAGTAATTGGCAAGAAATGCCTATAAACATTACTTTAATGAAAATAATTATTAGGAATATCTCAGTAAAGTCTTCACAATTGCATTGACGTTTTATAAGATATTTTTGAATAAATAAATGTCAGCTGGCTATATCGCGGTAAAAAGATTGTCAGCCAGTGTAACGCAGGAGCATCTATCGCCTATTTTAATGCACCAGCTGACGAGTTGTGCCTCAGCATACCTATTGCTAGCTGATTCTTTTATTACTTACACGATCATAATAACTATCAGCGTACAATTTTTTATCTGGTAGGAACATACTACATGTATGTACAACGTTATTCTTGTAGCGCAAACCTGAAAGTAGTTTGCTCGGAAACAGTAACACAATCCATTGGGATAGTTTTTGGACCATGTTGTATGATGGGTAATTTCTAAGAAATATATTTATCTGTAAAATAAAAGGCAAGCATTACCGCGACTGTAACCAAGTTTGCAATATCAATAGTGCTACATGCTATGACTGAAAAATAGTGTAGTTTATAGATATCTACATTCAAATTGATAAATAAAAAGTTTTTATTTTTTATCCCCTCTCTACCCTATGAAAGAAAAGATAAGAATCGGCCAACCCCTCCCCTGTTTAATATTTATTACGTAAGAATCTAAAGGAAAAATTAATATATGTAGGTACTTTAGGCTCGCTATAATTGTTATTTTTCAAAGAAACAATATTAAACCACGTCTTTTGTAATAGATAATCGACTTTGGTTATATTTTAAAGTTATTTTCTCTTGCACCTCCCGCATACGTGGGGATTTACGCATTTCGCGCGATTTTACAAAGTATAATCTTAACTTAGCGCATTTTTGTGATAAAAAATAATTATCTTCAAAATGGCAGAACTATTTTTAATCAAAAAAAGCTTAGAACTATCCCGATTAAACAAACTGGCTTTTTAATGACCTAAGAGACGCTGAACATCGACCTTGATAGCCAGATGAGACAATTTTTTTTTGTATAACATTTAATTATCATTATCATTACAATAACATTTCATTATCATTATAATAATTATGAAATGTTATACAAAAAAAATTGTCTCAACATTTTATTAATTTATAAAATACTAGCTGTCCCGGCGAACTTTGTCTTGACTCTTATTTTTTTGTAAATCGGGTTCAATTGTCACACAAAAAAAATCATCAAAATTGGTCTAGCCGTCTAGGAGGAGTTCAGTGACATACACACGCACACAAGAAAAATATATAAGTAAAAAGATATTTCGATAGCTAGAGCTAACCTATCGAAAAGTGTTTAAGGCTATTTTTTTATTTATCATCTTATATCATATTCTCTTTTGATAACCGAACAAATTTAGTTTCAACTGATAGTTTTTAACATGTAGATTATGTTTTGGTGGGTTTGTAAACCTGTATGTTCATGGCCACCTGGCAAGGTATGAACAGGTAAGTATTTGATAACCAATAAAAATTGGTATCGAAGGAAAGATAATTTAATTATGAAAATAATCGTATAGGTAACAAATATCTACATACAAATCTATGCGTAGGTATAGACTTGCCGGCAAAAATCCGTTCATGGATTATTATTGCCAAGCTTTGAAGTTTTAAAATCGCAAAAAAAACGTCATAAATAAGTACTTTTGGCATTCTATCATAGTCGTGTTTATAAATCACTAGCTTTCGCCCGCGGCGCCGCCCGCGTGGATGTCGGTTATCGCGATAAAAACTATCCTATTTCCTTCCCCGAGACTCAAACTATCTCCATACCAAATTTCATCTAAATCGGTTCAGTAGTTTGAGCGTGAAAGCGTAACAGACAGACAGACAGACAGACAGACAGACAGAGTTACTTTCACATTTATAATATTAGTATGGATTATTTTTTTACAATATTTGTCTCATCTGGTTATTAGATGGGTGAAAGTCGATATTCCACGTCTCTCTCATGAAATAAATCCGCATCGTTACTCTCAAACAAATAGACGGTATTCATTTCACTTCTGTGTAACAGACCATGTGCGTACGGGGGAATATTTTTTCGGAAGAGGTTTTCGTAATTTCGGAGGGGGGAGGGGGTTTAGGTGGTACAATGGGCTAGTTTCCAACAGTGAAAACAGCAACTTTTTAATAAATATTAAAACGCATATTTTATACTAGCTGTCCCGCGCAACTTCGTATGCGTAATTTTTCCCCGTTTTTGAAACATTTCTCGTCGCTTCTCCGCTCCTATTAGTCGTAGCGCGATGTTATATAGCCTATAGCCTTCCTCGATAAATGGGCTATCCAACAAAAAAAGAATTTTTGAAATCGTACCAGTAGATCCTGAGATTAGCGCGTTTAAACAAACAAACAAACAAACTCTTCCGCTTTATAATATTAGTATAGATGGAGATCTTATCAAATACCGGACTTTGACGTCACTATTTTTTATAGTCAAATCATTTCTTTTTATGATATGATTATTGATAAAATATCCTATTTAACATAAAATTTAATAAGAAATTAGCCATTGGCAGTTTAAATGCTAGTTTTTTTTTACTTATGAGTCTTTTGGATTTTTTTCTTTACCTAGGAAACAAAACAAACAAACTAAACACTGGCCAAATGTACCTATACTATACTAAAGTCGATTCGGATGTGAAATCTTTAACAACAATGTCGCTTAGCAACAACTGACAATAGGTCAAAGTTAGGGTTGTCATTTGATTAATAATAGTTAAAAATTGCTAAGTTATCGATACGGGGCAAATCATAACCGTAGTTACTTTGTGCTACAAAAACAGTTGGCAATGTGAAATCATAACACGCGACAGCGAAATATCGTTGTTATTCTATATTTAATTTACGAAAATTGCAATGGACTGACAACCCTACAATTTAGTTAATTGGTAAACATTTCACATCATTCGCGGCTTTGGTATAGTGTACCAACGTTTTCTTATTTCGAGGGGGGTATGAACCCCCAAATCCCCCCCTTGGGTACGCCTATGTCACCGACAGATACACATTACACACGTTAAATCTATAACATCCGCCTTTCTGCGTAGGGGCTTAAAAACGCAAGGTGAGACACCAGTCTCGTTTCTGTCATTGAATATGCACATCATTGGAACATCATTTGAAAACCGGACCAATGCGAGTCGGGCTCTCCTTCCGAGGGATCCGTACAATTTTATAGATACATATTATAAATACACTAGCTGTCCCACGCAACTTCGTACGCGTAAATTTTCCCCGTTTTTGCAACATTTCTCGTCGTTACTCCGCTCCTATTAGTCGTAGCGTGATGTTATATAGCCTATAGCCTTTCTCGATAAATTGACTATCCAACAAAAAAAGTTTTTTTTAAATCAGACCAGTAGTTCCTGAGATTAGCGCGTTTAAACAAACAAACAAACAAACAAACTCTTCCGCTTTATAATATTAGTATAGATAGTTCAGGAATCGAGTCTCGAAGTTTTTTAAAGACTATATTTTTTATGATTTAATCACAAATGTATATTTTTCAGACTTTTGCCTGTATGTACATGAAGTAGGTATAAGACAGTATTACTTACCAATTTCCATAGTTCTAGGTCAACGGCAAATAACCTATAAATTTTGATTTCTGGAAAGTGTGTAAATTTTTTTCGATAGCTAAGAAGTTTGATTTTTTCGTTTTAATTTGAACTCGATACCTCCACGCTTTCCCAAAATAAAGGCTCTTGACAGAACGGACAACAAAGTGATCCTACAAGAGTTTTGTTATTTCCTTTTGAAGTCCGAACCCTAAAAAGCAATAGTATTTTTTCGACTATATCAGTTCCATTAATGTGAGTACGACACAATCCATTCTGTTAACTGACATTGAAAGTAACACATAATTAAATGTATTTGGGACAAGGCACATTAGTTGGTGAGCTGATAAGACTAGAGAGAGTTGTTATGTATTCCCAATGATTCTGTGGGTCCTAAGATAGGTATGTCTCCCTGGGGTCAAGTTAGATGGGCAACCAAGAAGTCCCACAGTCCTACAATTGGTAGAGGACTATGTACACTAACAGGCAATAGTAACTATATACACATTTGTCCATATCGTCCAAAGTGTCGTCCAGTTTGTCGAGTTATATATATCATTTCATCGTTTCCTAAGTGACCCCGCACTATGCAAGCCTATCCTGTAGGTACTTGTTCGATTTCCAACGAGTTAACCATTAAGGCTCCCACATACTATTAGGACGACGGCGGATATCAGCTAGTCAGTTAATCGCAACAGGCCACTGACTAACAGTTTTCTATTTAAGATTTTGGACTGATGGCTAATGCAATTCATAGTGTGTTCAGTCACCGCCCAGTGCGATCTGCGTCGTTAGATATCGGCCGGACAGACCGCACTTGAAATCAAAAAGCCGTACATGATATGAAATGTTTACTAACAAACCGTATTGTAAGGTAATTACATAATTGCAATTTTTGTGAATTCTATATAAAACAACAATGGTATTTCACTAGCTACTTATGTGCACAAAATAACTACGGCACATGCAGAAGGTTATGAATTTGCCCCGAATTATATAATTTATCCATTTTCATTACGACAACTAAACTATATCTGTAATATGCACTTTTGACAGTAGGTACCTAGTTGCTAAGCATCTTTGTTATTAAATATTTCATATCGATTTTGGCTTTAGTACCATAAAGTGTGAGAACAATCTATGTGTTTTTCTATAATATTATAGCTACATTGAAGTAAATCAAAATAAGTGAACACAGGACGTGGTGATACTCAAATTGTATTGTAGAGTGTGACACACTTGGCCACGGAACAATACCCAAACCATAAAATCACAGTCTAAACATAAATCACTCATTTGTTTCTAACAATGAATAGTAAATTGAGCGCAGTTTCTTTGTATGTGTGCACCAAAGGCATAACAAATCCTTTCTATAATGCTTTATCGACTTATCGTGCGTCGTACATCATACTGCATTCGTTGCGGCATTGCATAGCGCGCGGCGCGCGTAACTACGTAGGTATATTATCGAAGCTATAGTCATTAATATAGGTCTTGTTATTAACTTTCTTAAATATGCTTTGCAGAAATTATTAAGATGCGTATATGTTTTTTATATGCTATAAAATCATGGTCTTCAAAGAAACCTTGATACTACCTTGCTCGAGCAATGCGTACATGGACACGGAATTGGATATTCGAATGTCAAGTCAAATCAGTATCTTTTTATGAAACTTCAAAACGACTCGCTCTGTTGATATTTGTATGCAATCTAACACTATCTAAAAGGAAGAGAATATAACAAAAATTTAAGGAAAAATAAATTACAGTCGATCTGAGGTCGGGAAGTAGAAGGGGTAAAAAACGGTTCATTTCGGTTTCCGGCAAAACTACAAGTCCTATGGAAAAAATGTTAAATGGCAATGTTGTAGGTAATAAAAAGATCTACAACTTTTGTATTTATGCTTTTTTCACATAACCTCAAAATTTATGTAAACTATCAAAAAATCTGATTTTGTTTTACTCCTTATGTACAAATTTGAGCTATTTATTAAAATGTACTCTTTAATTTTTGACTGCCTCTGTGGCGCGGTGGGAGTGTATCCGACTGCTACGCAAGAGGTCGTGCCCAGGATAAAACTTTGTGTGATGAGCACGATGGTTAATTTTGTGTCTGGGTGTTATTTATCTATAATATGTATGTATTTAGAAATTATATATGTATGTTTATCAGTTGTCTGGTTTCCATAGTACAAGCTCTGCTCAGTTTGGGATCAGATAGCGTTGTATGAGTTGTCCTAAGATATTAATTACTTGAAAAACATAAGACTCTATGTTACATTGATAAACAAAAAATTGCAAATCGAAATAATATTAAGTACTATAATTAACAACAAAATAAGTTAATAAAGTTAATATATAATAAGACATCTACATGCAATATTTTGAGAAATCTTCTTTAAATTATATGCGTATTATGAGTTCATAACTGTCATGATGACATTTTGATTCGAATTGCAACTGCAACTTCATTGTATGACGTAAGGTCAGTAATAAAATAATTCGTAATACTTAAGCACTGTATTTTACGATTGAGTTGGATATTATGATGATTTAGGTACCTAATTAAACTCCCTTTGTACCTATCTAAATTCCTTTTGATCGTACAGAAAATTGTATGTACTCGAAAGCGTAGCTAACGGCACACTAATCAAAATTATTATATTGTCAAAATGACCGCCTGGATGACCGCCCGACATAGCCCGCTTGACATGTAGCGTGAATATATCATTTTTATCAACCTAATCATTTTTAATTTGTTTTTTTCTGTTACAATATTTTTTAATTTGATATATGTAGGTAACAAAAAAAAACCATGTCTGACTGGAATACCACAAAAGTATAGATTATTGAATAATAAAGAATACTATTATTATTATAAAGAAAAATATTAGGTACATCGATCAAAGAAAATAAATATTACGCCCGTCCGTATTATATATACGTACTCTACCCGACTTGGGAGTTTTTGTTGCTCGCAGTACAATTTTGACAAGTACAGAGTGAAGTAGTCGCGATCCCGATTATCTTCTCATTTAAAACGCATAGTAGATGCCTATTTATTGCTATTTTAAGATAACTTATATACCTGAGTAACCAACGGAAAATTTTAGCCCATCAAAAGGTATTTTTTTTTTCATTGGTGAGAAAATTTACTATAGTAATGTATATTTTTTGACACCATCAGAAATTAGCGATTTCAACGAACAAAAAGGCCACCGACTTTTTAAAAAAACCAGATATTTCGACGTCAGAATTTTCGATAGAAAATTAGGTTGGTTTTTTCTATATTAAGTGCAAAGAATGTGAAAATAAATAATATTTTAAATACAGTGTGTTTGGGGCATAAAAAGGTAAGTTTACACCAAATTTCGTTAAAAAAATTTTTTTGAAAAAAATTAAAATATATAACCTTAAACTTGGTTATTTTTCACATACATTTTATAGTTATATAAAAAAAAGTGTAAATGCAAAAGTTGTAGATCTTTTTACCTACAACTTTGCAATTTAACTTTTTTTTCATAGGGCTTTTAGTTTTGCCGAAAATTGAGATAAACCGTTTTTTACCCTTAAAATCGCACTCCCTTCCACTTCTCGACCTTAGATCAACCGTAATTTATTTTTCCTTTAACTTTTGTTATATTCTCGTCCTTTTCCAATGGGTTTCATCCTACTATGATCTTTTTTCACTTTTTGCAATTTTCAAAGGCTTCAGCCCTGGTCTATAAGGCGTTGTTAAGTTTTGGTGTCAAATAATTTAGTTTTAGTATTTTATAAATATAAATTACTAAAACATGTTAAATTATGCACGAATATACTTTTCCGTACCCCTTATAGTTTCGCTCTGTCAGTCCGTCTGTCTGTTTGTCCCCGCTTTAGCTCAGAGACCCTTAGTACTAGAAAGCTGTAATTTTGCACGGGTATACATATTAGTTACGCCAACAAAGTGGTAGAATAAAATCTGAAAAATACAGATCACGGAACTCTACATTGGGCATGGCCCTAAATGCACTTGCCCGGTTTTTATGCACATTTAAAGTCATATTGATTGATTTGACATAAAATATCCAATTACAGATCTATTTGTTCAGAAGACGTCCCTCAATTCCGTGCGTGGCCGTATACGGTGCTCGAGCGCGCGTTGTGTGATGGTGAGTTTACGCGCTCGCGTTCAAACACGCAAACCGTAGGTACTATGCGAACGATGCGCGGGGTTCGCGGCGCGGCGTATTATTCTTCCACTGTTTGTAAAGAACGAAAGCGCACTACGGCTGCACTGTAGCGAAACGGCGCAGCACAGAAACATAAGGAAAAAAAAACGCCGCGCCGCGCCGCGCCTCTGCCGCATAGTGCGGTTTGACCGGAAAGATTTTTTTTCGGGCCGCACCGCTGTATGTAGTGTCGCTATAGTGCGGCTTGACCTTCAACGGGCACGAACACGAGCGCGAGCGTGTGAATAGGAGTGAATGTGCCGCTCGGCTGTTCCTGAACCGCTGTTTGCCGAGCTGCTTGCATCTAAACGCACCATGAAGGTTACCTTCTGTAGGTAGGTACAAATTCTCGGTATTTTGTAATTATAGGTGATTATAGGCAGCTAAGAACAATACACCAATTATGGACGCCTTTAGAAAAAATACCTAATATTGCAATTTTACTAATATCTGTTAACGTTTTAACATTAAGCGTTAATTTAACGTATACATTTGGTATTTTTCAATAAAACACAAGCAATTATTCATTGACTATCTGTCCCGCGCAACTTCGTCTGCGTAAATTTTCCCCGTTTTTGTAACATTTTTCATTGCTGCTCCACTCCTATTGGTCGTAACGTGTGCTATAGCCATCCTCGATAAATGGACTATTCAACAGTAAAATAATTTTCCAATCTCGTTCAAACAAACAAACTCACGAAATTTAAGGCAACCACTTTGTTTAACATTTACTCTCGGCATTTTGATAAACAAAAACTAAATTTACAAACAGATGGAAGTGACGGCTTCCGTTAAAATTTTGCGTTACTTTTAGTTTTATTAACACGATATATTTTATTTACGCCTTTTAAATTAATTATTCTGGATACTTTCTACACAGGCAAGATACTGTACGTGGTATGAAAATAACCCACAATAAATTTAATTTTATTAATCAATAAAATATATAAAACTGGGTACTCCAAAGCTTTGTATCTAAAACACCGAAGTGATTAAATCGTATAGCATTGACCGCACGATATTCTTTGTCAAAATGTTCCCAAAGTAATTAATTTACTTGAGTAAAATGTGTAAGTACTCATAGTTCAAATATTTGGTTCGCCTTTATTTAACTACTTAACTTTCTTGTAAGTAAGGATTTGATTATTCTCAAACGTTTCGACCTGGAGTTCCCAACCTGGGGGTGGCGAGGCGAACCCCCTCGCGCTAAAACTAAACTCCGCGGGGTTAATGAAGGTGGCCACGCTCACACTTGGAGCCAATGTTGATATTTTTTGGAACGGAGTTCCTTATCAGACCTACGTTTTTGTTTGTGGGCTGAAAAGCTAGGTGGAAAAATGTGTTACATTATCACATAGATCAAAAATCTATTATTTATGATTATGTGAAGCTACAACATCGACGATAATCGTCGATGAGCTATAATAAGGAGGTTGTGTTATATAGGCTGTTTGTATTTTTGTAAAAGGTTGTAATATTTATTTTACGTATGTCAAACTGGCTGTGTGTAAAATATGTGTGAAAAATCTTAATTCAAAATAGGATTTTTTTTTAAATGTTAAGTATGTTCTTAAAGATTTGTTTTTCAAAGTAGGTAATTATTATTATTTGATACAAACACAAAAAATATATGGCAAAAGGTTGGATGTCCATAAAACACCTATTTTTAGGGTTCCGTAGCCAAAATGGCAAAACAGAACTCTTATAGTTTCGCTATGTCCATCCGTCCGTCTGTTGGTACTAGGAGGCTGTAATTTTGCATGGATATACATATTACTGAGAGGCAGGGGGTCTGCCTCTCAGGCACTACGTGTTGAAATGACGAGATTTAAAAAATCGCTGTCTCAAACTGATGGCAAATAGCACAGGATAGAGAGAAGTGGGCATCTCTGGAGGAGGCCTTTACCCAACCTGGGGATCTAGCTTAATGCTTAGGGCAACTATAAATAAGTCATTGTATTAGGTAATGAGTAGTAATAGACATTATGTTATAAAGTATTAATAGTAATAGAAAGAGAATTTTCGAGTATAGAAATATCTAGCAATTAGTGAGTAATTATTTTAAATTGTAGCTTTGTCAAAAGGCTTTTAATTTTTTTTATATATATTTTTGTTATTGCTTATTTTTTTTTATTTATGCATATTACTTAAGCCGACAAAGTGAAAGAATAAAATCTTAAAAAGCATTTTTTTAGGGTACTTCCCCTATATGTAAAGTGGGGATGTGATTTTTTTTCTCACCTACCCCATCGTGTGCGCTATCATTAGATAGGTCTTTATAAACATTATTTATTTCTCGGAATACGGTGGTCAGCCCAAACAAGTAGTGGCCACGCACAATGTAGTATTCTGGCTTCTCTCGAATAATGCGGCTTAAGAAGTGGCTTGTTTTGTTTCATACTTACAACGTTATATCTTCCTAATAATAATTTCCAATGAAATTTGTACGAAAATTTTGTTACTTCTCATTTGATCAGCTGTTACTCCTAAACTTTTAAAGCCTACTTAGCCGTGATATATAACTACTACTGTGATTTTTTCATATACCCAAGTAAGAGGAATAAGGGGGGGGGGGGCAATAAATAACACTTCACTGTAACAAAAAAATGCACTTTAAATCTTAATATTTCACAAAAAATTGTATTCTCAACCCCTAAATGTATCCGACTGCTACGCAAGAGGTCGTGGGTTCGATCCCCACCCAGAATAAAACTTTGTGTGATGAGCACGATGGTTTATTCTGTGTCTGGGTGTTATTTATCTAAAATATGTATGTATTTAAAAATATATAAGTATGTTTATCAGTTGTCTGGTTTCCATAATACAAGCTCAGCTTAGTTTGGGGTCAGATAGCGTTGTGTGAGTTGTCTCAAGATATTATTATATTATTATCTCAAGATATTAAAATCTCAAAAGTCCCAATCGATCCGAATGCCGCTAAATAAGTTATTACGGGTCAAAGTTCATAAAAAAACGGTTTTTCATAAAAATTGCCTACACAAATAAAGTTTTAATATTTGCTTAGCTTAAACTAAAAGTATTTGAAGGAATTTAATTCTAAAAATTATGGCGTGTAGCAACACTCTTCAGTGCCGTGCAAGGAAACGTTGAACATGTCATAAAATACTCGTATTTAAAACTGTTTAATTGTTAAAGTTCTAAAGCCAGAAACAAATTGTTTTCAGGGCTGAAATGATGTAAGTATGCCTGTAAGTTTATGCCACCATAACTACTAAACACCAGAATGGATTTATATGATTGGGCTATAATTACAATCGTTAAATTAGTCCGGGAAAATATTTTTTTCTTCTGATCGGTCAGTAATGGTATCAAAATAAAGGTCACTTTAAACACGATTTCAAATATGTATAACACTGGACGGTTTTTGTTACTTACAAGGGCTTACAAGTATTTAAAATAGTACGTTTTTGTAGGCAATTTTTGAAGCAATAAATTCGATTTTTTTGTATACTAGCTGTTCCTCGCGGTGTTACCCGCGGCTTATTAGCCTATCTGTTAATCCAGGGTGTCCGATAACCCCATACCAAATTTGATTAAAATCGCTTCAGCCGTTTAGTCGTGAAGAAGTAACAAACATACACACTCACATACTCACAAACTTTCGCCTTTATAATTTTAGTGTGATCCATTAAAACGCGTTTTATAGAAGTCCTTTAGAACATTAACAATTGCCCGAACGTAGAATCCGAAGAATAAGATAATAATCTACTACATCATTCAAAAACATTATAATTGCGAAAACGAGATCTTTCTCGTAATCACAGTCTAACTGCCTAGTGCCTGCAATACGAAAATATTCAACGAATTTCACGACTTAGATTGAACCGCGGTAGAGTGTTGCTGTTAACACTTTTGCTTTATAATATTATAAATAACCAAAGAAACAGTGAAACATCAAAGTACTGACATCAAATCTGGCACATACTAACTCAATTAGAAAAGAAATCGATAAAAGAAAAGAAAAAAATAATAATAATAATATCTAGGGACAACTTACACAACGCTATCTGATCCCAAACTAAGCAGAGCTTGTGCTATGGAAATCAGACAACTCATAAACATACCTATATATTTCTAAATACATACCTACATATTATAGATAAATAACACCCAGACACAGAATAAACTATCGTACTCATCACACAAAGTTTTATCCTGGGTGGGGATCGAACCCACGACCTCGTGCGTAGCAGTCGGATACACTCCCACCGCGCCACAGAGGCAGTCGTAATATTTTGATGACTACACATAAGAGAGGCGCAGTTAATTTCAAATCAAGAATATTTTAATTCCAGGGTAAATTTCTGAATTGTTCACTTGATCCATCGTATAGCGTAAGAAAGTTTACATTACTAATCAGACTCCGATGACCTACTCGTACCTATTTAATTAGATAGTATTCACTGTTTTGTCAACTTTTGTCCTTTGAATTTATCTATACTAATATTATAAAGCGGATGAGTTTGTTTGTTTGTTTGTTTGTTTAAACGCGCTAATCTCAGGATCTACGGGTCCAATTTGAAAAATTCTTTTTTTGTTGGATAGCCCATTTATCGAGGAAGGCTATAGGCTATATAACATCGCGCTACGACTAATAGGAGCGGAGAAGCGACGAGAAATGTTTTAAAAACGGGGAGAAATTACGCATACGAAGTTGCGCGGGACAGCTAGTTTATAATATAACGTTAACTTAAAGTATGCAATATCAAATAGTTATGAAACCACTTATCTAAAGGTACCTATTCTTTGTTTTTCAATAGCACAAAGTACAATCACCCAAAGTTCTATGTTCCCCAAGCGACTTGACACACTTCAAAGCCATATATTTACTACAAAACTTGTATAAAAATTATTGACAATGCTAATAATACATAACCCGGAAATGAAATTAAACAAGCAACCTACATAATATATGCACACAATTAGATACTGTGTGACAATAGGAATAAAGTATAAATAATGTCTGTGTAGTCGAATGTACAACAGATTCGTATATGCTGAGAACTCGTAATAAAGGAGCAAGGGTTGACTCACATTCCGCTGGACCATAGCGGATATTTTTGGAATTAATTGATACATTTTATCATCTAACTAGCTGTCCCGCGCAACTTCGTATGCGTAATTTTTCCCCGTTTTTGAAACATTTCTCGTCGCTTCTCCGCTTCTATTAGTCGTAGCGCGAAGTTATAAAGCCTTCCTCGATAAATGGGCTATCCAACAAAAAAAGATTTTTTCAAATCGGACCAGTAGTTCCTGAGATTAGCGCGTTTAAACAAACAAACAAACAAACAAACAAAGCAAACAAACAAACTCTTCCGCTTTATAATATTAGTATAGATTGTATCATGACAGTTTCATACTTAGCGAAAAGTTAGCATATTTTGTACTTATAGAAAAGGTAGCATTACTCGTTTATTGACTTATTTCCCTACAACTATTAGTACTACTAGTGATCGGCGTAGGTAGTGCCATTCAGAAGGATTAATCAACCGTGGCATAATGTGGACACCCTTCATCACAAAGCCCTGGGATTTAAATTTTTAGTTTTGTCACCAAAATATAATTAACAAACTAGTATCCTAACAGTGTTCGGCACTTTACCTAGAGATTTAGAGCTATCCCGGAATCCCGGGATAAGTCCATGTTAACATTGCATTTGATGTCATTATTCGGCATGTGATAGGATGTTGTGTGACAACAGTAGGTGGTAGGTGATTAAGGTTTAAAAATGGCATTACCTATGCCGATCACTAATCATTGCTGGCGTGTTTCCTATATTATATTGAATTACATTCAAGCCTTGCGTCGCGGGGAACTTTACAAACATACAAATCATCAACCCAAAGGTGAAATAATGAAGGAAAAAATTAACAATAGACTTGACGGCTGATTACTTTTTGACCGGCCTTCCGAAACCAGGCGTAAAAGTTTAGTACTAATGGGGCATTTTACATTCCGGAGATGATAAGGCAATGTTTACTAGCCATAATGGATGGACCGTGAATCTGCGATTGTCGATGAATCGTTCGAATAAAAAGCGTTTGTTAGCGTTCAACCGACGGATGTTTGACGTGCGACAGTCATTGTTTCATTCAGTATTTAGTAAATGCGCTTCGTTGTGACATAACCTTGCTATGGTGTGGGTGGCATGCAATTGCAAACGCCAATAAAACGCAAGAAAGGTGACGAATGTGGAGGGTATCGATGTTTCGTCATTCTTTCACTTTTATCACATTCGTGTTTTATTGTTTTGTTTGTTTTACTCTTTATTTTAGTAAATATCTAGATACTGCAGATTAACACAATAATTGCATTTTTGAAAGATAGGAAAATTTTAAGTTTAGATCCAGGAATCGAACCTTCGTATGCCAAACAGGCAATTTTTGGTTTAAAATTAAAGAAACTGCATTATACTATTTGAAAAATGGCACAGTAATAAATAATTAACAATGGACCATTATAAAATTATATATACTACGGGTCATAATCGCGTGAATAATTTAAGGTAAAATACCTTGTTTATTGCCCTTCTAATTTCCCTTTACTCGTGTGTATCAGCTTTGTGTGTACAAACTACCAAGAAATAGGTACTGCAAATACATATTTCATTTCGTTGTCTATGTTCGCGACCGCCTGCCCTATTAAAAAAAACCGGCAGCCTTGAAAATTGCAAATATTTTTAGATTTGTGTCTGTTTGTACGCGCAAGAAGTACTAAACCTTGTAGGTTTCACACCAAAATCTTGTAAGTATCTATATGTTTTGTCTAGATACGTGTCTAACCAGTCTAACGGGGTCCGTGCGGAGATATCAGAATCCATACAGCTGCGATGCGGGTACCGAGATCCACGCAGACGAAGTCACGGGCAAACCCTAATAATTTTAAAGAATAATCGAGACTCGTATTATGGAAATACCTAATGACAAGAATAACTGCGGGTAGGTCGACCTTAAGATACATAATAGATAGAAACAATGGCAAAAAGATTATGATCAAATAATGAAACTGCAGAACTAACTGACGCGCTAGTTATAACGATTTTATCCTTAACAGGGTCCGCAGATCACCTCGTGAATGTAGAATGCTGAACATTATTAACAGACTTAAAAATAGTGTTATGTTATACATATGCGTGGAATTGCGGGATTTTCACATATATGATGATCAATATAAAACAAATTTACGAAATAAACAATGTAGGTACCGTTAGTCCGATTCAGTATTATTTATTTTTTTGGCGTGACAACGTCTTATACCTAAATCGATGACCGGGTACGCACTGAAGTATTGTCCGCGTCCACTAAAACTCTCACAGGCATTTGTTTATTACAATGTCATCAATGTTAATGGCGATTACAGCGACATGCGATACAATTGAAAAAAAAAACTGTCACAAGCATGGTTGTTTATTACAATGTCATCAATGTTTTCCTAAGACGTTATCACCTAAAATTATCGTCCGTAAACCGACTTTAAAGACAACCATTTTTTGTATTATCTAGTGATGTAAAAAAAATGCTGGAAGAACATAGCATTTTCAAAATTGCCCTATTTCAAATTAATATTTTTCACACATATATTTCGCACACCCAGTTTGACATAATGTAAAATAATGTTGGTTGTAATGTTTCACAAAAATAGAAACAACCTATATAACACAACCTCTTTATTCTACCTTCACATGATGATTAATATTTAATAAATTTTTGATCGATATCAATTTACCGTCTAACCTCTCAGTCCGCAATCAAATAACGAGCGAGAAGGATTTACCTACGTTCCAAAATCCGTAATATGAACAAATACAAAAAGTTCAACTATTTTTTCTATTTACCATTTTGACAAGATTTTGTCAGTTTCACATGGGCTTGCCGTGGAAACGGAATAAAGATCGTGAATAAGGACCCAAGTTTTCACTATACCAAGAATAACGTTCTATATAAAGACAAACTATACATAAAAATACTTTAATAAGTATAATTAAAAATTACCTTATAGTTCAAATAGAAAGTCAGATACAAAATCAACCAGTTTACATCAACATTGACGTCATCAAATCACTTCATAAGCTTCACAACAAAATAACTACAATATCATAAATAGTTCAGGAAACGAGTCTCACAGTTTTTAAAATAAACGGCCGTATCTTTTTAGGGTTCCGTAGCCAAAATGGCAAAAAAACAGAACCCGGAAGTTTCGTCATGTCCGTTTATCTGTCTGTCCATCCGTATGACACAGGCATTTTACTCAGAGACTTCTTAATGAATATTGATGAAATTTGGTGAAAAGGTGTCTTATAGTGGCCGCTACTTTGTTTGATAGCTAAATAATAAAAATAAATATTTTTAGGGGGGCACTCCATACATGTAACAGCAGCAGATTTGTTTTTCGGGTAATATCAACGTGTGGCACTTCATTCGACAGGTCTTTCAAAAATATTTCAAGGTTTCTAATAAACTTTTATGATTAAGTAAATATTTTTGGAAATAATCGCTCCGAAATTTGCATAATTGTGCCCCTCCCCCCTTATCTTTTAAACCGTGTAACTTATTAAATACTTTAAACTAAAATTATTTCGAACATGATCGGATATACCGTCATTGAGTTATAGCCGAAAAACTGTTTTTCATAACAAAAGAACGTAAGTGCCATGAACATACGCTCTTCTACTGATGAAATTATTTAAGAGACTCTAGACCTGAGTTTTAATTTCAACTCGATAATGACGGACAGACGGAGAACAAAGTGTTCCGTCCTCCATAAATCCTATAAGGGTTCTGTTTTTTCCTTTTGAAGTACGGAACCCAAAAACCGACTGGCATCTCTGCTCTAAAGCGAAGCCTGCATAGTGTTTTTTTTTCGACGAAGTCGTCGCCGACCTGGAGAGTAAAACAACCCTGGGCACCTTTAGGTAATACAAGAGTGCAGAATGGAAACCATTTTTAGAGTTCCGTAGCCAAAATGGCAAAAACGGAACCATTATAGCTTCGTCATGTCTGTCTGTCTGTCCGTCCGTCTGTATGTTACAAGCATTTAAGGTTTCTAATAAACTTTTATTACTTATTAAGTAAATATTTTTGGAAATAATCGCTCCGAAATTTACATAATTGTAACCTCTTCCCCTTATCTTTTGAACCGTGTAACTTAATAAATACTTTAAACTAAAATTATTTCGAACATGATCGGATATACCGTCATTGAGTTATGGCCGAAAAACTGCGTTTCTCAATAAAAGGGCGTAAGTGCCATGAACATACGCTCTTCTGCTGATGCAATTATTCAAGGCTGCGGAAACCTACACTGAGCATGGTCCGACTCTTCTAAGCTCTTGTCTGGTTTTTTTCATAGTGATGTCGTGCGATAATCATATTATTTTAGTGTTTATGTTAAAATTACTTGTAGGTATAGTTTTTTTTCCTAAAAATTCATACGGAATCCAAAAGATATAAGACTACATGACAGTTCTGAAAATGGCACCAAACTGAGTTATCATCATTTTCGCAGCTCAAGTTAATGCCGTTAACTTGTGAAAATGCATGAAATACGGTCGTGTAAAATCTATAGAACCGTGTCTTTCTGTAGTTATGTAACTGTAGGTACCTATAATTAATTAATACCTAACACTGGTAGAAATTTGCTGACTTTTTTCTAGATTGCAATCAATTTAAAAAAAACAAGAACATCGGAACTATACAAACATAATTTGCATAGCAGGACATAGTACGACGATTATGTTATTTTAATTTAGCAAATTCTCGTAATAACATAGAACCACAAAACACCGCGAGTACAGTAGGCAAGCTTCATACTTACTTCGCTCGACCAACCCACGTTTCTAGTTTCGTTCTAAGACGTTTCCTTCACAATTACTCGACTCATACTCGACTGAGGTTTAAGGTAGGTCACTGTCTCCACACCTCAAATGTTTCGAGTGAAAGTAAGTGAAAGAGATTTTTTGCATCTAAGAATATAGATTTTGTTTGAGTGAGGTTGAGTGAAGTCTGGGATTTCTTGAGGAAACGTCTTGCAATATGGCTGACGACGGTGACGGTGTATAGACGTCGCGTCGTGCACAGACACGGAATCTTCCAACCATTTCGTAATAAAATGCTGGAGTGTGGTCCGTGATTCCGCATTTATGAACGATGTCTTTGTGTGCGTAGCTTGAGCGCGTTTATATGAAAGTTACTTTCTGTATTTTCTGTGTTTTGTAATATGTACAACTAAATGATTATAAATTATGTGAACGAAAGCATTTTAAAGCTGATGTAATATATTATATACGATTAGCTAATCTATGAATGCTATGAATATTTATGAACAAAGTGAAATTTAATTAGAATGTTTTAAGCTTTAGAATAAAATAGTACATAATAACGTCAACTCATACCTATGTAATAATAATCTCCTAACAAATCTCGGTCACGGTGGTCGATCTCATCCGAGGCTAGTCATCTACGCTAGATTTATTATATAGCTGACTTAGCTGACCCGCGCAACTTCGTATGCGTTAATTTTCCACGTTTTCGCAACAATTTTCATTGCTGTTCTGCACCTATTTGTCGTAACGTGATAAAGCCTTCCTCGAAAAATGGGCTATACAACAAATAACAAATAAAATCTTCAGCTTTATAATATTAGTAGGTATAGATTTAGAGTACAAGTCAAATGCTCTCAATATTTCTTAACACCCATAGCCCGATGGGACGGTAATACGACACGACAGGAGAGAGATTAGGCGCCGGACCGAAGGTTTAACGTGGTTATAGGTGAGAGGTTTTTAGAAAATTAATATTTTTTAACTCATTTATGGGCCGACAGTGGTAAAGTTGCTTAACGTCGCTGATATCTAGATCTACTTGGTTGTATATTTGATTATATTTGTATAGGTTCATATAATACCTAATAGCTGCGACTCGTGACTCCGTCCGCGTGGAATCAAAAAAACATTTTTGGAATTTAATGAAGCAAAATTGGTTGGACCAAACTAACTGGAGGAAAAGTACACTAAATAATTGAGATAGCAAGTTTGATTCAAAATAGGCATTCCTTTATTTTTAGAAAAAAAACAAAAAACATACAGACGAATTGAGAACCTCCTCTTTTTTGAAGCCGGTTGAAAATAAACGCATTCAAAGATTTTCTAAAAGTCACTTGCCAAAGCCACCCGGCTTTGGCAAGCAAATTTTATCAATATTCATTGAGAAGTCTCTGAGTAAAATACCTGTGACATACGGACGGACAGACAGACAGACAGACAGACGGACATGACGAAACTATAAGGGTTCCGTTTTTTGCCATTTTGGCTACAGAACCCTAAAAATGAATCAATATTTCCCTTGGTCACGAGATAACAAGAGAATGATTTCTTTTTTTTAGTTTTCTAATACTCTGTAAATACACCCATATCAAGTTTATAAACATTAAAACATTGTAAAATTGGAAATTAGAAAATAGTTGCCGCGAGTTTTTATTGCTATGTGCTTTTCTCCGGCTTTACCTATTGTTTGCGAACTTATATGTAGAAACGCGACGTAGTACAAGTGTTGTTTTGCATCCTAAGTAAATAATAAAAACAAAGTAGTTTATGCTATTGTTTATATTATGTTTATACTGCTTTGTTGCCTATAATGTATATCTACTAAAATAATAAAGGTAAATAATTTGTTTGTGTGTTTGGACGACCTAATCTCCAAAAATACCGAGCCGATTGAGATGAAATTTTATATGGTGTAGTTATGTAAGAAGTTTTTCAGAAAGGAGCGAAGCCGCGGTTAATCATACGCGGCTAAAAATAAAATATAGTAGGTAATATTCTATGTATGATAATGAAATAATAAAAAAGGATAATAGCATAAAATTTTTGGGTATCACATTGGACAAAAATGTAACTGGAACTTACAAATAGATACAGCGTGTAATAAATTAAATAGATTTGTGTTCGCCTTAAGACAGCTTCGATACACTACAAACGAAGAGGCGGTACTTAACGCATATCATGAATATGTAGGATCAGTACTGAGATATGGCGTCCTACTGTGGGGTAATTCGAGTCAAATGCAGAAAGCTTTTATAATACAAAACAAATTTGTACGAGCTATAACTGAAGCATCTCCACTAACAAGCTGCAGACCGATATTTAAAAAATAAAAATATTTACTATTTATCTGAATTCTTCACCCAAGTTACTGAACACTAGATTTATAAAAACGGATCCAGCTTAACTAATAATAAAACACAGAAATAGCTCGCTACATAACAGAAATACTTATCCGATGTCAGTATATAACAACATTCTATGAGTAATAAGAGAACTACCAACAAAAATATTTAAAATAAAATTACGGACATGTTTGGTGGAGAGATGCTATTATACACTAAATTAATATTTCTCCCATAAGGCCAATACTTTATAAATTGAGCTGTGTACCTTGCAATCTAGATGTAAGTAATTTATGAATGTATAATTACATAAAATTGTTAAATATTCGCCTCAAAAAAGGTAAATATAATGAACTGCCACATTATAACACCCTCTGTACTATATTTAAAGCGAATCAATGTCTTTGTCTTTGTAAAGGTCGAGTTGATTATAATTAGGTACGTTTCTTGCCAATTACTTAATTAATACAATAATTGCATTTTTGAAAGATAGAAAATTTTAAAGTCCAGACCCAGGAATCGAACCCGAGACTATCTTGCATTCCATATGCTATCCCAGCGGCGGAATCAAACCATCTATCGTGACTTTGTCTCTTAACCTCAAATTCTTCTATCCTTCCTATATGACGCAAGCAAGAGCCCAACTCGCGTGCAAGAAAGAGCCCAACTCGCGTGCAAGAAAGATAGAAGAATTTGATTTGTGTGTATGGATTTCAAATCTATCTTCCAAAAAGGCAATTATTGGCTTAAAATTCGCAGCGGACAGATTGCTTATCGCAATTTTAAAAGCAACTGCTCTAGTGACCTAAGTCAATCTTAAAAGCCACTCCACAAGCAAAGAGATGCAACGCGAATTTAGAAGCACTGCGATGCGCTAGCTAGCTCGGGCAGCGACAACTTAAACAACATCGAACGAGCTGTGGACCTCCTCAGCGCGATCTTAATAGTCACTTTGCAAGCACCCCACTGCTTGTAAAGTGACACAGCATGCAATTGGAATTCACTGGAATGAATTGGCGAGCACAGCTTGAACTTATAAGCAACTGAACGAGCAAGACGCCGCAATGCGATCTTAAGTCACTGCGAGCAGAGAAAAGCTCAGCGTGTATTTATAATCCACTACATAAGTTGGTTGCGAAAGCAACGTTTGAAAAATAACCACAAAGAAGCCACTGAGTGAGCTGGAACCACAGCGCTGTCTTTAAAAAATCACGACTCAGACAGAAAGGCGTTCCGCAAAAGTAAAATGCCCATGCTCATTGGTATGGCGCCCATGAGCGATGAACCAGCGTGAACTTAGAAGTAGATGAGCGAACAGGGGCCATGCGGAGAGATGAGACAACTCTGACTAAGAAATTAAGTCACTACTTGGACAACGAGTTCCTGCCCAAACATAGAACCCACTGAGCGAGCAGAGGGCAGCAGCGCGATCTTGCAATTCCTTGCACGAACAGGGGACCGGAACATAAATTTAGAAGTCAATGCGTGAACTTAGAAGTCAATGCGTGAACTTAGAAGTCAATGCGTGAACTTAGAAGTCTTTGAGGAAACATAGACGAATGTACACAACACGGCGACACAAAGGAAATTGCGCGTGTGAGATGGCCAAAACACATTACAGGGCCGGGTGGAAAACAGACAAATAATTAACTTACCTACGTGGGAAAATTTAAAGATTTCCTATGTTAAAAAAGCAGCGCATTTGACGGCCGGTACCCTACATTGTCCCCCCTAGAATCGAACCTGTTTAGCAATCGCGCAATGTCGACAAAGTTCGCACCCTCCGCTAGCGCAGATACCTTTTTCTAAAACGGTACCCTTCCTTCCCGTACTTCATACCCGCATTAAGTTAATTACAATATGTTACCTGACCTCTACTAAGTTGTAGCGGGACAGGCGTATAAATTTTATTGACAATATTTGGTGTACCTGACTGCCTAAATAGTCCATGGGCACAGAGATAGATTATAGTCTGAAATAGCACACAGGTCATCAGGTCACACAGGTCTGAAATAGCATCGCGGCAAAATTTACCGTTTCCGTGAGAAAGATTTGTTTTTCAAAATTTTCACGCGAGTCGCTGGCGACTAATAAACTTCATAACGATTTATGTTGTCGAACATCCACGTAGAAGAAATCAGCAGTACGTGCATAAAGCCTCAGTACAAAGCTGCATTGTGGTCAAGGCCGAGAATTAATAAAAACAGACACGAACCTCCATTACTAAGCAACCAATTAAAATGCTGTGTCAATAAATAGTAACAATCGGAAATTTAGTTTGTTGAGATGACCGTCAGCACATTGTTGAACGATCTAAATTGCTAAACTGCTATTTTGAATGATACGGATTAATAAAAATACTGAGGTCAATCGTTTTGACCTCAAAATAATAAATTAATTTCCGTAGAGCGACAATTATTATCTCTAGTCAATGTCGTTAATCTGTCGTAGTTATTATCGCCAAAATAAACAACATTCGATCTTTAAAAACGGCAAACTAATGCACACATAGATAACCTATAGGTATAATAGGTACAATGTCACACGAGTTGATCACGAGTGAAAAAGAGAAAAATGTAATCTGCTACTTTCATCTATTGATTCAATTTACAATTAACTCAATCTTATTGTCAATTATATTTATTCTCAATCTTGTTTCAATTTTATTAACGTATACGACCGAATACGAAAAAATATTACACAGTACGCTCTTCAAAATGAGCAAAACTAAAAATGAAACTTGACTGATTAGAAAAGAGAAACATTCGCTAAGTGTTGTAATTTATTACGGACATTTGGAAACAATCCGGCGTATTCTCTTAAATGATTTTAACGACGCGTAGCAAGCTCAGCGTATCTTATTACAAACAGTTGGTCGTAAAGGCAGCAACGACAATGCTGGTGCCTACTTAACTGCCTACCCGTGAGTCAGACAGACATCGACGATAAACAAACTTGATTTATTACTGCAAAGACAAAAATAACATTACAACAGCATCATTATTATACAAATAAGTAATTAACTTCATCATTAACACACATTACCTTGTAGTCGCCTCCCACTTCTTTTCAACATTGATGGGAAAATCAGCTCATTGTAGGCACCTAAAATAACAGCTGGAAGACTTGAAACAATTCATATGGCAAGGTAATTCGCGAGCCGCGTTGCTTCATTATACACATTTCAATAGTACATTGGCTTATTAAAATTCCATAGGAAACATATGGACAGATCGCAAGAACGTTCTTTAGGTAATAGGTTTGATAGTTTACGACGAAACTTGTATTTTACAAAGCACGGGCGAAACTGTACTTAATCAATATTTCAACATAGCAAATTGTATGAGGAAAGAGTGACTCAGTTTGTTGAGTTTGCAGTGCGAGTGCACTTTACATTAAATATAAAGCCTCTTACTAAACACATAAAGGAATATTCATGTCGACGACTTTGCACGTTCGGAGGAGACGTCCAAGGGTTAATTCTTTTCACTATGTCGACGGTTCGAAGCAGTTGCATTTCCATTGACTTAATGTATCTATACTAATATTATAAAGCTAAAGAGTTTGTTTGTTTGTTTGAACGCGATAATCTTAGGAACTACGGGTTCGAATTTAAAAAACTTTTTTTTTTCGTTGTATAGCCCATTTATCGAGGAAGGCTATATAACATCGCGCTACGACCAATAGGAGCAGAGCAGCAATGAAAAATGTTGCAAAAACGGGGAAAATTGACGCATACGAAGTTGCGCAGGTCAGCTAGTTTTTAAATAAAATGTTATTATATCAATTCCATGTGTGTGTTTATACGAGAATTGGATATGTTAAACCTAGGTACCTACTACTAAATCAAATTGTTTACTTATTAAAGACCAAATAAATGAACCGTTAAATTTTCTAAATGGATTTTAGTTTACCCCATCTAACTTTTATTTGCATTAGAATATCGATACGAACTATCATCTAGGTATACATACCTATATAAATATAATCCATTATATATAAGTAAATTGAAATGTGTTCGATTATGTATAAAATACCAAGAGTACCTACAGCAGGTAACCTTCTTACGTCCTTCTAACCTCACTCGTCCGCGCACACTTTCTTCGGAAGGCGGTGCGAGATTCTGTGTATAGTTCACTAGCTGTCCCGTGCAATTTCGTCTGTGTAAATTTTCCCCGATTTTCCAACATTTCTCATCGCTGCTCCCGCTCCTATTGGTCGTAGCGTGATGTTATAGCCTTCCTCGATAAATGGGCTATCCAACAGTGAAAGAATTTTTCAAATTCGGATCAGTAATTGCTGAGATTACGGCGTTCGAACAAACAAACATACAAACAAACAAACTCTTTAGCTTTATAATATTAGTATAGATTAGAATCTTTATGACCGTTCTGAACAAAGGTACGCGGGCGATATCGCGAACTATATCTACCTACGTGTACGGTATCTATCGCGTCATATGAAGATTGCCTTATGCACCCTGTGTATTTTGTAGTTGTGTGAACTCAAAACGAAGCGAATTAACACATGTTATCAAACTACTCACGTCAACATGAGCACAGAAAATTCGCTTTATTGCAATTCTCAATTACATTTCACATTTCGCTGAGGCAAAATACCACAGTATAATGAACTTCATGAGTATAAATTATCGCTAATATTTCTGCAATACAGCGATAAAATTTACTTAGAAGTTAACTATAATTGGTATAGAATTAATTAAAAATGTAATGAATAACTGGTACTTGTCTTTACTTTACTAACCGCTCCAGGTATTCCAGCCGAGATGAATAGCGCCAGCGTGTCGGGCCATGGCAACAACTTGTACTGCTCCCACCACCTCTTCACCACGAGGCTTACGTAGAAGCCCAGCACAAATGACATTGGGATAGATTCACTTTGTGCACCGAAGTATTGTCGAACTTTCTCGAATACTCTGTGAACAAAAGCAAAATATTGTATCAAGATAACGAGATATGAGATTTGGTTAGAGGTAGCACTAAACTGGGGAAGGACAATGGCGATTTTGTATCTTTGTAAGGCAAGACGATACCAGGATGAGCACGCGAATCTGTTCGTGTAGGTAAATGAAGATAAACCAGTAAAATACATTACAATGAATCCTAGCATCAGTACTCATTCGCTGTTTCATAACACCTAATAGGTACCTACTTTATTCGTGAGGTGGGACACAATTTTCAGTAATCACACGCACACTCACGCGCACGCACACACACACACAAACACACACACACACACACACACACACACACACACACACACACCATTCTTTCGGTTCTTCCGTGTAGGTATTACATAGATGAATATCGCTTAAGTATTTTTCTTATCGCCAATATAGATACTTCATCATTATTTATTATAAGTAGAGATAAATATGTGAATCACGCATGCCTTAGTGTGCCTTTATGATCGTGAATGACAAATCAATGCATAATAAAATTTAAGCGTATGTATATAATCATAATTTGGTTTTTCCAAAATTGATAAGTTTACTAGTTTCCGCCCGCGGCTTCATCCGCGTTTAGTTTGAACTGCCATTTCACCCCTTGCAAGATTTGCTTTAGGCTTTGTAGCGGATGCCCCATCATAAGAACTATCTGTACCAAATTTCAACCCAATCCATTCAGGAGTGTAAGGTGTATGTTAATATATCAGTCAATCACAGGTTTCCTCTTATGCCTCTTAAATCCATAGATAGCTGATCCTCGCAACTTCGTCCGCGTTAAATGAGAGCTGGAGAGTGTGGCCACCTACAATACAATCTTAAAAGGAGCTGAAACTTTCTTTGTTTTATCCACGAACCACTTGAGAACAATTTAACAAAATTTGTGAATTATTGGTTGGTACCTACAGTGCAGCTTTATTGGATTAAAACTAACATACTATTGAAAACGAATTTACGTTTTATCTGAAGTATATATAATAGGGTTTTAAAACACAACATTTTTTTCGTGGTATCCACAATGGTTTTTTAGTTTATTTAGCATAATTAGGAAATAGTCAGAGTGCGTACCATTACCCCGTAATAAGCTGTACGCAATCCTCTGGGTAAAAGTTCGCGCATATTTAGTTACTATGTTATATTTACATAGTTACTATGTTAGATTCATAAACAGCAAGCGTACAAAATTAAAACATTAAAAATAAAACAATATTAGGCACATAAAAATCTACAATCTTAAAATTAACAATACTAGAAACATTAAAATGTTCGTGAAAATAATAATATAAAAACAGATATTAATAATATATTAGATATATTTCGGGACTTAATCGCGTGAATTTAAAGGTACGAACCTTTTATTTACCCGACGTTTCAATCGAATTGCACCGATCGGGATCACGGGTCGACTCGACGAAATATATCTAATGTGTATAAAAATCGAGAAAGTTTAAAAACAGAAATTAATAACAAATATTTAAAAAATAAAATTCAAAAAGCATCAAATATGACTAATACAGTGAAACAAGTAGTGTGGTGACTACTTGTTTTACGGTCGGTCTCAATAATCTAACTATCGATGGATTTGGCTACTAGAGGTAGAATTTTGACATATTTTGTATGCAGCTTATGTTAAATACCTAAATACTTATAGTAGCCAAATCCATCGATAGATAGATTATTGATACCGGCCGTTAGACATTATTTATAATATCCAGCTGTCATGCATAATTGCAAATTAATCATATTGGCCATAACCTAACTGTACATTATTTAAATGTGCCCCAATATATTATAGTTTTTAAAATAGAGTCCACACTATGAATACCTATTTGATGTCAAAATATTGTCGTCGATATCTGTCTATCTCTCTCGTCTGCCCAGAGTCCAGACATCGTAGACAGAGATAGCTGGACCTTCAGGTCAAAGGTCAAATACTTTGAGTTCTAGTAGGCAATAGTGTGGATTTCATTGCAACTTCATTTACGTGTTTTTCTAAAACAAATCAATTCAATGGGAACATTTTTCCTGGATAAAAGGTCCTAGCCTATGTGCTTTCCAGACTATTATCTATCTTTGTGCCAAATTTCATCCAAATCTGTTCAGCCGTTTTGAGTATCAGAATCCAAAATTATGCATTTTTATTATTAGTATAGATTCATGTTTAATTTAAAGACCTAATATATCGCATAGCAGGGTCTCTTGAAGATACTGTCATAAATCCCAAATAGTTCACACACTGTTTTCAATCGTTTTCTACTTTAATGGTATACATACAATCATTGGAAAACATTCAGGTATTTAGGTAGTTCGCACTGACCTCTATGGTACTAGTAGGCTGGACTGGCTACCTCGTACAAAGTGATAGCCATTTCAAATGCTGAATAGAAATACCGTCCTGTGAATTTTCATGAATGTTTGTTTGTTTGAACGCGAAAATCTCAGGAACTACTGGTTCGAATTGAAATGTGATTTAAACAATACGGACGGAAAATTGATGCATACGAAATGTAAAGAGCGCACAACGAGACAACGTCGTATATTCAATTTGGCTTTATTCCGTCTGATGATCACTACAAGTTTCCCCAGATAACCACTTATTACTAACTAGCTTTCGCCCGCAGCAGCGCCCGCGTGGATGTTGGTTATCGCGATAAAACCTCATGTCCTTTGCCAAAACTTAAGCTATCTCCATACAAAATTTCATTTAAATCGGTTCAGCTGTTTAAACGTGAAACATAATAGATAGACTGAATTATTTTCACATTTTTATTTAGTTTGGTTTAGCTTTTCCGCGCCGCTTTGCCCCCGTTAAGTTTGAGTTTAAATTATGGAGTTTTTGTGTTTTTCTCGATATTTTTTCCAATTACTCTTCGAACTTCAATGAAATGGACCAATTGGTTCAGTTCAAGTTTTGCGTTTAGTAAAAGATTTGGCGCTATTTCTAGATTGCTCGCGGCTTCGTCAGTATGATATTAACCCGTTAAGGGTTAATTCACTTTTAAACGCTGAAAGACATGTTTCTTTATCCACTGAATTAAGTACCGAAAAAATAAAATTCGCAAGTCTGATGTGATGGATGTCCTGGCTTTCCGGTTATCAATAATTCAGTTCCTGCTAGATGGTCCTACTAGAAGGCGGAAACTCGACGACTGGAGCTGGTTGGAATACCAGAATCAGAAGAGTATCAACCTGCAATCTTACCATCAAAAGATAGAAGATACGATGGTTTTAACCATTGGCCAATTGTTGACTCTTTGAAGGCTCCGAGAAAGTGCTTATTGATAGACTGATCAAGCAAGTCTCGAGACTAGACCTAAGTTCACAAAATGCTATATTTATTCATGTCTTACGAAAGACAAAAAATGTTTTTTTTTTAATTTTCACAACCACATGTAATGTTGATTAGATTGTGATTAGATATGTAAGTATCTTGTTAATATTTGATTTGATCTAAAAATGTCTTATGATTAAATAAAAAGTTGTTGTTGTACTCCACATGTAAACGACTAAGACTGATTCTTATACGCATAAAATTTATTGTAGTTTAATAAATAATGATTGATACTACTTTAGTATTTTTATTTCATTAAAATATTATGTTTATATTAATTAACTCATGCCAGTCACAATCACAATTGTAGCACACATGTAACACAGGCCCGTTGAACACAAATCGGCCTCCGTCGCACCTTGCCGCTTTTGGCGAAAACAGTATCTTTCCGCCAACAAAGATGGCGCACGTTGTAAATGCTGACGCATTAACTTCCCGACTTCTTCTTACGAAATATCCGATAGATTTTGTGGGCTGAAGAGATTGATGAGCAGCTCGTATGCCTCGTCCCCCATGCTCGTTATCAATGTCGGCACCTTCATGTCCGCGGTGACCTTGTTCACCTTGAAATACCTACATGTCAAGTCTATCCGCGTAAGACGACCACAAACCCGATGGTACATCGAATTCTTTCATTTTCCCGATAGACATTTTACTTCACACACGTGCACTTGAGAATTCGTACAAAATTTTCAGTTTTTTAATTCTCGTAGCCACTGTAATGTTTGTGTAAGGGGAGTCGTATATTAAATTTGGCTTTATTCCGACTCACGATCATTAAAGTTTCCCCAGTTACCCACTTGTTACTAATTATATGCAGATATAATATAATTTCCTAATTATATTATATCTGCATATAATGTACTACATTAATTGATGAAGCTGACCCCTACACTACACAAAGTTGCGCGGGTGAGCTAATATTTACATAAGTATATGACAACTGGCCGTTGTAGGTGTTCTTGTTACACAAGTATAGACTTCCACTTGATTTCGTCGAATTTCTTTTAAAGACTTGAACAAATGTAATGGAAGTCTTGTGGTTGTCGTCGGTAGTCTGTCGAGCGTGGGTACTATTACCTACCTACTATAGAGGTCAGTGGTAGACCCCCATAGGCATTTTTCATTGTACCTACCTACTACCTAATAATATATATTTGCAGGTGCAAAAAATCTAGCAAATATAACTTCGTATCATTTCTTGGCGTGCTCTTTCCCACGATTTATCATTAGCCTTCGCTGGCTTCGCAACAATGGTATTTTTTTAATTATTTTTAAGTCCAAAGTTCAAGTAATTCAGGATTGTAGGTTACTGCACAAAAATAATACGGAGATACCTACTTATTACATAAAATTGAAGTGTTACAAAGAAGTAATCAAGATAGTTTTTGTTATTATTTTGTTTTTGTTTTTTTGTTATCACGGCCGTTTTTGTACACAAGCGAGACGACCAGGCAATAAAATATGTTAATATCAGAAAATTAGACATTACCCTATCATGGTGGGCTTTGGCTGGCAATATGTACTCATGTTGTCGGCCATCTTTTTTAGGCTTGCTTACTTACTAGTAGGTAAGCAAGTCTAAAACGTCTAGGCTTGCTAGTGCTTGAGCTTGTAGCAATTAATAGATCTCATTCGGGCAATACAATATGCAACATACAAGGAGCATATTATATATATTCTGTGTGTCTCCTAATAAGTTTGCCATTTCCTACTAAAAATAGTTTTCAAGAGATTATAGTTGTTCTTACTCAGGCTCAGCTAGTTCTACTGCGGGATAAGTTAGTAAACCAGGGGGCCTATAATTTTTTATAGACAAAGTCTTTTGGAAATGTAGCCAATGTGTTGGCTAATTCTCCCAATGTCAAGTGTCAGCTGTTTTGTCACATGCTCTTTGGTTTTCTTCAGAATCTTCAGATGCGTGTGTTGTATTTCCTAATTCGGCTTTGGTCAGTGGCACCCTTGTAATACCCTTTATATGCAGAAAGTACATATAAAGACAAAGTTGATAAACGTAAGAAATTGTAAATAAAATTAATAAATACGAAGGTAGAATAGGATTATAATATAGACAAAGTCACATTCGAATAGCGATGTCATTTAACTTGACATCGTTAATCGAATGTGACCATAGATCATAGACTTTTTTTTTTTTTGCGAACGTTGAACGGCGAATCCACCTAAGCCCTTAGACCATTGTAATTCTAATCCACACACACACACACACATTATTGTATTTAAATTAATTCACTTCTATTACGGGAGTAGATGTTCACTTGACCCTTCTTGTCTTTTTTACAGGTGGTAAGGAAAATGAGGTGGATTCTACAGGGACCCAAATTCACACGGAAGTACGTTTAAAACAAATGCAAGAGCCGATTATGCTAATCGTTCAGAATAATTAAACTTATTAATTATTTTCTCAGACTCTATATAGACAGATAAAATATCAGATGTATTAAGCAGTCGAATAGACCATTTGGGGACTTTCACCCCAGTGATATCATTCAGACATCCAATATCTACGTCAACGAGTGATAATTTTATACAAAAAGGAAAAATATCATTGACGTCAACTCTTGCTGACACACTACACAGGTATTTCCCAAAACACCTAGATATATTTATCTCGTAAAATACCGATTACCTAAATGGTATGGAACAGAAGAAAAAACACACCATTTGTTTAAATTCATCCATGATAATAAAATATGAGGAAAACTTGCCTGCACATGTTAACAAAAGTACCAGAATGATCAGTATTTTTTCTAAAAATGACACTTAGCTAGATCGATTGATCGCCCCCGAAAACCCCTGCATAGGTACTAAATTTCATGAAAATCGTTGGAGCCGTTGCAGAGGTTCAGATTATACAAGGTGTAACAGAAAGGTGTGGTCATATTCAAGGGTTGGTATGTGCTCACGATACTGAGTGCACATATCTAATTTTGTCAAAATCGGAGTATCCTAAAAAAAAAAATATTATTTTTTCATTCGTTTATACATGACTGAAAAGGTTATTAATTAAAAAGTTCTATGCTATAATAATCCAGAATTTTGTACCAGGGGAGTACTATTACATATTCTGTGCCAGGGGAGGTATAATTCTTATACCATACGCCTTTCACTTCTGAATTTTGACAAAAAGAATATGCTATAACTACGTAATAATAATGCAACCAGCTACGGCACCATGGTAGGTGTAATACTGATAACATACTCTATCCACTGCCGAAATTTGACTACACCTTCCTGTTACAGCCTGTATAAACAAGAATTGCTCGTTTAAAGGTATTGGATACAATTTTAATAAGTTGTCACTGCTTTTACCTTTCATTTGTATTTTGGTTTAATTACACTTCGCTACTGCACTTAGTCTTCGTTTTTTTTGCTATAAAATAACAGTTTGTTTTTTTTTTTTAATATATTTTACGAAACATTCTTCCAAAACCCATCCGTAAATTATGTAAAACAAATTTCAAGAGTTTTAGGTACACCCCTACCCCTCCTTGTCACAAACTGGTCACATTTATGTGAGCCTCTGCCCCCTGATGTGATATCATACGGGTCAATAAGTATGACGCCACAAAGCGTATGAGCAATTGATGGATGTGTTTTGTTGCATATAAAATTTTAATAGTAGTCTTAATTAGACCTACCTAAGACTCCAGATTTCATCTTATTTTTGCGACTACCTTTTCGTTAATATTTAATGTATTTTCATATAAAAAAAATTATTATTAGTTCACTACCTAGGTACTACTAATCTATACTAATATTATAAAGCGGAAGAGTTTGTTTGTTTGTTTGTTTGTTTGTTTAAACGCGCTAATCTCAGGAACTAATGGTCCGATTTGAAAAATTCTTTTTTTGTTGGATAGCCCATTTATCGAGGAAGGCTATAGGCTATATTACATCGCGCTACGACTAATAGGAGCGGTGAAGCGACGAGAAAAGTTTCAAAAACGGGGAGAAATTACGCATACGAAGTTGCGCGGGACAGCTAGTTACTAATATTTACACTAATTATACTAATATAGAACGTTTAACTTTTTTTTTAAGATAACAAAATAGGTACTTTTAATTTGATATACACTGACGGACTTATAAACTGCATCAAAGTAATAGACGACTTTGAAATAAATATTTTAACCAAGTATGCAAACTTTCTATACAGATTTAAATTGAAACCTCTAGATTGGTTCGTGAACTTTAAAACAGCGTAGGATCATATCTTTAAGTTTAAGTTTATGTACTGGAAAGGACCTTAAGACCTTTTTTGAAGAAAAAACAGAAGTTTAAGGAAAAATTGTTTAATTAAAAAATTGGTTTTAACAATAGACACAAACTTTATGCAAGGGTTTATTTGTGTTTTAATAAGGTGTATTACCCCCACGTGCCCTTATTACGGATTCTAATCGGTTCCGCATAGATTTTATAAGGGTTTTTAAAAGATCTTGCGGAATATTGTCCCATTCTTCTGAAAGTGCTGTTCTTAGTGCTGCCACTGTCGTAGGCGAAGGGTTTCTCGCATATACAGCTCTTTTTAAATTGTCCCAAACATGCTCGATGGGATTAAGATCCGGGCTGCGTGCTGGCCAATTCATTGTACGTATCCCAACCTCTTCGCAATAATGTTGAACTTGTGCAGCTGCATGCGGCCGGGCATTATCCTGCATTAAAGTAAAATTTTCGCCTATGAATCCCATGTAAGGCACCACGTGATCTTCTAATATCTCTGTTATGTAGCGATGTGCTGTCAAACCCCCTCTATTACCGTTTTGACGGACCATGTCTATGAACACAAGTTCTGTTCGCCCGTTCATCGATATGCCACCCCAGACCATACATGAACCGCCTCCAAAAGGAACACGCTCCTCAATGCAACTTTGAGCATATCGCTCCCCACGTCGACGATAGACTCTTCTGCGACCATCTGCACCATATAAACATGTCCTACACTCGTCCGTGAACAATACAGAGGCCCACTGCTCTTCTGTCCAATTCAGGTGATGACGCGCAAATCTTAAGCGAGCTTGTCTGTGAGCTGCAGACAACTTTGGACCATTTGCTGGTCTAAAAGGGGTGATAGCCGCTTCCTTTAACCTTCTTCTTATTGTTCGTGCACACACGTTTTTTCCACGCACTTCATTAAGCTCGGTTTTGATGTTAACTGACGTGAGGAAACGATTTCGCAGGGAAGTTGTAACAATAAATCGGTCATCACGACCTGTGGTTGCTCGAGTTCTGCCTGTACCACGTCTCCTCCTGTAAGAACCTGTCTCTACAAACCTTCTGTATATTCTACAAACCGTAGACTGGTTTAAATTTAAATTTCTACCAATCGTTCGTTGATCCAAGCCCTCCCGCACCAATGCTACAATTTGTGCCGCTTGTTCGGACGAAGTATCCATATTATGGTTCAAAAACTCTCGATGTGTTAAAAAACTAACCCAACAATTATGCTGGTAACAATAATTCAATTGACCAAACAAAAAAAATCAATGAGAATTAATTTAAAACTTTGCTATAAATAACACGCAAATCTGATACTACGAGTAAATTTTCTTTTCCCGGCTATATTCATTTGTTTTACCGCAGTTCTATTTTTAAATTTAATTTTTTTTTAAGATTAAGAGCCAGTCTTTCCATATTTATATAATTTAATCTAAAAAGTTTGCATACTTATTATAAAAAAATCCTTTTAGAGTAAACCTGAACTTTGATGCAGTTTATGAGTCCGTCAGTGTATTGTTGTACAACTGTCGGTGACAATAAGACTGTTTTGCATAGAAACAAAATATCCTGGGTCGAAAATTTTGTCATAATGGTAAATAGAGAGCGCGGGCTTGCCGCAAAAAACGAAAAAAAAGAACGTGAATGAGGACCCGGGGCAAAACTTTTTTTCCGACCCCGTCCTTATATTACAAAATTAGTCTTTATCCCAAAGACCACCGCTTAGTGACTAACTCAACTAATCAATTCAATACAAGATCCTGTACAAATAACATGCCAATCAATGCAAACCAACATGACACCTACAGCCTTGGACAAAAGAAATACGCAGCTAGAAATGCAACAAATCCGAAAATAAAAATGCACATCAGTACTACAGGCCCTGTCAGACATCAGCACAAACTGCTTCTTCCGGCACAAGCCGGACGTCGTGGGTTCGATCCCCACCCAGGATAAAACTTTTTGTGATGAGCACGATGGTTTATTCTGTGTCTCGGTGTTATTTATGTATAATATGTATGTATTTAGAAACATATAAGTATGTTTGTCAGTTGTCTGTTTTCCATAGTACAAACTCTGCTTAGTTGGGGGATCAGATGGCGTTGTGTGAGTTGACCTAAAATATAGATATATAAAAATAAGTTACCTATATCTTATCATTACTCCAGGAGTCTAGGCTAATGAAGTGACCATGTAATGAATAAAGAGACACAGCAACTCTATAGGAAATGAAGCGGCGGATGAGCGAGTAAGACAGAGTCTCCGATAACGGTAACGTACAGCCCTGAACCGATATTGCCCTTATTACCCCCAAGCGCAGATAAGAACCTATATAGATTCCGCATATCTACGCGAGAAAACAGGAAACAGTGACGATTGAATTGAAGAGACGATTTGGCGTCCAGAAAGTATGCTGGAAGTCTCATCAGGCTGAACAGTGACAAATTGTAAAAACAAATTGCAAAGCAATTGGTATCTTGACGGGACACTGTCCCCTCCAAAAGCACCTACGTTCCATTGGGACTACAGACATCCCACTGTGCAGTGGCTGCTTGGAATATGAGGAAAAAACGCCCCGCTCATAGAATGCAGCAGTGTGGCCGAACTCCAGGCACAGTTCCTGGTAACTAACGAAGGAATTCCTGGGTTTCATGGGAGCGTTAGGCTGGCACGAGAGAAAACTGACAAGAAGCATCTGTATAAACAATGGCTCAATCAAGGACCTAAGTACGATAAAACAAAAAAACAAACTAATCATTTCTTTGTCGTCCCTTGGGATGATTGAAAACCCTCAGGAATTTTGGTATCAGTGTGCAATGTAAGTGTGCGGTTTTGTATCAGTGTGTAATCTAATTTTTTTCAATCTGCCTGAACCCTTACAGGGTTGACAGATTGAAAAAAATTCGGAGCCCTAATAAACGTGTACTCCTCCAAAGAGTACAATGGTTTCTTTGTAAAAGCTCTGTTAGAATTAGTTTTATCCTTCTCACCTTCTCTGGAGGTAAGGCCACGGTTCTGGTTTTCCACCAAAGACTAAATATTCTAGCTCTTGGGTTAGTGTCAACAAAGATTTGTAGTAGTTGACCTGCCAACCTAGTCCAGAATCGGTAAGGCCTCCGAGACCTGACTCTGTTGTTTGGCTTTGTCTTGGTTGATGAGAATAAAGTCATCTAAGCGAACTAAGACCCTTACTTCTCTGGAACTCAGGTTCTCTGCTGTTCAGCTTGTCAAAGTTCCAAAGCTTCTTGGACGCCACTATAGCACCACACTTGTATTAAGGTACAAGTCCTGTGTTTACAAACATACAAGACATGGACACAAGATACATCTAGATTCAATGCGGTGAATTTTTAAAGAACACAATGGGGTGTCCTGAGTGGGGATCGAACCCACAAGCCTTGGCCCAGAAATCCGGGCCACCAACCACTAGACCAACAGGATAGCCAAACATTGTTGTAACATACTCAAGTTTATTGCAACTAAGAGTAGGTACATACAAATGGTAGACAATCAATGTAGAAAGAGTACCTTTTTAGAAAAACTGACAGTGGAACTCGATACAAGCAACTGGAAATTGTTGAATATCTATCTTTACCAATCTTTGTCTTGTATGAATTCTGCAACATATGTTTGTGCACAGGCCCCCATCCTGCATAAGGGAACATCTTTGAAAGGAAACCGATATACAAAGTGGGTGGCGAAGCAAAGCCGAATATGAGTAGACATATGCAAAGACGCCAAGCTCCGTCATAAATAACCAATGACTGCTAGCTCATAACCGCTTGTCAACTTAAATTACCACTCTAAAAACAATAAATAAACTTTTCCACTAAAAAAAAACCAAATGAAACATCATACAACGAGGCGCTAAATTTTTCCATGCTTTGGCAGCAAACATTTTTAACTCTATGAATTGACATTGACAGTTGCGATCCAATTTACAGCAACTGCTACTCTCTGCTGCGTGTTAATAAGAAAGAGGACTTAAGGTCTATACCTTAACTCCGCGATATTGCATGATTTAAGGCTAAAGGTATTGAATGCTTCTTCAATAAATGCTGTTTTGGAAACACATCTATACAAATATTATAAAGCTGAAGAGTTTGTTTTTTTGAACGCGGTAATCTCAGGAACCACTAGTCCGAATTAATTTTTTTTTTTCTGTTGGGTAGCCCATTTATCAAGGAAGGCTATAGGCTATATAACATCAAGCTACGACCAATAGGAGCGGAGCAGCAATGAAAAATGTTGCAAAAACGGGGAAAGTTACGCATACGAAGTTGCGCGGGACAGCTAGTCTAATATATGATTATACCTACACTGCAACGCAATGCCTATTTGTTTGACATTTCAACAAACAGAGCAACAGCTCCACGAGACGTAAATTTTCGACATGAGTACCTAGCATTATGATGATTTCCTTGTCATAAAAGCAACATGTTATACTACTTTCGTACACAACATTATCTATACTAATATTATAAAGCGGAAGAGTTTGTTTGTTTGTTTAAACGCGCTAATCTCAGGAACTACTGGTCCGATTTAAAAAAATCTTTTTTTGTTAGATAGTCCATTTATCGAGGAAGGCTATAGGCTATATAACATCACGCTACGACTAATAGGAGCGGAGTAGCGACGAGAAATGTTGCAAAAACGGGGAAAATTTACGCATTCGAAGTTGCGCGGGACAGCTAGTGTATTGTAATAATGTCGTAGCAGTCAGACAGGTTCTCAAGGATGTTCTTTCAATAATGTATAATAGATCGTATAAATAATAAAATGGTAGGTAAGTACTTAAAAGTAATGAATGGCGTATTTTAAAATGTTAGTATCTATAGTTATGCTTATACTCATCAATACTTATATTATAAAGCTGAAGAATTTGTTTGTTTGTTTGAACGCGACGATCTTAGGAACTACTGGTTCAAAACAAAGGCTTATAGGCTAAATAACATTATGTTGTGATCAATAGAAGCAGAGCAGCAATGGAAAATGTTGCAAAAACGGGGAAAAAATATTCCTTTTAAGCTTCCGTTGCGTGCGCTGCGTAAACGGTTAAAGTTACACAACTTTAATGTATGACGGATTTGTTCCTCTTAAATTCAATCATACTATTTCCTTTTTTATGGTAATCAAATTTGTTAATAGCATGGTATTAACCCTTAACTAAATAAATACCTACCTTATTCATCACAAATATTTTATTTTGAACAAAACTGCTCTTACTTCATTTGATTTCACTAAATATCTTAGGAGATATCATAGTTTTAAAATATTACGCAACAAAATTAGGCGCGGTTCCAGTACTTTGTTTGTGACAACTCACACTTTGCCATTTGAGCCAATAGTGGTGAACAATCACAACTATTGGTTCGCATCACTAAAGACCCCCCCCCCCCCCTTAGCATTTCATTCAACTCCGGTACATCAACCACCACCGCCGAGAGGAGGGCGGGGGATGTCGAAACACATCAGTCCAGTGTCAAAATTTTCATCAATCGAATCTGCTGGCCGGTGAGCCAAGTAGGTACCATAAGCCTTTACGGAATTATGAGCGAGCTTGGCGATTACCAAGACACCGTACCAAGTCCGGCCGGTAGCTCGGCGAGGCAAGCCGCGCGGCATGCTCCCTTTGGAACGGTTGTGTTAAGCAAACTGTTTTTTTTTATGTTTTTTTGCAATATATATATATATATCTAGACCGGCCATTAGTTCTGTTACAAATAAAAATGCATTTTTTTTAATGATGTTATGTAATATTATTAAAACTTACCACTCCAAACAACCACAGCCACATGACAGGGCTGGAGAGAGTGGGCAACTGTCCCCTCTCTCTAGCCCTGTCATGTGGCGCGGACGAAGTTGCGAGGATCAGCTATCTGCGTATTTAAAATGCATGAGAAAACTGTGATTGACTGATATATAAACACACAGTTCACACTTATGAATGGATTGCGTTGAAATTTGGTGCAAAGATAGTTGTCATGATGTAGGCATCCACTACAAAGCCTAAAGCAAATCTTTAAAGGGATGAAATGGCAGTCCAAACTTAACGCGGCCGAAGCCGCAGTCGGAAGCTGGTGCATGCATACAAATAAATAAAACTAAAGTGTCTATTGGACTGGGTGGGTATGTATCACTTCATAACAGTTTAATTTGAAGTCGCCTTCCGTGTCTATGGTCCACTTGCTTTCAAAATAATCCAACGGACATTGGTAATACAATTTTCACTATGTTTTAGAAAGGATTTCTAGAGGAAAGATTACATATATCTACATATTCATAGAAAGTAGAATAAAGTACCTAGATTTAAACCCGCGCGGATTAGGTACCTACCAGTGCCAAATTAGTAGTTTCACAAACAATGTGACATTTACAAATGGTTTTACCTGATTGATGACTAAAGTACAGATACCCATTGCTTCTCTCTTATTAGGTACCTACTTCTGTTCACCCCCCTTGAGCTCGAGTTTCCAGATATCCTTTTAATAATAATTCATTAATAATTTCTTGGAACACACACACACCGCCATCTGATCCCTAACTAGGCAGAGCCTGTACTATGGCAACCAGACAACTGATAAACATACCTATGCATTTCTAAATACATACAAAGATAAAACCCAAAATAAAATGTCGTGCTCATAACACGAAGTTTTATCTTGGGTGGGGATCCAACCTCTGTTTTAGCAGTCAGGGTCACTAATCCCTAGACCAATAGGCCAGTCTTTTATTTCTAGTCCATATTCTAGGTCCAAGGATCTGGCCTAGGAGTAGTTTAGTGAATTAATGAGTCAGCACTTTCATATTTGAATATAAGATCACGTATACTTAGTATTTATATGTGAAGGAATAAGGCTCCGATGACTTCAATATATCCATATTATGTATTAGTTGTAAATTAAATAGCAAACATAATATGTACGTTTTATGGGTTTACTAAAATTGGTAGGTAACTCTATACTAATCATACAGTAATAATTTGTTTGGCGTATAAGGATATTTTATATAACACATACGCAATGTATAATTTTGTAGGTATTCATTTTATTTTATGTAACTATGTGCCGTAGTTAATCTACAAAAATAATATACACACATCAACTTATAATTCTTTTAGATAAGTATATAAAACCTATAAATTAAAAAAAGGCAGGGGCGAAGTAGAAGATAGCTTTCTTGGTCGGGGGGCTTAACCTTTAGACAAGTGGGATAAACGCTAATCGAATAGAATGACGTCATCGCGCACAAAACCGCTAATCTCATATTAAAATTGTCATATTCACAGTTTTGCACGCGAAACGAGGTCATGCTATTCGATGAGCGTTTATGCGATTTGTCCAGTGGCTCTGGTGTCTAAAGTCCTTGTGAATATACGCAAAAAGCAAAATCCATGGACGTATAATATAACCCCACGACTTTTTTAAATTGTATGTAGAGTGTAGAACTATTTGCAACAGTGCATTGCCCACTTACCTAGTAAAAATTTTCCATTTAATATAAATGAAGTCCACACTATTACATATGGGTAATACCGACTTGAAGTCAAAATATTTGACATTGATTCCTACCTATTTCTCTCGTCTAAAAAAGAGATAGTTATTAATATTGTTTAGAATCTATATTTCGGTCAAGATGATTTACATATTATCCGCATAATATGTAAATCATCTTGACCGAAATATAGATTATTTGTAATAATGCTAATTGTAATAATTTTGACAAACTGTTTATAGAGAATAGACCAGCATGCTGCCGTCCGATGACTAAAAGGTCACTTACCCTCAAGGGGTAAATTTTTACATTTTATTGTTGTCTTAAGTAGAAAAAAATCTCTATCGATCTGTCTAGAAATCATTTTTCTAGCGCCAGTAGTCTTTAAAATATCACTAATAAAAAACAAAAATTACAAAAATAAAAAACCCTCCTGCACAAAAAATATGGAAACAAGATCCCCAACATAATTATATAATTTCATGCAGTCGGAGGCATTAATGAATCTCGATGAACTTAGTAAAGTGCCCCTTTTATTTAATACTTTTTAGTGGTTATAGGTAATATGTATCCGATGTAACAACTAACTTTTGTCACAGCTATTGTCAAGTGTTGAAGATTGAAAAAAGAATGGTTGCTAACTAACTTTTTTAGTATTACAGTCATAATCAAGTTATACCTTTTTAAATGCTTAAGATAAGCCCTTTAATTTGATACCTATATTGCAGTATTGAAAACAACTTTTTTTTCACACCTCTTTATTTTGACATCTCACAGACGCCATGTTTGTTTTTTTTAAACGTCACATATCTAAGAACACTTTAGCGATCAAGACGAATCTAACGACGTCTTAATTGTATAAATCCATTCAGTGGATTGTGAGATATCAGGTAATAAAGAATATTACATACGTACATACTTAGGTACATACAAGATATGCGCGAAAAACATAACCCTTCCTTAAGGCGGGTAAAAAGGGTTAAAAAATAAAAAAACCGCCTGCACAAAAAAGATGGACACAAGATCCCCTACATATATAATTTCATGCAGTCGGAGGCACTTCACTAAGTTCATCGAGATTCATGAATACCTCTCTGATTTAAGTCTAGTAGATTGGACGCGGTCCGCAGTGCGCTTGTTACCGTGCAGTGTAATAACACTTAGGGCACTTATTAGAGATGAGGTGTACACCTCATCTCTAATATAAATTCCTAAAACACGTATTGAGTTTTACTAGTACGAGTACTTATAGAAACCTGTTCCTAACACGAGTTCCTCAAGTAATTTATTTGAAGTATTCGTTTGAGCCTGCAAATCCAAAAATTACGCGCATGAAATTTGTTGTTTTACTCGGTAGGAGAGATTTATTTTTATTAAATAAGTTTTTAGTTATATGTACATGTTAAAAGTTTTGACCCCATGACCACATAGAATTGAAAGCAAGAAGTTGAGGACAAACAAGTTGGGTCTGCGCCCCGTAGTTCATAAGATATACGCGATAAAACGACCACGTGATCACATAAAAAAAATAACAACTACTTAACTATGGGGCGCAGATCCTTGTTTGTAACTTCTTGTTTTTACGCATTCAATTTGATAAAACTTTCATACCATAAAACTATGTTTAAGCATACAAATAATTTACTTTACAAATGAATGCTTCAAAATACTTGTGGGACTAGTTATTGTAACAGGTTTTTATAAGTACTCGTACTAGTAAGACTCAGTAGGTGTATTAGTAACTACGCCTCAACTCTACAGTGAGTAAGGGCGTTTAAGCAAGCGCTATTAAGCGCAGTGTATTTAGTTTAGACTGAAAGACAGTCTTAGTAAGACTGTTTTAATTCAGTGTAATGTAATAAACGCTTTACATAGACTGGCTGGCCTTATAGGCATCTTATCAAAGTAAAGAATGCGAAAAAATGCAATTTTATTCATGTGAGTTCATGCGTACCTAAGTTGGCACAATGTTAATTTATTATCGAAAAGGAGATCAGATGACTATTGTTGTTATTTCTATGATTTTTCAGGCTGTAAATTACTCAAATGAATGGAATTGTAAAGGGCAATGTCGGGCAATAAAAAAGGTAATAAACTTCAAAAATACCCGTTCGGTTAGGATCCGCTGTTAGCAATGTAAAATTAACTCCGTAGCCCCGGCGGGTTCAATATAATTTATTTAGTGGCCTTTGCAATCATCTTAAACTACTTCGTGACTTTAAAATTAAAATATAAAATGTTATCCAATAACACATCTTAAGAGCACTACTGACCCTGCGGTCGAGGATTTGTCATGATAGTGCAATAAATGTATTTGTTCCTCTAAAATACAATCATGCATAATATCTGCGACACGACATACGTCAAGATTATATTTGCATGAAAACCCGATTTTCTGCAAAAATGTGGGTCTATCTTCTGAGTAATTTACAAATAAGCAGTTCCCCAGATCCACATTAAATACTAAACTGCATCTACTTGTAGTAGTAGTTACTTCAAGCAATTGTAAGACGAAATGCTTTAACCCTACCATTATGACGAGCGCTTAAAGTCCGTTTAAAATGTTATACTCGTAACGCGTTTCTTATTTTTACTTCTTCCGTATTGTTCTAGGGGCTCCAATATGGGGAGTCTTTAGAACAATATGGAAGAAGTTGTAAACTGTCGCGAGTCTGCACGTAGGGTAGGGGTAGGGTGTAAAGTAGCGACAGAAACAATTTTGAGCTAACTTTCTTTTCAACCGATTTTAAAAAAAACATTTTGAGTATTTGCTAGAGCATTACAATGTAATGTAACGTTCTTACTAATGGTACAATACAAGCAAATGCTGAGTTTCCTGAAGCATCTCCATGTAATGTAACGTTCTTGCGAATGCTTGTCGCAGTGTTCGGCGTAATTACAGGTTTATGATGTATCGTTTGAGTATTTGGTGGTTAGTTTTTTAAGACACAGATTTTCAATATCTTTTAACCTTCCACGTGGTATGTCACTAACCAGACCTTAGCTACTTCACGACAAATTTTAAATTTATTAAATTAATCGCGATATTATCTATACTTATTCGCGTAAATAATAATTTAAGGTAAAATACTTTGTTTATTGCGCGACGTTTCGACCGTTTTGCAACGGACGTGGTCACGGGTAGACGGGAAGACCCGTAGTACCTATATATAATTTTATAATGTATACAAATCGCGAAAGTTTATCAATAAATTGCAAAATGTTTTATTCTTAAAGTATCCCATGCTCACTGCGCTTAAAATAGTGTTTTTTAGCAATAATCCAAATTTCTTTTAAACGGACAATTTGCGAATAGGACATCATGGAAATCGGGGCTGTTTTTCTCACCGAACGTTTTGCAAATCGTATGTATTATGTCAATATATTGAAGAACTTAAATAATAGGAATGTAGTAATGTAAAGTACGAGTAGATAGGCAATACAACACACGATAGACTAAGATTGTATTCAGTATCCTCTTCGGTTTTTTTAAATGTAAACACTAGGTATGATATCATCTGACGATTCTGAATGAAAAACATGAATCAATTATAATTGTATGTTATTTTTAACAGATATCGTACCTACTGACTTGCTATTTGTACTGTGCTATTGCTATTGCTTGAATGTTATCCGTCATAAAAACATTTCAATTATAAATTGAAAACGCAGTTGATTACAATTTATGATTTCTAAACGGTCATAACATATAGATTTACTTATTTTTTATAGCCTTAATTGAGTATTTCCAGAGCACCCGTTAATACTGATATTCGTATTTTATTATACCTACTATAATTATGTAACGCTCACGATGTAAGCCCGAACTAGCATGCTGGACATTGAATAGAGTATGTGTAATTGTATGAACAATGTTTCTGCCAACAACATTGTTCGTTTTGTAGCCCGCTTAGGCTTTGTGCTTTAGATATCTATAGATCTTGCTGTAACCGAATTCAATAGCTAATAACATGTTCTAAGAACCCATGTACCGTACAAGTACAATAAACGCGAGAAAAACATAAAACCTGCCTTGCAATCCGGTAAAAAGAAACACTTCCATAAAAATGTTTCCGAAAGAGGACATTTGTTACATTTGTTATAGAACACTACCTACTACTTTAATAGTTATTTAAACTAAAAAATAGTACGGACACGGGTATATTATTTATCCAATAGAGATTGTAGAACCTGCGTAGGTAGGTAAGGTATTTAGTCATGATTATGACGTTATGCATTCACGGACATTCACCGCGAATTGTTCAATGCTTCCGTACTTTTTATAAAAGGTCCTTATTGATCTCATATAACTTTTACATTAAATATTTTTGTTGTGACGCACACAAGAGAATGACAAATATAAACTCTAAAGTTCCAAAGTAGTCGCTATGCATTGTTCGCAATCGTATGGAAATGCGTTATCGTCATCTCGTGCTATCAATGGTGACATATTTACCGAAATTTGTTTCAGTCTACTTATTTTTAAAGTGAATATAAAGATCGATTCTGATTCAGTTAAGGATTTCAAATACAACGGATGGTCAGAAATATAGTAATGATATTATAATTGGTAGCCTGAACGATTAGATAAAGAAGCAGACACATTCCGAAATCATAGATAACTATAGTGTTTAGATAGATAGGTACTAACTACGTCAGAAGTTGTTAGTGCTTACCGAATCGCTAAAGCTAGGCATTTAAATAGGTAGTCTATCATATCGTCGGTCAAATCACGAAAGGGCGTATCCAACAAAATTTTGGATTTTGAGATATTAGCACCATCGAAATCTATATGTCAAGTTTTAGTATGTCACGAAAAGACGTATCCAAAACTCCAGTGGAAGCGGACTTATAGACCGTTGCGAAGAGCCCTATCTACTATTCCATAAAATTTAAAAAATCACGAAGAGCCATAGCGGTAGTTACGCCTTATCATGCGTTTTATTTTTTCTTCACGAAGAGGCGTATGCAATTTAATGCGAGTAAAAAAAAGACAAATCGAATCTTGTTTTTGTCATTCATCACTGTTCAAATACTAAACTGCAAAGTTTATTTACGAGAGTTAAAAATAACTAATTTCTTTTGTTAAATGTGAATAAATATCCGATTAAAGTGATAATTACGTGCGTGCTTTATACAAGTTACAAGGTAAAGTAAAGTGTTTATTTTATTTTATGAGGAATTTACCTAAAACTGTAAATTTACGTTACCATTTTATCAAAACTTAACTTTTTTATTACTAGATTATTTTATTGACTAGACTAAATAAAAACGATGGTTCTAGTGATAGTATAACTACTTAGAGGTTGTGTTTAATCAGTCTGTATGAATAAATATGATATTTTTGTAATAATTAATGTTATCTTTAGATACTGCGATCCTGCTGCTACTGCGTTATTTACTGGAGGGCCAATTTCGTAATTATTGGATGTGTTAAGGTGCTTAAGGAAAGGAAAGGTGCTAGACGGAACTCAAAATGTTGTCAATACACGAGAATTATTTCCCGTTCGAAAAGGTCAGAAGATTACGGTTGGTACTGGTGGTATGGTACATTAAGTGTTATAGGAGAATTAGAATCCTCTTCGTCTGAAGATGAACCACCACTTTCGTTTCATGCCTCTAAAAAACGTATGAAGAATGCAAAAAATTGCTGCGAGTACGGTCATTGTCCTATTTTGACCACTTGTATCAAATGTGCTTGTTTCTTGTGCACTGAACTTGCTCCCTGTTTTAATCATTTCAGTATTAAAACTATTTAGGTACCTACTAGAAAATGAGCACTACCGCTATGAAACAATTTTGAATGGCATGGAATATAATATTTTTGACACACACTCTACTGAGATATTTTTATTTGTACGGACGAGGTGTTTAGTGCTTGTCAGCGTTATTCGTGTCTTCTTTGCTATTACCATTTTGACAACGATTACTCTACCTGTAAAAAACATCAAACCTATGAAGCTGCCCTAACAAACCCTGCTTTATTTGAAAATAACCATAATAATATAGACCAGACTTGTGAATTTGCCGACTGCACTAATCCTATTTAGACTACCTGCTTTGAATGTGCCTGTTTATTGTGCGATGCTCATTTTGAGTCGCTGCTTGATGTGCCATCATGTGCTGATCATGCTATAAGATATACAATCTGTTGAATCATTCGTTATCTGCTTTTGATATCCATAATGCAGAGAATATTTACTACGATTCTGATGCAACCGTAACGTTATCTGATGCACTCGCAAAAGCAATTAGAGGATAATTTAGCCCCCGAAGACTTTGTAGTAGATGGCGCCCCTAGAAAAGGAGAAAGCTCAGTAGGTAAAAGTAAAAAAGGAACACAGTGGTGACCCATTTAAGTGGACAGACGTTATGGAATTCCGAGTATTGCGAAGCAATCCAACTGTATTGTTTTTTTTTTAATTGAGCCACTTGGAAACGCAATGCAGATCCATATCACCTAAGCGAGCAAATACGCAATGGCTGAGGACAAACGTTGAAAGACCTAATGGAAATGTGTACCGGAGATACACCGATAATAAAGAATCGAAAACATGTTTCTTACTACTAAAACCTCCCCCACGACTAAATAGATAAAAAACAATATAAGTGGTGAATATTGTAAAAAAATCTTTGTTTGATTTCTGTATTAATATTAGTTACTAGTTCTTCTTTGTTATTTTTAGGTTTAGTTATCTTTAAATAAAGCCTAATCTTAATAAATACTGATTTTTATTTCATTTAAAGCAATAATACTCGGGCGTATGTGAAATTACTAATACTGGTGGTACATCGCGAAGGGGCGTAAGTGAATCTTTTTTCAAAAAAAAGATTATATTTCTATAATGAACTATAGTACACAAAAACTATAATTAAATATATAAACAGTGTTAGGTACTTCTTTAAATAAGTATCGTACCAAACACATAAACGTATTAGACACAAAGTTATGACAATACATAAGGGTACAATTTCATAAAAATGGCTCTACTGTAAAATTTTGCAAAACACAGATACGCCTTTTCGTGTTTCGACCGACGATATATTTCCTGTGTATGTCTAGCTTTAGGTATATTGCATGTAATAATAAGACACTCGTATTATTATGGCAGAATGAGTAGGTACCTACATAATTGGATTGGCCATAATTTGCGCTATAATCTGCGATGGTACATACCGATTATGTTGTTAATTAAACTGTTTTTTTTTTTTAAGATTATTATCTACGATATATTCTTGATCCGCAAGCAAATGTGAGGATGAATGATACGGATTTTTTAAGATTTGTAGATGCTACGATTTAATACTGCACGCGTCTGATCTTATAGTCGATTTAAATGCATGTTGAACCCATGTCCCCCGTAGGTAACCTTGCAAAGGGTCAGCTGTTCAGCACTCTTGCTTATATCAGAGGCAGATAGCCTTGAAGATAAATGTAGATATTAAAGAACTTTGGTTAATATTATCTAGATAAAAGTTCGCAGAACTCATCTCTTATTCGTCCTTGCCTGTGTTTAGTAGATTTAGGAACATGATTTTTAAAACTGGTTTATTGTTTAGATTCATGTGTATTACGTGGTTTTTGCCTACATTTATTTCTTTAGTGGTATTGTATGTATTAGGGGTCGACAACCGGCCGTTTTACTCAGTTTCGTGACATAAAACAGCGCCCGGTTATGCTGGTTCTGTTATGTTGTTTTTGTATTGAGTCCATACAACAAAATGCCGTGAGTAGGTACAGGAGCGAAGCTGCACACTTCATTCGTTGGGCACAGCGCAGACAAACTGACAAGGAATTTCGAAACATCTTCGGAACAAAGTGATCCTGAATTCCATGTCCTTTGGCGATGATTGTGCGACTGTGCATGTTGCTCGAGCACGCATTATATTAGCGTTCTTTACTCTTCGTGTTTTGCGTCCATACTGAGTGAGATTTTAAATGATTCAATAAATTATTCGTGTATGCCTTACCTCTGTTGTTGCTCTGTTAGTGCAAATCGATACAATAAATTGATGGTGTAGTAGAGAGTGAGATATGCTAGCAACTCCCGCCACACCAGCTTGTAAACGCTGCCTCTCCATCTGAAAAAAAAAAGAAATCCTTTGTATTTCTTATTACAATAATAACTAAAGCAGTATTTTCAGCATATCCTAAACATCAGTAGGTATCTATACAATTCTCTAAATACGAAATTTCAGATAGGTACTTATATCCTATGTACTAATTTTAAATGCGAAAGATTGGATAGAGGGATTGATAGATGTTTGTTATTCAATCACTCAAAAACGGTTGAACGGATCTGGATGAAATTTGGTACAGAGATAGATTATAGCCTGGAATAGCAGCATAAAAGCAGCACCTGGAAAATGTACTAACAGTTCTTGTGGAATATATTTGTTTTCCAAAATTGCCACGAGAATAAAAATGCGGGCAAAAAAATACATATTTGTTTACTTTGTAGTTTAGAGATCTATACCACCTCCAGATATGAAACAACATATTTAAATAAGAAAAGAAAACTAGATAAGACGAAAAAACCCACGACAGAGTTTCTTGTCTCGACGAGACGTTTAAGTTCTATTTTTTTCAAAAGATCTGCGTCGACAAAATCGCACAAACGGTTCAAGGACTACGTCAACTTCATCAGCGTAATTTTTCCCCGTTTTTGCAACATTTTTGAGTGATGCTCAGCTTTTAGGGGTAGCGTGACGTTATATAGCCTGTAGCCTTCCTCGATAAATGGGCTATCCAACACTAAAAAATGTTTACAATTGGACACAGTAGTTAACTGAGATTATTACAAACAAACAAACTCTTCGGCTTTATAATATTAGTATAGATAGATATATACATAACACATCGATAATGCCACAGTATGTAAGTATACGTAACAAAAAAACAGTTAAAGCTATACTAATATTATAAAGCTAAAGAGTTTGTTTGAACGCGGTAATCTCAGGAACTACTGATCCGAATTGAAAATTTCTTTCACTGTTGGGTAACCCATTTATCGAGGAAGGCTATAGTATATTACATCACGCTACGACCAATAGGAGTGGAGCAGCAATGAGAAATGTAGCAAAAACGGGGAAAATATACGCAGACGAAGTTGCGCGGGACAGCTAGTGAAATAATATAACTAAATCTATATAAAAAAAATCTTTGTCCTGACTGACTGCCTGACTGATGCACAGCCTAAACCACTGATCCTAAATCTTTCCTATCCTTTATATATTAAGGGGGTTAAATAGTGGTTGCAAGGTTGTATACAACTCCGTCAGTTTTAAAGTTAGACTTGTGTAATTTCGTATTTGGTAAGTACAGGATTTTAGCGTTTTTGGAAAATCATCCCCTAAAGTATTCATTCCATCCCATTTGATACTTTAGGGGATGCAAGTTTGTGTGACACTTAGTCAGTTTTAAATTAGATCTGTGAAATTTATTATTTGGCTTTTTGGTTTAAAATAAATAAACATGTATTTCAGCATCTTTTGGAAAATTAGGAGGTAAGGGGATGAAATAGGGGTTGCAAGGTTGTATGTAAATTCGTCCATTTTTATGTTAAATCTGTGAAAATTTGGCTTAATGGATAAAAAAAAAACGTCGGTCAGTGTTTGAAAGAGAATGAACCCTTAACGGGTTAAATTCATCCACGCTGACGAAGCCGCGAGCGATCTATAAATAGCGCCAAATCTGTTGCTAAGCGCAAAACTTGACTAAACCAATTCGTCTATTTTTCGTTGAAGTCCGATTGAAATTAAATTTGGTATGGAGGTGGCTTATGTCTCGGGAAAGGACATGAGCGGGTTTTTATCGCGAAAACCAACATACACGCGGGGGGAGCCGCGGGCGAAACCTAGTACCTAATACATTAAAAAGGAAAACAGTGATAAATGGAAGTATCACACGTTTATTGTAGATAAATGCTTTATAATTAAATTATTGAATTTTAATTTGCTATCAAATGGGTTTGGCGTGACGTCTTAGCAATGATGTGGGCGTCTGAAACTTGTTTTTCGTCAAGGTGTCAAACAAAAAATCGTATATAATTGCATGGCTAATCGCTTAGCCGTAGCACCAACAGTTCTAGGAAACATTCGATGGACAGTCAGATATTACTAGGTAGTTTATTTTAAGAAGCTGATTTCAGACAAAGTACCCAATAATGTATTATGGTTGATTTTTAGGGTTCCGTACCTAAAAAGGAAAAAACGGAACCCTTATAGAATCACTCGTGTTTCTGTATGTCGTTCTGTAACAGCCAATTTGCTCCGAATTTACTGGACCGATCGAGTTCAAATTTAGCATACATTTTTGAATTTGAGAGCACTTTAGGGGGGCATACTATTTTTTTTAAAATTAACCGTAACTGTGTCGTGTAATATATCAAATGAAAGAA